>CM044447.1:93073980-93092604 GCA_024363595.1 Xenopus borealis | reverse complement strand
GGGGTGATTCAGCGCCAGACTGGAGCATGGGGGGCCCACCGGGTTGCACATTTCCGGGGTCCCCCGTGGGCATGCATCAACTCCAGCATTCACATATGCTTGGTGCGTGGTGCATGCGCAAACACCAGAATGAACACAGTCGCCTAATACGCCACACAGTTTTTTCTTGGGGCTCGGCAGATGAAGGGAGAGGGCCGGGGCCAGAGGGGGCCCATCGGGTTTTTCCCTGGTGTCCTGCCAGCCCAGTCCAACTCTGGGGTGATATCACTCTAACTTGCAGTGTAGCAGTAAAGAGTAACTGAAGTTCATTACAGCACAAGTCCCATAACTGGGTGCACCTGACAAACTGACAATATGTCTATCCCCATGTCAGATTTCAAAATTGAATCTAAAAAAATCAGTTTGCTCTTTTGAAAAACCTATTTCAATGCTGGAGCAGCACTATTAATGTGTTTTGAAATAAACATGTTTTCCCATAACAGTATTACATTAAACTTCCAAAATACAAAGCTTTGCAAAAGTTAGTAATTTTTATGCATTTTCTAAGAATCACCTCAACACTTAGCATTTTACATAATCTTTTCTCCATGTCCTTTATTGGCTGCTAGCTCAACACACTGTCTGCATTTTTAATTTCTTTGATAGCATGGAATGATTTAAAATAGGCCCAGAAATTTCAAACACAATTGGGCCCAGGTAGCTCCCAAAAGGTCCAAAGACCTGATAAACAAATACATGTTGTTCTACCATTTTTCAGGATATCCAAATTGTATGTCTGGGCCTGTTCATAAAGCGGAATTTTAGGTTTGTTTCTTTTTTTAAATTATTTAAAGGGGTTGTCCACCTTCAAACAACTAGTTGTTTTCAGATAGATCACCATAAATAACAACTTTTTCCAATTAGGGCTGGTGCAGACAGGGAGATTCGGGGAGATTCTGTCGCCTGGCGATTAATCGCGCGATTCCGGAAATCGCCGCGCGTGCATTGGCACTGGTGCTTTTTGACTTAAACAGGCGGCGGGCAGGGAGAAGGCAGTTCGGGGAGATTGTCGCCTGGCAGAATCGCCAGGCAACAGAAACTCCACGAATCTCCCTGTCTGCACCAGCCCTTTCTGTTTATTTTCTATTTGTAACCATTTTTCTAATATTTAAGTGTAAAGTGTCATTTTTCTCCTTCTAAACCAGCTCTGGGAGGGGGGGGGGGACCCCAACTATTCTAAAACTGATACATTTAATGGATACATTTTTTATCTTTGTCCCTGCTGAGCAGAATCTCTGAGTTTCATTACAGGCAGCTGTTATAAACTATTGTATCAATTCTAATACTCCAGAGATGTTGCTGTGAAATGTATCAATTAAATGTTGCAAAATTTTAATTGTTTAGAGTCTGCGCCTGAATTACTGAGCTGCCAGACAAAAACCCCACAGACACCAACATTCAACTTTACACTTAGATTCTGGAAAAACAGTAAAAAATAAATAAGGGAAAGTAATTGAAAAAAGTCTTTATTTATGGAGAACAATCTGAAAACCACTGAAGAGAAAAATAGTTTGGAAGGTTAACAACCCCTTTAACTTTGTATCTAACTTTTTATCAGCAGCAAGGAAACAATTAAAATAAGATTGTTGCCTCGTAGCACAAGTGTTATTTATAGCTACCCCAGTCAGAATACCCTTCTGAAAGATGGAAAGAGCAAATAATATAAGTATAGAACATTAACTGAGAAGTTGTGAAGATATGACATTGTATAACATACTAGAAGTTAACAGTAAGTGAACCATTAGTATTTTATAGATCATTGGTTAGATTGTGTGTGCTGTGCATGTGGATACAAAAATTGTGTGTATGCACAAGTATAAAAAGTGCAGGCTGGAATAGGGAACAAAGAAGATGCTACAAAATGTAGCTCTTTGTTGCCAAACCTAGAAGTGCTGCAAACTACAATCTATAGAATGTAGGGATGCACCGAATCCAGGATTTAGTTTGGTATTCGGCCATTTTCAGCAGGATTCGGATTCAGCCGAAAACTTGTGCCTGGCCAAACTGAATCCTTAAAATCAGTGGAGCAGCTCTCTTTCCCCCCCCCCTCGCTAATTTGCATATGCTAATTAGGGGTCAGATTCAGTTCGGTATTCTGACGAATCTTTCGCAACGGATTCGGGGGTTTGGCCGAATCCAAAATAGTGGATACGGCGCATCCCTAATAGAATGTGGGCACTTTATTCGCCCAGGTCTGTAAATGGTTAAATGTCTACATGTCTTCTAGTCCATTTTGGATAACCAACAGGACCTGATCCTGATATATTCTTTCTATTTTCTTCTTGCCAATTTTGAAATTTCATTGCATATAGTTGTTTGCAGTTTTACTTATGACAAAAGTAAAAATAAAAACATTACTTTTTAGAACTAATTACAATAGTAGACTCCAGTGGTATGCAAAAAATTTTTTTTACTCAATATAAAGAACAACATAGAAGATATGACAAAATTCCACTTGTAATCATACAGATATAGTCAAATTGCATATATCAACCACCTCATAATATCAAAACATTTGAAAAGAAGTAATTACTTACAAGCAGCGGATACACTTGCCCAAAAAATGAGAATTACCCCAACGTTTCGGCGTGAAGCCTTTGTCAAGGGGAATTCCCTTGAGTAAAAAAATTTTTTTGCATACCACTGGAGTCTATGTTAATTTGTAGAGTGCAGGCCCACTTTGGATAAAATTCTTATTGTTCAATGCTCTTTGGGGAGCATTTTTGGGCTTTAATTGCACCTAAAATTTATATAGAAACTTAAGCATAGTGACTTTGAGTATTTGGAGTGCCCTCCACCCATTTGATATTTTTGTAATTACAATAGTACCCAGAAAACAAACCGTTTGTTCCCTTCAAGAAGTGAAGTATACTTACATAGTTTTTCATTGAAGAATATAAAATCAGGACCTTTAAAAAATAAAAATGAAAAGTATGTTAGATTTACTTGTTTGCTTAAGGTTCCTGGTTCAGTTGCATCTGTTTATGTATGACCTGGCCTATCATGACAACCCCTTTGAATATCGCCTGCTACTTCATTTCACTGTTTAACCCTTTAAGTGCCAGCAGAATTTCACACTTTGGTTACGTGAAATGCCAGCCGTTTTTTGAAACATTTGTGCTCTCTCACTTTAGGGGCATCCTAAACCTATAGTTTACCTAGGAAAACTATACATTGTTTTTTTTGTGAAACTGAGCTTTCTAAATCTGCCCGAGTTTTCATGTATTTACACCTCTGCAAAAAGATTTATAACTCTAAATAAAAATGAAAAATTCCTATTTTTCACAATATATGCATTTATACCAGAAAATATTAAATATTACGCATGAAAATCCAACTGGTTTGGAAAGCCACATGTCTCTCAAATGTGCCAATACCAGATATGTATAGTTTTAGGGAGATTTAGGACTTCTGTACAGCAAAAACTTCTGGCAGTATATTACCGAATTTTGAAAGCCCAAAGGCAGAAAACAGCATACTTCGATTGCCAGGAGTCCACTGAACAGTTTGATGTCCATTGTACATAGGTTTACCGAAATATCTGGCATTTACAGAGCCCAATATGATGTTAGCATATCTAAATTGTCCAGGACATTACTTCAGCTACTGACAAATCAACACAGACTGCATTTTTTGTGAAGTAAAACACAGAAAAATAGGTTTACCCACCAAAACCATATATTTTTGGAAAGCACACATTCTACCAAATCTAAAATGGGTACCCATGCCTTTCTGCTCCAAACTACTGAGTCACAAGGCGCATACAAATAGTCCCGTGGGTAACTTCAGCTAATGAAAAATCAGCATATTCCTAAATATGAATGCTAGATTTACCAAACTATGTGGCATACTGAGACCCCCAAATCCAAATAGAGCATATGAATTTTCACAAGTCAATATGTTACCAAGAGTTCTGAAGTTTCCCTTTAATTGTCGGCTCCCAATAAACTTGTTCTCTTTTGAGTCAAACACACAGCTTTCCTTCCATTTCTATGGAGTTAGCGCTGCTGTAGCTTAGGGAAACAAGTAGCATGACAGAAATAGTAATATAGTGTAGTATATTTACATTATTTGATTTAATTAGCCCACTTTCCAAATTACTAAATTCCTCAAGATTTTCTTCCATTACACATTCAGGTGTCACAAATATGGATTCAGGCACGACCACCATGTGCAATTCAGAAATACTCACTTGTGTTAATGGTAAAGCGAAGCCATAAGATTTTAGTAAGTTAAACGAGCATCATCTCCACGTCCCCCACTCTGTGCAGCAGATTTGCTCCGACCAACGTTGCTATTCCACCGTGTGTTTCTCCTAGGGTGCTTGAGGATGACGTTGGGAGCTTGTTCTGCCTCATCATCCTCAAGCACCCTAGGAGAAACACAATCGATGGAATAGCAATGCTGGTCGGAGCAAATCCGCTGCACAGAGTGGGGGACTTGGAAATTGATGCTCGTTTAACTTACTAAAATTGTGAGTGTATTTTTAATTATATATTTTTGTAATAAAAGGATTTTACGCTATGTGCTGCTCCCTGTTTTAAGGCTACACGCGAGGAGAAGTGCTGATAAGGATACCTGAAAGGCATATCTTTACCATAAACCCAGCGCTACGAAATAAGTTGGCGCTATAGAAATACATGTTAATAAAATAATAATAAACATTAGGGAGTATTTCTGAATTACACGTGGTGGTCGTGCCTGAATCCTTATGTGTGGCACTTGAATGTGTAACGGAAGAAAATCTTGAGTAATCGAGTAATTTGGAAAGAAGGGCTTATTAAATCAAAGAGTGTAAATATACTACACTATATAGTGTAATATAGTGTAAATATACTACACTATATTACAATTTCTGTCATACTACTTCTCTCCCTAAGCTACAGCAGCGCTGACTCCATAGAATATGAATTTTCACGTATGACACTCTGGCTACTACAACATAAGCACCCAATCAGATAGTATGGAGACCCTAAAAAACCCATATATTTTCTAAAAGTACACATTCTGATGAATCTAAAGCAGGTAATGACACCTTTATACGGCAAACTACCAAATCGCAAAGCTATTATTATTTCTGAAAATAAATTTTACCCCATTATATAACCCACATTGTGTAACATACCAGCAAAAGTCATCTTAAAAATGAAGGCCAGGGGTGTACTTAACAGTTTGATGCCTGATATGAAAACATTTACCAAACTAGGTGGCATACAGAGGCTCCCGACTTAAAGTACATATAAATTTTCACGTATGTCTGCTACAATACAAGCACCTGGTATGTGCATTATGCACCATAAGACGCCCTAACAATATGGAGAAACCATATATTTTCCAAAAGTACACATTCAGACAAATCTAAAGCAGGTAATTACATCTTTTTACTGCAAACTAACAAATCGCAAAGCAATGCTAAACACCGCTTGGAAATATATATATATATATATATATATATAGAAAAAAACTTTGAGACAGGCTGCAGCAGCAGCCGAAACGTTAGTGATGCACTATTAATAAAAGAAACTTTGCTGACTTAAGTCCTGTGAGTGCCGCCATTTATCAAGACTATATATATATATATATATAACAAACAAGGAGAAGTTGTGCTCACCACTAATTTTTAAAACCATTAGGCGGGGGTGCAATGAGGCTGTGACCACAAAATACAAATAGACAAATACAAGATCCTCTGCACTCAACCCACCATCAATACACTCAAGACACTGAGACACTCCGTGCACACAGCCACCAAAAAATGCCCCACCCTCTAAACAACAGGGATTGCCCGTCCATATATTGCAACACATTTAAGCTGGCCAACTACGTCAAAGTCATCCCATATCTGGCCAGTCCTACGCTCAATTTCATCCGACTCATCAAGAATTCTATTGCTTTGTTATGCATTTTACAAGGATAGGTCATGCCAGACAAATTTGATTGCTTTTTATGAAGAGGTAAGTAAGATGCTGGACAGTGGGGGGGCAGTAGATGTGATATATTTGGATTTTGCCAAAGCGTTTGATACCGTGCCCCACAAACGACTGCTTTCTAAACTAAGGTCTGTTGGGCTTAATGAAGTCGTTTGCACATGGATGGGGAACTGGCTACAGGATCGGGTACAGAGGGTGGTTGTTAATGGTACATTCTCTACTTGGAGTAAGGTTCTTAGTGGGGTCCCTCAGGGCTCGGTGTTGGGTCCACTTTTATTTAACTTGTTCATTAATGACTTAGGGGAGGGTGTTGTAAGTAATGTATCTGTGTTTGCGGATGACACAAAACTATCCAGCCCAATTAATTCCATCCAGGATGTGGCATCCTTGCAACAGGATCTTGACAAACTGGCAATCTGGGCAGCTAAGTGGCAAATGAGATTCAATATTGATAAATGTAAAGTCATGCACCTGGGATGTAAGAATATTCAAGCCACTTATACCCTTAATGGGACTGCACTAGGCAAATCCATTATGGAAAAGGACCTTGGAGTCCTTGTAGATGATAAACTTGGCTGTAGCAAGCAATGCCAGTCAGCAGCATCAAGGGCCAATAAGGTCTTGAGCTGCATTAAAAGGGGCATAGAGTCACGGGAGGAGGGGGTCATTCTTCCACTTTATAGAGCACTTGTAAGGCCACATTTAGAATATGCCGTACAGTTTTGGTCTCCCTCACTCAAACAGGACATTATTGCATTAGAGAGGGTACAGAGAAGGGCAACTAAGCTGGTAAAAGGTATTGAAAATCTTAGCTATGAGGAAAGACTGGCCAAATTGGGGATGTTCACGCTGGAGAAGAGGCGCTTAAGGGGTGATATGATAACTATGTATAAATATATAAGGGGGTCATATAATAATCTCTCTAATGTTTTATTCACAAGTAGGTCTTTCCAGATGACACGAGGTCACCCATTCCGTTTAGAAGAAAAGAGGTTTCGCTTAAATATTCGGAAGGGGTTTTTTACAGTGAGAGCTGTGAAGATGTGGAATTCTCTCCCTGAAACTGTTGTACTGGCTGATACATTAGATAGCTTTAAGAAGGGGTTGGATGGCTTTTTAGCAAGTGAGGGAATACAGGGTTATGGAAGATAGCTCATTATACAAGTTGATCCAGGGACTAGTCAGATTGCCTTTTTGGAGTCAGGAAGGAATTTTTCCCCCCTCTGAGGCAAATTGGAGAGGCTTAGGATGGGGTTTTTGCCTTCCTCTGGATCAACTAGCAGTTAGGCAGTTAAAATTTAAAAAAAAAAAAAAAAAAAAAAAAAAAAAAAAAAAAAAAAAAAAAGGTTGAACTTGATGGACGCAAGTCTTTTTTCAGCCTAACTTACTATGTTACTATGTAATGCATAACAAAGCAATACGATCTTGTATTTGTCTATATATATATATATATATATATATATATATAATTAGTGAAATCCACCAAAATCAGTGCTTTTTTTCTGCCTAGTGTAATCAGCAGTCAGAATATTTTAGCATGGCCAAATAGGTTTTATGGACAGAAATAAGTGAACACCACCTTCGCAAAGCTGAAAATGTAATAAAATGGCTAGTAATGCACCAAAATCACCGAAATTGCAGAATGATCACCAAAATAACATACACAAGGGTATTGTGCAGTGCGATAAAAAAAAACCCATAGTGTGTATTGTGTGTACAATTGACCAACTGCATGTTGTGTGCGTGTGAGTGCTGTGAATGTGTGACCTCCCTGATCCACCAAAAATAAAAGTGATTGTGCGTAAGAGTGAATGTAAGTGTGTATTTGTAAAATAAGTGTGTGATTGCGTGTGTGGAGGGGGCAATAATCTGGTGGTAGCAGGCTCACGATCGTCCAGGAAGGCAGAGGAAGAAATCCCACCATCTTTTTCTTGGATCCATTGAAAGGGGCAGAGCTGAGGAGCATCCATTGCATGTGCCTGGGCGATTGTGCCTTAGGGGCCACTCTCTGCGTGGGCTCAATGCCTATGGGCTGGGGAACGAGTTAGAACATAGCGAGTGGCTTTACAAGCTGCTCCTCTGTTCACAAAGTGTAGGCAGCAGCAGAGCACGTAGATTTCACATGCCTGCTGCTGCCTAGGGGCCCCTGGGCGATCGTGACCCAGGGGCCCCTTGTTCCCTGACTAGGCTCATTGCCTAGGAGCTGGGGAACCACATAAAAATGGAGCAAGCGACAAGTCGCTCCTCCATTCTGAAAGTGCAGGCAGGGCATATATATTGCAAGTGCCTGCTGCTGTCTTGGGGCCCTTGGGTGATTGTGCCTCAGGGGCCACTCGTTCCCAGCCCCTGCTCATTGCCTGGGGAACGAAAAGGAACAGAGCAAGCAGCTTGAAAATTCACTCCTGGGTTCCCTAATCTTGAAATGCTGCATAACATAGAATCTACGTTCTGTGGCATTTCAAGTACCATTCCCTCAGAACGTAGATTCTATGTGGGGTGGCACTTAAAGGGTTAACTGGAGTATGAGCAAACCTGTTTGGTCCCTTACTTTTCTGTCCTCCTTTAGAAGTAACCCCACACAGATTTCCATGTCTAGTCACTCTGTAACCCAGCTACAGTCCTAACAATTTGCATGCTGTCTGTCAGTAGTGAATCCTTCTGCTAAGTAAATTTGTTCTTGGTTAAAGGAACAGTAATATCATAAAATGAAAATGTTTTAAAGTAATAAAAATTGAATGCAGCGTTGCCCTGCACTGGTAAAACGGCTGTGTTTGCTTCAGAAACACTAAGATTATTTATATAAATAAGATACGGTTTCTGAAGCAAATACATTAGTTTTACCAGTGTAGGGAACAGTACATGATATTTTCATTACTTTAAAACACTAATTTTTTGTGCATGTTGTTCTGAATTCTGAGCACTCTGCCAAAACCTTACTGCCAAATCTAGTTTTTGCAATTCTGTGTCAAGAATTTTTCTTGAATGTCTAATGCATTCAAATAGACTCCTCCAACATCCAGTGCATTAAGATGGACTGTTCTGATAACCCTGCACCAAGACTGATACTGGTCAGCCAAAAATGCCTCAACACAAATGCTTTGCTAGTGACCTCAATACAATAATGCAAATGTTTGTGGTTCCCAAATCTTTTGGCTAAGTAACACATGGCAGTTTCCCTCATTCCTAGTAATATCCAGCTCATTAATTTCCTTCTTAAGAACTGGGGCCCTATATAAAATTGTTTTTTTTTTTTATTCTAGGCTGTACTAGAAGCCACTAACGAACTGCTTATAGCTATATAGTTTATTATCCACGAAAATCCTCAAATGATTTTAAGTTCAGGATGACACAAACACATTGATATAGGGAGGCAGATTTTTATGGAAAAGGACAAAAATGCAGTCACATTAAAAAAATGCAACAACACAGAGTTTTCTGTGATCGGATTTTAACCCACAAGCATTAGCTTTTTTTTTTTAATAAAAAAATCTAAGTGGGTGAATTTTTATAAATCGGTCCCATGGTGTAGAACTACGATGGGACAAATTAATCAAAATTTTTTACATGAATACCACCCAGTCCTAAACCATTGGTTACTTTCACATTTTCCAGTCACTTAACCAAATTTACTAGAGTCAACCATTCAACAATTGTAATCAGTTCAAAAACACAACCAATTTAGCTTCTAGCTTGTTGGAATTACTGTTCACGTTTAAGAAATAATTTTACTCTTTGCTGCAAAGCCATTTTAGCCTCTGTTTTATTATTTTGCATGTTTCATTGTAACTTATTAAAGTTTTAGCTGACTTCGATAACTTGAGTAATTTGAATGCATGTTTTTCTAACCAATCTCATTACTAACCTTTCTATCAAACCACAATGTTTATACTTTTCTTGTTTAAAAGATACAGGAATGGTTGTTAGGTAGAGTTTTCAATATATTCAGTTTTTCTGTGTTTACTTGTGAAAAGAATTTCCCAGTTAACATGATGCACAGATGCCCTTTTTACAGTTTGCATATCATGCAAATGCTCAACAGCACAGGCGCTGGAGATAAATTCAGTATTATTATTATTAGATGCAAAATACCATCATTTGCAGTAGGTTCCTGAACAACCTGACAAAGTTGTAAGTTAGCATATTAACAAAACTGCTAGACTTTTTTGTCAATTTCTGGATAAGTCACCAATAAAGACAACATGAACTAGTTGTGAAAGCTCTTCCATTTGTAAAAATAGCTAGGCTTAATTTCTTACCTTACGAATAGCACACACCAACGATCATTTTTTTAATGTACCCTTAAGTCTGGATAAAATATATCCCCTCTACACACTTAGGGTTGCCACCTTTTCTTGAAAAAAAATACCGGCCTTCCTATATATTTATCTTTTCTTCCTATTAATAACATTGGGACCAAGCATCAAAAATACCGGCCAGGCCGGTAAAATACCGGCCAGGTGGCAACCCTATACACACTCCCCAGGGCTATCCATGGCAATTTCTTCAGTGCAGTTCATCCCTCTATCTTGGTGTATAACCATTTCATTCAAAGCCAAGTCATAAAATGATGTCTAGTTTTTACATTTTGTCTGACAAAGCTCCATGCATTTGCAAGCAGACAGCGGGGTTATTCATTTTGGGTCTGATTTACATTATTCAATTGAGTTATTAGTAAATTTACAACATCTACCATCTTGCCCAGAATGCACCAACACCAACCCTGCCTAATTTAAACATTATGGGACAGAGGAAGTCCAGTTTAAAATGTGCTACCTTTTCAATGTGTAATTTTCACTACTACTTATTATCCCATATATAGCACAAAAATCAGGAAAACAAATGAAAATAAGCATCAACAAACCTTTTAAGTTTTAGATTACCTGTGTTTGAAATAATTCTGTTTAAACTGCCTGCTTACCCTCTGAAACTACAAATTGCAATGAACAGAATATTAGAACAGCCATATTATACAGAACTCAATATGGGGAAACACTCCCAAAAGACCAGGACGCCTAAAGCGGTTTTCCCACTCTCAGCCTCAACCACTCTCCGGGTCTACAAGGGGACTCAGAAACAGAGGAACTTAGTTACCTACACACTCTACTAGAACAACTCATTGGCTCTTATTTGTGGGCCCATACAGCTTGATTAGGAACCCACGGATGCACATTGAAGGAATCACTCATCATCCCTGGACTAAAAGTTTGTGTAGATTAACAATCAGACAACACAGATCATACAAAAATGGTTAGTGTGATGCACACACAAATAATGATTTGGTTGCATGTTCCCATAATATAACCTGCTACTGTAGAATTTATTACATGGTACAAGACCTGCCCAAGTTTGAAGGGCGGGTTAGGGAGTTATGTTATGCATATCGTTTGTCTATTGGTTCCTTTATGTTAATATGCTGCATTCTGATGATTGATGCACTGCTCAGTTCTGAGTAGAACAGGGACACTGTTAGGAGAACTCACCCGACATCACAAGATGGCGGCATCCTATCGCCTACCCAGCCTTCTCCTGAGTTGACGTCAGCACTCCCGCGACGGAACGAGTCGCGCGCGTTGACTTTGACGCCGGCGTCGACTTCGGCGCCGGAACGTAAGCACGCTGACGCAATGACATCACGGCGTCCAGTTTGGCGCCACTTTTGACTATTTAAACCCCCAGCTGACTGTAACCTATGCCCAAGTATAGGTCTTTCTTGTAAAGTTCCTGGGTGTGTTATTATTGCTCTAAACTCCTGTGTTTGAGTCCTGCCTGCCATTGGACTTGTGAACCTTCGCCGCCTGAACAGACCCTTTGCCTGAACCTTGACTACTCTACCGGATTACCCTCTTGTTACCACGAACTTTGTTGTTACTGCCTTCTTCCTTGGTCCACACTACCTGCTCGGAGCCCTCGGGCCCTGACAGACACAGGGCATCTCTTACATGCCTATACTTCTCTTACATACAAGTATACAAAAACCTGCACCACTTCGTATATGTTGCTAACCTATGGCTGATATCACAAAGTGATACGGACACTAAAAAAAATACTTTTTTAACATATGAATGGACATTAAATGTTACCTATAGGTCATGTTGATATTTTTTTTGCTGAGGTTTGTTTTTGTATATAATGGTTAGTTGAAGTTCCTACGCCTGAATCTCTGACACTCTGACTTTGCCAACCTGACTGTCCCATCTCAGCCTGTTGGTTACAGTTTCTAATGCGAACGATCTCCTGCTGCACAAATATGGCAGCCCCCTCATACAGGAACATGAGGCAATAGACAGGTAATGTAAAAGCATCATGCAAATACTTCATGGCAAAGTTAGAAGTAGCTTTCATAGCCAATATTATAATAGATGTAAAAAAGTTTAATTTCAGGTGTCCGTATCTCTTTAATCGCCTGGAATATTTGGGGATTAAATGATAAATTCAAGAGAGCACAAATGTTTTGCTTCTACTTCAGGAAAAACTACTGACAGGGCAAAAAATACTAGTATTAAAGAGGCAATGGGTAGGTCAAGCTTAACACTCCATACACTTAACGTATGCTAGGGGGGGTGTCGATCTTAGTAATGAAGTCCCCCCAATTTAATTTATTCACTCTCAAAACCGATCACTATGGCAGATTTGTTATCCTTCACTGCACAATAGCTAATTTCCATTTGATTATAGTTAATTTATATGTCCCACCCCCATTTAATATGAATTTACTTAACACAATTGATAAAAAGCTGTCAGATCTTCCTACAGCTTCTACTTGTTATATGGGTGATTTCAACGCCCTAATGAACCTGCAGATAGATAAGTTAGTTAAACCCCCCCCTTTCCTGCTGGGGACAAATTAATGAAATGGGCAAGGCTCTGGGTTTAACAGATGTATGGAGATGGAAAAACCCTACACAAAAAGCCTTCTGCTGCCGCTCCACTACCCATCACTCACTCTCACGGATTGACCTACCCAGAGTGGTAAAAATAGAATATCTTCTCTGTGCTCTCTCCAACAACTCACCACTTGCTATAACTTTAAGGCTAAGGCCACACGGGGAGATCTGGGGGAGATCTGTCGCCTCGCGACTTCTCGCCGTGAGTTCTCGCCCCCGAATAGCTAGGCACCGCTGCGCACCGGCGAGCGCTCCGTGGCGCTCCGTGTGAATAAGCGCAGGCGTTTTTAAGCCTCGCCGGCGCGCAGTGGTGCCTAGCACTTACAAAACGTGCTGGATGGTACCACATTTGGCTCTTACGAGTTCTTTAAAGAAAAACTTGCCCAATCGATCCAATTTTTGGTATTTTCAGGTTTTCCAAGCACAATATGGAGGAATGGAAATACAAACCTCACAGCCCCAATTTGAAATGGTGTTATGGTCTCGTAACCTAACCAAACTAACATCTACTCTATACAAGACCTTGTTGCAAATGAGCCCCCCAACTTTTAAGGCAGCATACCAGAAATGGATAACGGACATCCCAGACCTCGACGATGAGGAATTGGAGGAAGCAACCAAAGTTATAGTCACTTGTACTCTATACAAGACAAACAAATTCAATTTAAATGGCTTCACCAATTATATTTCACCCCTGTATGATTAAAGGCCATGGGATGCAATCCAAATGCAAGATGTCACAGGTGCGGGGCAGAAGAAGCAACCTTTTTACACATGGCTTGGTCATGTCCAACGATATCCAAGTTTTGGACTGAAGTAATAAATATTTTAGTAGATAAATTAGATTTCCCTAAAGCTGTTGACCCCACCGTTGCACAGTATGCAGAGTGTGCATATTAGGAGTCAGATGAAATCATATACACTAACCATGCCAGTATCAGATACCGAACACTGCTCTATTATGCAAAGAAAGTAATCGCTATGGCATGGATCAACCACCCACTCAACCACCCACAGTGCAAAGCTTGATAACATTGGTAAACCAGAACTTGCCTCTCATCAAACTCGCCTTACTAGCCAGAGGCTCACTAAAAAGATTTGAAAAAACATGGAGTCCATGGTGGGAGGCAGGACTGGGGGGTCAGGGCTCCCTAACATCAACAGAAACATTTATAACATAAAAAGTCAAAATGTATTAATGTAATGTAGAATATGCTGTTACTATTCAAGGTTTGATGACAGGTACTTGGGAAGTAAGATGCATCTAGAAGTATGAATATTTGAACTGTACTTTAGATGAG
The DNA here is from genome assembly GCA_024363595.1 of Xenopus borealis. Classification (NCBI taxonomy): domain Eukaryota; kingdom Metazoa; phylum Chordata; class Amphibia; order Anura; family Pipidae; genus Xenopus; species Xenopus borealis. The sequence goes on along the minus strand of CM044447.1, from coordinate 93,078,450 downwards.
TGTATCAACTAAATTGATAAATAAATGTCCAAGTAAATATTTTGCTCAAAAATCATACGAGTTTCTAGGAGTCATAGAAACTCAACTGTATTTATGGCATATGTATTGTTTTATGTTTGATATGATATAAAACTAAATTTCACCTTTAAAAAATAAACATTTCCAGAGACCAACTTCAAGCTATGCACAGGAGCGAGGTTCATTGAAGTCACAAGGGTTCTATTTATACGGTCTGTTCAGGTAGAGCTAATCAAACCCCACCTAACTCAAATTGAGGTAACTAGCTGCAAAGAATTGTAGCTTCTGAAAAATTTGCTGTGTAAGCCCCACCAAAATATTTAGCACCTGAGAAAGCAAACCTGTTGACAAAACAATCAATGGCAGTTCAACAGCCAACCATTACTTTAAAATAAAATTATTTATTTGGGCCAATCAAAACCTGATCTTTCAGGACAATAGCAAACAAAGAGCTTTGCCACCCACCAGCAGAACCCACAGGTAACAAATGTCAAGAAAATCCCTTTCACAGAGATGACTGCATATAAAATACTTTACTGTGATAATTCTGAGCTTGCTATTTAGCACCTAGGAACACAAACCCTGTATAAAAATAAACCACAACGCTTAAAATATATAAACCTTTTGTAAAATAATGTTGCTGTTTAGAAAGCAGCTTAATTTTGTTTGATATTGATAATGTTGACTTACCTGGGTGCAATTGATTCTTCTCCCTGTTCCTCGTCGCATCCATTTCTTCTTCCTGTCCAGATTCAGCTCCCTTCAAAGACCATTCAAACTCAAGCTTTCCTGCTGGGAAGTTCTTGGATCAAGCTTTTGCTGAACATCACTCCATACCACTGTACTCTGTCTGTTCCACTCCAAGTCATGGCAATGGATGATCAACCTCTTTCTTATGCAATCCTCTCCAAGTCCTCCCAAGAATTACCTTTCATGGTGGGCATTTTGCATACTGAGAGACTATCTTTCCTTCTTATCAACTGTCCATCAACTCCAGTGGTGCTGGGATTGGATTGCCTTGGCTACGTCTTCATAATCCCCTCATTGATTGGTCTGCAGCTCAAATTTCATGCTGGAGTCTCTACTGTCAACAGAAATGTCTTCCTACAGAATCTCTTCTGAAGTTGTCTTCTGTTGTCACAGATCCCCTCTCTTCCTTCTGCTTACCGGGACTTCTCAGATGTTTTCAGTAAGAAGTCTGCAGAGACTCTTCCACCTCACATGCACCTCATATGACTGCTCTGTCGAACTTCTTCCTGGCACTCTGCCTCCTCGTGGTTGCATCTATCCGCTCTCCCCTTTTGAGACAGAAGCGATGGAGTACATCCAGGAGAATCTCCAAATTGGATTCAATAACCCCTCTTCCTCTCCTGTGGGAGCAGGATTCTTTATTGATCAGCTCAAGGGTTCCTGTCTCTTCACTAAGCTTATAACCTCATCCGCATCAGAGAGGGTGACGAATGGAAAACCACCTTCAACACTCAAGATGGGCACTATGAGTGTTTAGTGATGCCTTTTGGACTCTGTAATAAGCCTTGGTTTTCCAAGAACTTGTTAACGACATCTTCCGGGACTTGTTAGGCCAATGTGTTGTCAGACAATAAAAAAGAGACCATCGACTCCAAGTACATGAAGTTCTCTCTCGGTTGAGGAAGAATACTCTTTACACAAAGTAGGAGAAATGCATCTTTGATGCCTCCTCTATGCCCTTCCTGGGGTATACTATTTCACAAAAAGGCTTTGAGATGGATCCTGGGAAAGTCTCCACAATCCTTGACTGGCCTCTTCCCACCAGCACCAAGGCAATTCAGAGATTTATTGGTTTTGCAAATTATCAGACAATTTATAAAGGGTTTCTTGTCTAAAATTGCATTCAGAAAGGGGCAAACCTCAGCACTGGTCTCCACAAGCTTTGGAAGCTTTTAAGACACTTAAAGAATCCTTCTCTTTGGCTCCTATCCTCAGACACCCCGATCCTGTTTTACTATTCTTTATTGAAGTCGATGCTTCTGATGTTGGAGCTGGAGCAATGTTATCACAACGGTTAACTGGTGATGGAAAATTGCATCCTTGCACTTTCTTCTCTAAAAAATTATCTTCTCCGGAACTAAATTATGATGTTGGAAATCGTGAACTACTAGCGGTCAGCTGGCCTTAGAAGATTGGAGTCATCTGCTAGAAGGTTCCTCTGTGCCTGTAACTATCTTCACGGATCACAAGAACGTCTTAATCCCAGACAGGCTCGATGGCCACTCTTCTTCTCTCGATTCAACTTTATCATTACATTCCGTCCTGGTTCCGAAATAAGAAAGTGGATGCACATTTCAGAAGCTTCATTCCTGAAGACCCCAGTTCTGAAGATCCTGAACCCATTTACCTCCAACTAAAATTGTTGCTGCATTATATCCTTCTATGGTCTCTCTGTTAGCAGTGCAATCTTCTGCACCTCCTTATACTCCCATGGGAATAGCATTTGTTCCTCCTGAACTTCGTCACTCCATCCTTTCTCAGTCCCATATCAAGCAAGCTGGCCACCCTGGGATTAGAAAGACAACTGAACTTTTATCTCGCCTTGTTTGGTGGCCGTCCCTTCAAAAAGATGTTAGAGACTTTATTTCTTCTTGTGCCACCTATTCAACCTCCGAATCTGGACATTCTCCCCCTAGAGGATTTTTGCAGCCTTTGCCCATACCTTCGCACCCATGGACTCATTTGGCAATGGACTTCATTGTGGATCTCCCAGTTTCCTCGGGGCACACCGTTATTTGGGTTGTGGTGGACAGATTTACCTTTACGCAAGTTGCCGTAGGCTGTGGAACTCTCAAAACTCTTTATTCAACATATCTTTCGTCTTCATGGATTTCCGCTCAAAATTGTGTCCGACAGAGGCTCCCAATTTGTTTCAAAGTTTTGGAGATCCCTATGCAAGGCACTCAATATTTCTCTCCAGTTTTCCTCCACTGACCACCCTCAATCCAATGGTGCTTCTGAAAGAGTAAATCAAGCTTTGGAACAGTTTTTCAGGTGCCATATCTCTGTCAAGATGATTGGGCTGATCTGCTCCCTTGGGCTGAGTTCGCTCACAATAATGCCTTGCATGCTTCTTCAGAGAGGTCACCTTTCTTTTGCATCTATGGACAACATCCTCTGGCCTTCCCTCAAGATCTGCTTCACACTAATGTTCCTGCAGCCAATGACCAAGCTTCTCATATGTTGGGCATTTGGCACGATACTGAAGCCAGTCTGGTGAAAAGTTCCCTTTCCCAAAAGAAGTTAGCTGATAAGAAGAGGGTTCCTGCTCCTTTGTATTATCATGGAGATAAGGTTTGGCTTTCTACCAGGAATATTTATCTCAGAGTCCCTACACCCAAATTTGGCACATTTTCTGTAATAGAAGTCATCAATCCTGTGGCGGTCCGCCTTCAACTACCTCCCGAGATGTAGATTCCTAACACCTTCCATGTTCTCTTCTCAAACCAGCAAATGTTCCAGACTCTTCTTCCTCTTCTCCTGCTCCTATTCTGGATGATGGTCATTAGTAATTTGAAGTGAGCAGAATTTTGAATTCTCATTTCTCCAGGGGTCCTTTACAATACTTGGTCGAATGTAAGGGATTCCGTCCGGACGAGTGCTCCTGGGTGAAGGAATCAGATGCTCCACTTCTATTCCAGAGACCCACAAACAGTTCCCTTCTAGTCCCGACATGGTGGCCCTGAGGCTCTCCATAAGGAGGGGGTACTGTAAGGAAAGTGTACCTGGCATCGCAAGATGGCGGTGTTCTTAATGCTGGTCTTCCTGGATGCAGGTCTGTAACATCATGTCATATTAGAATCGCCATGCTTGCGTCAAAACGAGTCATGGGTGTCCGATGGGATGCCAGCGTTTAGACGCCGGCGTCAAAACGTCTGCATGCCGATGCGATGACGTCTGTTTTGCCACCAAACTGGGCCTATAAGACACCAGAAAATTGCAGACCGTGCCAAAATATAGGTCTTACTTTGTGAGTTCCTCGGTGTGACTATTTGCTCATTGATTCCGGTTTAGACTTCTTGCCTGCCTACTCGACTTGTGAACCTATTCTGCCTTGATTGACCCTTTTGCCTGGACTTCTCTCGTTTAACCCTTCAGATACTTTGAACTGTGCTGGACTTTGCTTCCTCCTTGGTCCACAAATCACATTTTGGAGCCTTGGAGCCCTGACAGGTAGGCAATGTTGTGGTACTGCTATGCATGTGAGTGACATCACATGCACATGCGTAACAAGTATGCCAGAAGAAGTGATTGGTATGTTCACAAGCTCCACAAAACATGGCCGCCCACACTGGGAGAGCTTGTAAAAAAACAAAAAAAAACCAAAACAAAACGGTTTCCCCCAAAATCGTATGTCAATGAAGTTTTGCTTTTCACCCAACAGCTCATCTTTTTTTTTTTTTTTTTTTTTTTTTTTTTTTT
>CM044447.1:93048541-93063692 GCA_024363595.1 Xenopus borealis | reverse complement strand
CCCCCCCCCCCCCCACAAACACACACACCAATTAGAAAAATTGCCACAACACCACAATGAAATTAAATTATATTTTACACAGTGTCTCAACTTTTGACTGGTAAAATAAAAACTCCAGGGAAAAGTGTTTCTGCAGCAATCATTGCTGTAGTTCTGTTCTGGCTTAGGAAAAGCTGGATAATGGAGTGAATGGAATACCTTTTTAAGTATATCCAGAGTGAGGAAAGTATTCTGAGCGCTGACTGGAGACCAACAGAACTCCAGTAAGCTATGCTTGTACCAAATATGAAGAAGAACAAGGATGCCAATGGAAACCAAAAACCATAGGCATGTAATTGGACAGCATCCAGTTGTGGGAGCATCAACTCATCCCAGGAAGTTTTAAACCATTTGTAACTATATGGAAGAAAAAAAAAAATCACAATATATACAGGACTATAAGCATAAGAATTATTGTTTTTGTGCCAAACACTTTTGTTAATACATGAAATAATGCATCCTTGTACTCTGTGAATTCTATAGCTTATTAATGTAGAAAATGTAAAGTTTGGTGATACCTTTCATTGGCTAACTGAATAAGTAACAATTGCAAGCTTTCGGAGCACAAGGGCCCCTTGTCAGGCAAAATAAGCTTATACTATAGCTTATTAAAAAATTCTCCCTGTTGGTGTGACTCTCAACGGTATGGTTCAATCCAAAGTCTAAAGGAGGAGATAGACAACACTTTTCTTGGGGCTACACCATAAAAGTCACTCCCACTATTACTTACTACAGTTCACATAACAAAAAAGGGCATTTAATCCATCAACTAATTATAAGGAATTAATGAAGCGTTCTAAAATGTAAGTTCGCAAGTCAATTATAAAAAATTTGTGAATTAGGTTCCTAATTTGTCTATAAACACAAAGTGACATAGTGCTTAATAAATCCCAGGACACTGCCTGGTAACCAAAGTGCTTGTGCCAATAAATAAACTGCTTAATGAATTAATTAATTGATTGGATAGATGTTTCAGTAGTTAACATTTATGACTTGCCTTGATTTAAAATTAGATATGAAACTGGAAAATTGAAGCGGTGTGGAGATATGCCAAATTCTAGCTACTACAATTCATATTTTTACTGTTGATTATGCTGTACCTCCAGGGGAAACATTTGGTAGTGCTGGTGCATGCTGGTGTCTGGCTTGCATGCAGGTGGCAGGGTCCCCTGCTTTTGATCATCAGTTCTAAAGGAACAAGCTGCTGTAGCTTCCTTGCCACAGAATGCTGTTAATTAAAGGAACAGTAACCCCAAAAAATGAAAGTGTTTTAAAGTAAAGAAAATATCATGTAGTGTTGCCCTGCACTGTTAAAACTGATGTGTTTGCTTCAGAAACACTACTATAGTTCATATAAACTAGCTGCTAAGTAGCAATGGTGGAAATTGAAAAACGGCTATATGGCACAGGATGAGTAATGGATAACAGATAACATTATGTTCTACAGAGCTTATCTGCAATCTGCTGTGTAACTTTTCTTAGCCTTTTCTCCTTTGAATGGCTGCCCCATGGCTCCACAGCTTCTTTATATAAACAATAGCAGTGTTTCTGAAGCAAACACTGAAGATTTACCAGTGCAAGGCAACACTGCATTATATTAGTATTACTTTAAAACAATTAAATTTTTTCATGTTACTGGTCCTTTAAGGGTGTCATTGTGAGATCGAGGGCTAAACCCAATGGCAAGCCCCTCAGCTATTGCCAAACTTTGGTCAGGGCCCCCTTAGTTCATTAAAAAATTATAGAAATATAAGGATCATTGATGCATTTGTCATTAAGCCATATTTCCAAGAATCCTGGGCTTTGTTATGCAAAATCACACTGCCCAACATCGAAGCCGAGAGTTCAAACGGGGGAGCAAATAGGTTTCTCCCACTCACCAGGCCCAAAAGTCAATTTTGGTCATTATTTGGATGGAATTACTTGAGAGTGCAGCTTTACAAGGAATTACACAGTTTATATTGTATGAGAAGCTGAATCATACCTATATAATTTTGCACCATGTTAAAATACATGACTATAATAATGCCATACACATAACTATTGGTGGGACTTGTAGCAGTTACCTGCTGTAGCACATAAAAAAATGTTTTTAAATAAAGACTTATCAGCTGGACCTGGTTCTTACTATAGCCCTTATGAAGTATACAGTGTCACAATGTTTATGTAACCTGGTACTGCACAGATTAATATAGACTTCTATAAAGTTAAAACTGTAGTAAAGAATTAACCAATCGGTATAGAACTGTTGAGTATAGTATGGTGGGTAGCACAGGAATTTTTCACAAACTATACATCTCTGAATTCTAATCTGTTTACAGAGCAATCCCCCGATGGCTTACGTTTAACAGATAAACCAATTTTTTTTTTTATTTAATTACAATGTAATATAGTAATAGAGAAATATTTGGATAAAATAGTGAAAATGTGGCAGTTTAAGCGTTAAATATACTTACTTCAAAAGATATTTGCAGAGGATTAATACTGGATCAACTTTATATGGTTTTGCTGCCACATCTAATGTTAAATCTAAGTCCATACAGCTTCCTGAAAAAAAATATCAAAAATACATTCGCAAAATATTTTTGGTTCCCCACATGTACCATCAACAGGAGAGTAATGAAATAAACAGGAAGCTGCAAACATCTCTAAAAGATAAAATAATCCTCCAAGCCACCAAAACTGTTGCCAGGCAACAACGTCAAACATAAGCATCAAGGTTACAATGGAAACAGAAAAACCTGTTTATGTAGCATATAACACCATGGTTGTAAAACATGATAAGTAAAGAAAGCATATTGCCAAAATATAATATTGCTCAAAGTTCCCTCAAACTGTTATTTTTTCGTACAGCCAAACATGGGCCGAGGGGCTTGACAAAGGGGCAAAGTTCTCATACGTGTTAATTATTGGTCACATTGTTTGAGTTCCTTAGTTATACTAGTGACCTTCATGGTGATTTATATACAGACAGTGGCCTCTTCTGGAGTTAAGTAATTTACAACAGAAGTGAGAGCCCTTAGAACAGGAGCGCCCATACTTTTCTTTAAGTACTTTTACTTTTAGTTCAGTTAATACTTTCAATAATGTTTTCCAATTATGATCTACATCCATAAAAGTATTGTAAGCATTCATTATTTTACTTAATAAATATCTGAATGCAAAGCATGAAACAGGAGGGTGAATTAGACGAGTTGTTTGTTGACATTGTCTTGAGATCTACTGATCTCCAGCTAAAGGTCTACTGGGAGATACCAATCTACCCTTTGGACACCCTTGCATTAGAAGCTGCTGTTTACGTACATTGCAGTTATAGTCCCTTCAGTGAAACTTCTCACATGTTTCAAGTAACTGTGCTTGTGCTGGGGCCCGGGGTAGGGTCATGCTTAGTGGTATTCCAGGGGTATATGTGCAAGAACAGTACAGGGCTTCTTTATAATTTAGAGTAATATAAATCTCTTACTCAGCATACGGAAGTTCAGTTCATAATTTTCTCTAATACAGTAGTGCACACTGGTTTGAGTAACCTCTGATTGTGCCTTGTTTTAAGATATTTCTTTTTGATAAGACAGTGGATTAGGCATGTCCAATTTTTCATTTTGCACAATATGGGGCCAGCCAGCTATCTCAGTATATACTGAGTGCACGTGCCATCAGAAGGACAATGCCACTGTAGCTGAAATGACAGATAATAGACACATTACACTTGCTCCAAAAGCTCTGCCATTATTAAGGTTTGATGTTTGCAGACTGTCTCATTATGGCAGTAAGAAGGTTGTATAATCTTTTCTTGGCAATATTATTTGAGATGAGGCATGCAATAACTGCACGGTGTAGGGTTTTAGGGTCCAAGCTACTTGAATGTATTTGAGTTTGCATTTTAGACTGACAGTAAATTGCTTGCCTTGCTAGTAGTTCTTGTTTAAGAATATTCTTTACCTAGTGGATGTGGCTGGTTGTTAATATTTATGACTGGAGCCCAAGGATGCTGAGAAGCAATAGTTTGTTGGTAGTATATATTCACTAATATTTGAAGACAAAGAACAGTTTTGCCTCTAGCAGTATGACACAGATTAGTTATACTTTTTGTGTTAGGAGGGTGCCTATCACAGAGATAACCTCTTTTAGTAACGTAGCCGGTTTACCATCTGGTCCTGGATTTTTGTTTACATTGACAAGTTCTAGTCTTTTGCAAATCCTCCTAAGTCCCCCCCATACCAGGTCACCCACCCAGTGACTCCAACTAATTACCTTCCTCGGATACTACGGGTATTATCACTTTGTGCTATTTTTTTTTACTGCTTACATATTTACAAAAATAGGTTTGGATTAATTTTGCTTCTTGGATGGTGCTGTGCTTTTTACTACTGTTCATTAGCCCATCTTCCTTACACAACCTAGCAAGGAAGTTGTGCAAATCCCATCTTCCCTTTTACACTAGGCTTTCTTACTATTACTCAACTGACCATCATCAAGCTGTTAGGGTTGGGGCAGACATGGAAATTTAGTCGCTTGGCGCCAATGCACCGTGGCCCTTCGATTTCCAGAATTGCACGAAGTTGCCTAGAGAGGAAACTTCGGGCGATTCCAGAAATCAAAAAGCTGCGAGTGCATTGGCGCTGGCATTTTTTCATTCAAACAGGTGGCAGGAAGGGAGCAGGCAGTTCGGGCAGATTGTCGCATCGCAGAAGAGGCGATTAAACGGCAAGCGACTAAGTCTCCCCATCTGCCCCAACCCTTATTCTCCTTTCACAATACTATCTGCCCCAGCTAAATCTTGCTCAGTGAACAAGAGACGGCACTCGGCAAATAATCTGGCAAACTACAGTAGCTATAAGGCCTTTGGAACTCTAAACTTTGCTATTTAGCACCTGAGATAGCAACACAAAATTTGAATCACATCAATTAAAATGAAACTAACTTTAAAATAACAGTTAATAAAAGGAAAAGGAGTTGGCCTAAAGAGTAAGCAATGAGCTTTTTCTGTGGGATCCCATACTAGTGATACTGGTTCCATTACTTGTGGCAACTCCTTGTGACTCTGGACAAGTTAGTTAATCTTCTGGTGTCCTCATATATCAAGTCCACCTATAACCTTGCTTGCTGTTTTTACTTTGAATCCCACAGGAGAAAAGTGTTATACAGCAGACATGGGTTATCCGGAAACATGTTATACCTTGTACTTGATCCCAACAAAGATATAATTAATCCTTTTTGGATACAAAGCAATACTACTGGGTTTAATTAATTTTAAACTAAATTGCAGAAAGACCCCTTATCCAGCAAACCCCTGGTCCCAAGCATTCTGGATAAAAGGTCCCATACCTGTATAGGATTGCCTTATTTTTATTTATTTTTTTGTAGTGGTTGCTTTATCCAGCCACCAGACTGTTTTATGTACATTCTATCTACACCCTGTGTCAATCCTTTTCCTTTTCCAGGGAGATGAAAATGTTTTTGTAGTGCAACAATCGTATAGGGGACTATAAGTGCTCATTTGCCAAGAACATGTCACCCTGTATGCTGTGCTCTGTACAGAGCTCTGGATGGACACACTGCATTCAGCAGAGAGAAGCACTAGGATGTACAGCGGAGTCCTGTCCTTACTGCTGATTGTGGTAATGTCCATGTCGCCATGGAGTAGAAAGAACAGTGAAACACATTTCATGAACTGCATGGAATATACTGTATATAGTGAAACATTGTAGCACCTTATACTACTGTAATAAAATTAATAGAAATTGTTGTTTCTTTTACTTTGCAACAATGATTGTCTTTCCATATCTGTTACAGTTTATATCCTCCCTAATATATGTTTCTTAATATACTTTTTCTAAATATCTATCTTCCAGGAACTTAGCTTGTTCTGCAAATACTCACATCTTCCTACAATTTCATCTTTATGACAAAAGAATACATAAAAAATACATATGGATGAATCTAATTTCTCTCCTAAAGGCTCTATGCAAATTATGCCATGTCATAAATCTATACAACGACCTATAGTATAGGTAATAGAAGGACAGGAAGTAATATAGAGTTTCAACACATGCTATAAAGTGGATTACCTTGTATCAAAAGATAATGTAGCTGTGCGCCATAGGCAAGAAGTAAATTTGCAACAATGTACACAGGTAGGTAAGCTCCATGAAATCGAACAATCTGCAAGACAGAATGCTACACTTTAATGATGTGCGGGCAAGCCTAAAATTCGAGAGTCGGGTAGATTTGGGACAGCTACCGCAAAAAATCTTTGGGTCACACTGGAGGCTTCTGGCCCCTCAATCTATAGACTCGTGCCTGCCCCATGCTTTTCGTGACATACCCTGTGGGGCAGGCGTGGGTCTATAAATAGAGGGGATGGAGCAGGCTGGGCCTGGTGCGGGTCGAGAAAAACTCGACCCACACATCGCTATTACACTTATACACTATTGATAATTAGTCACTGTTTACAACACCTGTTCTCAGACAACAACATATATTTTTTTGTTCAGTTTACAAGAAATTAGAGGGAATTATGAACTCCTTCTAGCTTTTCCATTGGACTTTACAGGGCAGAAGAAGCTGTGTGGTTTAAGGTACTGTCAAATTGAACCATTACACATTTTTTCCTGATTCCTGTTTTCATTAAACAGTTTTTTTCTGTTATTTGGTCAGTTAGTATAGTATTAAACCACCTTTTTAGACACCCACAAGTGATTGTAATCTGTTCAATTATACTGAGAAATTGTCTGTAGCCCCAGGGTTCCCACAGCGTCCTGCAAAAATAAACTTATGCCTAAAGAATCTTCCACAAATGTCCTATTCACACAGATTACCAGAAATTATGACATCCCAACAGATTTTTATTGCAACTGCAAATTTGAATATGCAAATTAAGGCATGGGTTTGGTTCAGTATTTAAATATTTGGTTAGAGGAATCAGTGTTAGGCGTCAAACATTAACATCATGCTTCAGAACATCACTAATAAAAATTAGATCTAAAATTTCAAAAAAATGAGTATGTTAAAATATAACCACTCACCTGGCCAAGAATTTGTGAAAACGAAGTAGAAATGGTGACCTAAAATCCGAGAGACATTCTTATTAGTAAAAGAATATTTCACTGCACACTTCATTCTGGCAGTCTGTAGCATACTTCAAATAATTTGCAGGTTACTTAAAATACATTAATGTGATGATCTACTTAAGGACTGTGCATAAATTATTGAAACATAAAAATTAGAAGGGCTTTATTATTGTAAGAAAGAAAATTATTTTATTTTAACCTTTTCTTAGAAAAGTCCATCAAGTTTAACCCCTTCACATGTATCACACGTGTAAAAATCTATAAACTCACATATATAGACTATTTGGAACTAACTGTAGATCCTCAGCTCACTGTAACCCTGACTATTACTCTTGTTCAACAACTCATTCAAGCCACTCTTAATGGTATTAATCTGTCATTACAACATCACCCTCATTCGACAACCTAATTTTCCTCACCTTCTCTGCTTCAAATGAAAGTTAATTTCCTCAATGCTAAAGGGGTGGCCTCAAAACTGCACTGCATTCACAAGGTCAGGACTTACCATGGATCGATAAAGAGGCAACATGTATGTTGCTATCCTTGGGTTAAAGTGATAAGGACACTAAAAAATAAATTTTAACATATGAACATTAAGGGGCAGATTTATGAAATTGTGTGAAGGATTCGAATTCGGATTGAGAATAGTCTCAATTCGTTTGTGCGAATATGATCGTGCAACTATTCGAATCTGAAAATTAAGTATTTTCGTCAATCGAATATAGAATTTTCGGGCGTATCGAATAGATCGCATAAATATATATTTGAGCGCTAGACTATTCGCCAGTCGAAGAACTTGCACTTTTAAATTTTTATTCGACTGCCTACTTCGCCAGATTGAACCTACCAAATTGCAATAGAATCCTATGGGAACCCCCCCCATAGCTTCGAACATTCTATTCGTACGATTTTGGCAAATATTTGAGCGTTTTTTCGGGCGACTATTCGCAGAATCGTTCGATCCTACGATTCTGGGGAATAGTCAAATATGCGCTCAAAACTGGCATTTGGATTTGGTAGTATTTTTTAAAATGTCCTCACCTATGCATTAACAGTTATAATAATAGATACAGTATGGGTCTACTGAAAAATTAAGAATTGATTAGCTGTTTCCCCAGTTGTATGGAATGACGGAAAAAAACTCAATCTCCACTTTTTTTTTCTCTGCACTTGACCAATTGGCCCTTCTCTGATACTTAGGGGCACATTTACTAGGGATATAAGTGAAATTTCAAATAAAATTTGAAATTTTTGAATTTCAAAGTAATTTTGGGCTACTTCAACTATCGAAAAGCCCAAAATTTAATTTGAATTGAAAATATTTGGAATTACGAAGTACTGACACTTCACCACCTTAAAATTGCCTTTTTAGCCTATGGGGGACCTCCTAGAGCCTGTCCTGAAATGTTTTCAAAGTCCTAGGAATTTCAATTCAATCGAAAACCGACTTATTTGGTCCCCCCAAAAATTAGATGGTCGAATTTCTAAGTTTCTTCACTTCGAAATTCTACCATTAGTAAATCTGCCCCAAGTGTAAGAATGTAAGAATATGCCAAAAAAAGATTTTCCACAGGATAAGCATTATAATTGCTACAGGTAAAACCTATTACTCATGGCAATCTGGTTTAATCCCAGAAAAACGCAAAGGGAGGCAACATCCAGCCATTAAGATAGATCACTGCAAGTAAAGGTTTTATTTTGGCGATCTTAAGGTAGCATACAACAATAATTTTTTTTGCTACCCTAAATTGAACTACAATTGGCAAAACTGGTAGAAAATTAGACTGTCTCTGTCTCAAAGTGGAAAATAATCTCTTGCTATCATCCCATAACATGGCTGTGAGGTCTGTTTCCTCTATAGTTATCTCAGTGATTTAGCCAGGCCCCTAAAGATTCCATAGCTCTACACAGGATACATAGATTGTTTGGAGCCCAGAAAAATTGAACGGAGAATCCTAGAGATGTTATATGCCCGCAAATTCACAAAGATATACATCATGCCCAAAATGAGAAATCAGACATATACATTTTGTAGTTATAGATTGGTATCATGGTAGGGTCAGGCAGAGGCAATGCAGGGACTATTTTACTGGTGGCCTGGGTTACTGGTTAGACCACTGTATGGAGCACATCAACAGATTGGAGGCATAGGCATGGACCTACAGTTGGAAATGTATGGGAGACATACAGTTGAGTCTACATAGGTTTCTCTCCATCCCAAACCCTGACCACATTAGTACAGAAAATTAAAAAAAAAAAAAAAAACCAGGCTGGATAATCGATTAGGCACCTTATTAGGAAAAAAATGTATTTGTATCCCGACACATAAGTTAAGAGTCTTTGCTCTAGTGTTTTCAGCCTGAAAAAATGCCTGTATGAGCACCAACACATTCCCCATTTAAGTGAATGGAAGGTGAATGTAGCTGTATTGGGCATTTTTCAATTGTAGGAAAATATTCCATATCCAGCATGAGCCTAATATTAGGCTCATGCCTAATATTAATATTATAACACTGACTAAGTTGGTAAAACCCTTGGGATGGATAATGCACAGTAGAAGACAGCTACACACATCTAACCAAAGACATTTAAGGGAAGCTAAAAAGGGTTACCTCATGTAGACATTCTGAAGATGTGTACAGGAATAATTTTACCAAGCGATTGTCATTTTGTGGTTGTGCAGAATGAAGCTTGGCAGAAATTCTAAGAGGAAATTCATCACTAAAAAAGAGAAAAAAAAAAAGCTGAGACCTAGGACACCTTTATTGACACCATTCTACACACTGAAGGCCAAATTCCATACAATATACTGGTAAGCTTTACAACATGTTTTGAGAGGAACTCCAGTTTTCTTTTTTATGAACGTCATGTTCTTCATGCACTTTACAAAGCAAAGATAAAGGAATAGCATAACAGACACAGTGGTTGGTTCATAAAGATGAGAACAAGATTTGTTTAAATATACGGAGACCAGTGAAATGCAATACTTGTCTTTTTCCTTAGATAGAATCACTGTACATTGTAGATACTTAACAAAAATGTTTTTTTATCTATATTGCTGCCTGTATGTATGTATACAAAAAAGACAGTGGAACAGATAAAATAACACCAAGCCACTACAGTTCTGCAATATTTGAGATTATTACGTTTTTAAAAGAAAACTTTAAAATGTTGTTTAGGCTGGAAGAGAACCAACAACAGTTTAAATGGTCAGAACAAGCAGTGTAAGAGATTAAAAGACAGATACAATATTGCTTTCAGGATAAAATTTTTATAACAAGTAACTTTTCCACTGAAGTTTTAGCGAACATATACTGGAATGTTACTATGTCCAGTACCCAAGACAGAATAGTAGTACATTATGTGATTAATGCATTATAACCCATCTCTTATTATCCAAGTAATATGGAGCAACAGACTAGGCATATTATACTGGATGGAATTGTATATTAGATTTTAAGCTTTTATGATCAGTGACAGACTTAATAAATGCAAATAACATGTTGTACTACCATGTGCATTAATCCTTGGAGCTGTGTAGTATATTGTGTTAAAGTTTTAACTTATGTCATTAAGATGCAAATTAAACATAAGCAGCATACCTTAATACGCCAATAAGATCCTCTTGTGACCAAGGTACATGTAGTTTGTAAACACTAGACTTGCTTTCTGCAAAGGTAACAACATTAAAAATCTCACTTATGGAATCATACAATGAAGTTACATCAGTAGTAGAAAGTTAAATCAACTGGATGTTTTGCTAGTTATCTGACTGGCTTTCGCAACAATTCATTGTTAACAGAAGTGACAATTTTGTCAAAGTTAAATAACTACTGTGAATGATCACTGAAATACAATTTATTTTTGCAGATGACCCATTATGCTTAAAGGAAAAATATCATCAAATAAATATTAAAAAGGAAAATAATTATATCTACATACTGTTTGTATTCATACTAGTTTATGGCAAAATTGCCAATGTTTACCATGTTATACAACATATAATTTGGAACTTAGCAGCCAGATTGCTGAAATTGCAAAGTAGAGATGTTGAATAAAAAGCAAAATAACTCAAAAAACAAAAAAATAAAAAACAATTGTCTCAGAATATCACTCTCTACATCATACTAAAAGGTCATTTAAAGGTGAACAACCCTTTTAAGAGAAGTAGCAAAAAATGGACCATTTACTCATCAAGAAGTATTAAATCTATAGCAACTGAACTTACTGAATTGAAGGGTAATTGGCTTCTGCAGTCTGCCAGTTTCCTGGCTGTTCTTTCATACACCCAAACCAGTTTTAGAGTATTGTGTCCAAAATAACTGGCAACATGTCTATTTAGGTTTTTATTCATCCATATCATGGCATATCTAGAATAAGTAAATCTATTGCAACTGGACTTGCTCAATTTACTCTTAGCATTTACTCAATTTACCATGCAAAGCAAATCTATATAATGAGGAGGCAGATGTAAAGAACAAAAGTAAAGAAGTGGGGCTAAAATGGAAAGTGACACAGAGGGGAGCAACATCACAAAATAGGTGAGAAAATAGGGGAACAAATATTTACCACTGAGACTAAAAATTACAGTGGAGTGTAAAGAATATAAAGAAAGAAAAAGATGTGCCAAGGGGACAAAAGAGGTGCAGATGGAAAAGGATATGAAAGGAGGGCATAAAAACTGAACTTAAAAATAAAAGGCTGGATACACTTGGGGGTGCCAAATGTAGTAGTGCTCTGTTCCACATCCACTTACTCCAGCCTTTATATATTACATAATTTCCTAACTATATTGGAAAAAATTTTTTATTTTGGACAGCCTGTCTATTTAACCAGTTTTTATTTTAACACTGAACTGTTCCTTTAATGAACTTACAGTAGGATTCCAGTTCCCACTGCTTCTCACTGTTTAAAATATGTTTGGGGTGCCTATACCCACTGCCAATTCACTGTATAATATGTTTGGGGTGAGGGACTCAATACATGATGGTGCTGCCATTAACCATTGTGTTAGAAATGTCATTGGATTTCTATTCATTGACTGCCCATTTGCCACATTGAGAAGACTATTTTACGGACTACTGTACAGCCCCAGTTTCTCCTGTAGAGCGATGCATGGGTTGAGAGGAGATGGTAATGGCTACAGCTCCCTTGTAGTTCTCACATGGGGGGGGGGGGGAGTTCAAGTTTCGAAAAAGATATCAGGCTTACTTAGGAGCGCAGAAATAGTGACAAAATTTGAAATACAGCCCTCATTAAATATCCTGTTATTGAGAAAACGGAAACTTATTTACAAACCCACTTTTATCAAGATTACTCTCATGATTCGAACCACATACTGTTTGAATCGTTAGAGAAAGTGGCAGTGTGTAACTACTGGGGGCTCAATGGGTGTGACTGCACCAGAACCCGTGGCCTCCGCAGCCCCGATTGGGCCTGCATCCCTTTAAGGGTAGCTTCCAAAAACAGTTTTGTGTAAAGTGTGGACAAGCTTACTGCCAGATCAGGCATGCAATGTCATCATCAGCAGCTACTCTGTAAAAAAAAATGCAGAGCATTGAGAGCAGGGAACAAGCAGGAACAGCAGGAGCAGTCTGCACCAGGAAAGTGATGGATAATAGCAACAGCATAATAGTATGAATCCAAATGAATGGAAAACAATGCTGGTGTTTCTTTTTATGGTAGACTTATACAGCTTTTTAATGTGTGGTGACTAGTCCCCTTTAAGAACGGTTCTTTTTACTTCTTGTATAGTTGCTCCAATATTGACCAATTACTTTGACCTTTACAATTATAAGCACACTGCAATATAAATATCTAGACTACATGACTAGCATGGTAAAAAGTTTATTTATAACAAATGATTTATGGCAAATTAGTGGGTTCCCTGTAAACACTGTTTAGATGACACAATCATTTATTACTACAACAATAAAAAGAATAGATAATTTTAGATGCTACCGTTGAAAAAACACTGTACACGTTACATCTTTACCATTATTTTGTCCACAGCTCCTCACAATGAAGACATCGAATGCTTGATATATCTGCATTACATAAATTTAAACAGTTAGAAATTAAAATAAAACCTAAAATAAACATCACCAACTCATGTTTAAAGAGGTATTAAATGAATTAGAATTTCAAAAAAACTGTTTAAATGTTATATATCCAGGGTCAAACTGGAAGGGAAAAAAAACTCTGAACTACCATCTTGCATTCATGCACATTTTTGTATGCACATAAAAATCTAGAGCAATTGCATCCCACCGCAATCCATAAAAGTCAGAGCACCGAACTGTTTGGGTGAGATTATGCATAAATTATGTTCACTGTGTTTTTTTTTTTTTTTTTTTTTTAAAGGTCTTAAAGTGACACCGTAAACAAATACTGTAGCTTGGCAAGCATGGTGTGAACACTTACTTTGCTGAATTCCTCAAATTGTATAACATAAAGCAGTCCAAAAGAATTTAACTGAGCATGACTTGATGAAAATCCTGCAAAAGTAAACCTTTGGTAAGTGAATCTTTTAAACGTTTTTAACATCATCATTCTAATCATATAGCGAAGAAGAAAGCATGTTTGCTTGGATGTTCTTTACATTTGGATACAGTATATCCTTTTAAAATGAAACTTCTCAGGGAACCAATTCGTCACAAGGATGGACTTCCATGTGAACAGTCCTGAATAGTTTTAGGGCTTTAATGTTTAATGTTGATACAAATCAATCATGTAGACACAGAATGCAACAAAAGTTTACATGGGGCATCCTCACATCTAGCAGAAAGTCAACAATTACTTTAAAAAAAAAAAAATTTGCCTGCTACCCACAAGAAGTCATGCCCAAATATGTATGAGCAATGCAACATAACTTTTACCAACAAAAGGGATATCATTAAGAGCAAAACCCTGTTGATATGCACCTACATTACCATTTACCATTAAATCATCTTGCTGAGTTGTTTCAGTAAAGCTGGGGGCGGTGCGATACCTCCATAGGCTGGAGTCTGTTTCTATTTGTAATTAGGGATCGCTTTTGCCCAGCATAACAAAAAACTCAGCAAGATGATTTAATGGTGTTAGAGGGTTGCCATGACGAAGGTTCACTGGGCCAGGGGGTGGCTTTGTGGAGCTTTTAGCTGCTTATATTTTGCGTGCAGCTTCTTTTCACGGGTAAAAATAGGAACGTCAGTAGCACTTTAATGTATCATTTGAGTGTACACAAATACTACACCAGTATAGACCTTTACTTGGTTGGCAAGTGCACTCTCCAAAACATCAAACGGGCACAAACAGAATATATACATTGATCATGAGTTTATTTCAGTCCTAGTAAGTACCAAATCAACTACGCTTGGAGATGACTTGAAAGAGTCTACTGGCCATCCCTTAAAGGAGAATTCCCCTAATGCCCCTAAGTTAGTGCAGATTCAGGGTATTCGAGTTGTAACTATTACAAACATTTTTAAACTTACAACTTGTAAAAACAAGCTTTAAATATTAAAAAACAGCTTTTTTTAAATAATTGATATAACTTTTCAACATACAGGATATGATGTCACCGACATAAGATTAAGGACGATGTGGCTTCATCTTTTCAGTTTGCCAGGTCTAAGATGGTGAAAGAGGCAACATTCTGAAAAAATTGTGGCGTAATGATCATATGCCTAAGCAAAAATAAGGCTGGTGAAAGGGTACGAAATTTGCTAGTGAATTGTCCTCCATGCCCGATAGTAAATTGGCGATGTCTCTGCAGATGGGATTTCTGGCAAATTTTCGCCACAATATCTTATACCTTATCAACTCTTTCAACAGCTTTCCTACCACTGTCAGACTAACTAGCCTCTAGTTTTAAGGGTGAGAATAGGATGCCTTTTAAAAATAGTTTCACTATAGTTACACACAATTATCAATTGGCACGACAGACAATCCGGT
Organism: Xenopus borealis; assembly: GCA_024363595.1. Lineage (NCBI taxonomy): Eukaryota > Metazoa > Chordata > Amphibia > Anura > Pipidae > Xenopus > Xenopus borealis. Next base: position 93,048,648 of record CM044447.1, on the reverse strand, counting down.
CCCAGACTTTGTTTACTTTTTAAATGTTCTAATTTCTTTTACATTTCCTCATGCATCCATCAATAGTAATTTAATGGAATTGGGTCAATAAAAAAAAAAAAAAAAAA
>CM044447.1:93010034-93046542 GCA_024363595.1 Xenopus borealis | reverse complement strand
CACACACACACACACACACACACACACGGCATACTGAGAGGTTCTACCACAACTGCAAACAGCCCAAACTATAGGCACACGCTCGGTCAATCATCTTTATGCCTTCCACCCAATCAATCCCCCTGCCCCAACCTGCCACAAGCCACCTGTTTTTAATGTTTATTTGTATCCTGTCATACCCCAAATGCATTTTAATGTATGTCTGCAAGCATATTCATCTGACAATGCTGCACCACAATTCTAAAGAAAAAATAAACCTAAAGACACAGATGTGCCGTCAGAAGAAAGTACCTAATGCAAAGTAAAATGAGCAGGACAGAACCATTTGTGGCATTTTAGTATAATGATAAAAGTTAAAGGTAAAGAGGTTGGAGATGTGGAGGAAATAAGAGAGTTGGAAGTCCAGGATAGCTTATGGGAATACTATACTCCCTGAACAACCCTACATGTTGGGTCATATGAGCCAATTAAAAGATAGAGTTCTATCTTTTGTTTCTACACTTCTTCCTGTTACAGTTAAGAGTTGCATTATTTCTGGTCAGGTGATCTCTCAGGCAGCACACAGACCATCACAAACTTGTGGTTTAAGACAAGAGATGTAAAAGGGCAATAGTTACACACATATATTATACACACACACACATATACACACACACAGATGTAGATATACACACACCCACACACCTATATACACACACACATACACAGATGTATATATACACACACACCCACACAGATGTATATATACACACACACCCACACATATATATATATTGTACTGCTGGAAGGTGAACATTGTACTGCTGGAAGGTGAACCTCCGCCCAGTCTCAAATCACATCCTCCATACATTTGGGGAGTCACCCACATTCCTTTTGGCAAACTCAAAATGTGCCTACTTATTTTTATCTTTAAGTAATGGCTTTTTTCTGGCCACTCTTCCATAAAGCCCAGCACTATGGAGTGTTTTTTTTTATTGTGGTCCTATGGATAAACCAGTCTCTGCTGTGGAAATCTGCAACTTCTTCAGGGTTACCTTTGGTCTCTGTGCTGCCTCTCTTTGCCTGGTCTGTGAGCTTTGGTGGGTGGCCCTCTCTTGACAAGTTTGATTTGGTACCATGTTCTTTCCATTTGAAGATGATCAATTTGCAATTTGATAGTGCTTTGGGGGATCAAAGATTCAGTTTTTTTTTTAATTTATTTATTTATATTTTTCTCATTTCACTTCACCAACGTAGACTATTTTGTGCAGATCAATCACATAAAATAAGATTAAGAAACATTTATACTACCGATTGCTCTGTAACAAAATAGGTACAAAACCAATACTTTTGCACTGCATTGTATGTGGCAGGTGGGCCGACGACATGGTGGTCCAATGGGGTACTATAGCATGTATGAATAAGGAATATAAAGGGGAGGTATGTAGAGAAGAAACAGATTTGGAAAATAATTAGGGCTGGGGAGGAAATGTAAAGACATGGAGCACAGGAGGGGACACAGACATATGAGGCAGGTAGGCCTATCACATGGAGAAGAAGAATTGGTGGAGGAAATGGCGTCGAAGAGCTGTATAAATGAGGCATGTAAAGGGGAGACAGGTAGAATGGAAAGTACAGGGAGGAGGTCCATGGGGAGTTTTAGTTGGACTCAAGATCATTTAGAAATATAGAGAAGGGAGAGAACATGGTAAGTGTCTAAAAAAAAAAAGTTAACCAAGTTGAAAAATATAAAATATAATATTCTGGAAGGCCAAGCACCTGGGTAACCTTTTTGTGTGAAGCACCAAATACACTAGAGCAGGCGTCCCCAACCTTTTTTTACCCGTGAGCCACATTCAAATGTAAAAAGAGTTGGGGAGCAACACAAGCATGAAAAAGTCCCTGGGGTTGCCAAATAAGGGCTGTGATTGGCTATTTGGTAGCCCCTTTGGGACTGGCAGCCTACAGGAGGCTCTGCTTGGTACTATATTTAGATTTATGCAATTAAAACTTGCTTCCAAGCCTGGAATTCAAAAATAAGCACCTGCTATGAAGACAATGAGAGCAACATCCAAGGGGTTGGAGAGCAACATGTTGCTCACGAGCTACTGGTTGGGGATCACTGCACTAGAGGATGCACAATTGGCAAATTAATACAACATGAAAGTTAAACTCCGCATGTATACTGAAGATGTAAGAACCCGTTCTTTTGTACCACCCAGAAATCATAAATAACTACAAAGTACTAATGAGTACTGTGTAAACAATAAAATGTATCTTTAACAGCCACAGTGAACATGGTTAAAATTGTGTGTGGTAAAATAAATGAAGAAATAAAGAAACTGATTTTTGTAATATATTGTATTGACAAAATTATTTTTGAGCCTATAGGATGTTGTGTGGCAAAATTATTTTGTGACTACAAAATAATTATGCTGGCAAAATGAATACTGTGACAAAATTATATTACTGTTGGTCTGATAAAATTAATTGTTTGAAATGCATTTTGTGGTTTAATAAAAAGGTTAATTTTGTCTGCACAACCCATGCATTTTATGTTCATAAAAATGTATTTTATGTTAACAAAACACTCCTATACAAACAGCAAAGCATAGCAAGTTATAAGTGGGGCTTCGTAGCTTTAGAATTTATAATGATCCGGAGTTAAAGCAAGGCAACAAATCAGCATATATATTTGTACATACCAAATGAAAGAACATGTGTAACAGGTACATGTACAGTTCTTGTCTCTTCCGATAGGAATTCACACTCCACAGAAAACTGCAATATATTTAAATCATTTTTTAGAAAAGTGTACAGCATATATCATAGGGCTCATTTATAAGCGCAAGTGCAATTTTGGGCACAAGTTGGCAGGTTTTTAACCCACATTACAGCAGGTTTTCTCACAATTAAAACCTAGTAGCAGCGACAATGTAGAGATGCACCTCAAGTGATTGCACCCAATACGCTAAATTGCATGCAGCTGCACTTCGATGTGAATCAAATGCAAATGTGCAGAAAGTTTTCTGTTCAGTTGGAATCATTTCCAGCACTTGAGGTCATTAGGAGGTCTACTTTTTTTTTTTTTTTAACACATTGATATAGTGGAAACCCTGGAGCTACTGGCAGAAGCTTTAGACATGGCTGTCATTGAGCCCCCCTACATAGTAGTTACATAGTTACGATGGGTTGGAAAAAAAAAAAGACCAAAGTCTATACACACAATCACACCAACCCCTCCATAAACTCACAAACAATATAATCTACAATTAATATAGATATTGATGTATACATAATCACAATAGAATTGAATATTATGCTTGTCCAAGAGAACACACAAGTCCCTCTTAAAAGCATTTACAGAATCAGCCATCATATTATCATCCGGCAGGGCATTTCACCACCTCAATGTTCTCTCTGTGAAACACCACCTACACCGCTTCAAATGAAAGTTCTTTTCCTCTAGTCTAAAGGGGTGGCCACCTTTTTAAGAGAAAACAAATATCTGTGCCTGTGCAAAGAGGCAGGACAGGCAATATATGATTTTACAGCTGGGATTTTTAAATTTCTTTAAAACAGATATGGCTGTTTTAGTTAAAAAAAAAAAAAAAAGTGCTTAATTGCAAGAGGACTTTTATTATATAGCTTTTTATGTGTGGGTGGCAGATTTACATGTGGGTGACAGACTTCTAAGAATACACTTTTCTAGAACATATTAAAAAATTTAGCCGAAGGTGAACTACCCATTTAAGATTTAGGCAACTGTAAGACTCAGGACAGCATAAAAGAAGGAATAGTATTTAGTATTTTTAAAGGAGAAGGAAGCTACCAAGGAAATTTATTGCCAATACATTAGCCACAACAGTGCAAGCTAGAACACCATTTTTATTCTTTAGAATGCTGTTCGATGCCTGAGTAAACAGCTCTAGATAGTGTCCTGCCCGAGTCTCTCAAACAGGAAGTCTGATACAGAAAGAAGCCCATGTGTACACAATTGAAGGAAATAAATGTGGTGTTTCTTTTGAAAGAGGACCGTGAACAGCATTACTTGAGGGTTTACTAATATATTCATGTAGACCTGGGAAAAAGCTTACTTAGTTTTAACCTTTCCTTCTACTCTAAGGAAAGTATAATTTTAGGTTACAGTAACCATAAATGATGACATTTAGTATGGCTAGTGTCTGGTAAGACAACAGTAAACAACTGCAAGGCTGTACACGGTCATCAAACATACAATTAATGTAGTAGTTCCAACACAACAATAAAATTGTTTACAGTTTTAAACAGTTGGCACTGGGATCCCAAGAAAGCCGATACCACAAATACAGTACATTAAAAAAGCGAGAGGCAATTCGTACTTTCACACCAAGTACAATAAAAATAATAACATAGTTAACCGTGAACAACACCAGATACTTGCACCACCTATGCTGCCTTAGTTTTATGGTACATCTCTGTACAGGTTGTGAGTACTTTTAGGAGTCAGTTTACTAAAGCGTGGTAAAAATATGCGCACAAAATAGACAAATTTATTGCCGAATATATTTTCGCCCGTTTACTAACCTGCAGTAAATATACATTTGCATATTTTCTTGCGCAAGAATGTGTGTTTGCCAGTTATCGTATTCGCTGAATACTAATATTAATGCCCAGTTTACTAAACTGCAAAATGTGGAAAAGACAACATTTATGAGAGAATATTCACAAAGTTTTACTAGCAGCTATGTAGAGGTGAAAAAGTATTTTTTCACCAGAAAATTCTCAAGGGGCAGGAAATATTTCATAATACTTTTTTTTAGTCATCATTCTTTGCTGTGGAAATTGGTGACAGGAGAAAGATCTGTAGCTTTTGCCGACATGTTTTGGCATCTGCTTCTATCTGATACAACTGCAACAGTTTCAGCTCAGAGGTGTATTATAGGCAGCGGGAATCACAGTCCAAGGATTTGTCAGCCTCGTTGCTTTTGGCAGTGGTTTCATTGTGATTGGCTACTGTGAATTTCTTTGATGCAACGAGAGACTGGTATGATTTCTTGTTCATAGGATTCTATTGGCAGAAGGGTTAGTGACTAGATGGATGAAGTATCGGTTTATATGATGCATACATGTTTGATTGGTGTTACTCTGCAAGCCAATATCTGGTCTCCTCTGAAACAGGAGCTGCAGAGGTCACAAATGAACCCAGAGACTGCATCCTAAGGGGCATCATGACCACAAATCTGTCACCACTGAAGAATATTTTAGGACCAGATACAAATGGAACACATATTACTGTTCACCAGTGGTGCTGGAGCAGAACAGGTTCCTAGTGCTAGGCAGATGATGCTGGTTTATACAAGCATGTAAAAGGCACAATAATTATTTTTCTGCCACAGTCCTGTGCATTCCAACCCCCTTGTTGCCCACCACAAAATATACACACATGCACATAGATGAAGAAACTGGAAGGCCAAAAAGAAAGGCTAGATCACCACACAAAATACGCTTCTCCATTCTGCTTGCATTCCCTCCCCATCCCTTTTTTGTTTTTGTAGCTATAACATACTGTCCCATTTTCATGTCCTTTGTTTACTTCTGATCTCTTGCTGCCCTTCTTACCCTAATTAAATAACACTTTTCCTGCCCTTTCTGCTACTCTATCCACGCTCAGCCTTTTTGTCAAATGCCCCACTGTTTAGCTTTCTTGTTTTCTCTTTCCTTTTCTCTTTTTTAATTTAGTAATTTTGCCTGTTCCCTTTCTTTTACTTTAAAGGAATTGTTCAGTATAAACATAAAAACTGGGTAAATAGACCAGCTAAGCAAAATAAAATAGGTTTCTAATATAGTTAGTCAAAAATGTCATGTATAAAGGCAGGGGTGACTCAATGTCTAACATAATAACCAGAACATTTTGCAGCTCTCTTGCTTTCCAATGATTGAGCACGTCAGTTTTGTCCCATGTGGCCCCCCTTAAAGTCTCTGACTAACTCAGAGTTAGAGAGCTGAAAAGCAGAAAGTAGTGTTCTGTTCAAAATCCAGTCACTCCAGCCTTTATACATTACATTTTTGGCTAACTATATTAGAAAACATTTTTTCACATACTATCTATTTAAGCAACTTTTATTTTAGCGCAATTCAACTCTCGACCTGTCGGAGATCTTAAGGCAAACGTGGCAGGCTGCATTTTCAACACAGCTTGATATGCACCTAGTTAAGGGGGTACGGTAGTTAGAATGTTCAGCACAAAATTCCCTTCTCAACCTTGGTCCTGGTCCGGTTGAGAAGGGGTGGGTTTGGGACAGAATATTTACAATTCACAAGAGGAATATATATGGCTATTCTCCAGCAGCCTGCTGACCACCAATATTTAATAATAAAATACTATACCCCATGGTTCCTGCGTACCACAGATCAGATCTCTGCAAGAGAACAGGGGAATAAAAATTTGAGGGGCCCCCATAACACCAGCCTTCCATTAGCCCCATGCATACATAGCAGCTTGAATATTGCACATGTACTGGTCTGAAACAAAGCTCACAGTACTTTCCCTCAGCTCTGCAGCTGTTTTTAGCTAGGCATTGAGGCATCCAGTAGACCTCAAAACCTGGGAGAACCATACAGCAGACCCCATGACCTGATGTATGGTATTTTCAACACTGCATTAAAAAAGTACCAAGAACATTGTAGCCATACGCAGCAACAGTGTTTTGGGTGGGGGTGCAGTGACTCATTATTATATTATAAAGCTGGAAAAAAAAGAGGAGATCATTGCTGACTTTGCACCACTTTCTGTACTTACCTTTGCAAATATATACATACCCACATATACATTTCTCAACATACATATACATCCAGCAGGGCATACCACAGGCTCACTGTCCTTTTTCGGATACATATGGGCTTAATAAACTACGGACTTCACCGAGCAACCATTGGTGTGCTTCTGGATTTTCTACTATATGCATTAGAGACTCTGTGCAAGGGAAGCGCCTGCCAGTTTAGCACCCAGCACTTTCAACAAGTGATTTAGGACCAGTTAGAGCTCTCCACTATCTTGCCCCCACTGTAAACATTTGTAATGAAGTGAGAAATTACTTTTTTTATGTTAAAAAAAAAAAAAAGATCCCTTCTACATGTATTCTGTCTTTGAACATCATGCAAAGAGATCTCACATCATCTCACAAGCACTTCTCCAAACCATGATAGCTTTTCATAGCAATTTTATTGTTCCATTCTCATTTAAAAGTTTAATTATTTTACTCACTATCTCTCGTTGAGCTTATTAATATCACCTAAGGAGAGAGTACCAAAACTGTACTGCATAATCATTTACCAAGAAAACTATAAAGAAGCAAAATGATGCTTCTCTTCCTTATGTCAGTTTGCTTTATTAGCTTTAGTAGACACTGGCACTATAATTACAATAACCCACAAATTGTTCTCAAGTTTGAGGCTACCAACAGAATACAATTAATGTATAACGGTCATTCAGGGTTTGTGAAATAAAAGCCAAGATTAGCATTTATGAACTTTAAATCTTATTTTCCATTACATTTTCCATTCAGCCATTCAGTGCTAGTTAGAAACTTGTTTTGTACAATAGACAGTATAAGAAGAAGTCATCAGCAAAAGGATGCAGTACTTGGAACCTCTAGGTTAACAAATTCAATTACTAAATTAAAAGCAAAGTATGACAAATCACTAAGATAACAGACTAAAAACAACGATCCAACACAAAAATGTACATCCTCGCTTTTTATTTATCTCCATACAAGTACAAATATATTCCAGGCCAATATTACTTGTATGATAATGTGGTGCTGTATCTTGTGTGAAATGATTAAGCAAAATATAAGCAGACCACTGCAACTCAAAGTAGGTTACTGCTCACCTCCACACAGATGGCAATAAATTTGTCTGGCAAGATGAGCAAGGATATGCTAACATAATATGCTACGGTGATCAATGTTCTCTCTTAATTCCTTCTTGGCAGAAAAATTATTTTGTGCACAAGTTGTAAACCAACATGCCAATTTTGCTTTAAAGAAACTTTAGAACACAGTACAACTTTTTGTTTTGTATAAAATGTGTTTGTATGTGCACTCATATGTATGAATTTATTTTGTCTTGGTTTTTAATGTGGCAAAGAAAGTGATTTAAGAGCAGATGATTATGATTTTAAAAATAGTTTATTTACAGTTACTAAATGCCAAGAATTAATGCTCCCTTAACCTTGTGTTTTGTAGATATCTAGTATGGCTGCAGTAACGGAGACAGGTTCATTTTGCAAAATACACTGGAAACTGCTCTGCGGTGAATATTCAACAGAAATCAGTTTCAGTGTGTAAATATCCTAGAATGAAAACTAAAATTAAAAGTTTGTAAAACTACACATGCAGTAGTGTGGGCAGTTTTTATAATTTCTTCACCCACTAATATAAATGACATTTTCTCCAGCTATAAATGCTATCAGCCCATAGCAGAGAAGTGGTAGTAGGATAGAAACATAAAGCTTCTAGCAGCTGTATCCGTCAGGAGAGGTGTCAGGGACAGTTATCTTGTTACCTGCCCTGTTCTTAGGCGAGGATGAACAGAGAAGCCAATGAAGGGGGGTGGGGAATGGAAAACAATTTACAGGGCTGCAGAAAAACAGGCTTCATGTTATTAAGGCCACACCAGGTGGCTGAAGGAATTACAGGAAAAAATACTTATAAACTTATAGAAATAAACGAAATATATTAATTTTACAGTTAAGAATTAAAAAAATTGATTTGCTCTTTTAATGGCTTTTCAATCCTGGATTTTATATGAGGAGCACTAGTAATCCGATGGATTATGAAAACAAAATGTTTCCCCATGACAGTATAATTTAATGGGTTAGGTGAAACAAATAACTGGAATGAATGCAAAACATTTTGAAGGATTTGCAAAATCCTCCACACATATACATTTATTTGCCATTAGTTACCTTACTTCCATTTGTTGCAGGTATGTAGAGTATAAAATGTGATAAATTAGAATAGACATCCAATTTCAAGGTGACAACCTAAAATAAACAAATGTAATATGTAATGCAATTGCTATGTCATGCAAGGACTCCCTTTGCTGTCCTAAAGCTTAGACCTGCTGCTAAGGAAAGTAAATGCTACACATAAATCTTGGAAAAACTTACTATTCATCCTGTGAAATAAATTCACACAAAATTTATTTCTACAGCCCTCTACCAGAAAATGTATTTTAATAAAGTGCATACTTTTAACTGGTTAATGCCTTAGGTTACCTTTGTCTCAGGCAAATTGTAAGAGGTGTGACAAAGTTTGATGGATTCTCATTATAACCTGCATTGACCTGGCTGAAGTATTGTTAATCTCCCATTGTAGCCAGTTTTAATTATGTACATGTACACACATAAAAGTCTGTGAATCAGCAGAGACCAATATTTAATTCACCATCTGAAAAAAATACTTGAGCTCAAGCAGAAAAACTCTGTAGTATCAAAACAATGCTTGGTAACTTATACATTAAAGACAAGTTAAAAGGAATGATTGTGGGTCTATAATAAGCTGTTTTGTTACAATTGTTATTTGTTTTATTCATTAAATTTAAAAATGTTTATTATTCATTAATTTAATTGCTAGGTTAATTAAACAATTAAAACAATAAAATAAGATATAGTTGCCTTGGAATTCAGTTTACCTTAGCCAAACATTCCACACCCACACACTACCATCTTCCCTTAATTGCTATTGCATGTTGATGCAGTTGTGCTTCTAAGATAAAACACACTGGCCTGGAATATTTTACTGGGATTGGGGCAAAATGCAGTAGCAATTATCAGCTCTGGAGGGTCCTTAAACTGGTACACCCCAGTTCTTCACTAGGTCATTGAAGCTTTGAGAAGAATGAGTAAAGTCTTTTTAAGGACTGACAAACGAAAAGCAAGCAAACAGAAGAGACAATGGAGAAAGCATCTGGCATCAAAAAATCCTTGTTTATATCAGAACACATTAGCAAACATGTTTCTTCAATGATAGGTGAAGTGGTATTGACAGTAACTAGTTTAATGACTTCAGAAGTCTCTGTTCTTTATACAGTATATGAAGAAGGACAATGAACAAAACAATCACCCTGTTACTGAATGTTTTAGGCATTGTAATTACGAAGTCTTACCTTTGCTGAAGGAAGAAGCTCTGTTTCCCATGAAAGGTCATTCATTTGCAAGCTGAAATGTAAGACAAAAATATTTCTATTCTAAAATTAAAACAATGGAAAAAATATTTAACTTGATCTGTATTTTCTCCCGTAAAACAAGGCAAATATATGAGAAAAGAATCATTAAAAGCTACCTTTTGCGCCCACAAAGAGAAAAAAATGCTACCTAGCAACCAAGCACCAAAAAATGTTTCAAAGTGATTGCAAGTTTATCACTCTGAAGAAAAAAATAAAAAGGCAGACATAAAACAAAATATTTTTTAAAAATGGTACCTGAATTAATCTAAAACTGCAAATTAATTTGGCACACTTCAGTAAAATTGAGAAGGGAATGCCAGGTGGTATTTAAATCCACTACACAGGTCACCAATGCTGCTTTGCCCGTGCTACAAAATGACAATGGAGCACTTCCCACACCATTACCCAGAATGGCACATGCAAGAGAGAAGAAGCATAAATATATGAAATACTTCCAGAAAAAAAAGAGCAGCTGAAAGTAACAAAACAAAGGACAAAACAAGGAAATTAAACTTTTTTTTTGACGCACACGAAGTGCATGGCTGCCTTTTACCCTTGCTCTCACTAATTTGCATATGCAAAATTAGGGTTTGGATTCGGTTCGGTATCTGGCCGAATCTTTCACAATGGATTTGGGGGGTTCGGTCGAATCCAAAATAGAGGATTCGGTGCATCCCTAGATGAAAGCAATGCATTATGCACTTATGTACAGAGGAAAAGTTGACATAATACAATTGTGAGTCACAGTGGGTTTTTCATCTTTGGTTTCTGTTCATATTGATAAATTTTAATATCTGGAGGAACAAAAAAAAAAAAAGCTTGATTGACCTGAACGCCAAGAAGATCGAAACTCTTTGCCTGGTCCGTAAAATTTAACCTCCTCCCTGCGCCTAGAGGAGAATCGGTCTGATTGCCTTCTCTCTTGGAAACGTTAGTCTGGGGAAGGAAAGTGCTCTTACCCCCTGAAGAATTAGATATAATCACATCCAAAGATTTTCCAAACAGTCTTCTCCCCTCAAAAGGAAGTTTACAGTGTATTCTTGGAAGCGGTGTCCGCATACCAAGAGCAGAGCCACAAGGCTCTTCTAGCCACTGTAGTATAAGCAATGCCACGAGCCGCAAGTCTAGACAAATCCACTGTAGCCTCCAAACAGAACTCTGCAGCTTTCTTTAAATCAGAGATTGTTACATAAATAACCTATTTTGAAGAATCTTCCATAATGGCCTTTTCGATATTAGCCCAAATTGCCATGGCTTTAGATACTGAAACAGCAGCCACAGCTGGCTTGCCGGCAGCCCCAGCCGTCATATAAGCCCTTTTTAACTCAGTTTCCATACGTCTATTCATAGGATGTTTTAAAACTGAGATATCATAAATCGGGAGAGCAGTTTTCTTGGATAGACGGGCAACCGGGGTATCAACAGTGGGAGGATTTTCCCAAACCTATATATACTCCCGAGGGAAAGGATACAAATTAGAAAACTTAGCCTCTACAGGCAACTTCATAGGACCTTTACCCCATTTCTGAACCATAACTTCCTTGATTTCCGAATGGACAGGAAATTCATATTTCTTTTTCTTAGAAAACAGGCTGAGAGTGACTTTCTTTAAGATTCAATATGCATCTGACTGCTTTAATTAGGGAAGGAATAAGCTTAACATCAAAAACATTCCACATTCTCAGGTTCGTCCTCAGACGAATGAGACTCACAGTCCTCAGCAGATGAAGAATCATGTATAACAGAAGCAGAAGGAATAGGTTCTGCAGAAACTGCATAACTGCATAATTGTTTCCTGATTAAGTGAAGTAGAGGTAGTCCGATTATCCTTGTCATGCAAAGCATATTCCTGGAAGCATGACTGACAAAGTCTCTTATGTCTCATAGCAGGATTATCACAAGCTTTGCACAGTCTAAAATCAGCATTATCCTCCTTTTCTGTGGCGTTTCCTGCTACCTGCAATCTCTTTAGCAGGGACAGAGTTACTAAGAATACAATAATAGTAATAACAATAAGGGTAGCTCTTTTCGTAGCAACCTACAAATATAAAAGAAAAGAAGCTGGTAGGGCACTCACCCAGAAGATTTAGAAGCGGCACGTCTGCTGGCAGCCGGATCCATGATGCAGCACTTAGAAGGCACGGACGCCAACAGAAATTGTTTCAAAGTAGAAAAAAAAATCCCGGGTCATGACGTAATTTCCTGTGTTTGACTGAAGGTAGCGCCAAGCGCTATGAACAAACACACAAACCAAAACCCTGGCCGCAGGGGCCTCTGCACAGCAACAGCTATCGGCAGAGCTTCGGGTGGAGGGAGCTGCACAGAACTGCACCCGGTAATTGGACTCGAGGAATCCATGAGTGTCATACGTGCCTCTGCACTTACCAACAGAAGAAAACAAAGACACAGAGGGTCGGGTGAAGGAGGTACTTATGCATATGGGGGTGTGTTTGTTTTCTTCTGCATGGACCAACAGGGAGAGAGCATACCCAAAGGTAATTATTATGCTGCCAGGGATGACCAGGAAAATCTGTTTTACAGCTCCACTGTCTGAACACAGATTGAGAGTTGATCAATAAAATCAAGAAAAGAACATTACCATTAGTTTTTTCTTTTAACAAAAAAAAATTTTGATAACAGAGAAGAAACTTACCATTTTGGCGACATGGTCTTATTACAGCCAAAAATCCAGCTGTGAGTATACTGCAAATAAACAAGATGGCTTATAATTTTAAACAAAAATATTCACATCTCAGTGTACATCTCCGTATTTTACACACACAAACACATTACTAAAAAAAAACAAATGATTGATAATTTTTTTAATTTGATAATTTTTTAAATTTGATAATTTCTGAAACGTACATGTTACATTTGCTACCAAATATTAAGTCATAGGATGTCAATAGTTTTGTTAGTTGCACTTTTTTCAGACCTGAAAGGACATTTGGTCTGCATGGAATTACTAAGTTCTTTAATTTTTAGGAGTCCAATAAACTTGTGGAAACCTGGCTTTGTCAACTTCAATCTTATTTTGCTGTAGAGCAATATAATTAATTAATTTCAGAGTTCGTTGGGGAAAAAAGTAGCAATATTTTTGACTATGTCTGTAACCTCAGCCCACAGTAGGCATTAACTTTTATAAATAATGTAAATGTATATTTACATTATATGTATAAATAATAGGGAGGGTAAAGACATTTTGATCAATTAAATACATTTCAACAATAGATGGTAAAGGAGGCACTTTTTCTTACCAGGAATGTGTTTTGACAGTGAAAATGGCTATATGCAATTCTTTTATCCAGGAGTGGAAATAAAAAGAATGATTCATTGGATTCCTGATAATTCAAAAGAAATTTGTTAATAAATCAAAACATTAGGTTTTCTCTTTAAAATACATTAGAAATTACAGCACTGTTACTCTAAAACGTCCCATATCTCTGGCAGTAGTTTAATGTATTTTATAGGGCTTGTGCTAAACCAACATTTAGCCTACTGTATTAATTAGGCAATATGTATTTTTTATTTGGTGCACTAAACAGGGTAAAATCTGAAACAGAAAGTTATTATATAAGTTATTATTTGAATGTCTAAAATTCAATCGAATGATATGAAAATTTGAAACGTGAATTTAAGGAAGGTGTGGTGAGGTCACTACTAGGATACCTGGGAAAGCTTATTTACACCCCAGGTTCCTTAGAGTGTTTCTGGGATTTCTAGTCCAGCCCAGGTGTTTTGTGTGGTCCTGAGGCATCTCAGGTGAATAATTAAAAAGGCAGCTCAAGCTAGTGTGTGGAGTTTCAGTCTGAAAAACCAGACACAGAAAAGTTGTCTGTGAGCTCACTGAGAGACTTGAAAATCACCACAAGGGTTGGGAATTTGTTTGTGTTTGATTATCTGTTTTGGGGAGACAGGCAGTAGGCCTACTGACCTGTGTTAGTTAGAAGCCCATTAAATGTCCAGGATTTTATTTTGAACGGTTCATTTTTTATGTTCATTTCCTGCAAGTGATTGTGTCATGGGCTATTTTACCTCAAAAAACCTGATCCCAGCTACTTAAACCCTTACAAAGGCTATTAACATATTCAAATTCAAATTGACTTGTAAATGGATTCGACTGGCTTTAGGTGGCGAATATTTGAATATGAACGGTTTCCATGGTTGTGCTCTAATAGATCTCACGTTCGAATTAATTTACTATTCATCCCTTAATAAATCTGCCCCTAGGTGTATAAATAGGTCTGAAATGGCAAGCATGTTGCTGTGGTAAGTCTGCAAAGCCTTTTGCTATCAGTAGTAATCCTGAAGCATTCTGGGAATTCTTAAGCATGGGGATGACAATAGTTCCCTGCAAAGCAGTGAGTATATTGCATACTTAACAGATAATTATCCTGAGAGTTGAGACCACCAAACCAGTAAAGTTGAGGAAACATTAAAAATACATATAATATATAAACAAATGTAGGGGTGGATTTGTTGAAGGCAAGAGTTTAAACACAAGAAATGGCGAGGCCCCCAAAGCAGTTCCTTAAGAAATGGAAACTAGTGACCAATAAAGTATAGTAATAATAAGAATGAAAAAATGGTTGGAGAACAAAGTAATCCTCTTTATAGTATTTTCATTTTATTATGCAGAAAATCCTGCACGACATGTAAAAATTGTCGAGGAAAATAAGAAATTAAGCATTTGATGATTGTCATGTTTTTATGACATTTTATATGACTATTCTGTACGTGAGATACCATAACCAATACAATGAAGCGGTGTGTTTAAAATTATTTTTTTTCTTCTTCCTTTAGGCTTTCTATATACCACACTTATAGAACTTTGATAATGCTGGGCATATTGGACATTAATCTAATCAGAGGGCCCCTGGCATACATATACAGGATGTTTATTTATTTGAAATAAAGGTATAGGACCTATTATCCAGAATACTCGGGACCTGAGGTTTTCCTGATAACTGGTCTATCTGTATTTTGGATCTTCCCAAATTAAGACATTAAATACACCCAACAGGCTGCTTTTGCTTCCAATAAGGAGCAATTCTATCTTCGTTTGGATTACTGTGAAAAAGGAAATATTTTTTTAAAATTTGGATTATTTGATTATAATGGAGTCTATGGGAGACGTAATTCGGGAACTTTCTGGATAACGGGTTTCTGGATAACAGGTCCCATACCTTAGCCTAGGTAGCAGCAGAGATTTTCCAAAAATAAATGTCTTTATGCAGTTTTCTTACTTTGTGATGCGTTCACCACAAATTAAATGCAATGATTTTTTTTTTCAGGATGTTTTACAAATACTACAGTGAACAAACCTAAATTAAGTTTGATAGTAGAAACACATTTATATGCCATTTTCAGTTTCCAGAATAAGCACTTTCCAAGCACATATGATTTTCTGGCATAAACATATTGCTATTAAAATGATTCTGGTGTAGTGCCTTCGAAAAATAAGATGTGTACTTCAAATGTTTTTAAGAATCTCCATAAAAACAGACAGGGGCACTGAACGCAAATGAAGTTCAAAATGCAATTGTCACTGCAACAGTTAGTGATACCACCACCCAAGCATGTTACATTTATTGAACAACAAATAGAGGACCATATTAATTCAGTAGCTTTCCTCTGTCTAAGTGCTATTGTTACTGCTAAAAATAACAGAAAATAGTCTACAAATGTTTTCAAACTTTAGGTATCTAAAAACTGTAGCCTGAGGACACCAACACCAAAACTGGGCCTAAATTAAACACTTTTAAAAGAACAGACAACACCCACTGGATAGATTAATAATTTAGACAAGTTAAAAATTAAGGAAAACAAAAAAAAAAAATCTCACCTTATTAACAGTGTAAGTCCATTTTGAGTCTTTTACAAGTGTGAACTTTGGCGTCTCTGGAAGTAAAAATATTTCATAATAAATTTTATATTTTTGAAATTATATTATCCAATGGCACTTAAATATCAAAAATATGCAATATAGCAAAACAGCATTTATATTTTTATTAATAGTTCGAGAATTGGAAGTCAGCATCAACACCAATAAAAGATACGATACTAGAATCAGATAATCAGATTAGGTACACAAAGAAAAGGGAAAACGTTACAGGCAGATTTATTAAAAGGGGACCCATCAGACATAAAAGCTGTATAAATAAAAGACCTTTTCAAAATGAATCCCAAATTCTTTTTCAATTAAAACATCCACACATTATATAAATGTATTTAAAGGACCAGTAACACAATTTTTTTTTAAATAATCACAAAATAGCTACAATGATAGGTAAGGCTTACTTCCCCTTGTTTTTATTTTTTCAAATCTTCAGCTTGAATTCGACTTTCAGAGTTCCCAATAGGAGAAAGGCAAAAATTCATGGCAGCCTGAATTTCTCTGTGCACTAAACCTGGAAGTCAGCTTTGTAGTGGTAACCTAAAGCACCTAAATTTTCCGGCATCTGCAGATTAAATTTATGCTCATGTAATTACCACCAAAAGCTGTCTGAATGAATAGAAACAGAATTTAAACTGCAGACACTGAAAAAAACCTTAGGTGCTTTAGTTTATCGGGTACAAAGCCGACTTCCATTCAGCACACATAGGAATTCAAGCTGCCATTGACTTTTTGACTTTCTCCTATGGGCAATTTTCATGTCAAATTCAAGATGAATATTTGAAAAAAAATCCAAGGAAAAGTTAGCCTTACCTATTATAGCGGTTTTGGAAGGAATTGGTACTTTAAAGGGGTGCTTTGCCTTTAAGTTAACTTTTAGCATGTCAGATGGCTAAATATGTTGAACATGTTTTAGCTTGTAGCATGCCTAATAATAAGCAACTTTTCAACTGGCCTTCAGTTTCTTTTATAGTTTTTGAACTATTTGCCTTCTTCTTTGGGCTGTTTCCAGCTTTCAAATGGGGTCACTGACCCAAGCTAAAAAAACAAATGCTGTGTAAAGCATTTCAGGGCTTCACCTATTCATATTTCAGTTTCTTATTTCAGTTTCTTATTCTATGAATGCATGGTTGCTAGGGTAATTTGGAACCTAGCAACCAGACTGCTGACATTGCAAACTGGAGAGCTACTGTAGAGAGAACTCAAAATCCAGAAATAAAAAATGAAAATTAATGCCTCATATCACCCACTACATTTAATGGTGATTGTCCCCTTTAAAAAGCTCAATGTCTCTCGTCAATGTCTCCAATTGTGTGGCAAATGCAAAGGCATGAGTTTAAAGCAAAATTCAAGCTATTTTTTCAAGCAAGTTTTCGTGATTATTTAAAAATTTGTAAGACATTGAAAATTATGGATACAATTTTTTTCAAGGTTTATCATGATAAATTTGATTGTTTTTCTAATAAGCACACATTCGAGCTTTGAGCTAGTTTGAATTAGAAAAAAAAAAATTTACTTCGATTTGTAATAAAACTTCCTCCCCATGACAATTTCCAATTCGTTTACATTTTTTATTTGCAGTTTCAGTTATTTAGCTTTTTATTCAGCAGTGCAGTTTCAGCAATCTAGTTGCAAGTGCCCAAATTACCCTAGCAACTATGCACTGATTTGAATAAGAGACTGGAATAAAAATAGGAGAGGACATGAAAGGAAAGAGGAGCAATAAAAAGTAGCAATAACAATACATTTGTATCCTTACAGAGCATTTGTTTTTAGATGGGGGTCAGTGACCCCCATTTGAAATCTGGAAATAGTCTGAAGAAGGTACAAAATTAAAAAACTGCAAAGAATAAATAATGAAGACCAAATGAAAAGTTGCTTAGAAATGGTACTTTTATAACATACTAAAAGTTAGTGTAAAGCTGAACCACCCCTTTAAGACATGTAGCACTAATGTTTGAATCCTGACTGGTATTCTGAGGAAGTAGTAGTTCTGGTAAAAGTATTCACAGCTTGAACAAGTATGGGTATAGTATCCGTAATCCAGAAACCCATTATCCAGAAATCTCCAAATTATGGACAGATTGTCTCCCTTAGACTCCATTATAATCATTAATAAATGTTTTAAAATGTATTTCCTTTTTCTCTGTAACAATACGTCTGCTTGTACTGGACCCAAACTAAGATCTAATTATTCCTTATTGGAAGTAAAATCAGTGTACTGGGTCTATTTAAAGTTTACATGATTTTCTAGTGGATTTAAGTTATGAAGATCCAAATTACGGAAAGATCCGTTATCCGGAAAACATCGGGTCCTGAGTGTTCTGGATAACAGGTCCTATAAATGAATTTGTACACTTTGTAACTTTTAGGTGCATATTATCATAATAAATTAGTTTGCAAAGGCCACTACACGACCCCCCAATTGGTAATTTCTAATTAGTACCTGTGAAGGATGCAGTTAACTGATGTCTTGACTCAAGGTGTTTTGCTGGGTGCCTGACAAAGTGATGCTTCATGACAGACATTCTACTCTGAGGATCTCTACTTATCTAGAAATGTTGAAAAGCACAAAAAACGTGAAAACATACATAGATTTAAGTATTTCATGAAAATATTTTAAAACACAAAACAATTAGCAGATATACAATCTTAAATAGATTGCCATGATTTCTATAATGTTGTTTTTATTACAATATTACACTGTGGACATAGCAAAACATATTCCACAATTTAAAATTTCATTCCTGAACCAAAATGAACATTTTTAGTTTTTTTTATTATTATATTTTTATATTGATTTGTAGGTAGCCATCTCAGGTCATTGTGCCTGAAACTATGCAATAAGAAATCAGAAACAACCACGACTTCACAATGCAATTGCT
Source organism: Xenopus borealis (assembly GCA_024363595.1). Classification (NCBI taxonomy): domain Eukaryota; kingdom Metazoa; phylum Chordata; class Amphibia; order Anura; family Pipidae; genus Xenopus; species Xenopus borealis. Next base: position 93,027,570 of record CM044447.1, on the reverse strand, counting down.
TTACGATAGCTATCGTTTATCCTATTCAATGTTATTCATAGGAGCCATGGGATTGTGGTTCTATTCTTACTGCTTGGGTGCTGGAGCATATTCAGCAATACAAATCAATTCCGAGTTCATTTGGATCTATACAATGTTGAAACCTTCTCCAGCCTTACTATAAAGTACAAGAATAAGGGAAGTCTGGCGAGTCAAGATTGCCTTTGCCTCTCAGTGTATATGAGGTCTAATGTATTTGGTAATAAACTTCCCACTGCTTCCAACTATTTTATGTATTTGGTGTGGCATTTTGTACCCCCAAATATAAAACAACTTGTGGCAAGCACCCCACTGAAATTACTTTCCACCCTGAAAAATAAACAAATTCATGGAATAGTCCATGGTTATGTTGCGCAGATTAGCCCAGGCAGTCAGGATTGAAGGTTAGTCTATTATTTCCAGGTCCTGTTGCGCTTGGCATTTGTTACTCAGATAATATATTTTGTGATTACATGTAGTTTGCGCACTTTAAAAGTTTTTTGTTACATTTGGGTTGTTTCACTTGCTATATGGATTAACCAGAATATTCCACTTCACAACAGTCTTGTCTTTACATGGTACTGCTGGGGTCACATGTTGGGCTCATTATCATGCATGATTAGGAGGCTCATTAGTATGCATGAATAGAATGTGGTGATGGCATGCTGAAGAAGCTTGTACTGGGTATTTAGATGGTTGTTTGTAGATCATGAGGCATCTTGATAAAGGTCTGACTATGTGACCAAAACATTGGTTTAGCACAATAAAAAGGATTCATTTTTTAAGCAAGTTCTGTGAGTGCTGAGAAACTTCTGTGGAGAAGAAACACTATTGTTTTGTATTATCTTGGCTTCCTTTTAGTGTAAAAATCTTTAAAAAAAAGTGTAGCAAGCTATGAATTAGGTTATAGATAAATGTGCTGTAAATAGACTATTATGAAAGGTGTATTTTACTACTGTCTAAAGTGCTAAAGCAGATTTGTTTAAGGTTTCCAGATACACTTCAGTCTTCCCCATGTCTTTGTAAACTACAAAAAAATAGATAAGTACTCTCTAAATTTATGGCAGCAAGAAAGTTATACAGGTATGGGACCGGTTAACCAGAACGTTTGGGACCTGCCGTTTTCTTCATAAGGGATCTCCATACCTTACGTCTACAAAAAAAATAATTTAAACATTAAACTCAATTGTTTTGTGTTTTGTATTTCGTAAGGATTAATTATAGCTTAGTTAGGATCAAGTACAAGGTAGTTTTATTGTTACAGAGAAAAAGGAAATCTTTTTTAAAAAACATTGAATCATTTGATTATGATGGAGTCTATGGGAGACTGCCTTTCTGTAATTTGGAGCTTTCAGGAAAATGGGATTCTCAATAAACCTATACTCGTAGTATTTTGGAACATTGAGACTGCTTAGTTTAGAGATTTTTAAAAATATGCCTCAGCAATGTCTAAACTACTGTAGTCTTAAATAAGCATTTTTCAGATAATGCATAGAACTGTGCTGAGGTCATAGCCAACTTGGTGCATGACTGAACTTGTGGTGCATAACAACATCATGAGAGGAATTACTCTCTTCTGCTTATACAAGAAGCTTTTTTACTAGCATCTCAAAAGCTCATATGTCAGCACATTACTAACAAGTAATTATAAAGTTCAGACTTATTAAGCAGCAATGTAATATAGATTGGGGTACATTTCATACATACAGATTACAAACAAACATTGAGAGAGCAATGCTCAATTCATACAGATTTCATATAAATATTAAGAAAGCAATGCTCAATATAGCTCACAATCAAAAATTGGAGTATGAGATAAAAGGTGTGGAACTTACTGAAGCGATCTTTTTGGTAAGCAACATTTATATTAGTTTGTCAGTGGATATGTGGTTACATGTAGGCCTTAATTTTTTTGTAATGTAAATTTTATGCAGAAAAAGTTTTTGTGCACACATTAAAAAAACAAAACAACCAATGTAATGTAGACTGATAGAGCTTGGATTTGTTTTTGGTATAGGCATGTAGCTCTTTGCAAAATAGTATTTTGTCCACTTAAAGCGATAGGGTCATGAGAAATTTTTCAAAATTCATCAGTTAATAGTGCCACTCCAGCAGAATTCTGCACTGAAATCCATTTTTTTACAATTATGAAATCTGACAAAGGGCAAGACATTTTGTCAGTTTCCCAGCTGCCCCAAGTCATGTGACTTGTGCTCTGATAAACTTCAATCACTCTTTACTGCTGTACTGCTAGTTGGAGTGATATCACCCCCTCCCTTTTTCCTCAGCAGCAGCCGCCTAACAACAGAACAGTGGGAAGGTAACCAGATAACTGCTCCCTAACACAAGATAACAGCTGCCTGGTAGATCTAAGAACAGCACTCAATAGGAAAAACCCATGTCCCACTGCGTTCCATTCAGTTACATTGAGAAGGAAAAACAACAGCCTGCCAGAAAGCAGTTCCCTCCTAAAGTGCTGGCACAAGTCACATGACCAGGGGCAGCTGGGAAATTGACAAAATGTCTAGCCCCATGTCAGATTTCTCTTTTGAGAAATGGATTTCAGTGGATTTCATTTTTTCCCATGACCGTATCCCTTTAAAGGTTTTTCTTAAGGTTCCTTGCTTAAAAAGCTGTCTCTGTAACATTTCAAAAGAGACCATATTGTGATCACTATCTAATATAAGTGATTCAAAAAGCAACTGGACTTACTGAGAAATTTTAATGAAGATGTTTCACTGCTCATCCAAGCAGCTTCTTCACTTCAAGTGACTAGTGTGGGGAGTTGTTGGCCTCTTTAAAGAGAGGACATCTGAAATTCACAGAAGTGTTGATCTGTGTAGTTACTGTGATAGGATTACCAATGTGTTATGAAACTCCTAGAAGCTGCTCGGATGAGCAGTGAAACGTTTTCATTAACATTTCTCGGCAAGTCCAGTTTTTTAAAAAAATTACTTATATCAGATATACCATGACCTAGATGAATGAAAATCTTCATAGTCATATTGTGAGCACTGTTCACCTAATGCTCCAACACACCAATGTTATAGATTAATTCAGTATTACTTATAACAAGATCCAAGCGAGAAGAAGGACTAGAAGGTTACTGAACTATAAAAAAAATAGCATATTTATACACCTGTAAGCTCTTTCTGGCTTGGCTGCTCCATTACTCCAGTCAATGTCTGTATAATTGAAATCACCCATAATAACAATTTGACCTAGTTGTGAAGCATCTCTAGTTTGTTAAATTAGCTGTCCTGCATTTTCCTCTCTTAGACTTGTGACTTCTAGAATGCACTAATGATAGTTTTGTTAGAAACCTTAGATCCATCTTAAATCTATACCTAGATGGCTTCCACACATTCAAATACAAATATTATATCAGTGCACATATAATTACGAATATTAATTTTAAATTTTTATCGTGTGTTAAATTTTACAAATTTCTTTAGATTGCAAGCTCTTGCAAGTAGGGTCTTGACGATAAGACCCTACTTTAAAAAAAAAAAAAAAATTATAGAGCTTTACATAACTTGCTGCATAATTGATAATTTCAAAAGTTTGACAAATGATACTCTATCAGCAAAAATTGAACTCCATGGATGTGTCTTTTTTTCAATTCAAGTTACTATGTGGAGTCAGCAAATTTCATCTCAAGAGAAATAAGGGGCCTTTAAATAGTGGGACAAGAAGCACTGTATCCCTATATATACCTATGTTGCTATAGGAGTCATTCCATTTTGGGTTTTTTTCCTGCATTTGCCAATGCAAACTGCAAATTTGTGTTTTAGATCTACCTGAAGATAGACCATTCAGGTAGGAAAAAAAATGTAATTCCCTTGGTAAACATGAAATTATCTATTAAAAAAAAAAAAACTTTTATGAGCTGCTGCTCTATCCCACCATCTGCCCAAAGTGCCCATGGTGTTTAAGAATACTTCTTACCATATACGTAATAAAATGAATTCCCAAAGAACTTAACTGAAAACTTAAAGGTAAAGACAAACCTGCGTGGTATGTTCATCAATAAGATCAAACAATGCTCTTGCTGTTACTAACACCAACTCCCTGCACCTAGGGAAGTGAAAAAAGATGATAAAACTATAAACACACAAACGTTTAATGTACAAATATCAAAGTTTAATTTAAGGTACGTTTCTTATGAACAAATTGAATGCCTGGCTTCATAACTATGGTGAACAATTTTGAATCATTTAATGTGCATATTCTGAGGAAGTAAACAAGAATCACATTATACAAGTGTTGGTCAATAAACATAGCACTTAAAGGGATGGTTCACCTTTAAGTATGTTATAGAATGGCTAATTCTAAGCAAAGTTTCAATTGGTAATCAGTATTTTTGTACAGTTTTTTTTAATTATTTGCCTTCTTCTGACTCTTTCCAGCTTTCAAAATGGGGTCACTGTCCCCAGCTAAAAATAAAATGCTCTGTAAGGCTACAAATGTATAGTTATTGCTACTTTTTTTAAAATCAGTGCTGAAATTGCAAACTGGAGAGCTGCTGAATAAAAAGTGAAAACTCAAAAACGGAAAAAAATTAAAAATTGCATATTGCCTTAGAATATCACCTTCTACATCACACTAAAAGTTTTAAAGGCGAGAATGAGTGACTGTTTAGGACACCAAACAAAATGGTCTATGATAAGTAAAGCTTGTGCAATATAAACATACTTTTTTTTTCTTTGTCGAGATGAGTATAAAACCCCTCTAACACGTATGATTCTTTGGATGCCACCCATGTGCCTTTATTCACCTTCTACCTGTTTGCAGACATAATGCATTGATCCAAGATAGGATTCCATTCAACCCGTGTCCCTTCATGCTTAGGTTAAGCTTTCGAAAGGAAAATGTTAACAGATATACCAAATTACACTAGAAGTTTTTCAAAAGCTAAAACTGAATTTAGCTTTTGGTTTGGAAATCCGATATTAAACTCTAAGAACTGATGGTCCTTTATCTTTTATTTTTCATATTAGTAAATACAGATGTGCATGTGGAGACTTATTCTTGAAAAGATTTTATCTCTAGTTAACAGGCATAGCCAGAGTGTGATTTTTGTATTTGGGGGGGGGGGCAATTTTACAAATATATTAGAACAATTTAAGCCATAGAGATATAAATAGTAACAGTTTAGTGCCTCATGTTTTTACAATGTGCAGTGCACAGCCATAAATACAGAGGTACACTTCTGAGAAAGCAAGAATATTGCATAGCAGAAGAGCCAGTTTGGTATCAAATTAAAAGCAGAAGCTGCACTGCAATTCCAAACATATTATATGCACTTCTTAACCCTTTGCTAAAATATTACTTGTACAGTATTGCCCAACAAAAATAATCTTTGAGAAAACTGGCCACCTAAAACCTGCCGAGTTAACGTATAAGTCAATGGGAGAGGTCCAGTGTTCCATTTGAAGATTTTAATAGCCTTACCGGCATTCGAGTTTTTGACGGAGAAAAAAACTATTCGAGTTTAGTCGAATTTGAATCAAAATTGAGTCCAGTGTTCGAATAATATTCTTTCAAATATTCGATGTTCTCATTTCTTCTTAAATCGAATTTCCACTTTATTCAAATTTATTAGAGTAAAAAAATTTAAATGAATTCGAAATTCAACCTTTGATAAATTGACCTCTAAAATTGGATAAAAAAAAACGGCTCCCAACATGTTACAGTAAGAATTACTATATGTATGCCATCCTTCTCTGTAGAAGTCTTCTATGTAATGATTCATTCTTCTTAAAAGGAATTTTGGTGTATAATTAATTTTATGGATATGACAAACAAATCTATTCTTTAAACTAAATATACCAATTTGGCAAAGCTGACAAGTTTTAACCTGTGAAAGTTTAGTAATTAATAAAGTAGAAGTTTTGAGAAGTACTAATCCAATTGATAATAAGAGAGACAGTGGTCACAGATGCATGTAACAATAAAATGGATAGGTACAGTGAAGAATTTTTAAAAGTAGATCATCCAATAATACCTTACTATCCAAATTTCAAAAGACACAAATAAATTCACCCAGTAGACCTATCAGGGCAGATTTAACTTTTTATTAATTTCTAGGAGATTTTTTGAATCTTATTTATCAATGAGTGAAAGTTCACCATTTGATAAATACATTTCTAACAATCTCAAGTCAGGTGCTGAATCTCCTTCCAGACCCACAGGCTTTTGTAACATTATTTCTAAAGGCCTCAGAAAGAGCTTTCAAGCAAGGCATAATGACACCAAACACTTCAAAAATGAGCAAACTAAATTAAATGATGATGTGATAGCAGTTCCCTGGATTCTTATTTTAGGTATGATAAATGTAGGGTCTGTGCTTACTTTTTCCACATAAATAATGTACATCTACATTTAAATTATAACTTTAAATGGTGCATGAGATTTGTTGTATCAAGATTGCCATGAGGTTTACTTCCTTTTTCACATACAAGCAGATTTCTATACATGCAGAATCTGAGCCAAAAAAAAAAAAAAAAACATTTTTGGAGAAAAAAATCTTTACCATACTATTGAAAGATGATCTGTTGAAGCCCAGGTTCTTGGAACTGCAGAACTCTACAAAGAAAGAAAAGCTACCGATTATTGAGTGAGCAAAAAAGTGGAAAATAACACTGCCAGTGGTATAACTATAGCATGGGCAAACCCTGAAGTATGTTGGCCTGGGAAATCCCCGGCAAGAAGCAGTGCAAAGTCCAAGGGCACAAATGCTAAGCCATCTTCTGCGCTTCAATTGCTTACTCAGAGTAAATAGTAGGTTGGGTGAAGGCAATGGTTTTTACTTATAACTGGACTTAGATGTTAAGTGTCTTGTACATGTCATTCAAATGACACAGCTCTACCAATTCATTGGCTGAAGTAACTTAGCACGTATGAATGCCCGTGGTTTTAGTATGAACACAATGCATCATAATAGCAAAAGGGTGGAGCTTAGCACTTAAAACGGCAGTTTTACTATTTGGGCTCATCCAGTACCACACACTATTCGAAATGTATAGCTACCCTGAAATACTTTCATTATATGACACAGTGCTTTACATATACATTTTATGTGATTTGCAGTGTTTAGGGGTATAGTTTCCCTTAATCACGGAGGGCTCTTTCCAGTTACAAAACTTACTGAAGATCATTTATCAACACTGGAGAAAGTGTCACCTGGGCAGTAATTCATACATTATGCAGTATACCAATGGAATACCAGGTGCACGTTTGCATGGTTTTGACAAATGTGGACCACTGTGTGTTCAGTGTGTTCCTTATGTAGAAGTACTTTTATGGAGCTAATTGGAAACTCATGAATGATTCAATAATACAGATGTCTTTATCAACTGCCTGTAATATCCTAAGGTTTGTGCATGTGCAGAAATATGTCTACACCACCTTTGATGGGGAGTATCTGTATTTATTTTGTACCTTAATTAACCAGAGGGTCCAAAGTCCCATTCTGAAATCTATAAAGATTAACCAGAGGGTCCAAAGTCCCATTCTGAAATCTATAAAGATTAATTTAGCCTAAGTGTGTCATATAGGATATGGAGCAGGAATACACATATCTCTGGTTTTCAGCTTTTCTTTTGGGCATCTGGTTTCTTAGCAAATCAGTATCTTTTTTTTTTTTTTATTCCTTTCCTTTTGGGACATTGACAGTAGAGCAGGATAGTTTTTGACCAGATATGTACAGTAGAAGTATAAAGACCTCTTGCTTCTTGCTCATTTCAGGATTTATTTATACCCATGAATTGTTTTTCAATGGGGTTATCTCACTAATACGCTCAATGGTTTACATTGGTTTTAGGCTTTATCCGATTTACATAATGTCGAGGCCATTTACAAACTGTTTTGGAAAATAGTGCTTGTTGCCACATAACCGGATGTTGCAGATGCTTCTCTGTCAGTGAATTTGTCCTTTTAGTTCTGATATACCACCATTATATGAATATATTCAATGTGAACTGGGTCAGGGCTCTTAAAGGAGAAGGAAAGGGATTTTACACTTGGGGGGGATAAAGGTTAGGCACCCCCAAGTGACTACATTTACTTACCCGACACCCTGGGCCGGTGCTCCTATCCACAGAAAACTGCACCAGCCTGGTAGTGAGTACTACGGAGAGATCAACTTCCGCGGGTCTTATCAGGGCTGAGCATGCACAGTAGAGCACAAAGTCAAACTTTAGCAAAAAAAAAAAGTTGGCTATTTTGCTCTACTGCCCATGTGGTTTCCCAGGGAAATTTGAAATTCAAACAAGCAGGAAGTTGATCTCTCTGTGTTGCTTGCTAGAAGAACCCCGGACCGGTGTGGTTTTCAGCTGATAGGAGCACCGGCCCAGGGCATCAGGTAGGTAAAAGTAGTCACTTGGGTGTGCATAACATTTAGCACCCCAAAGTGCAAAATCCCTTTCTTTCTCCTTTAATATGGAATTTGTGTGTGGCTTTGCAGTACTGAGGAAAAAGCTGCTACAGCCATAACAAATGTTTTGGGGTCCTGAGGGTTTGACAAGGGCATTATCTGCAATAAATTTTTATGTGTCCATGTGGTTTGCTTCCAGGCACTCTAGTTTCCTGCAAAATCCAAAAACATGCAAAATTGACCTGTTACAGGCAGTCCCATGTTATGAACAGTAACACTAAAAAAATTAAAGTGTTTTAAAGTAAAGAAAATATCATGTTGTGTTGCTCTGCGCTGTCAAAACTGATCTGTTTGCTTCAGAAACAATATTATAGTTCATATAGACAAGCTGCTAAGTAGCAATGGCGGAAATTGAAAAGCAGCTATATGGCACAGGGTAAGTAATAGATAACAAAACATTATGTTCTACAGAGCTCTTCAGCTATCTGCTGTGTAACTTGAGCATTTTCTCCTTGGACTAGTTGCCCCCATGGCTACACAGCAGCTTATTTATATAAACAAGAGCACTGCTTATGAAGCAAGCACTGCAGTATTACTAGTGCAGGGCAACACTGCATTATATTTTTATTACTTTACTTCATTTTTTGATGTTACTGGTCCTTGAAGTTGAATTTGTATGCAAGTTGAAACATAAATTTACTTATTAAAAGCAGCAAGACAGATGTTTGTCTAAACATAGTTTTTATTTTACCTTTCCATGCATATGTATTTTTACCTTTCTATTCTCTGCAGTAGACAACACATGCCAGAGGGGATTGGGGCAGGTGGTTTATTAAAGCTAAATGCTAATATAGGCCAACGAAACCACAGAACATTACTGTAATAGCCTCTATTTGTGAAGTATGAGTTGTATGTAAGTTGGGTTTATGTAACTCGAGGACTCCCTGTAAATGATTTTGTGTACTGTAAGATTCACTGGGTCAGGTATTAATATTAATGATAAACAAGTGTAACCCAGATATATTGGTACTATATTAATAAATACAATTTATTTACCACAACAGATAAGGCACTAGTGTGAAAGCTTGAGGTTGGCAGAAAAGTCAATCCAGAACGAACTTGGTAATCACTATATCCTCCAGACACTGAAAGCATAGTTATATTCCTGAGCTTGAAAGAATTATAAATCCAGTAGTTGTTTACCATTGTATAAAAATCTGAAAAAAATAAAATGTAACCATCAAGTCTAATACTACAGCTATACCATAAAGGATATTCAATTACACGACCATACACATACAGTATAGGGATACTTGTACATAAAATATACATACAATTTTAAGTACATTTTTTTGATATTATAGTCACAAAAATATTATGTTTTTAACAAAAACAAAGTGCCATCACAGCTCAAGATGCAGCTACACCTGCGGAGAAAACACTGGCAAAAAGTAACCATGTGCCCTTTAGCCTTAGTGTAGGGTGCATGCAATAATACCTTTGCCTAGCAATATATTCCTTGATACATGAATGATAATAATCAAGCAGTACTCCAAGCAGATGTAAAAATAATATTTTTGTTTAGCTCCTCAGGCAATGTTTTGGGCCCTGCATTGCCCTTTATGAAGCATCAATTCAGGAGTTCAACCCACCAAAATGACTTTACAAAAATGTAGATTGTAAGGGAAGGCAGCCTCACAGCCATTTTACAGTCAGTAAGGATCTTCCTTTATAGCTTGGTCACCTTGATAATTACTATGGATAGTAGAATGTGATGTTATATGGCAATGGGAACCACCATATGATGGAGTAGGTGTTCAGGTCCATATTTCACATTGTGTGGCAGGTTGCAACAGTTGTTTTTTTCTTTATATGGAAAGTTCCATGTACCTCTACCACAATGGTAAAAAGAAGCAACTTCTGTATGACTTTTGTATTAATACCACTACCACTTGCGGTTGTATTACGTCACACAGTAGCAGAGCAATGGGTCATTTACTATTCTGCAAATGAAAAATGTAGGTATCTGAACTTAGTATAATGCCTATACACTTGTTATGCATGCTATTTCAATAGCTGCGAATCTTTCTTCCTAGCCTACATTTCCCACCACATTTGTCTCTTTCCACATGCTATACCCAAAGCAAAGCAATTCTAATTTAAGGATGTATATCTTGCAGCTCAGCAATTGTCAAGGTGACAATTGCAATCATACCTAGTACAAGTTTAAGAATGTAGGTTACACATTCTTGGCATATAATAGCCACATTGCTGTATTAGAATTTCATGAACATGAGGTAGATGGTGCAACATAGAAGCAGAAGTAAGATAGAAGGATTGCCAAAGCTTTAACAGGCAAAGGAAAACTAAAGTAGTGGAAGAAGCTGGTGCCCTCCTACAAGAAAGCATTGACCCATGCAGAGATAAAAAGAGAAAAACAGTTGTAGTTAGAATTAAAATTGACCAATGCATTCTTCTGCCCATTTCCATCTTTTTGCCCCAGTGCAGTATTCTCTTTATTAATAGACTCTTGCCCAATGCATTCATCTCCCTGTTTCAGCTTCTTACCCACTGCAGCCTCTATTGAGGCCTCACATCCAGTTCTTCCTTCTCCCTATTTACAGCCTATTTTTCACTGCAATAGTGTCTCTTGGCCACTTTAATCATCTCACTATTCATCTCGTACGCTATGCTGCACTGATGCTTTTCGCACAGCACAATCTTTTCTCATTAGTGAATTCCACAATGGTCTCCACACTGTTGCTTCTCCCTCCTGTGCAAGATCTCCATCTCTGCCAATTATGTTCTATCACTGCCCCAGGGCATTCTTTTAGTCTTCCGATAACAATAGCAATATTTTTTCTGTTTTCACCTTTGGTTTTTCAATTTTTATTTAATACATCTTGCATAATATCTGTCACTCAGCACTGCATAGACAACAATAGCTCTATTATAATATTCTTACCAGTAAGATAAATATCTGTAGATAACACTGGCAAAATGTGTGGAGTAGCTTGAGTTATAATAACATTTATAAGATCAGGTTTAAAATGTTTTAAAGTAAATAATGCTCTTGCAACAAGGCCACCCATTGAATGTCCGATAATAGCAACACTTTCTGGTGGAAACGTTTGATTCTGTATTGAAACAAAAAAAAAATATTGATTCATTAATCTTCTTGATTTTAAGACTGAAAATATAATTTACTAAAGTTGTATATGGTGCAACTAATGCATAATGCAGTGTTTACCCCAGATTTTAATCAGAATTGTGAATAAACTCTGAATCACATAATGGAGTAGCCAAGTCAGAAAAAGTTTGGGATTATAGTAGATGACCGCTTTTTGGCCCTTTCAGGACATGCAAACTATGGCACAGCAGTGTAAGGGGACCTCTGCAACATGTTAACTGGGAACCCTTTTTCACAGCATAAAACAAAGTGAAATTGAATTTCTATAAAATTATATTTTAAAAAAATATACCTGGGACCATGCAGATTTGCTATAAGGCACATGCATATGGTTGTGGACAACCAAGAAGAACTACTTGGAAGCTGAACAGGAATATAATCCATGTGTGACAAGGCTGGTGCATTTTTTAAGCAACAGCCTGGGGTCCAAGGTTAGAGACCACTTGACAAAAAGACACACCATTAACTTTAATATTTAATTTTCCAGGATTCATTGATGTTTGACTGAGAATGGTGACTTGTTTATGTGGTTTCATTATCAAAGACAGATCCAGTTCTCAGCCTAAAAAAAGGCCAGTTAGTTTGACTTCTGTGGTAGACAAAATCCTTACCTTATACAAAGATAGTATTGTTTTAATGCATTCATGTACAAATCTTGTTTGTCTTCGTAAACTGCCGCCATAGAGTGCCACTAGCTCTTCATTAAAATTTACAGTGAAGATATTAAAGTGATATCTGTTACCGATGTTTTCGGCTTTTCTAAGTGCAACTGAAGCAAAGGAACGAGCTTAAAATAAAAAAATAAAATCAGACTTGTAAAGTATGCATGTTGTTGTATAAAGGTTAACAGAGTTGAACAGTTTATGGAAACAGTGCTGTGCCAAAATAGGTATAAAAAAAAAAAATCACAAATATTACGGAAATATTAGTGTTAGGCCTGTGATATTCATTATTTGTTCTCATTTTGCATTATAAGCAGTTCCACAAATCACTCATGTGTTGCAGATGTTTGCAAATATTTTAGCTGTTGATGGCTAGGGTTATAATATCTTTACAAAGTCTGGCAATTAGGCCCAGAAGAGGCTAGGAAACATTTTTAAATGTAATTGCTATTGAAAGCACCATTTGCTTAACTTCTGAATGCTACTTTTTAAACAATGTTGCAAAAGTCAACCTCCTCCAGCAAGACAGGTCTGCCTTTCATGGTTTCAAAAGTCAGAGCCACCAGGGCAGAGAATAGAAAGTGACAAATATAGAAATATTTCCAAGTCACTTCCATGGCAGCATTCACCAACATGGGTTAATCCTGACTATCAGGTCACTGGACAGGAAGAGTTAACAATTAGGTATAAGTACCCTACTCCTCCCAGCATTCCTCGTCTTAGTAACAAGCTCCAGTAGAAGGGAGGGCAGTTGGTGAATGCTGCCATGGAAGTGACTTGGAAATAGAAATTATGGTATGAAAAAAATGTCTATATTTCCCATGTCACCCATGGCAGCAATTCACCAACATGGGATTTCCGCAAGCTTTAATGAAGGGAGGGAGCATTGCTGAATCAACCAACATTTTTTTATTTATAATTAATAGATTGCAAGATCTTTCTTCCAAATCTTGCATCTTGAGACATCATCACATTTAGTCTGTAATGACGGATGAAGGTACAAGGATATGACCATCTAGCAGCCATGCAGATGAGTTCTGGCAGGGTCCTAGCTTCTGCTGCCCAGGAAGTAGCCAAGGCTCTTGTAAAATGAGCCCTCAGGTCCTGAGAAACTTCTCTGCCTGTCAACTGATAAACTAGAACAATACAGGCGACCAATAGTGAATTTAACTGGTGCCATACGCTTCCTAGGGCCTTTCGTGATCAAAAACAACTTATCTGACTTCCGTCAATCTTCCAATCGAGACAAATAATGCGAAATCGCCCTAACTGCTTTCTACGTATGCCACTCTCGTTCCTTGTCAGACTTAGGGGAAGCAAAGAAGGAAGGAAGCATTACTTCCAATCGGCATGAAACTGAGAAATCACATTTAGAAGGAAATCAAAAGCTGGTCTCATCGCTACTTTATCAGGGTAGATAACTGTATCCAGTTCTCTTGCTGAAAGTGCAGATATCTCACCTACCTTCCAAGCTGAAGTAACTGCCATCAGAAACAGAACTTTAAATGTTGCACGGCAGTCTGAAGCCTTTTCGAACGGCTCAAAAGGTGAAGACATCAAAGCACGTAAAACAATTGTAAGATCCCAAGGTGGAAAACTTGGATTTTTTGGAACGGACATACTCTTTTCATTGCATTGAAAAATCTGTCAACAAGAGGTTCTTCTGCCCAAGCTTGGCCAGACAACGTAGCCAGTGCTGAGATTTGACCTCGAAGTGTACTCATGCTAAGTCTCTTCTGGAACCCCGCAAACAGGAATTGAACTACCTGTTGGACTTTTTGGATCACAATGGTGTTCTCTTGCAAATTCCACAAAACACTTCCAGATTCTAATATTGAGCAGAGATGGAAGCCTTCTGAGACTTTAGTAGGAAATTTACAAGGTTGCCTTAGAAACCATTTTCTGACAACCTTTGCCTCTCAATTTCCACGCAGTCAGGGACAGGAGATTCACTCCATCATGGACCACTCAGACTAAAAAGGCAATCTTAGAGGTGGCTCTATAGCTAGACGCTGAAGGAGCGGAAACCAAGGTTGTCTCGGCCAATAAGCAATTATGGCTATGACTAGAGCTCCTTCGATATCCACTTTTTTCAACACCCTCCAAAACAAGGGGAAGGGAGGAAGGACTCTCACGAAATCCATCGGTGTGTATTTTTCCTCGCCAACCTTAGTACTGCAGCATCAACTCTAGGAGGATTATACCACACTTTGGAAAAAGAGGCTTCCACCGGATACTTTTTTTGCAAAATTTCCTTGAATAACCATTTTCTTTTCTGTTCTCTTCCATTCAGAATTGACAATCTCCTTAATTGAGTCATGCACCGGAAAAGTCATCTGACATTTCCTGAAAGATGGAAAAAAACTTGTCTGTAAAAGTAGACTTAGGCAGCTCCTCTGAAAGGCATTACTTCTCCTTCCTCTGAGAATTCTGAATGGATATCCCTAGGAGAATACAATTCCTCATCTGACATCTGATAAAGATTCATAGGGCATCTCTCTGACCTTTTAGCTTTCCTCTGTAGTCTAGAGGTAGAAGCAGAATCCTCTTGCATGCCTTGTACCGCAGCTTGCTTGATAATTAACAAGCACGTCCAACTGTGGAACTGCCGAAGGCTGAGGGTCTGATGGCGCTACCGGATCCATAGCTGAAGCCGCTTTCCTTGATAGAGTAGGCTCCCCCATTAGAGACTCACTAGACATATGCAGGCTAAAACTGAAATAAAAGCAGCCAGTCACTATAATTACTCTTTCTCATTACATCCATAGCAGGCTTACCTAGGACCATTGGGCTGACATCCTTTTCCAGAACCAGGCTGATCCATGGCAACCTGTAATATATATATATATTATGAAGAGGACTATAACATCAAAATATTGGAGAGTCATTCACAATCCACAACTTCCAGGAAGATGTATTATCACATCCACCTAAATCACCATCATAGCTTGCACTGTGGGTCTCTTCTTATGGCGTCACTTTTTCCCCGGGCATGCGCATCATTTCTGGGCACGCACGTAATTTCTGGAGTGAATTCCCGTGTGTCTCACTTTTGGCACAAATTTTCTACCGCGTAATTTTGGATGCGAGTCAACTCCGGCAGTGCAACTCGAATCCATATTCGCACACAGTTTACAGTATCTACATGGAACTCCACTGATGCTTCTTACTTGCATGGTGCCGCATCCAACTGGAATCAACTGATTTCCTGTTCTGCACATCCTCCTCTTACCTCTTACACAGTAGGAGGAATCCATAGCTGTTCCAGAATTGACTCTGCCCAACGGGTCCTTCCGTCACAACCCATATAGGGTGCACTTGGAGGCATCGGGGGGGGGGAGCGAAAGAGCAAGAGAGACCCACTCTGGCATGGTTAGCTTAGCAGCCTGCAGTGACCTGGACAGGAAAAAAGACTAGGACTGCTGGGAGAAGCAGGGTACTTATACCCAATTGTTATCTCTTCCTGTCCAGTGACCTGATAGGCGGGAACCCGTGCTGGTGAATTGCTGCCAGGGGAAACACTGCTTTTAATAACTAGAATATATAAAAATACTTAAAAACCATTACAAATTTCAAATTAATGTATATGCAAAGTTGCTTAGAAATAGATTTTCTTTTATTAGGCAAAAAATTATTATTTTCATTGAAATGTCCTTTAAACATTTTATTTGGTGTCCACTTTTGGCATTTAGTAGAATGTTCACAACAAAATAAAAATTACATATAAATCACTTTAAGCTTTATTTCACATCCACAACAGTTCAACGGAATTTCTACAATTATATTCTACAATTATATTTAAAATATAGAATAGTGATAACTTCCAGTGGCTTCAATTCCCTCTTTAGCTCAAGTGGAGTGCGGATCTTTTTCAGTACTTACTCACTTATGCAGAGAACACTGTACATGGAACAGCACAATGTATATATTTACCAGAATATCCTCAAAATAATGGGAAACCTTAATTCCTACGCAAGAGGGATGTGCCAATACTTAACACTAACGATACACCCATGGGTCAGGTGGGTTCCAGGCCGCCCTACACATCATTAACATTTCTAGTAATGCAAATTTGTATTATTACCATTAAAATGCTTAAATATTGAACAAAATACCCTTGTTGCTATAGGAAAAAAACTGCAGTCTCTGCATTTTAAAGCTACATCTTCTAAACCAGAAGTGCCCATACTTTATTAATGTGAGGTCTACTTTTAGTGATGTTGTCCCATTATGATCTACATCCATAAAAGCATTGTTCCATTTTATTCCATGGAAAACATTACTTAAATATTGTATTGATTTACGAGAGAATTTATATTGCTATATTTAACACTTACTATTTCTTGTGTAACCATAACATAATAAATATCTGAATGAAAAGCCTGAAACAGGAGGGGGATTTAGACAAGCTGTTTGTTGACAGGGACTTGAGATCTACTGATCACCAGCTAAAGGTCTACTGGTAGATCCCGATCTACCTTTTGGGCACCCTTGTTCTAAACAGTGAAGAAATTTTTACCTCCGTTAAAAAAAAATACAAGAATACAATTGTAAATACAGGCTACTATATATTTGCATATATTCAATAAAAAATATTACAATGCAAAGCAGATTACCTTGTTTGTAGCTTCCTGCATTTCCAGGAAGAAACAAAACTGGAACTCCAGTCAATGTCAAGTTTTTGTTTTCTTCTGCATAAGAGCCTTCACCATACAAATATAGCTCATACAGTGGATAAAGTCTTGACACTTTCTTGGATAGTTTTATTTGCTGAAAAAAATACTATCATTAAATATATTGAATAGAAAAAACATGTAACAAAACTGTATTCTAAAGTCTTACTTCTGAAGTCTCTAAGCAACATGGCTTAATTACTCCTGCAAAACAGGGCATGCCATATTTAGAAGCTATAATGCTGATCTATTCTTGTTTCCTGGATTCCACTGGAGTGGTTGTCTTCATTTCCTGTTCTACCAAGGGTAAGCAAATGTATGGATCACAAAACCAGGGTGCAGGGTAATGATATAGATGAAGTGTATGGCACCACAGGACAGCACGACATGTGCAAAGTCCAAGTTCTGGGAAGAAGTCCTGGGCTGGTGGAACCTGGAATTGACAGTATTAGAGGTTGCTCTGTCTTGAGTACAACAGTGATGCTAGTCAAGAAAATCTTTAAAGTCTTTAAAGGGGAACTGTAACAAACGAATATGAGCTTCAGCATACTGAAATAAGTGCAAGGAAGGAAAGGCAGGTTCTAGTTATAGGGGATTCAATTATTAGAAAGGTGGA
>CM044447.1:92971394-93001653 GCA_024363595.1 Xenopus borealis | reverse complement strand
ACTCCAGAGATGTTGCTGTGAAATGTATCAATTAAATGTTGCAAATTTGTATCAGTTTAGCATCTGCACCTGAATTACTAAACTGCCATACTCAAACACCAGAGACACCAACATTCAACTTTACACTGAGATTTTGGAAAAACAGTAAAACATAAATAATGGAAAGTAATTGAAAAAAGTCTATTTCTGGGGAACAATTTGAAAACAACTGAACAGAAAAAAAGTGTTCGGAAGGTGAACAACCCCTTTAATAGTGCTGCTCCAGTAGACTCTAGTAGACTAGAACACCATTACTCAAAAGAGCAAACAGATTTCTTATATTCAATTCTGAAATATGACATGGGGCTAGACATTTTGTCAATATCCCAGCTGCCCCTGGCCATGTGACTTGTGCCAGACACCTGAAATTAAACTCTTTTACATCTATTATAATATTGGCTTTGAAAGCTACTTCTAACTTTGCCATAAGGTATTTGCATGATGCTTTTACATTACTTGTCTGATCCCCCATGTTCCTGTATGAGGGGGCTGACATATTTGTGCAGCAGGAGTCCGTTATCATTTGAAACTGTAACTAACAGACTGAGATTGGACTGTTAGGTTGGCAAAGTCAGAGTGTCAGGCTTAGAAGTTTCAGCTAACAGTTATATACAAAAACAAACCTTTCAGCAAAACATGATCAACATGACCTATAGGTAACAATTAATGTACATTCATATGTTAAATTTCATTTTTTAGTGTCAGTATCACTTTAGGAGGGAACTGGTTTCTGGCAGGCTGTTGTGTTTCCTTCTCAATGTAACTGAATGGAACGCAGTGGGACATGGGTTTTACTATTGAGTGTTGTTCTTAGATCTACCAGGCAGCTGTTATCTTGTGTTACAGAGCTGTTATCTGTTTACCTTCTCATTGTTCTGTCCTTAGGCTGCTGGGGGTGGGGGGGGGGGTAGAATATCACTACAACTTGCAGTACTGCAGTAAAGAGTGACTGAAGTTTATCAGAGCACAAGTCAAAGCTGGTAAATTAACATTATGTCTAGCCCCATGTCATATTTCAAAATAAAATGTAAAAAAAATCTGTTTGCTCTTTTGAGAAATGGATTTCAGTGCAGAATTATGCTGGAGCAGCACTATTAACAGATGCATTTTGAAAAAAATGTTTTTCCCATGACAGTATCCCTTTAGCTTCTCAACAGCTGCTTAGAGCCCACTGAGCATGTGAGTGACAGACACTTTCCAAGATGGTGACCCCCTGTGACAACTTTGAAGTCCTGGATCATTGCTGCTATTGACAAACAAACTTTAGGCTGGCGCAAGAAGTTCAGTATATAAAATATGGCGTTTTTAAACCATTAATTTTTATTATTTAGCTTTCCTTTAAGCCAAACGGATATGCGCACAGCAAGAGGCACAACATTAAGGGTTAAAAACAACACCACGTGGATAGATTCTGCACATATTAAAACAGAATAAAAGTCATAAAGTAATAAAAGCCATTACTTTATAGAAGAAAAACATTGCCAGCAGTGTCCTTGTACTGAACAACATGAGCGCATATAAGTAGGCCAACGCCCTGCACGTTTATTTAGTGAATGAAATATCCTAAGGTCATGCACTTGTCAAGCACACAAACCTGAGAGGAAGCGAAAGCATTTAAAGTAAAATCATTGGCATAGTCAGATGCATTTAAATATACCATATCAATCAAGTGAACACGTGTAAAATCATCAGTTTGATACAAATGTTTGCAAGTAGCAAACATGATACACATTTCAACTGACTCTCTATACCAGGCACTGGGAAAGTTATGTGGGGGTCAGAAATCAAGCCAAACCCTGCCCCACTCGGTGCTTGCATTCCCGCATTCTACCCACCCATCTCTGATATCATTAAAAGGGGAGGGACGTGGCACATGGATTCTAGTTCTTGTGCTTAAAGGGCATCTTTTACCTGAAATAGTTTCCAATACTCTGGTTAGGGGAAACTGTTTTTTTTTTTTTTAAATTCCCCCTGTTTGCATTAGGCCGTCTGAACTGGGCTGGAGCTCCCAGCATGGGAAAACATGTTGGGGCCCACACATACACCAAATGCGGCATCTCGCTTGACAGATTTTGAGGCACCTACATCAGATACTTATTAAGGGCATACGCTGCACAACATGGTTGCTCACACTGGACACTCACTCCCAGTGTTTGTGGCCTAGCCCTGGCAGGCAATTTTTGAAAAAAAATATCTTTCCGCCCCCGAAACTGCACAGGCTCTATTGTGCCACACTTCTGGCTGGAGAAACTATTTTAAAGGGGTTGTTCATCTTTGAAATAACTTTTGGTATGATGTAGAGAGTGATATTCTGAGACAATTTGCAATTGCTTATACAATTGCAATAGCTTTTAATTCAGCAGTTCTTCAATTTGCATCTTAAGCAATCTGGTAACTAGGGTCCAAATTACCCTAGCACCCATGCATTGATTTGAACAATAGACTGAATTATGATTAGGAGAGGGCCTGACTATAAGGATCAGTAATAAAAAGTAACAATATCAATACATGTAGCCTTACAGTGCATTTGTTTTTTAGAAGGGAAACAGTGATGCCCATCAGAAAGCTGAAAAGAGAAAATAAAAAGCCCATAACTAAAACTATAGAAAATAATGAAAACCAATTGAAAGGTTGCTTAGAATTGGCCGTTCTAGAACATAATAAAAGTTACCTTAAAGGTGAACCACCCCTTTAAGGTCACAGGAGTTCTTTAAAGGAGAAGGAAAGGCTAAAATGAAGTAAGCTGGATCATAAAGGTCTATATTAATACACCAGTAGACCCTCAAAGTAATGCTGCTCTGAATCCTCTGGCAAAACAAACAGTATTTCTTTCCTTCTATAGTGTACACATGGGCTTCTGTATCAGACTTACTATTTTTAGTATAAACCTCCAGGGCTTGGGCATGAAAATGCTCAGTTTGTGCCTCTTCTCCTCCCCTCCCTGCTGTAATCTGAGCTCAGAGCTACGAGTGAGCAGAGAGAGACTGAGGCAGTAAATGATGGCACACCAAGCTAATATGGCAGCTGCTATCCTAAATAAACAGAGAATCTAGAACTGCTTACTCAGGTATGGTAAAGCATTCTGCAAAATAAATATAGTCTTATAGCTTGCACTATTGTAGCTAATCTATTGGCAATAAACTGCTCAGTGTATGCCTGCTTGACAAACTACATTTATCTCAGATGTTGTCTTGTACTGCACTGTGTGGCAGGAAAGTGTTTTTGTTAAACAGAAAATAATATGGCTGAAATGTTGCTAGTCCTGTTATTAAGGGCTCGAGGGCTGCAAACAGACATTGGTTGGTTATCACAGAAGAGATTTTGGGGCAGGATTAGACAGGGTTGAGTAGTATTACAGGGAATCACTTGCCAATCACAACTAATGACTGCTTACTACTAGTGCCATTAAAGACACGACCCACTGCTTATTTCAGTTTTGACTTTGTTGTCGAGAGATGCTGCTGAAATGAAATAAATATGTTTCTTTTAAAACAAGGTTTTAAAAGTTTCAAGTAAGCTCTTTAAAGTATCAATGATTTAAATTATTAAATTTTTGTCTTAAGAGTTTAACTTAAAAATACATACTCCATAATAAACTCATTTAATTTGTCAAATCTTAAACATGCAAAAGCCACTGCTACATTAATACATTTTGCAGGCATTATAAGTAATATATGGTGTTGCTTTTACATGGTGCTAAAGATTAATATCTTTGAAAATAGCCCCTTTATTGGAGCTCCCAATAGATGTTCTCTGGTCCCTGTCTGTGTTTTAAATAGGGATGCACCAAATCCACTCTTTTGGATTCGGGCGAACCCCTGAAAGATTCGGGCATATATCGAACCGAATCTGAACTCTAATTTGCAAAGAGGAAAACATTTTTTTACTTCCTTGTTTTGTGACAAAAAGTCATACAACTTCCCTCCCCACCGTTAATTTGCATATGCAAATTAGGGTTTGGATTCGGTTCGGCTAGGCAGAAGGATTCGACCAAATTCGAATCCTGCTGAAAAAGGCCAAATGCTGGCCGAATCCCGAACCAAATCCTGGATTCAGTGCATCCCTAGTTTTAAATGAGGGGTGGACGTGTCCGAACAGTCCCTGTCAGAAGCACAGTAGGAGGGGGGACAGCCAATCACAGCCCTGCAGTCACACAACCACAGACAGCCTTCAGTTCCCCATTAGATCCTGTTAGCCGCTGATTGGTTTCTGTCCTACAACGCAGAGAGCTCCCCTGCACAGCCTGGTGATTCAGGGACCAGGAAGAGGAAGAGAAGGGATTATTAGGGTTTTTGCATAAAGATTCAATAAATCAGCCTGAAACACTACTTTTTTTAAGCACAATTCTTCTATATCTAAAGGAGTATAATGCACGGGTATGCTCTTATTTTTTACAAAAAATGTCTCTTTTAAGAGATCTGGTAGCTAGTGTACAAATTACCCTGGCAACCATGCAATGATTTGAATAAGAGACTGGAACATGAATAGGAGAGGCCTGAATAGAAAGACGAGTAATACAAATTAGAAATAACACATTTGCAGCCTTACAGAGAATTTGCCTTTAAGATGGGGTCAGCAACGCCTATTTGAAAGCTGCACAGATCAAGAAAAAGTTAAACAATAAAACTATAAAAAATAAATAATCAAGACCAATTGAAAAGTTGCTTAGAATTGTCCATTCTAGAACATATTAAAAGTTACCTTAAAGGTGAACCACCGCTTTAAAAACCCAAATTCGAGTATTATGCCAATAAAACGAAATTTTGGAGACAAACTACTTCTGCTTTACATGTATCCTGTAAACAGCTGCTGAATAAAGTCAAAGATAATGCATAGATGCAAAAACTCACCAGGTACTCCGGGTACTCAAACATATAGGTCATGCTGCACCGACAGGACTCGTAGGAGAAGAAGACGTCTTTCACTCCCCAGGCAAGAAGAACTAAAACTACGCTGTTAAACACTGCACTTACCGGATTCATTTTATGTACATAAAGGCCTTTAAGTAAAAACAAAATTAATGGAACACTGCGTATGCTAAAATAATGGGAAAACCCGTTCGAGACCTCCCCCTCATCGGGTGCCTGGTGAAACAGAACAAGCGTGCAACAACAAATGAAAAAATAGCCTCGCATACGCTGTACCATTTCCTGGTCATGGAATGAAAGCAGCGCTCTGATTGGATGGGATGACATCTGCGGGATGGATTCCTGTGACGCTTTCACTGATTGGCCCCATTACCTGTTTAAAACACCTGCGGCTGAGGAGAGTTTTTGTGAGGTAATACTTATTATCCGTGTACTGTATGTTGCTATGGCAAACAGTAACAGCTTTGTAGTCTCTCTAAACTAGTATACTGGTTCTCTGTTTGCAGAACAAAAATAGGGACAGCAGCAGATTTTTTTCCAGCTTTACTAATCATACCTCTAAACTGTCCCTTTTTTAGAGGGACAGTCCCTCTTTTGACAGCTCAACCTGCAGTCCCTCATTTGTACTGGAAAATCCCTATTTTCTCTGCTCTGAACAGCCAGAAAAAGAATAAAAGTTTCTAACTTAATTGGCTTTTGGCAGAGAGCCTGGAACAGCTAACTGGTATGAATAAGATACTTTGTAACAATTTTGAGATATTCCATTATAATACACAAAACCTGTGGATAGCTTGCATTAATTAACGGTGAGTTCTGATGTCATTTCTGTCACATGACTCACTGAAACTTTTGTATAATAAATAAAAGTACCCCCAGTTGCAAAATATGAGGATATTAGAAGTTACCTCGGAGTTCCATGACCTGTATAAAAACACGCGGGCCTTGTGTTTTATATGGTCATGAAACTCCTCGGTAACTTATAATATCCTTATAATTTACAAGAGGGGGTACTTTATTCACTATATGATACACAAGATCCATGAAAATCCTATACATTATATCCTTATCCTTACAATTGGAGCTTAGTGATGTCATTTCTGTCACATGACTCACTGAAACTTGTGTATGCCCTGTACACAGCTAAATAGGAAGTGGGGTAGAGAGAATGGGAAAAAAGAGAAAAACATAATGGGGAAAACACTGTGCAAGTGTATTCCAATGTTTTGGTTCCCCATTGGAAGATTTAAAAAGTACATAACCAAATTATTAAAGGAGAATTCAACCCCCACTTGAAGTTAAGCACTCATCTGCCCCACCTCCGTTCGTCCCCCTCCCTGCCTCCCCCCTGTAAAGTCTTACCCCTGAATCCTTCTCCCTTCTTCCCTAGCGACCAGAAAAGCAGAGTGATCGCACTGGAGTGGAATGGAATGCGTGGTTGTAGCAAATTTCCGGGTTTTGACAACTGTGCATGCCCCAAAATGCAATTCTCTTTATAGGCTGATTGAAGTAGTTTATGTCCCTCATGTAATTGCTATTTACCCACATTTTATGAGATGGTGGGGGGGGGTATATCTATGATATAAGCCAGAATCTAAACTGTGCACTAAAGAAATGGCCAGGAACAGCACTGGAAGGGGGAATGGCAGAAAATTATTGACAACCCACCCAGTATAAGGGCCCTTACACACGGGCATTTTTACCTGCACTCCTCTGCGTTCCGTTTTGCTGCGTTCAGCCACAGGGGAGCGCAGGTATAGACGCACTTAATTCTTTTCAATGAGGCTGTACTCACACATAGTTACATAGTTACATTGGGTTGAAAAAAGAGTCCATCAAGTTCAACCCCTCCAAATTAAAAACCCAGCATACATACACACACACATCTCCACTCTTTCAAACACATACCATATATGCCCATAGCTATACTAACTGTAGAGTTTAGTATCAAAATAGCCTTTGATATTATGTCTGTCCAAAAAATCATCCAAGCCCCTCTTAAAAGCATCAACAGACTGAGCCATCACAACATCACCCGGCAGTGCATTCCACAACCTCACTGTCCTCACTGTGAAGAACCACCTAGGCTTCTTCAAATGAAAGTCCTTTTCTTCTAGTCTGAAGGGGTGGCCTCTGGTGCGGTGATCCTCTTTATGGGTAAAAAGGTCCCCTGATATTTGTTTATAATGTCCTCGAATATATTTGCATGTAGGCGCCAAATGCAGGTTCAGACATTTTCCTGCGTTCGGCGCCTACGCGTTTGTGTGAGTACAGCCCCATTGAAAATAATTGAGTGCGTCTATACCTGGGCTCCCCTGCGGCTGAACGCAGCAAAACGGAACGCAGAGGAGCGCAGGTAAAAACGCCTGTGTGTAAGGGCCCTAAGTGAGGATAATGACGCCCAACTACTAATTGGAAGAGGCCTCATAAATAAATAAAGTGACTTAATTTTCCAGACATTGACTGTAATAATGGGGTAGCCATAGTCAGAAAGACCTAATAGTTTTGTAAATAAGAGAATGCCAACGTTTTATTTTCAGTAGTTCAGGAACCTATTAGTTGTCGCTGGATGTTATAGTAATGGATTGATGAAACAGAACAGAACATTTTCTAATTAGGCCAGTGTTTTTATTGGAGTACAAGTATTGGATCCCTTATCCGGAAATCCGTTATCCAGAAAGCTCCAAATTACGGAATGGCCTTCTCCCATAGACTCCATTACAATGAAATAAACCAAATCTTTAAAAATTATTTCCTTTTTCTCTGTAATAATAAAACAATAGCTTGTACTTGATCCCAACTAAGATACAAGTAATCCTTATTGAAAGCAAAACCAGCCTTAATGTTTACATGATTTTCTAGTAGATATAAGATATGAAGATCCAAATTACAGAAAGATCCATTATCCGGCAATCCCCAGGTACCGGGCATTCTGGATAATAGGTCCCATACCTGTACCATGTACCTGTCCTGGATCCTTTGATTTCTATTTTGTTCATTAATGACCTTGAGGTTGCCATTGTAAGAAGTATCTATAATCTCTATTTTTGTTGATGGTAGTAAAATGTGCAAAACTAAAAGAGTTTTATGCGGGATGTTGCCACTTAAAAAGAATTGACTAACTTAGTGAACTGGACAGCAAATTGTCAAATGAGGTTCAATGTTGATAAATGCAAATATTCAGATTTTAACTAAGAAAATTAATTCTAACTCCAGAGTCAGCTGCTCTAAATTCAGATGTGTACTTCTGTGAGCAACTGCTCCTACTTTCTCTTTCTGCCACTACACAGCATATGAAGATACTTTTAGGTTGTATGTCTTTGTAATTAATACGTTTTAAAAAAAGAATTCCGAAGGAACTATACTTTTTTTTTTTTTACATTTCTTACAGTTACTGACACATTGGGGCAGATTTACTAAATTTGTGTGAAGGATTCGAAATTCGGTCGAATTTTCAAGTAACTTTTTTGGGTAATTTGACCATCGAATTAAAAAAATTTGATCAATTTGAATGATTCGAATAAAAATCTATTCAATCATGGTCGATTTACCTGCCCTTTAAATTTTTATTTGAATCCCTAGTTCGCCAGATTAAACCTACCGAATTTCCATAGGGTTATTTCAGCGTTTTTAGATCAAATTAAAAAAAATTTGATTGCATGGTTAAAATCTTTCGAATTGAATTTCGCTAAAACCCTTCAAATTTGATATTCAAATTTGAAGGTTTAAAATTCGATTGGTCGGATTCGAGGGTTAATTAACCCTCGAATTTGACCAATAGTAAATCTGCCCCATATTGTATTATATTTTTGTATTTATTATTTATATTTTTATATGTTTGTCATTATTCCTCTAAGAATATCCTGGTGCTCCCACCACGCCAGTTGTGACCTCAGCTGTCAATTAAGAGTTGTTTATGGATGAAATTATACAACAAAATGTGAGTTCTTGAACTTGCCTGTGTTTGCTTTTAATCATAACTTTTTTTCTTTGTGTGAGATTTTTATCAAATGTATTTTTATTCATTCAAAGTATGCTAGTGAGAATAAAATCCTGCACAAATAACACCTACGTGAATGAACACAGATGCATCTACAAGGAACTCTATACAGAAATAGAAATGATGTGAGCTTTATTGCAAGCCTATTTAGGGTGACCAATAAGCTCACTCTTCTGTTAGTGTCCGGACCAGGTGACATCACCGGTGGTGGTGGATGTAAAAAATGAATTGGGTTGCCTAGAAGGACTGATGAAAGACCACAAGGAGTAGAGCTAAGGCCCCTCTAACCCTCTATACACCCCATACATTTTGTGTGCCACTACTATTTCTGTTCTACTACAAAATAATTGTGGCCTAGCTGTGTTTCCATGGAGCATTCAGCACCACTTCAGAGTGTGGTTACACTGGTTTTTGGATTGAGTAAAATGGTAAAATCAGTCATTCAAAATGTTTTGCTTTATAGCTTTCTTTTAAAAAAAGAAAAAAAACTCACCCACCGCTTCAATAAGGTGACAATCGAAACAGGACCCCTGTTCCCATTTGCATAAAGTGCTCCCCCAGGGGCTAGCCTCTTCCCCTATAACTGGTTTAGAACTCAGAGAAATTAAACTGATGTTCTCCATAATGTGCATGGTACTTTTTTTTTTAATTTTAAATTAAAATGTGCTTAATCAGCACACAAGAAAAAGTCACAATTCTTTATTTCTCATATATGAGTATTTATTATATATTACAAATACATTAAAAGGAAAAATATTATAAACAGTTTATGTACATTACAGAAAATAACAACACAAATTATACTATTTCATGTATACCTCATACATATTAAAGTACAATAGTAGCACAAATTCATTGGAATATACTACCATAAATGCAAGGCAAGCAGTTTAAATCTCTCAGTACTTTCTAGTCCAAGGTTTTATATGAAAGTTTTGCTGTTATGGAAGCATGCTCCTTTATATTAGACGGGTTGAAGCTCTTGTTGTGTTGTCTGAACTGTAGTGTCCCAGATTTTGTTTTTGTCTATAGATTCTGTTGGTTCTTGGACATTTTCTATGAAGGAAATACACACAGATTAAATATTAAGTAACATTTTTCTTTTTTTAAATAAAACATTATTTAATATTCAACAGTCTCACATGAACACAGTTATGTAAGCTCAGGTGCTGGCTTGTAATATTTACAGTTTGGCTAACCAGCTAACAATTGGCTCTCTAAAGATCACTGCATGAAGCAGTGGCGTAACTACACCCTGGTGGGCCCCGGCACAGGATGGGCACCTGGGACCCCCTATGGGGTCCTTTCCTCTATAAATCACATGCTGGAGTGTTGATGGCATGTGTGATGTATAATCTCCCCCTAGCACCTCCTGCACCCCTGGTAGTTACAACATTGGCATGAAGCCTTACCTGTTTTGCAAATAGGAACAAAAATATAGGTCAAACCAGGATGAAAGTGATAAATATATGAATCAAAGTTGTATATGACACTGAACACTACATGCATCTGCCACCTCGAGAATGAATGAATTAGAATTATCACATACTGTTAACTTGCTTGTAACACAAAGGGGCATATTTAATAAGGGTTGAAGTGAATAGCGAATTCGAATTGACAAATTTGTACTGTCTCTTTATAATCCTTCGAATTTGACACTTCACCAGTTTAAAGCTGCCAAATTACCATTGTAGCCTATGGGGGACCTCCTAGAACCTGTACTGAAATTTTTTCTAAGTCATAGGAAATCCAAGGATTTTGTGCAAAATCGCTTGAATCGTTCCAATCGAAAAATATATTTTGTTGCCAATCAAATACCATGTTAATTTTAAAAATTTTAAATGGGCAGGGAGAGCTGTATGGCAGTCCCTACTAATGGAATATAGAAAGCTGTAGTGCAACTGGCTTCCCTACACAGGTTACTGAACTACAACTCCCAGCACCAACACCTGGATAGCTACAACCTTGCCCCAGGGCTAGTGGGGAGAGAGATGAACCTGCTCCTGGAACCCTTTAAGGGACCCCTATGAAAGGGTCATTTGACCCCCAAAGGGGTCCCGACCCCCAGGTTGAGAACCACTGAATTAGACCCTTAATTCATCCTTTTAACTATTTATTTCACATAGGTATACAAAACAAACATCAACTATTTATATTTGGATCTATTTACTTAATTATTTGAGCTATCACTTACATAATAATAATAACATTGTCCGGACGGCAAGATCATTGGGCCTTCTAAACTTTCTAAGTTTAAGCAACTTATCAAGCAATGACAACTCAGAGCAGAGTGACAGGTGCAGGAAGGTGTGTAGGGTTTATACTAAAGTTTCTAATGGCAATCCTGGGTATCACTTATATAGACCCAGAGCAGCAATGACCATAGGCCCAGAGTGACGATGACTAGGCTGGTTATTCCTGCAAGTACGGGATTGTGTATAATGCACTAAGATGACTGTTCTCGCACTATTATTAAACCTAAAGTAAATAAAATAGTTTGAAAGTAAAATTTGATTTGAATTATTATCAATGCAAACAATTTAATGAAAAACTACATCATCACAATTATGACAGTATCCCAAAGGATACAATTTCACCTGCTTTGAGAACTGGACGCATTCAAGCCCTGTTCACTACAAATGCAAAATATACTATTGATATGTCTTACAGTTGACAGCATACCTCTAAGAAAAAGAATCACTT
This sequence comes from Xenopus borealis, assembly GCA_024363595.1. Classification (NCBI taxonomy): domain Eukaryota; kingdom Metazoa; phylum Chordata; class Amphibia; order Anura; family Pipidae; genus Xenopus; species Xenopus borealis. The sequence continues at coordinate 92,990,046 of CM044447.1, read as the reverse complement.
ACAATTAAAATAATAAAGCCCTCCAAATAAGTCAGACATTATAATATAAATCAAGCAGCCTTACATGTAGATGGACTACAGATAACAGCACATCACTTTCAAACTAATTTCTAGACACAGTCTGCAATTCATGGATACATGTTTGTACACTTCTCTAGAAAACAAAAATTGTATAATGGGACTGAAAACTGTGTACAATAAAGCGTTTATGACCAGTTATACACTGTTTTTATTTTTTTTGGTTTATCACCTCAAAAATAACCAGGCAGCCATTTAACATGACTGATCTAAGAGCAAAAATAAGATTTGAGATAAAGAATAGAGAAGCAGATTGTATTATATGAGTATGGTTAATAATGAATAACTTGAAAATTATACATAGTGTGAAATCAGACTCCCATGTCCATCATAATTTTATCTCAGTATTTCTATGTGACTTTCTACTAAATTGAAAAGTTTTTCAGAAACCAGCAGCATATATTGTGAAAACCGACAACACACAGTAATGTGGTCATCTTTGTAACATGATAGGATGTAAGACGTTATATAAAATATATATATATAAAGTCAAGCCTGCATAACTGCTAATTGATTCAGAGGAAGGCATCTCCCCATCTGATGCCTCTCCAATTTGATCCAGAGGGGTCAATATTTATATCTTACATTTAAGGCATTCAAGTCATCTGGGACAGCTGCAATCTTTATTAGGATGCAACAAAAAGTAAAAATGAATTCAAAATATACAGAGGGAGGCCAAATTGGTTAATGAGAGCAAGTTATTTTTCATCTGTCCACATACAGATGCAGTCACTGGGATTTGTAAGCTAAATGCGTCGTGACTCAGGGCTAATTGAAGAAACTGTGTTATCCCAAGTTATCTTAACTCATTTAATGCATTTAACCTTTTCATTAGCATACCAAATCACCATTGTTTTCAATGGTGAACTCTTTCATTGGATGGGATGCTGTGACACAATATTCTGTGCTAAATGGGATAAATGGGTTAGATGAGTTAACGCATTTAACTTACAAATCCAAGTGACTGCATCTGTAATTGAGGAACCAGCAAGTGAAGGATTTCTTTTTAATATGCCCAATTATAAAAAAATAATATACCTATTTATGTATGGGTGACTCAGGAGGAAATGGGTGAATAGAACATGTGAAGATAAGCAAGGGTCCAGGACTGGATGCATTCATTTAAGCTATTTAAGCTATTTACTTACTTTTTCAGGATTTTTGAATTGTTAATGTGGTGCCACTATTCAAAAAGGTACCATGTTCTTGTGCTAAAAACTATAGGCCTGTTGGTTTAACATCAGTGATGAGAGGGACAGACCCTGGGAGCTGGCTCAGAAGGATTCCATTAAGACAAGGAACTCTATGTGGTTGATGAGGATGAGCCGACTACCTTTAATAGTAAATGCTACTAGCTGATTGGGTGCTATGAGTTATACCAGACCTGGTAAATGTATCAATGGTCCTAGCATACATTCTTGCCATTGCTTTGTTTGCCCATCCCAACTGTGCACAACAGTTTAATTGCCAATGTATCATTAGTGGTAGGAAAGCTTTTGAATAGGTAAATAAGGGATAAGATTCTTGAATACATAGCTAATTACTATACCAGGGGTGTCCAACCTGCGGCCCAGGATGGATATGAATGCGGCCCAGCTTAAAAAGCTTGGTTCCTGAGAAAACTTATATTGCAAATTATATAGGAGTAGGAAGGAAGGGGGACTCTGCCCATTGCCCAGTTAGTAGTAATAATAATAATAATAAGTCTATTTAATATCCAGGTGTCCCATATTCCAGTGTATAGCTCCGTCTGGTTATCCAACTAGTATTTTAGTTATTTTCTGTGCATTTCTTTACTTTTACAAATCAAAAGTGTTTGTATATTTCATGTGTTGCCCCTGAAAATTTTTATTATTCCAATGTGGCCCAGGGAAGTCAAAAGGTTGGACACCCCTATACTATACAATGAACTTGTCCCAGCATGGATTTATGTATAATAGATCTTGCCAAACTCATTTAATTGCCTTCTATGAGAAGGTGAGCAGAACAGTGGCAGTGGATGTGATCTACTTAAATTTTGCTAAAGCATTTGATACAGGTCCACACAGTTGTTTACTGATTAAATCAAGGAATAGTGTTTGTCCTGGAGCATAAATATATAAATATATATATATGGTGTTCTATAATCCATCCCATGTGCTGTTCAATGTTCAGCAGCTGCAACAGCATGCGGCATTGAGCAAGGCTGGATTTGCATATTGGCCACCCCTAGGCCCACTGCCGTTCGTCGCCCTCATACTCTGCCCTTTATTCGCAAATTTTCATCATCAGGACAGGAGCAATGGGGATTGGCACATGGGAAATTAAAAACTATTGAGTTTTTCTGTGTATCCCCAGTGTTTCTGAACCAGTGTGGGTGTGGCTGGGCAGCATGCCACCCCCTACAATTCTGCCGCCCTAGGCCCGGTCCTAGTTGGCATTTCCACAAATCCAGGCCTGGCATTGAGTAGCATTGGGGCACCTAGCATTGCCGGATTATTGTGCCTCCATGAGTGTGCTACTCATAGCACCAAAGCAGGCAGAGACAGTCTTGCAGCACAGGCCAGCATGCTGGATGTGGGTGACATGTATGATTCAGATATGATCCAGGGGAAGATTTTTATGATGAGAGATCCTATGAGCTGGCTCAAGAGGATTCCAGCAGCAGTTCATAGGAGGAACTCTGTGTTGTTGATGAGGATGAGCTGGCTACCTCCAGTAATGCATGTTACATGCTGTTTATATGTGAAATTGGCTACAGCAGATATAGTAATGAAATTTAACACTGGTCCTTGAATGCTTATGTGAATAAGGAACATCTTTCAAGCAAAAATATTAGCACAATAAATAAGTATGGACAACACTGTTCCTAAAAAAAAGATTTTTATTTTCTCCAAACAATTGAACATAAAATGTTGCTATTGCTTTGTTTTGCCAATCCCAACTGTGCAAAGTTGAATTGCCAATTTATCATTGGTAAATAAACAAAACAAACAAATATATATCCAAGAAGCAACAACTAGCACCTATAGCTTAAAGTATCAGTAAACTGTAACATTATTTTTCAGTGTGAATTTGTGATGTGAAACCTGATGTTTATTCTGAACTACAACACTGTTACTCAACCATAAATATCTCATTCAATTTTTGTTACGTTTCTTTCCTTGATAACTTGCATGATTTTTTCAAGCAAGTCTTACAAATTTACTAGAATGTTGCCTTCCATTTGTACACAGACATCAATCACTTGAATTCATGTTTTTTTTTTAAACTCCTTTAAATTTGAATAAACTGGAAATTTGATTGGGTGGTTATTCAAAAAAAATTAAATATCTAAAACTCGCTCTAATCTTACTGACTTGAAAACTCGAATCAAAGTTTCTGAAAAAAATTAGAATGTCAGGAAGGCTACTAACATGTCCAATACATGAACTCGGCAGGTTGTAGATGGTGAATAGTTAAATTTGAGTTCATAAAGGCCATGATAAATCTCGAAATTCGAATTTAAACTCAAATTGTGTTTGGAATTCGAATTTGACCATTTAAAAATTTTTAATTCAAAATTTCAATTTGACCCATAATAAATCTGCCCCGTGATGTTGTTCAGGGGTATGGCCTGTGATGTCACTCTGACATTCTCTTTCTTGGTCTCTGCATCAGTCTGTTGCTGTCCATGTCTCTGCTCAGTCTCACTACCTTCACCACCAGACTCAGGCACGTGCTGCTCCTCCAATCTCCTTCTGTTTTCTAGTTCTGGAAAATAGCATATTTAAATACATAAATATTCTTGTAATGTTTACCAAAGATTAATGCCATTTTGCCAGTGTGGGCTTGCTGAGAGCTTAATAATTTCCAAAGTGCAAGAAATGGAAAATGAAATAAGTTTTAAAAAATGTATTATTTTATATGCATACACACACACTGCTTAAAGGGGTCCTGTCATCACCTAATAAATAATTCCCAATTGTTTAGGGTTTATCAAGCAAAATAAACTTAATGTGCTTTATATTAATTGTTTACATCTTGTTTATTGGAATTCACAATCACAGCAAGCAGGCAGGCACATGATGACCATACCCACGTACAGGTTACACATTTGGACGATAAGGGCTGGAATGTGAGAAGTGCAATGTCAACTAAGAAATGCAAAATGTAAAGAGAAAAATAGAGGCAGAGCAGGCAATATATGATTGATCTTAATACCTTTATGGTTGTTTTAATAAAAATGTGTTTTGTTCATTTGAAAATTACTTTTAATATCAAGCTTTTTATGTCTGCGTGACAGGTCCCCTTCAAGAATGCAATTTCTTCACAGCCCCAAACACAGTCATAAGATAGGTGGAAACCAGAGGGAGAGTTATGCTATCTACATGGAGAACACCAGAAAACAAAGCTACAGTGAGCTAAGAAAATGAGCTAAGTAATAATTATTTGTCTCACCCATGGAAATTTCATTCAGCATCCTGCTATTTCTCTGTTTTAGGTCTGACCACAGTCTCTGGACTTGTCACAGTTCCATTTCAATGTTAAATTTGCTCCCCATTTTCCTGTTGAGGTGGTACATTATTTCCCTTTTCTCTCTTGCACCCCTTCTGTGCCTGGATGAAGGTTGTCGTACCTCTTCTTCAACCAGTACTTTGCCTGGCCTGTTCTTCAGAAAGTGAGCCCAATCCAGCCAACTCTATGCTGCTGTCAGTGCTATTGTGTTATACATGTATAATGTATGTAAACTAGTGAAATAGCTGTGTAAGAATAGTATTTTCATAGTTGATTAATTTTTGGTAGGATGATGGTTGCAGTTGCGGTTAATATATTTTCCTACTGAAAACTGTTGTGGCTTTTTCTATGAAGAACACATAGTGGACAGAAGATTCTCTTACAAAGTCAGCAATATATATCCTATTGCTGAGCTAAAAACTCCTTCACCTTAATTAAATTTTACCTTCCCATTGATTCTAATACATTTCTGTGAAATTCTACAGATTCTCAATTTTTTTGGAAAAGTGAAATACTGCAAATTTGCTCATAACTATTAAAGAGTGAGTAGAAAACATTGTGCTTCTACACAATGTGAATCTACACAATGTGATTGTTTATGTAAGATTTATTGATTGCTTTTGCGTTTAGCATTTTAAATATGCAAATTCTTTGTGAAACTAGCCCAGCCAGCTCTGCTTCTGTTTTTTTTCCAATGTCCCATGCAGGATTCTGCCTCTTTGCATAGACTTTTGATTACACTGTAAAACTGGGCAAAACAACTGGCAAATGAGGATCAGTGTTGATAAAGGCAAGGTTATGTATGCACTACATGTTGTGGGTCTCCTTAATTGAGAAGCATTTTGGGAATATTTGTGGTTAAACGGTATAACTCTAGGCAGAGTCACTCGGTGGCTACTAAAGCAAGTACAATATTGTTTTGCTTAAAAAGAGCATTAGCTCAATTGATAAATACATAGTTTTTCCCTACAGGTAAAAGATCTATTATCTAGAATGCTTGAGACCTGAAGTTTTATGGATAACATATATTTCCATAATTTGTCTCTCTATACCTTAAAGCTGGCCATAGATGTAAAGATTTTTGAAAGATCCAATTGTTATCGTGAGACCACGATTGTCTCAAAACGATCGTTTAAATGCCTGATGTGTCCATCAACTAAAAAGACCTTTTCAGGCGATATTGGCAGCAAAACTGAAGGATCGCAGCCTGCTTGGCCCTGCAAACATAGATAGATTGCATGGGGACCGATAAAGATTTTCTAACCTGGTCGATCAATCATCAGACCAATGTCGGACGAAAAATCGTAAGACAAACGATCATTTGTATCCCACTAACCGCACGATAATTTGACAGATTGGTCGGACTTCCCTAAGATCGGTCGTTCGGCAGGGAAATATCGTTGTGTCTATGGGGAGCTTTAGTCTGCTAAAATCACATAAACATTAAATAAACCCAACAGAATGGTTATGCCACCAATATGCATTCATGCAACTAGCGAGAGGTACTGTGAGAGGTACTGTTTTATTAGTACAGTGAAAAAATAAATGATTTAAAAAAAAAATTGCTTTCCTTTAATTGGACATCCCATAATTCAAAACTTTCAGGGTCACATTTTCTAAGGGTCGAAGTGAGTTTTCGAATTAAATTCGAAATTTCAAAGTAATTTTGGGCTACTTCGACAATCGAATAGGCAAAAATTCGTGTCGAATCGAAAAAGTAAAAAAATTCTAATTTCAAAGTACTGTCTCTTTAAAAAACATTGAATTCGACACTTCGCCACTTTAAAGCTGCCGAAATGCCACTGTAGCCTATGGGGGACCTCCTGGAAGCTTTCCTGAAAAAGAAAAAAAAGTTTTTAAAATCGAACGATTCAAACGATGCGATTGAAAACTGACCTATTCGATCGAAACAGTCCGTTTTTGATTGAAAACCACCAAAAAATTTTGATTGGTCGAATTTTGATTTTTTTTTTATATTCGAAATTCAACCAATAGTAAATCTGCCCCTCAATATATGAAAAAAAAAACTATATCAGCAAAGGTATAGTAAGGTAAAGTATTGCGTACGCAGATAAATATTTGCTAGTTGGGATTTTACTGTATTTAAAAATTTCATAAGAACAATCGCACATTAAATAAATCAATCTTATCCAGCTTTATATACTGTGTGTGTGTGTATATATATATATAGATATATATATAGTGAATAAAGTACCCCCTCTTGTAAAATATAGGGATACTATAAGTTACCGAGGAGTTTCATGACCATATAAAAACACGAGGCCAAAGGCCGAATGTTTTTATACAGGTCTTGGAACTCCGAGGTAACTTCTAATATCCTCATATTTTGCAACTGGGGGTACTTTATTTATTATAATACACAAGTTTCAGGGAGTCATGTGACAGAAATGACATCAGAACTCACCGTTTATAACTGATGACATCAGAACTCACCGTTTATAAGGATATAATTTACAAGATGAAAAGCCGTGAATATCTTGTAAATTATATCCTTATAAACGGTGAGTTCTGATGTCATCAGTTATAAACGGTGAGTTCTGATGTCATTTCTGTCACATGACTCCCTGAAACTTGTGTATTATAATAAATAAAGTACCCCCCGTTGCAAAATATGAGGATATTAGAAGTTACCTCGGAGTTCCAAGACCTGTATAAAAACACTCGGCCTTCGGCCTCGTGTTTTTATATGGTCATGAAACTCCTCGGTAACTTATAATATCCTTATATTTTACAAGAGGGGGTACTTTATTCACTATATAAACACATGCAGAGAAAATGTTCACTGTACAAATCATTCTAGGATGTAGTTTATTGAGCCTGTGAGCAAACTGAATGTGAAGAACTGATCCCAGTAACACAGAGATAGACAATGATGGTTTGCTTTTAATCATGTATGTACGAGTAAAAAACATAATACATTTCTATTCTCACTATTCTATGTATGCACCTATTCTATATAAGCCTAACTTAAATGAGCTATATTTTCTTTCCCAAAATTGTTCATGTTTAACCAATCTAATTTCATCTTGCCTAAACCTATAATTCACAAAGGTGATAATTTGGTGGATGGTATTGAAAATTTCTACTTACTGGGGCAAGCTCATTTCTCTTGCCTGGCAACAGATCAAAAGTAACCAATAATTTCCTTTGAATAATAATTTCAGATGTTTAGAGTTTGTTCTCTCAATTAACATACTTACATTAACTTTTGTATTCATCTGTGCAACATTGCTTGAATACAACATTACCTCAGTTCAGATACAACCAAAACACTTATTCAGTCTATTATTTCCCACTTACTGCAACAAGTCACCTTTCACAATGCCAATCAGTTCTAAAAGCTCCATTTATCTCACCATTCAACATTAGCAGTTCCACTATGCATATCCCTTCACTGGCTCCTAGTCTCCTCTACAATCAAATTCATACTATTCATACTAACATTCACTTTCAAGACTTTAAGGGTGTTCCTATATTTCAGCTCTGATTTCAAAATACACTCCTTCACAAAATCTACACTCTGATTCTGACCTTCCCCTCACCTCATCCCATCTACAAGACTTCTCTCTGGCTCTCGCTCTCTGGTTCTCAACCTGGGGGTCAAACAACCGTTTTACAGGGGTCGCCTAAGGGGTGTCCAAACTACAAAACCATTGTCTGGACAGGGTGGGTTAAAGAATAGTGTTGCGGCTGCCATTTGTTATCTCCTGATGGGCTTCCTCTGATTGGTGGGTTTTGGCTTTTTCTTCTTCTGCTTCTTCTCGATATTTACATTACGATTAATAACAGTACCAAAATTACAGTTATGAAGTAGCAATGAAAATTATTTTATGATTGGGGGTCACCACAACATGGGGAACTGTATTACAGGGTTGTGGCATTAGGAAGGTTGAGAACCACTGTTCTAGACCCACCTGTTTAGGGAAGCTTATTCAATGTATCTTAATCAATTATTGTATCATAAATCATCAATTTGTTTCTATAATCCTTATGTTTCACTTGTACGCTAAACCTTTAGATTATAAAGTCTTGTGAGTAGGGTCCTCTAATCCTATTGTAAAAAATGTATTATAGTGCATATTCCTTCTTTTACCTTGGAGGTTACATAGTTCAATCTCATTTACAGTGCTGAATGAAAAATGGCATGCTAATGATTTGGGAACAGTCAGGTGTTGCTACAAGAAAAAAAAGTCCACTTATCCAGTCATAATGATCAGCACTTTCCAAAATGACATGTTCCAATTCTTATTACCTCCTATGAAATCATAATTTCTTTGATTAAACTGACAATTCATTTTGAATAATAAGAACAATATTGTAGTACTTTAAAGTATATAGCTTAAGTAGCAGCAGCTAAAGTGCAGTTGATAACTGATTAGTAATACATAATGCTGTTGGTGGCACTCTTTAATGTATGACCTTGAATACTACTGAAACTAATCACTTTTGAAAATACCTGTGTTTGCAGTGTTATTCGCAGCTGATCAGAATTACATCCAGAGTCAAAGACTGGTAACGGAAAGAGAATCTTTATTCCAAACATTCCAAAACACAATAATTTACTTAGTTAAGGATGTGATTGTTGGCGTATACATCACTATGCATTCAGTACTGTATTTCCTATTTATAGGCAGAATGGCACTTATTAAAAATACAGAGTATCATAAAAATGTAACCCGAAAATCTAGCACATTTATGTCACTCACAAGTATTTTTCAAATTAAACATGAAACCCAAATTCTTAAAAAAAACCCAAAACATCCATACCTGTTATAAAAGTATTTAAAAATCTCAGCTGTAACATATCAGCTGTCTTCCATGTCTTTCATGCCTCCATGCCACAGGCATAGCAATAGCTTTCACTTGTGTCCGTCAGGTGCTACTTTCTGGTTCACAATGCCTACTTTCTGGTTCATACACAGGATTTTGTGGTGATATAAAGCTTGCCTTGATAACAGTTTTCACAATTGTTTTTGTTGTTTCATTTAGTCAAAAACATTTAATCTTAATGTCTTTGTCACAGAAAAAGTACCAACGTTTATTTACTCATAAGCCCATTCTAGATTTGAAGCATGTCAGGTTTGTAAATAAGCTTTAGCTTTGTTTTTGAGACTATATTGAAGGCAATAATTTCTCATTTTTAACATCTTCCTACTTCCCCCTATAAACTCCAACACAGTTGGATCCTGATTGTGGGCTCTTAATTGAGGGCAACTCAATATATTTTCAAGCTTAAAGGGGTTGTTCACCTTTGAGTTAACTTTTAGTATAATGTAGAGAGTGATATTCTGAGACAAATTGCAATTGGTTTTTATTTTTTATTGTTTGTGGTTTTATAATTATTTAACTTTTTATTCAGCAGCTCTCTATTTTGCAGTGTCAGCGATTTGGTTTCTAGGGTACAAATTACCCTAGCAACCCTGCATTGATTTGAATAAGAGACTGGAATATGAATAGGAGAGGGACTGACTAGAATGATAAGTAATAAAAAGTGGCAATAACAATACATTTGTAGCCTTACAGAGCACTTGTTTTTGGATGGTGTTAGTGACCCCCATTTGAAAGCTGCAAAGAAACAGAAGAAAATTGCAAATCATTAAAAAACTATGAAAAATAAATAATGAAGACCAATTGAAAAGTTTCTTAGAATTGGCCCTTCTACAATATGCTAAAAGTTAATTTGAAGGGAAACCACCCCTTTAAGATGGTGCATGGATATGCAGATAAGCAATTGTACTTGCAGGCTATTGCCAGAAAGGCAAATGGGGTGAGATATTTGTTGCAGAACTGTTTATTGAAGCTCTTGCTCTTACATTGTCTTAATTTCCCCCTCTGCTCATATAGGTGTAGCCTATGTCATCAATCTTATATACTAAAAAAAAAATTTTCTCAGTTTAATATCTGGGTGTATCCATTTGTTGTATTTTATTACTTTTAGTTGACATTCAGATTTATCAACATTCAGATTTTGAATTTTCAAATAAAAAAAATGCAAACTAGAAAAACTTTAATGTTTACTTATTTAAGAAAAAACTCAAGACCCAAAAATGTGATCACTTAAGAAGATGACAAACAAAAGGAACTGAAAAATTAAAGTATACCATTCATTTTAAATGAGTCTGCCAAATTTTAAAATAAGCTTGAAACCATGTATTGAAAAATTGCTTGAAGATATACAATTAGCTTGAAATTACAAACCCCATTGATTTCTACAAAAGCAAGAAGGCATTTTTTTTGCACTTGAAAATTTGGAAATTCAAATTTGAATTTGGGATGTTGCCACAATAAACTTGAATTGCAGTAAAAATTCTAATTTAAATGTTGATAATGCTTACTTACAGTTTCAATTTTTAACCATATTCATGGTATATATATATATATAGGACCTGTTATACAGAATGCTCTTCATACCTTCAGTCTACTAGAAAATCATGTAAACATTAAATAGGCTGGTTTTGCTTCCAATAAGGATACATTTTGTATTAGTTTGGATCAAATACAAGGTACTTCTTTATTATTAGAGAGAAAAGAGAAATCATTTTTCAAAATCTGGATTATTTTGATAAAGGAGTTTATGGGAGCCAACCTTTCCCAATTTAGAGCATTCTGGATACGTGGTTCCAGATAACGGGTCCCATACTTGTAGGATAGTTGCGACCACAAAACTGGTTAGATAATATATTGAAAAGTCAAATAAGGAGAGATAGTTTGCAGAAGGAAAATAATGGGGGAATTAACATATGTACATAAACAATTTAAAGCTTGTGTATATAAGTATACCATCCTAGAGAAAGCAAGTCTGGCAACTGAGATTCAAGATCAAAATGGGTTGTATAAAGAGAATATTTCAAACAGAATATACATTATTCCTTTATTATTATATATTTAAAAGACAGATATAAAAATTAGACATTGGCACATTTTTATTGAGATGGCGTTAGCGTATAGGAAAACAATTACGGTTAAAGATTCATGAATACCCAGATTTAAGACACTAAGAGAAATAGAAAAGATGAACAGGTTGTCCTCCTTTTTGCAAATGAAAGGCATTCTTGAAGGAGTTCAGTTGTACCACCTGTAAGAACAATCAAAGAATGATTGAGACCTTTCACTTGAACCAGATTAGAGGGAATTTCATCAATATATGACAAGTAATTCTCAAAATGAAGTACACTTATCGACATGCCCACATGGTTAAAATACATAGGGCAAACCACACAGGAATGAATACAGAAAAATAAAATTATGCATAAAATGATAATACTTAGGGGCAGATTTACTATTGGTTGAATTAAGGGTGAATTTACCCTCAAATTCGACCAATCGAATTGTGGTTGAATTGAAATCCTTCGAATATCGAATTCGAAGGATTTTGCCGCAATTCGATCGATCGCAGGATCAAATAGAAATAATTCGATTGATCGATAAAATCGTTAACCATTCGATTTAATTTTTTTATTCGATCAAAAATAGCTAAATCCAATTAGGTAGGCTGAATCTGCCGAACTAGGCAGTCGAAGAAAAATTTAAAGGGCAAGTTATTGGACTGTCGAATATACTAATAGAATTTTATTCGAATTATTTGAATCATTCGGTTTGATAGAATTTTCAAAATTTGATGGTCGAAGTGGTCTTCAAAAATATTCAAAAATTCAAATCTTTTTGAAAATTCGATCGAATTTCGAATCATTCATGTGAATTTGATAACTGTGCCCCTTAGAGTTGCCCAAAATCAAGATCCCAGTGTATTGAAAATATCATTGGTATGAGTAGCACAATGCTAAGGCATAAAATAAATATGACTTCCCAAGAAGAAACCAGATGGAATTTTACCAAGTACACATTAAAATGTAATGGATGTATATAGAGTGAGCTTTTTTTTATTTTACCAAGTGCCATTCTGCCTATAACTAGAAAGAGTGCACTAGTTCTCTATTCCCCACAGAAAGTATTTTAGCAATATAAAGCATGCACAGGTTGGCAAAACATTACAAGTTACTATTGTGTTTTGGAATGTTTTAACATAAAGTTTCTCCATAACCATTACTGCACTCTGGCTTTGGATGTGCTTCTTGTCAGTTGGGGACATGTCTGCAAACATCCAACGTCTTCTATAGTAGTCGAGATGCAACCTGGTGATAAGTGATAAGCAGTGAGCCATCTAGTGAAGGCAGACCCCCATACTAATATATATTACTGTAACATTTTTGTTTGACCCATGGGATATGTTCCTAAATGTACTGCCATTCAAAGAATAGTTACACATTGGACTTTCAGGTCCTTACAGGTTTACTTAGTCCCACAGACAGTCCATTCAGAGCTAAGCCACAGATACAATGCAATACTGCGGTATCAGATTCAAGGGTACAAAAATTCAACAGAAATTGATTTGTTGGTGGTTCAACACTCCCTGAGCTTGGCCACCCCAGGTTTCAAAACTCATTTACTATTAGCTGATGCAATTTTAGATGAAAATATGTGCAGGGATCCTCATTCTCATCAATGAAGCAAAATCAACACCTTTGCATAGTGTCACATAGTTCTCAAGCATTCCGACCCACCAAAGTCCAGTTATCTGTGAATAAATCTTGTTCACAAGAGTTAAAATAACTTGAACTTTAAAGCATATTTCTAATGTTATACAACCTAATTCTGCTGTGTCTGGGAATCAAACTTCTTACCTTACCAACTATCATTCTTTGAAAAAGAGTAAACATGTACTGGGGGTTTAATAACACTCTTGCTAGAAACTAGGGGGTTTAATTACTAAGATGGCGAAAATTCGACACACCAAAGTCCAATTATCGGTTAATAAATCTGTTTCTTGCTGACAAGAGTTAAAATAACTTGAACTTTAAAGCATATTTCTAATGTTATACAACCTAATTCCTTTTTGTCTGGGAATCAAACTAACTTACCATCTGTCATTCTTTGAAAAAGAGTAAACGTCTAATGGGGGTTTAATTAGCACTCTCGCTAGAAACTAGGGGGTTAAATTATGAAGAGGTGAAAATTTGCCAGTGACAGTTCCACACCTATCGTAATACTTTGCCAGGCAAAAATTCACTGGAACAATGCTAATTTACAAAAATGCAGAGTTTCGTCCTGACCGACGGACGTTGGTGAATATTCATTAGCATTACTTTGGCAATGTGAGCAAATGAAAGCAAAGATGCGCTAGCATTCAATTCTGCATAGCGTAAAGTCGTTGGATATCTTTATGTTACATGGTGCATCTAATACATTACATTGACACTGATAACTAGACATGCCAAAGGAACCTTAATAAAGTCAATAAAGTTGTTATAATGCCCTACACATGAGCCCACTATAAAATAATGTTCCATATGTTAGAAAATGTATGGGGGAAACTGGTTACCCAAGAAAATTTTTTATGCCTTTTGCAGCCTATCACCCTTAAAAAAAGAAAAGTAGCCAATGATTTTTTAACTTAGATTAATTTTCCATTCAGAATATGATGTAAGTAACTGAAGATTGAGGAAGATCTATGCACTCCAATGCACTTTGCCTGGTCTGAGTTGGCGAAGGCAAGTCTGGTGTAAGAGTATTGTTCAGTAAAATACGCATTTGAATTAATTTGTGGAGTAACGTCCATTCACCAGAGCGAATAAAGTGCGAATCACCGTTAGCGTCTATCTCTTTCGCTAGCAAAATGACGCCTGTGCCTGTTAGTAAATTGGCAAAGTCCATGCGGCCGGTAACGTCACCAGTGTTAGTCATTTCGCCATTTGGTAAATTTGCCCCTAGATCTGAGTAATACAGACTTTTCACACTAGCAACAGTTGTTTTTCCATGATGGAGTTTGGGAAGGAATTCGCAAAGAGCAGGCTCTGAAAAGAAATGTGTCTGTCAATGGAATTAAATGATGAAATGTTAACATTAAGTGGTCTCCATTTTACTGTTGGTTACTGTGGCCCAGGCCCCCACACAAAAAATTTTCAGGCATTCTTTACAAAACCCCAGGTCCCACTCGCAGTCACCACTGGACCCATATCCATAAACCCTTACACATCCGATCTCCCATAAACATAGGGTTATTACGAACTGTTACATCTTGCCTATGATCTAGACCAGTGATCCCCAACCAGTAGCTCGCGAGCAACATATTGCTCTCCAACCCCTTGGATGTTGCTCCCAGTGGCCTCAAAGCAGGTGCTTATTTTTGAATTACTGGCTTAGAGACAAATTTTGGTTGCATAAAAAACAGATGTCCTGCCAAACATTCTCTCCTGTAGGCTGCCAGTCCATATAGGGGGTACCAAAAAGCCAATCAGAGCTCTTATTTGACATCTACGTGGACTTTTTCATGCTTGTGTTACTCTCCAACTCTTTTTTAAATTTAAATGTGGCTCACGAGCAAAAAAGGTTGGGGACCCCTGATCTAGACTATGCCAGGCTGCATACTAGTGCTCTTTTATGAGCAAAAGTACAGTAAGCAAAGTACAATTTTGGGTACAAGTTGCCAAGAATTTTAACCACAATACATCAGTTTTAAGTTTAAGGGATGGCCACAATTTGAGCAAGGACTGTGGCAACTGCAGTTGAAATTAAAATGCTCTCAGATAATGGTGAATATCTCTGTTCTAAGAACAACTAGAACACAACGTGTGGCGATAGAGTAGTCACAGCAGGGATACAGCTTCTTCACTGGGGTTAGTTTTAGTAAACAGAAAGACACCATTGTGTTTAAAGGTACTCAAACAAATCTGGTCAAATTACAGAATGATTTCACTCCTCCTGTCCTGAAAGGGACAGCATAGAGTGTATACACCCCAACAAGCTGTAAATACAGGATATACAGGAAATAAGGTATAAATTCAATGCTATGTTTACTGCAATTGAGCTCTACAGGTAAGAAGCAGAAACCAGTTACTTAATCTCACATGCAAAAGGGTGTCCAGAATAACACCAATAATCCACAGAAAGTTTTAGCATATAGGCACAATCACAAGGAGGCAATTCAACTTCAACACCTTCCTTCCTTTGTTTCTTGAGCTGGGTTTAAAATTTTTTTTTTTTCTGGAACTTACAGTCAATTCAGACTCTGCCACAGTCTTGTTCTGGCTTATTGTAAGGAAAAGCTCCTTACCGCACCGTCCTCTTCCTTTGCCGGCATCTTCCTAGCGCTTTTTATAGGCGCTGGCGTGTTTACATCAGCGCGCAATGGCGCGAAATTTAAAAGGTATTTAAAGGGACATTTTTACTTTTTCATTGCCCGTGATAGGATTTGATTCCTGGTGCTTTCCTGAGCCTTTGTGTGTTTGTTCCTTGTATCCTGCTAGTGTTATTCCTGTGTTTGACCCGGCCTGTTCCTGACTATTCTGATATCTGTACCCTGACCCCAGCTTGTACTTCGACTCCGATTCTGTCTCATCCTTCTGATTGATTACCCGGTTTGACCCTTGCCTGTCTGACAATCCTTGATATCTGCCTGCCTTGACCCAGCTTGCCTGACTACGAACTTGCCTAATCCTATTGTACCGTGATCTTCGGCCTAACTGACTTTAACAAACAGTCGTGCCCCTTTGCTTGCCAGAACTCCTCGCCTCAATATGTTCAGCAGTATCTCTCTGGAGCCATATCATCTCTAACTGAAACTATTTTTCTGCCTGATGATATTGCAGAATAAACTGTAGTTTGAAGTTATAAAGTTATACAAAACCATTTGAAAAGAAGACTCCTAGTATTCTGTCCTGTATTCCTAGTCACAGAATGAATAAATAATTCCTTAAACTTATGTGCTGAATTAATATCTGGATACTGGAAAGGTGTTCTTTTCAATGCTTTATGTAAGATGCCATCTCATAGGACAATAGCCAAATAAAAATAAATAAAAAGCAAAAAGAAGAAAGAAAGTGTCCTTGCCATGTCTTTCATGTCCTTGAAGACAGGGATATGACATTTTCATAGAAGTGCACATTTTGCTGCTGTAGTTGTGATACTGGCATCAAGAACAAACTTTAATAAGACAAGGCCATACATTAAATATGCAAACAGTTACATAAAAGAAAGCACTGAAAGCCGAGATAGAACAAATAAGTACAATCTTCGTGTTGACCCATACGGATATATTGACTAAGCCTATAATATCATGAACAAAGCTGTTGATACAAACATGGTAGAACAATGACAATATGCAAATTTATTATAAAATGTAGTGCTGGTTCCATAGATTTCAAACATTCGTGGTGTGTAACCTGACTCTGGACAGATATTATCTGGTAAAAAAGTGGGTAAGGGCCCTTACACACGGGCATTTTGGACCTGCGCTCCCCTGCGTTGCGTTTGGCTGCGTTCAGCCGCAGGGGAGCGCAGGTATAGACGCACCTCATTCTTTTCAATGGGCCTGTACTCACGAGATGCGTGTAAGCGCTGAACGCAGGTTCAGACGCAACATGCTGCATTTTTCCTGCGTTTGGCGCCTACATGCGTTTGTGTGAGTACAGCCCCATTGAAAATAATTGAGTGCGTCTATACCTGCGCTCCCCTGCGGCTGAGCGCAGCCAAACGCAACGCAGGGGAGCGCAGGTAAAAACGCCCGTGTGTAAGGGCCCTAACACAGTTAGGTTTGGACTTATTGAGTAGCTCTTATTGCACCTGTAACCGATTTTTACATTTGTAATAGACTATGTATGGATGATTATTTAAACCAGTTACCATAAGTTGTACACCTCTATGTTTTAATATAACCTGACAGTTCCAGGCCCTAATTAAGTGATTCCTGCAAAATGTTATGATTTCTTTTTACCAACAAAATAGGTTTTGCATAGCTTGAGCAATGCTTATTAACCCTTTAACATAACATTGTATAAAAATGATCGAAACAGATAATTGAAAAACATACTAACAAAATGAAAATGTACTGAAAACCGCTATAAATCTGATATATTTAAGGTTAATTCGAGGTTACTTTAAAGTTAACTTCCCATTTAATGTTTCTTTTGTTTTCCTACATTTTCTTGCTTACCTCTTATTGCTACAGTATTACTACTACAGGGGCACCAGAGATGCACCATAGGGGGCTGCCTTGGTATGGTTGCACCCCCTGCCTCCCCCAGTAGTTCCTCCGCTGTAGGCTTTCTTTTTCTATTTGCCTTCTAAATATACTATAGCATATTATAATATTATCAATTATGCAATCATATTGCTTACACATTTTATTAGTCAAGCTTCTTGCATTAGTGAACACAGAGGTGTAACTGCTACCTCCCCCCACCCCTTGCTGTCCAGTGCAAGACAGTGAGCAGGTTATAGGGGCATGTGTGCTGTGGCTTGTTAAGCTCCAAGTTTCTCTCTTCTGCAGGACAAACTACAGGTAACAGTTCTTTATTTTTTACACAGAAGTAACAATAAATATTTTGCATGCAATTGTTTTCCTATAATAATATAAAAGATATTGTCAATTATTGTCAATGCAGATCCAACATTAATCCAAAAGAATAAAATGATGCTAACCTTGTGATGCAGAGGACAACAATGCAAATGACAGCAATCTGAATAGTTCCAATCACAGCAGCTATTAAGACATACTGAAAACGGACTGGGCCTGGTACCACGTATAACACATTGAAGTCTTTCTTTTCACAATGAGACCCACTGTAGCCTGTATCACATCTGCAATGAAAAAGACATTTCTTTGTTAATAGTGTGTTTTTTTTAAATGAAATTTCAAGCTAAAAACAAAAAAGTCTACAGCAAAATGCTTTATTAAAAAGTCACATTTAGTATTTGAGAAGAGAGCACAACAGTATCAGATAATGTGCAGAATTACAAATAAATTGTACAAAAAGAACTTTGATGCATTATATTGGGAGGGAATGCAGAACTAAATTCAGCCCATTCTTTTCTATTGCATTGTATTTATTGTGGTGCAGGAAAGCAATGAATGTTGAATGAGTACAGTCTGAACGAAAATACAGATCTGTGAAGCCACAGCATTTGGGCAGAAAACATATAACAGACGGTACTCGATCCAGGAAGAAGACGTTGAAGAAGAAGATGGATCCTATGAACTACGCTGGAGGGCTCCAAGAAGGAGGTGTAAGTAGGGACAATA
>CM044447.1:92931345-92971072 GCA_024363595.1 Xenopus borealis | reverse complement strand
TTTCATTGCCCTTTAAGCATGTGCAAGGTTTCCAGGCCCACATGCCAAAAACAACCTTGCCACTTGGGTGGGTGGCTGGGAAAGGAGAAGGGAGGGGGGAGTGAGTTTTAGAAAGAAACTAGCCAGACATAGGAGCGTGTAGTTAAGTGCAGGGCGCCACATCGCATTTTTACAACACACCGGGAGTGAGATTTTGTTGCACTATTTATATATTACATATTAAAGAGAGTTAACTTTGTCCAGAATAGCAGTATTATTGGAGGGGGAAGAAATAGATTTTTTTTTACTTACAAATTTTTTGTGTTACCTGCCCTTTAAGAGCACTTCAGCAAAAAAGGGTCAGAGATAAGAAAAAATAAGATTACAAGTGAATTGCTTGAAATCATGTACGCTTGACATTTCTCATATCATAGGGCTACCGTAAACCAGAGAACATGGTACACAGGTATAGATGCACGCCCAAGAAGAATCTGATGCATACACAATGCCTTTAAAAAGATAATTAGGACTGCATTTTCTTGCAAAGTGTCCTGCACCTTTTCCTTAAGACTCTGAGGTTGTCGCCAACGCAAACATTGTTTGCAATGCGAATAAATGTGAACAATTTTGCCACTGTGAACAATTTGCACCTCACTCAACATTAGGATAGTGATTGTGAATTTCAAAGTTTGCAATATTGGGCAATGTATATAATAAAACTTCTTATTGAAAAATTATTTTTTCTTCAAATGTGTATGCCACCTTTAAGCAGATCTAAAAGGTTCTCAATGCACAATTAAGATTTGCAATGCAATAAAAGCCTAATGAAGACTATTACATTGAAACATGCACATTTTTATTTGCAAATTTGTTCTCTTTGCAAATTTTTTTACAATTCCCCCTCAGCCTGTTATTTGAGATTGACCCTTCTGTTGTTGACCTTACCTGTAATTTCTGACTATATGGGTTCCTGATGCTTGGCTAGACTACTGACTTTTGATCTCTTGATTCTGATAACTGGCTTGGAGTAGTATCTAGAGATGAGCATTTTTTGCCTGATACATATTTTCATCAACAATTGGAAAAAAATATTTGGCCATGCATTTTGCTGCACTGGAAAAGTGTTTTTTTTTTACCCATGACATAAAAGCCTATTAGCCCCAAAGTATTTGTTACAAGAAAAAATGCACATTTACTCCAGTTTATTTGTTACAAGAAAAGCACCAATGGACTCAAATTCAGCATTATTTTGCCATATTGTGAATTTTCATGAGGTTTCAGAATTGTTTTGGTGAAGCAAAACAGGGCAGTTTTGCTTATGACTAGACTCGTATCCTAACACTCTTCCACTGAATCCAGTTCTATATCCATATAATGCACAGTTGTTCTAGTGGAAGGTATAGGTGATGCTTCCTCTCTTTGGACTCTGCACTCAAAACTATGAATGTTAACACTTTGCCACAAAATAGAGTCTGCTGGGGATGCCTGTTATCTGGAGACCATCTTTTACAGCTGCTCTTACAGAAGCTGTACCTGATCTGCATGTCAGATACCTGTAGATACAAGGTTGTGTCCACAACTCCCCTCCCCTGAGCTTATCTCATTTTATCTCATCTCTGCCTGACCGATTCTCAGGTAACCAAAGTCACTTTCATACTTTCTAAAAAAAATAAACTTAAAATGGCCATACACGTAGAGATCCGCTCGTTTGGCGATGTTGTCAAACGAGTGGATCTCTCCCTGATATGCCCACCTTGAGGTGGGTGATATCGGGCTGATCAGAATGGCACAGATACGGGCGTTCGGATCGCGGGACCGCATCAACGAACAGATTCGGCCACGATCCGACTGGATTTTTTTTTTTGTAACTTATATTTTTATTTATTTTTTCTTAATAACAATTCACATTAGAATGTGTATACATCTTTTTCTTAACCATGTATATAAAGAAAAAGAAAAGAAAAAGAAAAAAGGGAAAGAAAAAAAGCAAATCTATGTTTCCAACTGGATTTTTAATCCTGCCCGATCGACATCTGGCCGACTTTCGACCAGATATCGATCGGGGAAGCCTGTCGGAGGGCCCCCCACACGGGCCGATAAGCTGCCGACACAGTTGTTCTTACTTTTGAACAGTTTAAAGTAGTAATGACTATTTCTTTAAAGGGTAAACCCCAGATTTGGACACAGACTTTTGGAACAACAAAGCTCTCTTCCGAATGTTTTTGATGAGACTGCTCTACGTTATCTGCAACAGGGTAAATGATCGGTTGAAGAATATGTATCATAATACCGAAAGTTCAGTATGATGAAGATTCTCAGTAGAATGACATTGGATTAACTCTGCAATAAACATCATGGTGATGATTTTGGGGGGGGGGGAGACTAACATTCACACGGAGAACCAATTAAACCAATGTTGTTATAAATGGAAAAAATTCCAATATTACTAAAACTTATAGCAAATTAAGCAAAACCATTTGCCCATGAAATGCCAAAATGTCTCCAACCTAATAAAAATGGCAGTGGAAAATTGTCGCTAGGTTTATTAAGTCTGTATAGAGAAAAATGTTTGGCACACAAACAACATTTTCACAGCACTTCAACAACATATTCTTTACAGTGTATACAACACTTTTTAAAGTTTGGCAGTATTATGACAAATCCATAAAACTATAAGATACCTTCTGTGAATTTCTCTTACATTTTTTACAATCTGGAGACCAACACATTAAGAACTGTGTACTTATTGACACTTTTTTTAATTCCCTCCATAGAGTGTGTATAGGTTCTTATCTACTTGAGACCACAGAAACCTGAAATCATATTACCAGACCAAAATAGGAATCCAAAAATTCTATTTCTAAAAAAATGTTCAATGTTCAGAGCAATGTCACCAAACAAGCGGATCTTTGAGTCTATGGCCAGCTTAAGGCTAATTGTACTCAGACATTATGCAAAAAAACCGAAGTGGGCAAAATGTCCTTGTCCACTAGTGTAGTTAAGCAAGTCACATTTAAATGAACTTAATGGTTTTGAGTTTTTTCCAATAAATATATGTATAATATTTTGTGGACAGTATTACTGTGCTATAATAATGTACCAACCATTCTTCTTCATAAAATTCAAATCAACAATTGAGTTATGAACATATTGTTTTGACTATCATAATTTTAATATGAGGTACAGATGCAGTCACTTTGGATTGTGTGTTAAATGTGTCGTGACTTAACTCATCTATCCCATTTATCCCACTTAGCACAGAATATTGTGTCACAGCATCCCATACAATTAAAGAGTTCACCATTGAAAACAATGGTGCTTTGGTATGCTAATGAAAAGGTTAAATGCATTAAATGAGTTAAGATAACTTTAGATAACACAGTTTCTTCAATTAGCCCTGAGTCACGACGCATTTAACTTACAAATCCAAGTGACTGCATCTGTATATAGATTCTTCTAATTATTATACATGTTATAGTGTATACACTACCATTGAGACACTAAAGTGGCAGTAATTTTTTTTTTGTTAATATACCAACTGAAAATGGTTTCTTACCTACACCACGGTTTCAGCATGTTTACAGTGTGCTCACACTTCCCATGTACACAATAATCAACATAGTGGTCAGGGCAAGGAATATACAGACCTCTTGCAGTCTCTTCTAATTTATTTGCATTCTCTACAACAGAAAGGAGATTGTGATACTTTTGCAGAAGTGAACATTTTTAAAGACATATATTTATTCTGACATGCCTTCCTAAAATGTGAGGAATGTCAGCATAAAGTAAAGGACAATTAAAACAGTTACCAACAGCCTTAATATTACGTCATGTATTTAACAGAGTATTATTACTGTATACTTAATAATAATTTGGTTTATGACTCCTAAAAGGGTTAAGGCTCAACTGAATATTTTTCATCCCCAAATGAGGTTCAAAACTCACCAGATACCAAAACTGAAAAGGACGCTAAATGCCTACTTCTGCTCGGTAGGCAATTTGTTGGACCACAAAGTCAGAAAGTATTTTAACAGCCCTGGCAATTCATTCTATGCCATACTTACATATTTCCAGGTCATTTTGGGTTGAAAAGAGGTTGTCTATAAAATTCAACATATCCAAATCCACCAAATCATTCCAGTATCAATGGTTCGGCTGCTGCTTAGAGTCATTCTCAAGACATTTTAGGCTCCCATAGCCCCATTACAACTTATCCTTAAAACCATCCAATCCACAGTAACATCATATTCCAACATAATAGGCCACCCACAGAATGACTATAGGCTCCTAGTTCATGCCCATGTTGGACCAATTTGTCACGCACATAGTTCGAATCTCATAGCTACTATCAAAATACATACTGTATAGAATAACAATCTCTGCATTATCTTTAAAAATTGGCAAGATGTGTGCCCTATTTCAGGAAAGTGTTTGGCCGCTGGTTTAACCAAATTCTGTGATTAGGAAAACATGCCTGGACATGTTCAGCACTAAGACAAGTCTGACAAAATGTTTATGCATTTTTTAAGCAAACATTTCAATAAAAAAAATTATTTTGAGATATTTGAATTAATTATACACTTTGAACAAATTACTCCCTTTATTTATAATAGTAATAATAGCAATACTGACCTTTACAGCTTCCGCATAACATCCCATACAGCTAATCCAAAATGCAATACAAGTTCTCGATTAATTTGTACGATCGGATACCGATCGTTCGATTTTACGAAAAAAAACGTGAAATTTCCTTTGAGAGCCATAGGCTTCTATTAAAATTCTATAGGTTCAATCTGGCGAAGTAGGTAGTCGAATAACTTTAAAATTTTTATTCCTTCAATCATCGAATGATCGAATTATCGAATATCCGATCATTCGATCTATTCGATATTCAAATTTGCATATCCGATTTCACAAAAAAAATTTGTACGATCGGTATTCGATCAAATTCGATTGAACTTCGATCATTTCGTAAATCATCCCCAAAGTCTTTACAATAAAAATATAGAGTTTGCTACATGTCTCATTGCATATAGCAACTAATCAGCAAATAGTATTTACTTGACAACATTTAAAAAGCAAATATCTAATTGCTATGGGTTGCTGTACCTGGACAAATGCAGTCAGGCCCGGATTTGTGGAAAGGCCACATAGGCCCGAGCCTAGGGTGGCAGCGACACCCACATTGGTCCAGAAACACTGGGGATACGCAGGAGATGCAATAGTTTTTTACATTTCCCTTGCGCAAATTCCCATTGCTCTGGTCTTGATGATGAAAATTTTCGAACAAAGGGCAGAGTATGGGGGCGATGAACAGCAGCGGGCCTAGCGACGCCCGCTATGCAAATCCGACCTTGAATGCAGTACCTTTATTACATATGGTAGATGTACAGTATATATTTATGTTCTGCTTATAAAATAAAATTTCTAATAGTACATTTATTAATTGCCAGTTCTGCTTGTGTTATTGCATTTTATAGCAGGAGCAGTCAAAAATGGACAGGATGTCAGGGAACCCTGTAGCTAGATATTGCCTTTAGCAAACAGTAAGTATATAGCTCTGAACACATCTTGCACACACCTTACATCCAAAAGCTCTTACTCGCACCAGTGGGATGATGGGCAAGTAAGGCTTAAGCAAGGTGATGACTGAGTGCTTATACCTTACAGGTCTACCTGTGTGCATTTACAGAAAAAAGTAAATCATTACACCTCACCATGTATTAAGTGTGAAAAACACACACAACTCTGAAGTTCCACCAAATTACACTAGACAAAAGCAATTACTCCAATATATAGTAGTTTGTATAAGTATAAGTAGTTTACCTGTGTAATCTGTTCTTGCAAAATGACTGTCTTCGGATTTTGTACTTTCTGTAGTATTCTCTGGTGAGAACAAAAAGATTAAAAGACAAGGAATGTGAAACTAAAGAAGTAGGCTAGAAATGTTGTACATGATCTTTTGTGCTTGTGTTCCAGCCCAAGGCAATCACAGCCCTTTAGCAGTAAAGATCTGTGTCTCCAAAGATGCCCCAGTAGCTCCCCATCTTCTTTTCTGCTGATTCACTGATTCACATGCTCTGTGCTGTTGTCCGTTACTGAGCTTAGGGACCCACTCACAATATACAGTACACATAGAATATTAATATCACAGTATAAGGCTGATTAATAATTAAAATGGATACATACTACATGACAACACAGATTAGCATCATAATTTAATAATGATCCCTGTAGCATCATCTTATATTACAGACAAACCTCATATTACAGTAAACCTCTGGGCTGGATCATAAATACAACTTATCTACAACTTTCTCTTCTTTATATGAAACTAAACATGAAAGACTGCAAAATTCCTAATTCTAATCCCTTGAAAAACTGTAAAGACTGCCTGTAAAATGGGTTTTCATGCTGGTATTACCTTGACATCGACCCAAATACTTGACTTCAATTTTTTCCTGTTTCTGACATGAAGCTTCTTTGATTTGACATGGATTATCATATGATTTCCCATCTGAAGCACAGACCGGATTGAAGCTGATATGTGAACAGTCTATGTTGCATACGCACCTAAAGATCAGTAAAGAATAAATTTAATTTGCAACATTCAGGGGTATATTTATCAAAGTCAACAAACAATGTAATATTACAGAACCTATCACCACAAGTTGACACCTGAAAGCACTGATTTGCAGATCTGCAATATTATTTATTGAGTTTGTAATAAATTAAAGAATAAGTAAAACAAGTAATACAAATCTAAGTTAAAATGTGCACAGAGCATTCTGTAGCGGCTGGTACAGTCTGCTCAGCAAGACAAGTGTGGGGTTGTTGTGGTGAGAAATCTCTAACACACTTAATCTCATCTATTAGCATAGAGACATTTGGTTTATGTTTCTAGTGCTGATTTGTAAATATTAAGTAAAGGGAGTTGGGCATGGATTGCTAAACCTGGCCATACATGTACTGAACATGAACACATGCGATCAAACAGGCACCTTTACACTTTTTCAAGTAACTATTACTGTCACATTAATTTACTGTAAAATCAATTTGATGTTGACGGAACTCCTACATCTGTTTTAAAGTAAAAGTGAATGTCTGACAGTTTACAAGAAGAATGCATAGGTTCTTAACTCTGTGATATGTATGAGTAATATATAAGCTATATTACAGATTTTGCAAATCTTGTTTTAATCTCTGTTTACTTTTATTTTTATATTTTAAAAAAATTGGGATTTATTTTAAAACAAATCAGCAATGGCAGTGGCATAACATCATCCACCATTATTCCTTCCTAAAATTTTACTTTAAGGGGCTCATTTACTAAGGGCCGAAGTGAATATTCAAATGCAAAAAGTTCGAATTTTGCAGTAAATTTGGGAAAAAATTCGACCATTGAATAGGCTACTTCGACCATTCGGCCATTCAATTGGTCGAATAGTAAAATCCTTTGACTTTGAAATTGGAAGTACTGTCTCTTTAGAAAAACTTTTTTACTTCGCCAAATAAAAGCTGCCGAAGTGCTATGTTAGACTATGGGGACCTTCTAGACCATATTTCTCAGTTTTATTTTATAGAAGTAAAATTGTTGGAATCAAAATTTTGACTGCTTTTATCGTGCGATCTAAACGATTTTTCTTCGATCGCAGGAACGCTTAATTTTGTTTCACTTTGATATTCGAAAAGTATTTTAATTCAATGGATTGAATTCTGAAGTATTTTCCACTTCGAAATTTAACCTTTAGTAAATCAGCCCCTTAGCACAAACCCAATTACTTCAGTCATCAACGTCATCTAATATCAACAACATTATTAATTGGTGAGTTAGACCTATAGTTACTATTAGATAAATTTGTAACAGTGGGATCTCCTTCAACAGGTATACTCCATTCTAATCCCACTGAAGTGCTTCCTGCAGTCATGAAGGAGATCCCTGCATCTCTCTACAGACAGATTGAACCACTCTTTTGTATGCTGCAGTTTTCAGATATTTCCATATGTATTTAGACTGAGATGTATGACTTTATTCTTGTGTCCAGTACTTTGTCTTTAACCATTTCTGTGCTTCAAGTATTGCACAATTTAGCATCATCAGCAGAATAAAAGACTACCTAATTTACACTCCTATTGGCTTTAATTTATGTATGTAGATCCAAATTATGTACATGTACATGTACATATCTTGCACATGTAAGGGTGATGGCACGTTGTTGCCCACAGGAAATTACACTCCCTACAGATGACAAAGCACCCAGAAATACCCCTTCTTTATGAAGAACAGCACTCGACAACTGTAAAACATTTCAGTTGCAAAGATACAGGAGAAGGCCATTTTGTGCAATTACAAAATTCAAGTGTTTTCTTGCAGAAATTGCTGTTTGTTCTAATTATAGGGTATTTTGGGTGTTTAGACACCTGCTGGAGCACTATTTCCTGTGGGTGACAGATCACCTTGTGTGCCATCACCCTAAATAGAAGACCACCATTTTTAAAAGGGCACAATATATTTGACTAAGCTTCCCCAAATAGTATGTAAACAGGAGAAACCAACACATCTCCCTGCTTGGTGCTCAACCATTCACGATGTGTCAAAAATGCTCAATGTGCAACAATGCTCACATAAGGAAGACGGTATTTCTGTTATTAATGTATTTATTATTTATTCTATAGTGTGTGTGTAGGGGACCGATAAATGTCCTCATTTACTTTGCATTTGCCTAAAGATTGGGCATTAAGGGGGCCCCTAGTCTAAGGAAGGGAGTATGACCCCTAGTTTTCCCAAGCTTGAGCACTAGGTGGTGCTGTGTTATAATATACAAGGACTGAGCAATGTTGGCCCAGGAGGATTCTACCAGAGGCTTTTGTCAGGTTGTTTGCCTGAACCTCCCATGGGGCCATCATTAGTGAGGGCTAGTAAAAGGTAGCTAGATCCAGTAATAGTCTCTCTAGGAGAGAAAGCCAAATTAGGGCTACCTATATTGGCTTTGGCTCCACCAAGGGGTCATAGAAGGGATTAGATCTCAAGGGCATTGTTGCCTAGTCAGGGAACCATAGACAGGTAACAGGGACCTAGATAGATCCCACCTGGGTTCCCCCTAAGAACTGTCACCAGAGGAAACAGGAGAAACTCTGGGTAGACTGATATTCCCCTCTCAAGCACTACTAGATGGAAGACTCTGCAATTGGTCTACATTGTGAGTATATATATTGACTATTACACCATAGTTGTCTTCTGTATCATAGCTTTGCCACAACATCATTTATTTATAAGTATGTCTCATCAAGAACACATGTTGGGGTAAAGCTGCAGGTTAGAGTAATGGTGCTGCTCAGTTTACTACAGCCTTACATGTGTATTACTATTTTTTTTGAGTGCTAAGTGAGTATCACATAACTATAATTAAGAACCTAGCATATTTCAGAAGCAGTTAGAGAAAAATAAATATTACCACACATCCTCTGCATCCTCATCACATTCTGCTCCAAACTGGCAAATGTCACAAGTGGATGTCTCTTTTTGGACTGTTTCCCCAGAGCCTTCATTCACTAAACAATAATGAATATATGTATGTTACACATTAGCTGCATTACCAGTAAAAGTATTATAAATGAGCCTGACTATATAATTTGTGATCTGAAAATGAACTCCATAAATAATTGCAGAAAACGCTTTTGATAAAGGTGCCCTATAGTGTCCATAATGGCAATGTGTACGTTTAATGTAATGCTACAGCTTTATGACCAATAAGTATGCTGTGACTTGGTCATTCATTTTTATTAAACATTAATTAACAATAAAGGTTTTGAATAATAGGGTAAAACATTTTTCTTTGACATTCCAACAGCTGCAAGTGAAATCTTATATCTCTTGATGCATGTTAATTTAAGTGACAAATAATTATGATGTAAATTTTAAGCAAAAGGCTGGATTAATGTTTGGAAAATACTTAAGGTATGTTTTTTTAGGGGTTGACTTTCTTCCTTGTTTGGGCCTTGATTATGTTTATGGATGCACCAAATCGCACATTCTGTTTGAGCTAAATCCAGCCATTTTTTAGTATTTAGCATCGAACCAAATCCGAATCCGTTTTTTCCCACATGCAATAGAAACTTTAACAAACAGCTGGAACAAACAGTTGGATTAAGTAAAATGGGCAATCTTATACAAAAAAATAACTTTTTTACATTCCATATTAGAAACATATACATGTCATGATGGATGCAGAGATTCATGCCATTTTCCATAAGTCAATTATAGGTCAGAATAAAAATTTTAAAAATAGCCCAATGCACCCACTGTGATTTTAATAATTTACCCGATACCCTTGGTTGGCACTCTTGTTAGAAGAAAACTGCAGCTGGCCTAGGATACTTTTCAGCAAGCAACACAGAGAAATCCTCTTCCTGCTTTTTCTTTCTTCATGCAGGTGCGCACCAAAAGTAAAGTGAAAAGCTGAACTTTAAGGGCCCTTACACACGGAGCGTTTTTACCTGCTCTCCCCTGCGTTCCGTTTTGCTGCGTTCAGCCACAGGGGAGCGCAGGTATAGACGCACTCAATTATTTTCAATGGGTCTGTACTCACACGAACGCATGTAGGTGCCAAACGCAGGAAAAATGCAGCATGTTGCGTCTGAATCTGTGTTTGGTGCTTACACGCGTCTCGTGGGTACAATGCCATTGAAACAAATGAGGTGCGTCTAGACCTGCGCTCCCCTGCGGCTGAACGCAGCCAAACACAACGCAGGGGAGCGCTGGTCCAAAATGCCCGTGTGTAAGGGCCCTAACAAAAGCCAGCCTGGAAGAAAAGGTTAGCTCTGTGGTGCTCATTAACTGAGCCAGTGCAGTTTTTCTGCTAACGGGACCAGCAGCCTGGGGTATCAGGTAAGTGATTACAATCACTGGGGTGCCTAATATTTGGCACCCCCAGATGATTTAGACTGGAGAGTTAGATTTTCTCTAGCAAGGCCACCACACATCTACTCAGTCATTAGTGGGTTTTGGCAGAAACGGCCAGCAGCTGTCAATCAGAAGATTGAAACCCCTAATAATCTCCTGGTGAATATTATCCATGCATATATTTTATCAGGGTTGCATATTGATAAATGCATGTGATATAGCATGGGAAGCAAGCTATAAGACATAAAGGGGCAGATTTACAATTGGTCGAATTTAGAATGAAAAAAAAATGTGAAATTCGACCTGGGAATAGTGGGGGAATAGTGGGGAATTAAAAAAATTTGAATTTCAAATTCTAAATATTTTTAGCGCAATTCGATCGATCGAATGATCGAATAGGGAAAATTTCTCTTATTCGATCTTAGGGAACGATCCCCATTTTGGTAGGTTTAATCTGGCGAAGAAGGTGATTGAATTTAAAGGGGAAGTATTCGATCATCGAATTTTCGAATATTCGACTAAAATTAAATTCGAATATTCGAATTCGAATATTCGATGGTCAAATTTGCCTAATTAGCATATTCAAAATTTGAATCTTTTTGAAAATTCGATTGAATATTCGAATCCCTCATGTGAATTTAGTAAATCTGCCCCAAAGTGTCTGTAAGAGGTGAGGTGAGAGCCTGTGTGGCAACCTGCCATAGTTTCTTATTTTATGAGCTTTAGTTACCATTTATATTCAAGTGCCAAAGATGGTTGTTATAAAGTGATTGTGATCAACTAGCTGCTACAAGCAACTAGTTGCGAGTTACTAGCAACTGACCATAAGAATTAAACATACAGTTTAGGCTGTGTAGCAGTGGCAGGCAGCTAACAGTGCCTCACTCAAGGTTGGTAAGGAAAAAAAAGGAAAAAATGTTCTTCTAATTTTGTGAATCAAATCAATAATATTAGGGAATAGTAATATAGTGCTATTCATGAATCATGATGCCATTGCTGCTGACTGAGCAACTCAGTGTGGAGAAGTAGATGTCCCATACTAATGCTTAATGAGCACTCAGTGTACTACTCAACATCATTTTTTTAAAATTCCCTAAGGCAGCCCCATCCAGTTATATTTATTACAGTACTGTTTTATTGCCTCAAAGTGTTGTTGATGGAAAAGGCAGTCTATTGGTCTAAAACAGAGGCTGTTTTTTTAAATTGCTGCCTGCAGGTTACAGCAAGTTTAACTAATGAAAAAATTCTCAAAAAATCCATCCAGTCTGGAAAAAATTGTCGTTAAAAGAGGGTGACTGAACAAAACCATATATATAGTATTTGCTCTGTAGAATTATCTTGAGGTGACAAGGACAAGGGCAGAATACCACATCACCACTGTTAAAATATCTATGTCTGAGGCATTGATATATATTTCACTGCAGGTACTACCACCAGTATCACCTCTATAATGACCAGCAGCACATGTGCAGTACTGCACCTCCAGGTCAGAAATCCACTTGTGTCCAAACTGCCAACCCAAAGCAAGCAACAATTAATTATTTAAAAACAGAAACATCAGTGGGCCTCAGATAACCCTCATGTTCCCACTGCTATTCATATGATGGCAGTTGACTTTCATCCCTACTCAATGGTGAGGCGGTTACAACTGCACCTAATATTGACCCAAACTTAAATTGAAGATGACAATGATCATACTTGTGATGATAGTGTTGGTGGTACTCCTAAATGCTGTGATGAAAAATGAAAAAAGGGTTAAAAAAACAAAGGTAGAGAAGAAAGGCAACTTTAAAAAAAAAAAAAGTGCATAGACCTTTGGAAAACAGTCAAACCCTCATTTTATTTTTCAGGGGACCAGGAAAATCTGGGAAAATTTAAAATTATGGAAAAATGTTAAAGCAACATATTCAAGTACTTAAAGGATATAAGCAGAAAGTCTGACTTTCAAACACAATATTTAATGTGTTAATGATAAGGGTTAAGCGTTACAGCATTAATGTTACTCTATGAGGGGTATGTGAACAACCTCCCTGTCACGTGTACAACCTAAAGCAATAAGTGATTTTTGCATGGCTGTATAAGGTGCAGACTCCTTGGATTTGACTATTTACAGTCAGAACCATGGCTGGCAAAATATGCATCTGGAAAGTATTTTAAACCTCCCAGCTTCACTAATATTAATATTCACAGAGAACAAAGGGACATTTTTGGAAACATCAGGACACAATTTTGGTGTAATATCTGCGAAAACATTATGTAAAAACAGCACCCGTTTAAAATGCACAACAAATCGGTGGGACCACAAAAACAAGGATAATGTAGAATCAAAGTATTAAAACTGAGAATTCATTGCATTTAGGAGGAATTGTTTGGCAACAAAAATAATTCACCCATGCTTACTAATACTGTTGAAAATTAAATAAAAGTTTCTATCTAGATATATTTATTGGTTATACAGAAGATCCTGTTCATTGGTGGAAAAAGTAGAATTATCTTCCCAAAACATTGCGATAGTTTAATTGTTTTCATATTTGTATGCTACTGCTGTCTTAAAGAAGTACAATCATTTTTTTTTAACAAATGTTGTGTCCTTGTGGATATTTGTAGTGCAATAAAAAATGTTAGTTTTTTTAAAAAAATTGGATGCTACAAAATAGGCTTTTTACATGTTTACGCCCAGATCAAAACTATATTTAAATTTTACCATTAGAACATAGCCTACAGGCTCTACTTCCTAAAACAAAGGTGTGTATTTTCAGTAAACATGAGCACGCACCCACACACACACAGTGAAGGGTAACAAAAAATACCTCGGAGTGGGCATCTTTATGCCCAACACAATTGCACAGAGACACAATACTAGGAGTTTCTTCACCCCACCCATTTTGTGTTTATCACAGGGGCAGATTGGGGTCTACCAGTAGACCTTTATCTGGTGATCAGTAGATCTCAAGAATCACGGCTTGATTAAATAACCCTTCTATTTCATGTTTTCATTCAGATATTTATTATGTTAAGGTTACATAAGAAATAATTTTTATAAATATGGCAATATACACTTTCTTATAAATCAATATTGAAGTAATATTTTCCATGACACAGAATGCTAACAATACTATTATGGATGTAGATCGTAAAAGGACATTACTAAAAGTAGACTTTGCATTAGTAAAATATGTGTACTCCTGGTTTATGATATCAAGGAACTTATCTCCCATTATCTGAATGGTGGGAGTTTGAAATACAATATACAAGAAAATTGGAAGAATCATCTGTTTGTTCTGCTAGGTCCCCATGTATAAACAGTTAGCATGTTTAGGGAGTGATGTTGCTTTAGAGCGCATGAAATGAACTTGCTTAGGATAGTTCTGACTGTCCCATGAGGACATTAAAGAAGAATCTCACCTAGGACTTTGGAAGTGCCTAAAAAAGTCATTTTAAACCGGAGGTGACTACAGACCCAAGGCCAAGTCTGCAGCTCTTCAGGAAACTTTGTGTCCCATCTAAACAAAGCTAAATACAAGTGTTATATAAGTTTTATTCAATATGTTACATTTAGCATTGTTTACAGTTTAGGATTGTTTGTTGATAGCTATCATGCTTAGTAAATTAGTAAGTGTTTAGTAAGCTATTATATGTGGGTCAGTGACAGTGTTGTTGTTTTTGCAGTCTCTTTTTCATGGTTCTACTAGGTCTCACTCATAGGGGTACATTTACTAAGGGTCTAAGTGAAAATTCAAATAAAATTCGAATTTTAAAAATTGGAATTTCAAAGTAATTTTGGGCTACTTCGAATATTGAATAGCCCAAAATTTGATTTGAATAGAAAAAAATTGAAAATTTCACTTTTCAAAGTACAGTCTCTTTAAAATCCTTCGAATTCAACTATTCGTCACCTTAAAGCTGCCGAATTGCCATCTTGGAACCTGTCCTGAAAATTTTTCTAAGTACAAGGAATTAGGAGGATTTTTATTTGATGGTCGAATTTCAAAGTTTTTTCACTTTGAAATATGACCATTAGTAAATCTACCCCTTAGAGTCAATGATGATGTTGATGTGCACATAAAGAATAGCAAAGCTATGATGGGAAACTATGGTTGTCAACAGACTTTGGCACCAGCCAATTTTTGTAAGTGGTTATGTTTTCTGCCTGGTATGGTCCTTCCTTCCTAAACAATCCTTTTGTAATAATAATTTTTGTAAGTGGTTATGTTTTCTGCCTGGTATGGTCCTTCCTTCGTAAACAATCCTTTTTGTAATAATGTAATGGTGACTAGAACTACGAGTCTGGTTTGGTTTACAATACTGCTAATGCTGTCAAAACAGGGTTATTTATGGACAGTAAACTCATTTTATATTTTGTTGTAATGAACAAAAAAAATCTTAAACATAACTTTTGCTTTGTATTAATTACTCCTAGCCTCAGATAAGCCTTTCCATGGAGGCAGACATGAAACAGTGGGTCTATTATCTTTTCAATTTTCTTTTAATATGTAATAATATAATAAATATTTAATCTTATTATGCTCCACCGTTACTGTATTTACTATTATTTCCTTTGTTAGAACTAAATGACATGGACAGTCTGTGAAGTAAGTCTGGAATTCAGATGAGTTGCTACCTTGTCTAGTTTTCCTTAAAAAATAAAAATGACTTCAAGACAAAGTTCAATAAATACCAGCAGTATCACACCAAACTTTGTTTTTTGTTGCATTTTATAGAGTATAGCATGAAAATTAAAACTCAGTTTCAGTTTACTTAGTCACATATACATTCATAGTCTTTAAAACTCAATTTCAGTTTACTTAGTCACGTATACATTTATATTCTTTAAAGTCATCATTCAGATTCTTTCAAGTCATAATTTAAAACTGCAATTATTAAATGAGTTGTAGACAAAGGCTTGTGATATGTTATACCATAGTCCTGCTCTACATTGTCAATTCTGTAGCTTTGGTAAATGTTCAACCATCAATAGGATTCAGATTGGGTTTGGTATTTGGCCGAATCCTCCTTGAAGGATTGGGTATTTGGCTGAATCCAAAACATTAGGATTTGGCGTGTCCCTTATTCTGATGTAGCTCCTTTTCTGTACCTGCTTTTATTATTATTAACATGTATTTCTATAGCGCCAACTTGTTGCGTAGCGCTTCTACAAACACCAGAACTTGATTTAGTACTTTGCTTTTTGGTCAGTTTTAAACTCATATTTGTTAAAATAATGTAACATACAAACACACACAGAATCACATTCAAACATGTTCTCTTCTTCTTACCTCCATCACCTGAGCCAGATCCACCATCTGCAAAGACGAAACAGCGTATTACTTTAATATAATGACTGTACCAAAATGTACCAGTTCAAGGCAATTTCTTTGTGCCCTGATTTCATTAGGAAAAACTACCTGTCTACTAATTAAGGGTTGTGATAAGTCTTCCTTATATTGAATAAGAAAAAAAATGTAAGAATGTACTCATGACATATCCAGACCAACATATCCTAATGTTTAAGTATTAAATAAGGGGAGGCTTATATACTAATTTTTTAAGGTCTCTAAGGGACTCATTTGAAATGAATGAGTTTTCCATTCAATTTTTAAAAAAACTTTTTCAATGGACAAATATAAAAAACATTTATACAAATAAAAAATTTTGATTGTGAACTAGTTTGAGATACACTGGAGATTGTATTTTTTCTGCTGCAAAGCAAAATCGTTATTTTTGAGTCTGTGTCATGTGTCCTCTCAGACTAAGAGAGCTGAAAAGCAGGAAGTTGGGTTCTGGATGTTATATGAGACATCCAGTCACTCCAGCCTTTATAGATTACATTTTCTCTACCTAAATATATTATAAACAGTTTTTACTTTGCGCAGCCTATCTATTTACCCAGTTTTTATTTTTAAACTGAACTGAACATTTTGTGATGGTCTGTGTGCTGCCTCAGAGATTACCTAACCATAAATAATGCAGCTCTAAGAAGTGTGGCAGCAAAAGACAGAAATATGTCTGTTTATTGGCTCATGTGACCTAACATGTTTGGTTTATTTGTGAGAACCTTGAATTTTAGAATCTTAGTTTTTAAAATAGCAATTTTGTAATTAGGATAACCCAGTGGCACATACTACAAAAAGGAATATGATTATGAAAATGGTTTATTTGCATGAAGCAGGGTTTTAAATTTGAGTTGTTGCATGCAAAATATTTTTTATAGAGACCTACGTTGCTCTGGGGTTCAATTTTCCTATAATAGGTGATTTAAATTACCCAGATATTGACAGTTGCCACAGTACTACCAGGACAGTTAATAAAAATAAATTTAAAAACTTGTTAGATTACAATTTTATGTCACAGATTGTTGAGGACACAATCATAAATCATGCAACTGTGGATCTAGGGAATAATAGTGACTATAATGTTATTTAAAATTATATGAAACCCTTGCTGTACAGTAATACTGTAATTAAAAAGATACTCTACAAAATATTAAAAGTTACCTACAGGTCATGTTGTTCCTGCTTTTGTAAGAAGTTAATACTTGAAGATCTTAAACCTGACTGTTTCACCAACTTGGGTTCAGATAAGTAGTTAAAAGGAAACCTTTATGGCAAAATTATAAATAGCAAGCAAAGATAGTTTTGTGATAGATTAAAAAAAAGGTTTAATTTCTGGTGGCAGTATCTTTTTAAGAAGGAACTGTAAAAGCATTACAGTGGACCTGTCACCCCAAAAAAAAATCAAAATCACATTTTATCACATTAGTCAAGCAAAATGAACATTAATTACACTATATAAATTATTTGAATCTTGTTTTCTTCAGTCTGGGAATTCATAATTATAGCAAGCAGGCAGGAGCCATTTTGTGGACACTGTTATTAAGACAAGCCTTGCATCATCTCAGAATCTTGTTTGTGCACCAGAATGTGGGACCCGATGTCTATCCCCATGTCCTGGCTACACAATTAAATGGTTAAGAGAACTGAGGGAATGTGTGGGGAGCAGTGGCATCTAGTAAGTGCTGAATGGAAAGTGAAAGTAATATCTGCCCCGCCTCTATGCTTTAGGCATAGAGGAGTGGCAGACTATATTTGATTGACAGCTGAGATTTTTAAATGAGCTTAAAACAGCTATGAATGCTTTACTAAAAATTTGAAATTGGATTTCATGTTTAATTTGAAAAGGACTTTTATTATACAGATTTTTGTGTATGGGTGTCGGGTCCACTTTAAGAACCACCTTATGTAGCATAACTCAGGAAACTATTGTCACTAAAGAAGAAAGCCTTTAAAAACTATAAGTCAAAGGGGACAGATGATTAGTTTAATGTGGTGGTTCATATTTAAGCTAAATTTCAGATTATTATAGAGTTGCTAATTCTAAGCAACTTTTCAATTCTTCTTCTAAATGCTCTACAGAGCTACCAGGCTACCAATTTATTTTTATTGCTACTTTTTATTACTCATCGTTTTATTCTGGCCCTCTCCTATTGATGATTTTCTAGCTTCTTATTCAAAGCAATGTGTGGTTTCTGGGAAAATTTGGACCCTAACAACCAGATTACAGAAAGTGCAAACTGGAGAGCTGCAGAATAAAAAGCAAATTAACTCAAACACCACAAATAATAAAAAATGAAAACCTGTTGCAAGTTAACCAGTTTCAGAAAACTATTCATTTACACTGCAGAAAAGGCACTTAAAGGACAAGGAAAGGCAAAAAAAATAAAATCCCATTTTTACTTTCTTTAATGAAAAAGAAACCTATCTCCAATATACTTTAATTACAAAATGTCTACCCTTTTTTTTTTTATAAGAAACCTGACTGTATGCAGTGACATTCTCCCTTCATTTACTTCTGTGAATAGGAATTGTCAGATGGTCCATAACTGCTGTGCAGGGAAACAATCATACTTATGAACAGCAGGGGGAGCCCACGCCTTACTTCCCAGCCATGCAGAACTCAAGAAGCTTTGTTTGTGTCCCTGTTTTGCAAGTCTTGGTCTTGCAAAGATGTATAACAAAGTTACAAGATGACAGCCATCTGTGGCCAACTTTGAAAGCATAAATCATTTGTTTGATTAGGCTTGTGGTGCAGTAACTTCATGTTTATGTTTAGTATACAAAATACAGCATTTCTAGCCTTATTCTTTTTAGACTTTCCTTGCCCTTTAAGGGGAGATATAACTATGTATAATTATATAAAGGGTCCACAAAATAAACTTTCTGTTGCTTAGTCACTATTGGGTCTAACAGGAGCATCCATTGAGTTTAGAAAAAAAGAGGATTGAAGAGGATTGATCATAATATTAAAAACTATAAAAAATTATAGTGAGAGCCATGAAATTTTGGACTCTTTCCCTAAAGTGGTTGTACTTACAGATACATTAGATATTTTCATAATAGGTTTGGATTATTTTTTAGCAAATGAGAAAATTCAGTTTTTACCAACGTTTTTGCACAATTGGATTCAGTAACTGGTCCAATCCCCATCTTCAGGGTCAGAAATACATTTCCCCCCCTCTGATGCAAAATACTCTTAGAGAACTCTCCACAACTTGTAGCTCAGGCTCAGGAAGCAGAGATAGCTATGAAACGCAGCAAGCATAATCTGAATGTGCGCTTCACTTTAATTTTTAAAATAATTAAAGACATTATTTTAACAGCTCCGCTGGTACTCTGTGTAAAGAGTTTTTTCAATTATAATAAAGTGGGTAAAACTTATTTCTAATATCCCCTAAAAGATGATTTGTTACCACTATTGAAAGAATTAACTCTTCCATTGCTGGAGTAAACCTGAAGGTATGAATTCCCAAAAGCAATGTAGAGAAAACAGATCTGCACACACATGATTTTGCAGTCGGGGATTATCCCCTTTTATTTTGCCACCACAGGATCAACGTTTCAGGGGTTACCCAGTAAGGGGCTGATTACTAAGGGTTGAATTTCGAAGTGGAAAATACTTCGAAATTTGACCCTCAAATTTCTTTGGGGGAGTCATTTTCGATCAAATACGGCCATATTTGATCAAATACAAATTGTTTGAATCATTCTATTCGATTGAACGATTCAAACGATTTTCACCAAAATCCTTCAAATTCTCAGAACTTAGAAAAAATCTCAGGACAAGTTCTGTGAGGTCCTCCATAGGCTAAAATTGCAATTCATAGTCGAAATAGAAGGATTTTTAAAGGGCCAGTACTTCGAAATTCTAATTTGTTTCTATTCGAATTTTGGCCTATTCTATAGTGCCATAATCCCACAAAATAGTGTACAATTAACCAATTGTATAATACATCCTGGGGCTGATTTATCAAGGGTTGAATTTCGAAGTGAAAAATACTTTGAATATCAAAGTCTAAGTTTTTTCACTGAATGTGGCTATCCTGCGGTCGAAGTAAAATCGATCGATCGTTCGATTCAAATGATTTTTGCATATGAATGATTTTTCTTCGACTTTAAAAAACTTAGAAAAATGCTCTAGAAGGTCCCCATAGTCTAACATAGCACTTTGGCAGGTTTAATTTGGCGAATTATTGTAGTCGAAGTTTTTTTTAACGAGACAGTACTTCGATTATCGAATGTTCGAATATTCAAACGTTTTTACTTCGAGTCGAGTCAAAGTTGTATTAACCTATTTGATGGTTGAAGTATCCAAAAAATGTTTTACCTTCGAAAATTTTCTCGAATTCACTTTGAACTTTGATAAATCAGCCCCCCAGTGTCATGTTTCAAACCCAAAGTCCATTTCATAATGTCCAATATTTCCATGAACCGTTCCAGTCCAAATACACATATAACCCATGGTATCAATATTTTACCCAAAAATACATTAGTTGCAAAAAGGAAAAAAAAATCATTACTCACAACCAAAACCATATTTTTATGCCTTGCTGTACATGCTGGCAGACAAGGGCTCAATCTGCAAGAACATACTTCCTCTGCAGATGAGATCTTCTCTCTGCATCAGTGGCTTTTGCCACCTCCACAAAGAGTCAAGGAATGACAATGTGCAATGAGGCTGGGGGGCTGTCACAAGGCTGACCTCCAAGCAGTAGACACAATTGGATTGTTTCCTAGTTTCCTTCTCCCCCACTCACTGCCCACACACTTCCTGCTGCGCAATGCTTTGCGCCAAGGACCTCCAGAAATATAGTCTTCCAGGTGTGTGGGCAAATAACATTAATATCTGCCTAGCCAACATGTAAAAGTCGGAGCCTTGGCCTGTAAGTGGCAATATTAAAGATGTGCCTAAGGCTATTTTAGCAGGTGAGGACATCTAACATTAGTTATCAGCCTGGGTCTGTGTTGAAGGTTTCCATTTCTGTTCTGTACAATCTGTTATCTAGAATGCTTGAGACCTGGGGTTTTCCATGTGACAGATTTTTCTGTTATTTGGATCTTCATACCTTAAGTCTACTAGAACATCATGTAAACATTAAATGAACCCAATCAGGCTGGTTTTGCTTCCAATAAGGATCAATTATATCTTAGTTTGGATCCAGTACAAGATACTGTTTTTAAAAAATTTGATTATTTGGATAAAATCGTGTCCATGGAAGATGACCTTTCTGTAATTCAGAGCTTTCTGGATAACGGGTTTCCGGATAATGAATGGCATACTTGTAATAGTTCTTGTATCTCCCCATCAGTGTATAACAGTATACTTTGTATTGGGAATAAGCAGAAAATATGATTTTCATAGGTGTCATGAAAGCCACTATGTTTGGGAAAGATTTGCATTTTGGTAGTTTGCTGTGGAAAGACATATTCACCCTTGTTGGATTTGTCAGAATGTGTACTTTCCAAAATCTATGGTTTTATGTACAGTTAGTGGGTTTTATGGCTGCAGTCAGGGGGCTCAGTTTGCAAAACTGAATTGGCAGACGAGTAATTTCATATGCACTATTTTAATTTGGGGTCCATAAATATCAAATACTTTGAACTGTTCAGTAGACTTCTGGCATTCATATTCAGGATGAAAAACACTGTGTGAGATAAGTGCAGCAAACTGCAACATTTTTATGCAATTTTCCGATATTTCATAAAAGCCTATTATTACAAAATTAAAAGAAGAAACACCCCGTTCTATCTCGAAAAATCAAAACATATATGAGACCCCCAGGATCGTTCTATAAACAATATCAATAACCACTAATCTGATACCAAAATTACTATCAAAAAAGACATTGGGATCCACCAAGGTTAATGACTTACTTAAAGTGCCATGTGCTCAGGTGAATACCTGAATTAATGTAATGAGGTGTAACTAAATTCTACCAAAATCACTTGGTCTACTTAATTGATATTAAAAACCAATTAATGATTTACAAAATAAAGTGCTGAGTGCTAAAGTTCATTGATAAAATTGCCACATCATTTGTTTAACATGATTGCTATAAAGTTAATTAATCTAAAAATCAAGTGCTATGCGCTATAATTCATTAATAAGATTTACCACAATCACTTGGTTAATGTAATTAATATATAATTCATTAATATAAAATGAAAAAAGAAAAGGCCCTTTATGTAGTGCCTCAATTAAAAGGCATAGGAGCCCCCCCTCCAAACACCTAATAGTGATTAAAAGGTAGATCCCTTGTGGTTATATCGAGTCTACGATCCAATAAAAAAAACCCCCACAAAAATTGATAGTTAGAAAAGGGAAATATTGGATAGTAATGGTGGAGTCGTCCCAATAGCCGCCGACGTACGTTTCGCTAAATTCTTTTAATTTTGTAATAAACTGTCATAATTGTTACTTTACCTCGTCCTATACTCGATTGGATAGAAATACTGTGTGGTATACACAATTTAAATATTTCATAAAAGCCACCAACTTTAGGAAAGCTTTGTGGTTCTGGAGCAGTTCTTGAAAATGTGGTAGTGTCCTGCTGGGTATTTTTGACCTATACAAATTAGAAATCTCCATAAAACTATACATATTTGGAATTGGTGTTTTCTGGAGACGTGGACATTTCCAAATAAGTTGTAATTTCATGCATAAAATAAATGATCTCTATTACTGTACATCAGTTTATATAACTGAAAATATAATAAAAAAAAAAAAACGTTGACAGAAGCCTTTAATGTATTACGGAAGTGGAATTACATCAAACGTTTTGCATATTTTTGTAGTTTAGGTTTTTCTGAAAAAAAGATTTAGGGGCAGATTCACTAAAGTGCGAAGCGTCTAATGCTAGCGCTAATTCGCAAATTCACTAACACGGACTCTGGCGAATTTTCGCTAGCGAAGTAGATAGACTTGCGCAACTTTGCACCCTTACGCCAGGCGAAGTTGCGCACTGACGAAGGAAGTCCCAAAAAAACGCCGGCGTATTTTTGCAAAGGAGGGTGATAGGCTGAAAAAGATCGATAATTTTTTTGGGGGGTTACCCTTCTTCCCCCTACATTTCCTAACATATGGCAACTCAACTATACAGGGGGCACATGTAGGGCAATAGGACAACTTTATTTAATTTATTAAAGGTTTCCTGGGCTTGTGTAGTGGAATGTAGTGGCTGTAACATATACTTCTATTATAAGTTAAAGTTCCCGCCGTATGCAAATTAGGCATCGCTAGCATATGCAGCGCTCTGCCTAGCGAAGTAACACTAGAGCAAGTACGCTACCGTTCGCCGACCTGAGTGTAAATTCGCACTTTAGTGGATTTGCGTAGCGCTGGCGAAAATTCGCCTGGCGAGGTGCGGCGAACACTAGCAAAGCCTACGCTGGCGAATTTTCGGATCTTAGTGAATCTGCCCCATATAGTTTTCTTAGGTAAACCTTAAGTCTTCTCCAGGAAAGGTTCCTAAATTGAAAGAGCACTAAAAGTGTGAAATACCGGTCTGGCAATAAAAGTTCACAAGTAACCAAATCGGCTGGCAGTGAAAACCATAACATACATAGGTTTGCTGTTTGGTACTTTGGTTTACAAAGCTGTCTTTTTGCTTGTTGAATTTGTCAGAATGTATATCTTTTTCTGGGTGGGCAGTGTCTTTGAAAACTTAGGGGATTTTGTGGCACATAATACACAGTTCAGACCACATAAGCTGAATTGGCAGGTGAGAAAATTCATGTGCACCAAATCGGCTGGCAGTGAAAGGGTAAAAAGGCATAAATGGGAAGGATTATCCAGAATTAAAAGAAACATGACCAATGCTTCTGTACATTTATATGCTTGATTATTAGACAATATTAAGCATTTTCCTAACGAAAAGTATTGGCTGCAGCTAAAAAAACATATGTTGTTAAAAAGTAAGCCTCTTTATAATGAGGCCACACACTGAGCGGCTAGCTATATTTAGTAGCATAAAAGCAATGCTTGGCAAGCAAATATAGGGGACACTCATGAAGACTGTTGCTTATTAGTCTTTAAATAATGCTAAAAAGTTCCCATGCTTACATGGCTTTATTTTTGGCAAAGATGTAACACAATGCCCAATAACAGCGACATCTGATAATATATTATCAGATTAAACTGATATTTAAAAAAAATCCTGTATGTAAGTGTAATAAAAACAAGTATACTTACCTGCTATACAAGATCCTTCAGAAACTACAAGTATTTCACTCTGTTGCTTGCAGGCAGCTCCTCTTAGGTAGCATTCATTGCGAAAAGTGACACCATTGGAGCCACAAACTGGGATGTAATCATGGGGACACTAAAAAACAAAAACAAAAAAAAACAGGAAACGGCTTTCTTCAGATATTTAAATAGAGCGTGAAAACCATACCTGACATACAACATAGACATCATGTACTCAATAGATCCTATACAGTACAGTGTCAGGCAAAGGACTGCTTGCATAGAATATACAGACTATTCAACAATATCTGTAATGTAGATGGTTATAATGGGCTTTATTGATTAAATGTGATCTCCACCAGGGGGCAAGGTCTTCCGGCATCACAAATCGGACTACTGTACCGAGCACTGGCACTTGCATCTAATGTTAACCCTCACTACTTGTCCTTACCAGGTTCCCTGTTCCCACAGTCCTATAGTTATACC
Organism: Xenopus borealis; assembly: GCA_024363595.1. Taxonomy (NCBI): domain Eukaryota; kingdom Metazoa; phylum Chordata; class Amphibia; order Anura; family Pipidae; genus Xenopus; species Xenopus borealis. Next base: position 92,946,186 of record CM044447.1, on the reverse strand, counting down.
TCTATGTCAAGGAAGCAAGGGTGGCTTTACCACCCCCCCAAAAATGCACACTGGTCAGCAAATTCAACCAACCAACACTGCTGAAGCGTACTCTGCTTGGATGCGGGAGTGCACATTATCTGCAACAAAACTTCCACTGGCAAAGGATTCCCACCCACCCTTGCTTTCTCAACTTATAAATGACCAAAAATGAAGCAGGCTGGGGAGAGGGTCCCTCAGCAGCAAGTCACTGCAAAAGCTGCAATCCAGTCTCTTGCACATGGAATATGGAGGACTATGCTACACAATTTTAAATATAATTCAGAAATAATAACTGTTTTGGCTAGTCTGTTCAGATAAAACTGATCTGGGGTCTGCCTTAAAGGAACAGTTCAGTGTAAAAATAAAAACTGGGTAAATAGGTTGTGCAAAATAAAAAAATGTTTGTAATATAGTTACTAAGCCAAAAATGTAATGTATAAAGGCTGGAGTGACTGGATGTCTAACAAAACAGAACACTACTTTCTGCTTTTCAGCTCTCAATCAGCAAATTAAAGGAGCCCCACATGGCACATAACGGTTCAGTGAGTTTGCAACTGATCCTTAGCATGCAGCTCAGATTCAAAAGCAACAGTTATGGTCCATGTGATACACTTGTTACTGACTGGTAACTAATCAGTGGAAACCAAGAGAGCTGTAAAGCAGGAAGTAGTGTTCTGTTCTATGTTAGACATCCAGTCACTCCAGCCTTTATACATTACATTTTTTGCACAGCCCTTCTATTTACCCAGTTGTTATTTTTTTACTGACCAATGGCTAAAGCCTCATCTCCCACTCTTCCATCTGCAAGAATAAAACCAATGCAGATAATGTATTTACCAATGGGATTAGGCATCTTTGTGCAGTTGATCTACACTTCTAGTTGCTATTTGACTTGTGACATTATGGAGCCTATTTACTACAACTAAAATGAATCTATTTTTTAAAGAACAAGTAAACCTTTTTTTTTCTATCTGTAAATTTGCTCTAAACAGCCCCCCAGATTAATGTACCTTAGTCCCTGCTGCAAGTCTGCTCTGGTTTCTGTGTTATCAGTAGCTTGTTTCCCCTTCTTCCTGGTGCAGAGTGAAGCCCCGCCCCTTAGTTTACTAAGCTGACCTTATCTCTGTGACTAGTCCTGGAGATCATTTGCATACTATGACATAGCAGAGACCACTGTGTGCAGCACCTTTTGCTTGGGGAAACTAGCTTACTAATGCACACACTGGCTCCCTCTTCCTCTCTATTGTGGAACAGCAGCAAATGGACTGCTCAGTAAACTAAGGGGCTGGGCTTCACTCTGCACCAGGAAGAAGAGGAAACAAGCTGCTGATAACACAGAAACCAGAGCAGACTTGCAGCAGGGACTAAGGTACATTAATCTGGGGGGCTGTTTAGAGCAAATTTACAGAAAGAAAAACATTTACTTTTCCTTTAAACAAAAGTTAACCAAACTCCCTTCCACAAATTGAGCTAGGTTATCAATAATTTTTCTTGAAAAAATCAGAGTGAGAAAAAGTTTCAACAAAACCGAGCATCAATTTGTATGGTATGACTGACACTGCAAAAACTCCACTTATCTGACTTATTTGGATTGTCAGACGAAAACCCTGACTTTTTCGGATTATGCAGATCAGATCACAATGTCAAGAAACAACTTCAGGGACATCATTGACTTCATGACAAACAGGTTTGAGATGGAGTATTTTCGGATTTGGATTTTTAGTAGCTTTGGGGTATAATAAATCTCTACAAAATTCAAGCTTTTATTTTTCTGCACAAATTCACGTTTTCCCCCTAAAAAAATTGAGTACAATAAATGGGCTTCTAAATCTTACTAGAATGCCAAGGTACTGTCAATATTGGTAGGCACCTGTTATGAAAAATAGTCATACAACAGCAATTATTTATCAGACTCCCATAAATGATAGCTCAGCCAAAATGTGTTGTCAATTTAGAGGTTGATGTATGTGCTTAGCTAGGCACCTTTTTGGAATTGAACTACACTCCTCTTTTCTTAAATGCAGACTAGTAATGCTAACTCACTATAATTACTCAGCAGAATTCCAACAGTTTGTGTCAAGCTATACCACTGCTGGGCAAATCGTAATGGGTGGTTTGATTGATTAAACTACGGATATGTTTTAAATATAATCCTGAAAAGGGGTGCCCTATAGTTGTATGCATTTCCTCTGTTGTGAATTCAAATAAATTTTACATACAATATGCACTGCTTCTAACAGGAACTGGCCGTTGCTGAGCCGTCACTGCAAATTAGCTGTCACAAGATAAGCACTCCTGCTAATGTCACTTTACTATGTGCTATTTTAATTGTGCATCTATTCTGCTTTGTCTGCACATGTAAATTGATTAAATTCCTTACTGTGTAAACTGCTGCAGAATTATTAAATAATAAGAACCTCAGACATACTTGCACTGGTATAAGGGGTCCTAGCCCAAATCATGACAAACAACCTCCACCACTTAGTCGTCAGTGATAACAACCCACGGCAACGCTAACTGTGTCTACTGTTACAAAGACAGCAAGAACTTTAGCCATAAATGAGGGTTTTAAAAGTCTTGTAATGTAGGTGCAGTTTGCTAATCTTCAGTGTGCTTGGTAAAGTTACGGTTTCTTTCCTTGAAATCACCACACTTGAAAATCCATTCAGTGCTCAATCAGAGAAGGAATTTATTTTATCTGTGCACCAAGCCTAGAATACTTGATTAGCATTCAACAGATTCTGGGCAAATTAACCTTCCTTACATAACCACATACATTTTCATACCCATGGTTCACATCAATAACATACTTGTAGTCTAGCTTTTATCACCCTCCAATTTCAAATGCATTTCCTTCTTCTTTAAGGTGCAAAAAAAGCTTTCCTGAATTTTATGGCCTTTGATGACCCAGCATATGTTTAATTTTTATAACAAATATTTGTATGGGGTAAATGTTTTGCTCACCTTTACTTCAGGGAGTACCCATAAAGGTAAAGAGGGTTAAAGTCTGGTCATATTTTGTAGATGGGGGGAGACTGTTTCCAGGTTGAAGTGTTTCCCTGGCAATTATGTAATTGACCAGGGGTGTCAGGTTTGCCCAATCTTTAAAAAAAAAAAGTCCTGCAAAACCATAACTCATACCCAACCCTAACAAACAAAATGTCGATGCAGGACCAAACCCACAGCATGCCACCTCAAACAATACTTCTGTGTTACACCTCTTGTTCCAAAAAATCTAATCTTCGGGAGCAGTGGAGGAGCGTACCTCACCAGTATGATCCGCACCCAACCCTAACCAGCAATGGATGGTCACATTTCAACCTGATCCCACCCAACCGGTGGTCAACCCATACACCACTAAAGTCAACATGTGCTTGGTCTTTGAAACTCACTTGCTGGAGGAGACAGTTGGTGCCCAAAGTGCATGAAAAGGAGGTAGGCCTCTATAGAAAAAGATAGTGTAAGGAAAGATCTTTGATAGCTCACTCTAGCAGTGAGAGGCAGGATCAGGATACGTTGTAGAGAAGCCAGAGGCTCCAAAGAGTCAGTAGCCTGGACTTAAATGGTTAGGCTCAGGAATAGGTGTTTCCTGGAGTAAAGCGCCAATGCAAGCATCTGCTAGCACTTGGACTAGTTCACATGTACTAGCTCATAGAGATGTCAACCTAGAATTTCAACCACATGTTGAAATAGCCCTAATGGTAGGGCCCTTTTAACATCACAGAGTACTCATTTTATAGGTGCACAAGCCCTTCCATATCACTGAAAACTCACGGCACATTCACACATCTAACTGAGATGCAGAAATTGTAAAAAACCAAGGAAATAATATACTGACAGTAGTCCAATTAACTCCCAGGAAAGTCACAGGAGTTGACACATATGACATCATCAAGTGGATTAAAATGTCTGAAGCATCTATGAAGTGAATATTGATTGTACCATCTGACCAGAACCACCAAAAAGAGTATGTAAAATACAGTATTACTATATGTTGCAAGAACCACTAGTACCCAAATTATTGTAAGATCAATTTCTGCATGATAGTGTCAGTGTGGTTTAACCTTCCTCCACCAGTACAATGATGTCCCATGTAAGTGAAGAATACTATGTAACACATAAGTTTACCAGTAGTGATAGGGGCGTTGTGACTGGTATGACCAAGTCTGAGGTAACCCACCTGGAGGTTATACAGAGTGTGGGTACTGCACCAGTCAAATTAACATTTCACATTAATTGAGATAGCATTATGATCACTATTACCCAGGTGTTATAGTACTTGCAAATTACATTTCTGGTTTGGTCCTAAACATTAGGTTTAATGAATGGGTTATGTTTTAGTTGGACAGTTCCTGGAGTTACTGCAGGGATGACACAGATGCCAGACCCAATGGAAGGATGAGTATACATGAGGCAGAGAGGTAGATGAGAATAAATATACATAATTACAAAAATATATCCGAAGGAAGCAGATTGGCTGTGGGCAGTGTCTTCCTGGGTGAGTCTCCTGGCCCCTTAACTTTGGCATGATGTGAATGCTGTAGATTGTGTTCAGGAGTGGATTAATTAATAGGCTACGCTAGGCTATAAACTAAATTTCACACTGGTGTAGAGGATCTCCGATTGGTTCTAGACGTCATGTGTCCTATGATCCGAGTTCCTGGCAGTGGAACCTTAGCCATTATCAAAATCACGGATTTCTCTTACATGATTTCCAATATGTGCAAAAATATTCTTTATTAAATATTTAAAATTTGTCAGCTAGGTATTGTGCCTGACGCTCACCACTGACGTGTTTCGTGCCCCAGGGCACTTCCCTGGTGTTAGGCTATAGTCTAGGGGGTCAGTTAGCTTTTTCAATTAATTTTTTTTTATGCATATATTTCAGAAACTTATTTTATCCACAAAATTGCAACTATTTTGGAAAGTCTCGTGTCTTCCGAATGTGATAAAGGTACATCAAGTTTTATAGAGCCTTCTGACTAGTATAGATCAAAAATTCCCATCGGTACAATGACAAATATTAAGAACTAGGCATATATTACAATAGGTTTACACCAGAAAAACTAAATGTGTACAGATTTTGTCTAATCTTAAATTGAAAACAGTTTCATGCCCAGTAGGTATAGGATTACCACAGAGAATGCATTGTAAACAATTCTTCTATGATTTTCTGTATAGATGGTTCAGTTTTTCCACTTATCCTTTTTGGTCCCAGATTTTTTATTTTATTATAATTAATGAAACTAAATCAACTATGTATATATTTTTAAAGGGGTTGTTCAACTTTGAGTTAACTTTTAGTATAGTGTAGAGAGTGATATTCTGAGACAATTTGCAATTGGTTTTAATTTTTTATTGTCTGTGGTTTTATAGTTATTTAGATTTTTACTCAGCAGCTCTCTAGTTTGCAGTGCTGCAATTTGGTTTCTAAGGTACAAATTACCCTAGCAACCCTGCATTGATTTGAATAAGAGACTGGAATATGAATAGGAGAGGGACTGAATAGAATGATAAGTAATAAAAAGTGGCAATAACAATACATTTGTAGCCTTACAGAGCATACAGAAGAGAATTGCGAATCATTAAAAAAAACTATAAAAAATAAATAATGAAGACCAATTGAAAAGTTTCTTAGAGGTGGCCCTTCTGCAATATACTAAAAGTTAAACTGAAGGTGAACCACCCCTTTAACTGTCATTTAGGACACCATATATGCAATGGCACAAGACCCTTTTTCATGTCCTTCCTATGTATGTATCGTAAGAGATAAGTGTCTCTGTAACGATAGGGTTAATGTTTTTAGAGGGTTGTGGTGTTCCCATGGACGGAACCAATACAGCTTTTGCTAAAGTGGCTTCATCCACGAAACGCGTCAAGCGTGTTGGCAAATAAAATGATGGTTTTAAAGCCGGCAGTGCGCTGTGTCTAAGAATATTGTTGGAATCCTTACTCATCAGGATTAGTTTACACGTAGCAGCACAGCAGAGTTTCATCAAAGGGTCAATGAGTGCTCCCTGCATTCTTGTCTTTTACACTCCAAAATGAAAACAGGATATTAATTTTTGTGGTATCATATTTCCGCTGTTGTTAGGTGTTGTTGGTAATTCTAATTGGTCACCAAGAGGCATTGTGGGTAAGGGGAAGTCCCAGTCAGAGGTTATATAAGGGAGATATCAGGAGACAACTTCCTCTTTGACTTAAAGGAATCACAATGGAATGACATTGGAATGTGTGAGGCTTGCCTCAAGCAGATGCAATAGATAGGGTTTATTAGAGGTAGGGTAGTATAGTGGATGAGAGTGTAGGTGGTGTAACTGAACAGCTGAGCTCCAACGAGGTAAGAGAGAAGGAGGAACAGTGTCCTGGTGGTACCTCACCCAGGGACACAGAGGAGATGTGATTAGGATTGATAGGGCCTAGTACCTCAAGGCAAGCCTGCTAAATAATACGGCTTCCATGACATAAGTTGGCAATAGACTCAAAGATCCGCTCGTTTGGCTACATCGCCAAACGAGTGGATCTTTCTCCGATATGCCACTAACAAGGCAGGGCTATATTGGGGTTAATGAGAACATTCAGCCATATGGTCAAACAATCAGATTACGACGACGCCAAGGGTCTCCAACGGTATTTGGCCGGAAGAAAATCAAACCTTCCCAATTGATATTGTGGCCAGATATCGATCAGGAAGACCCGTCGAAAGCCTCCAAACTTGGACAGATAAGCTGTCAAATTGGTCTAAACGACCGATATTGGCAGCTTTATCTGTCATGTATGGCCACCTTAAGAGAGACGGAAAACACCCTTAGTGTTTAGTATATAGTATAGAATTTCTGAAAAGTCTGCATTTTACGGTATCTTATTTCACACATACCCTATACCAACACAAACCATACTAAGTATGTACGCTAGGCCTCATCTAAATATTTTGATGCCCAGTTTACAGTACATGGTATGTGCCATGTAGAGACCCCAAAATTAATACAGTACATATGAATTTACTAGCTTACTGACTTTACTTACTGACTCACTGACAAATAAGTACCCAGTTGCATGAATTTTATTTGAAATAAAATGAATAAAAAGAAACCCATATAATTTTGGAAAGTACACATTCTGGCGAATCCAAAATGGGTAAACCTGTCTTTAAAACTAAACTACACTGCAAAGCTATGCTTTTTTTAATTTCTAAAAATCACCTTAAAGGTTGCATTTTTCAAAATAATATGCCCCACAGGAAATCCCCCTTTGACCCCCCCCCCCCCCCCCCCCCACCACCTGTGTATACCATCAAGCATGTTTTTTCTTTATGCAGCGAGGTCAGGAAGGAGCTAAGGCTCTAATAGTTGTTAGGAGGGAGTCTGGGCTGGCGGGCCCATCGGGCCCACCGGGCCAACCCAGTACAACCCTGCCCATATATCCTTACACACAAAGATAAAACATTATAATCATGGACCCCAGAACTTTTCTGAACAGTTTAATGCCCTGTATGCATAATATTACAAAGCTGATTCTCTTTCAAGTTCATGCACATCATTTAAAAAATTATACACCAAGCTTCTTACCTTGAACTGGCAATCGCAGGTTACACTGTCTCCAATTCTTAAACACTCGCCATCAAATTTACATGTATTGGTGTCACAAAGAAAGAGATCGTTTTCTTTGTCATCAAAACCTAAACATAAGGACAAATACACTCAACTTAAGTCTAACAGTTGCAAACAATAAAACTAAACTAAAATAGCTTTAGCCCCAATATATTTTGGTCACAATAACCTTTGTGGCAGATCACATGGAAGCCAGAGATCTTAGATCTGGGGGTGATGGCACAATGTTATTGTTATGTTGGTGCTATAAATGATACAACAGTTGTGATTTAAAGGGTTGAATGGTTTAAGCTTGTTTTCTCCCAAAGATTAAGAACAGAATTTGAACTGATTTGTAATAGCTAACTAGCTAAAATCTCAAAAAATATTTTTACACGAACAACAACATTGGCATCTGACCAGGAAATAATACATGCCACCTAATTTTACAAATATACTATATGGCTAGAAGTATTTCAGCACAACTTCTAATTTGTAGAATTGGCAATTTAAGACACACCCATTGCTAATTCATGTACATTCTTACAGGGGATCAGCTCAACTTCTCTCAAGAGTATCAGTGGCCCTGTCTATGCAATTTCCAGATTTAGTTAACCCTAGGGTTGCAGACTCACAGTTGAGAGAACAGCTAGATTACAAGCAGAAATGTCAGCAACAGAAATATACTTTAGTTAACAACAGGGGCTTTCATTGGCAATACGCCACTTTCAAACCATGGACACTATCAAGCTTTTGCTGGAATGGTGCAGTTATTACCACTGCACCCTGGAGCATTGTAAATCCTCTTCTTAAAAGCTTAATCCTGCTTCACCATTTAGCAGCCTGATGGGACAGTCAGGTATGGCATATGCCTGAATATGCAATATTCATTGCAAAAGTTTCATGGTTAAGGTTAGGCCCCTTGTTTCAGCAAAATGTAACACAATATAAAATTATACAGGTATGGGACCTATTATCGAGAATGCTCAAAACCTGGGGCTTTCTGAGTATCATGTTTTTTGTTCATTTGGATCCTCGCCTTAAGACTACTAGAAAATCATGTAAACATTAAATAAACCCAACAGGCTGGTTTTGCTTCCAATAAGGATTAATTCTATCTTAGTTTGGATCAAGTACAAGCTACTGTTTTATTATTAGAGAGAAAAAGAAAATCATTTGAAAACATTTGAATGATTTGATTATACTGGAGTCTATGGGAGGCAACCTTTCCGTAATTCGGAACTGTCTAGATAACGGGATCCCATACCTAAACAAATACATGGTTTCTTCTTAGAGCAACAACATGGGGAATGTCCATCCATTTAAGAGATTAGGGTTCACAGGAAACCAACATATATTCTTCAATAAAGAGCAGTCATAAAATATTTTTCTCTCAAAACAGTTGACGCCTTTATTTTTAAACTTTCATTAATTAAGGCACCTGAACACTCTTTAGATTCTTTACCCCAGCCTGTAGTTCATTTAGCTCTTCGGAATCATATTAATCATGAAACATTTTACCTTGCATGGGCATCTCCCCCTCTGTAGGATAAGGGGAATATGTCACTTACAGCCACACATTCTGTTACTATACCCTATTATTCTAAGACCATATTTAGAAGAGTCTGTGCCAGCAAACACCCACTTTCTGTTTTACAGGCAGTTCAGTCACACTCAGAAACACCTTCCTTTTTTTCAGCAGGGAATAATTAATAAAAAAGCAAAATAAACAATGTAGTTTAAGTAGTGTTGACTTCTGTATCATATATGGGTGTGTGCAGACACTCAACTCAATAACATATTGTTCTTTTAATCCCAAGCAGACAATACCTTCATTATAAGAATATACAGAGTTATGTAACCAGGCTATATAATAATGCATATTTTGTTCATGGTTGATTCTATGGCATAATTGAAGTGGTGAGAACTTTTGTAGGGTCATCAAATGGGCTGGCTGCCACTAGAATAAGAAATAACCAAGTTTTTTGTACATGCCAAAGGCCTTTCAAAGAATAATCCTTCTAGAGAAGCACAGTGTAGTGACTGGATAAACTAAACCTGTGATATTTGATTGCATGGTAGTGCTGTGCCTCTGCTGTTGGGATGTTTGGCATTTTTTGTAACCTGAAAAGATGTCCTCATGGAGTAACAGTTTGGACAAAGTAGAAAAAATAACCCAACAGCAGCCAATAAAGTTGCACCTCCCAATTTATGTAATCAGAATGGTCAGACAAAAGTTCCCAATTGAAACATAACTTTTAATCATTTATAATAAAAATACAAATACATTACAAACCCTGATTGCAGCATAGAAACCTAATTCAACTCATTTTGTGTAAGAATCGGCTTCAGCTACCTGCAGTGAAAGTGTGCATAAGAGTGCTATATTGTGGCACTAACACCAAATCCACCTCTCTCAATATAAAATATCACCTAGGGTAAGTGCTAATAAGAAAAAGGTTACTGTTGCACATTCCCTGTCCATTTAAGCAGTCGTCGCATCCTAGCAAAACAACCAAGAAAAGGAACACATGCCGCACAAGTTAGATATGCCAGCTCTTTCCTTTTATAATTAGCATGGTGAATTTATTCACAATTTGATAGCGCAAACACCCTTCCACTCATTTATTCAATCCCCCATAATTAGGTTGAGTTCCAGAAGAACAAATGTAAATTTATCCTAATCTATAAGAAAGTTGAACAATTTATAATACATTGGTGTGTGAAAGAGGAGCATTATGTAGTTTAATTCCTAAATAATCTACATTATCTTTTCTTCAGTGAAAGGTGAAATTCAGTTCTAATTTCACCTATAGGCCAAGGGTTGTCATTTAGTACTCTCAATGCATCAAAGAAAGCTCCATCAATATTTTATCAAGGTAAAATATGAAATAAATATTTCAACAGCATTGTGTCAAAAGCATTATGAATATCCAGCATTAGTGTCAACAACTGGGACTTGGAGATATCTGCATCGGAAGTGATGCTGACTGCTCTGGTACATAATATGTCTTGAACCCATGACAGTATGTAAGTTGTAGGTGTAGGTTGTAGGTGTTGTGGGGATTTCACTCGTGTTATTCTTAGCAATAACTTCTGAAAGTAGGAAAACAATGACATGAGGATAACTAACATAAAACTGTATGTCTTAATCACAACAAAGTTTTCCAAAGAACAGTACGCTTAAAGGAGACATAAAATAAATGAAAAAAACCCTAATTTTGTAGGCAATTATGAGTTATATATGATGTTGCTTTCACATGTTGCCAAAAATAAATAGCATCTTTAAAAATATCCCCATTATTATTTATGGCTCCCTATGGATGTTCACTGGACCCTGTCCATGTTTCAAATGAGGGGTGGGCGTGTCCTAATGGTCCCTGCCAGAAGCACAGTAGGAGGGGTACAGCCAATCACAGCCCTGCAGTCACACAAGCACAGATCAGCTATAGTTCCCTATAAGGTCATGCTAGCTGCTGACTGGACTGCAGTGAGCACATGGCCTAGGCAACCCGGCTGCAAAGCCCCCTCCCCCGCACATGTGCGCATGCGAGAGCGATGGAGAGAGGGGTGAGCAGGGAATCTGTAGATTCTGGCAAATGCCAGAGGGACTGCTGTAAGATCCCATAGACAGTCACTATTTAGTGGGCTGGTGGAAGATTTTTTTGGCCTCTATATACTTGGAATGGCAGGGCCTATTTTGACTCCCAGACCTGGGGGTGAGCCACGGAGGGGAGGGACAGAAGCAGGGCGGAACTAGGGGTAGGCAGAAGAGGCACATGCCTAGGGCGCAAAGGTGGAGGGGCGCCAGATCATACCTCTTCTTCTGCCTTGCCCCTAGTTCAGACCCTCGTTTCCCCACAGCAATCTCCACTTCCTGGACGTTGCGCCCTTCTGCGCATGAACACACGCTTGACACGCTTGTCTGTGCGTGTGCATGCTTGTGCACTTGTCTGTGTGCGCACGCGAGACTTTGAGGAAGGGGAGATGTAGTCGGCCGGGTTGCCTTGGGTGGACAGAAGGGAGGGGTGAGCCACGGAGGGAGGGAAAACAAAGAATGGGACGGTGTCAGGAGGGAAGGATGGGGAGTACGATTGAGAGGTGCTGCAGACTAGGGGTAGGCAGCGCCCCCCTATTATTACACCCTAGGCAGCTGCCTCTTTTGCCTACCCCTAGTTCCAGCCCTGGGAGTGCCACCAGTTACCCTGCACAGCCTGGGAATTCAGGGAGCAGGAAGTGGAAGAGAAGGTAGGGATTACTAGGGTTTTTGCAGAAATATTCAGTAAATCAGCCTGAAACACTACTTTTTAAAGGGGTGGTTCACCTTCAAGTTAACTTTTAGTATATTGTAGAAGGGCCAATTCTAAGAAACTTTTCAATTGGTCTTCATTATTTCTTTTTCATAGTTTTTTAATGATTTTCAATTTTCTATACAGTCCCTCTCCTATTCATATTCCAGTCTCTCCAGTTGCTAGGGTAATTTGTACCCTAGAAACCAAATTGCTGACACTGCAAAATAGAGAGCTGCTGAATAAAAAGCTAAATAACTATAAAACCACAAACAATAAAAAATGAAAACCAATTGTAAATTGTCTCAGAATATCACTCTCTACATTATACTAAAAGTTAACTGAAATGTGAACAACCCCTTTAAGCACAATTCTTCTTTAGTTAAATGAGTATAACACACTGGTACATTCTTATATTTTACACAATGACAACTGACAATTCTTATTCGACAGTCAGAACAGCCTGCTCAACTGGCCCACTGGCCACAGTTTTCTTGCCCTTTACAGCAAAGTTTTAGCCCCAATTAGAGGTTCAGTCCATATTTTTCAGAGAGCTCTCCTCCCCCAGGTTATGACATAATTCCCCTCACCTGCAGTTAATTAGCAATGCAGATTGTTCAAAGCATCTATAATTCTCTTAACAAACTATCCTCTTCTTATGAGCAGCCCATACATATTTTAATATCAGCAACCAGATTATGTATCTAATATTTTTCTATTGCAATTGCTATTGAAATAGTAGTTTATCATTTTACGCCTCAAAGCTGCAGGCCCGGGCCAAACCTGCAGTGTGCCAAAGCAATCCGGCCAGCCATTTTGCCCCCATTGGCTGCACGGCCTCTGGTGTGCATGTGAGCGTCTGGTAGTGTGCATGTGAGCGTCTGGTAGTGTGCATGTGCGCGTCTGGTAGTGTGCATGTGAGCGTCTGGTAGTGTGCATGTGTGCCCAATTTTTCAGTTCTTGGAGGGGGGGGGAGAGCACACATAGAGCTGCGCTGGAGAGTGCTGGTGGGAGAGAAAGGGTCCGGATCAGGGGTAAGTGAAAGAAAGTACATGCTTGACTACCCCACTTTGTTGTGCCTACCCCTACAACCCAAAACATTTGTTTTCCATTTTTCCATTCCCTTCTTCATTGCTCACCAAGTTAATCACTCACATCTGAACAGACTCCCCAGGACTTTGCTGACTTCTTGAAAAGCAAAGAAGATTCTATCTGCAAATGGTAGCCCGTCCCTCAGACACAAATAAAGCTGGCCATAGATACACAGATATTAGTCCTTGTACGACAAACCACCAGATAGCGATCGTTCATTTCAATGCAACAATCTTAAGCTAGCCATAGACGTAAAGATTTTTGAAAGATCCAATTGTTATCGTGAGACCACGATTGTCTCAAAACGATCGTTTAAATGCCTGATGTGTCCATCAACTAAAAAGACCATTTCAGGCGATATTGCCAGCAAAACTGAAGGATCGCAGCCTGCTTGTCCTGCAAACATAGGTAGATTGCATGGGGACCGATAAAGATTTTCTAACCTGGCCGATCAATCTTCAGACCAATGTCGGACTAAAAATCATAAGATGTACGATCGTTTGTATCCCGCTAACCGCACGATAATTTGACAGAATGGTCGGACTTCGCTAAGATCGGTCGTTTGGCAGGGAAAGATTGTTGCGTCTATGGGGAGCTTAAAAGTAACCATTCAGATTTAAATTGTAGGATTAAAGGGATCCTGTCATGGGAAAAAAAATGTTTTTCAAAATGCATCAGTTAATAGTGCTACTCCAGCAGAATTGTGCACTGAAATCCATTTCTCAAAAGAGCAAACAGATTTTTTAATATTTCATTTTGAAATCTGACATGGGGCTAGACATTTTGTCAATTTCCCAGCTGCCCCAAGTCATGTGACTTGTGCTCTGATAAACTTCAATCAATATTTACTGCTGTACTGCAAGTTGGAGTGATATCACCCGCTCCCTTCTCCCCCTCCCAGCAGCCTAAGATAAGAATAATGGGAAGGTAACCAGATAACAGCTCCCTAATACAAGATAACAGCTGGTTGGTATATCTAAGAACAACACTCAATAGTAAACCCATGTCCCATTGCGTACTATTCAGTTACATTGAGAAGGAAAAACAACAGACTGCCAGAAAGTAGTTCCCTCCTAAAGTGCTGGCACAAGTCACATGACTGGGGCAGCTGGGAAATTGGCAAAATGGCTAGCCACATGTCAGATTTCAAAACTGAATATAAAAAAATCTGTTTGCTCTTTTGAGAAATGGATTTCAGTGCAGAAGTCTACTGGAGCAGCACTATTAACTGATGCGTTTTTAAAAAAATCATGTTTTCTCATGACAGTTTCCCTTTAAAGTAGGGTAAATAACAGGTCAGATGATGTTCTGGCCATTAACTGACAGACAGCAATTGTGTGGAAGCTTTGTCTGACAAATGGTAGTGACAGCCACCCAATGATATCATCAGATAGGCTATACACGCAGAGACATTTTCATTACCCAAGAAAAAATTTTGTACGACTTTAACTGTGCACCTATAGCCAGCTTAATTCTACATTTTCCATATTCAACACTTTTTGCTCTTGTCATTGAGGCTGCGTTTCTCAGCTTCTCCTGTCCTCTCCATCTACAACTTGCTCACTTGATCCTATGCCCTATTATGCCCTCGACATTACTAAAACAGTGGATTCCTGCCCTTACTTTGACTTGCTTTTGCTCATATATTCAATTACTCTCTAAAGTCTCATGCTTCCCCTTCTTTAGTCAATGAGGTCTGGGTTCAGCCCATTCCTAAAAAGGCTACACTGGACCAAATCCTGTCTGTCTTACTATTGTTCTACCTTTCTTTTACTGTTAGCCTCTAAACCTAACATCTGGGTTTGGAGCTGGTGATGTCAGAGGCAGCTGGTGATGTCGGGGGGGGGGGG
>CM044447.1:92822723-92929665 GCA_024363595.1 Xenopus borealis | reverse complement strand
GGGGGGGGGGTGATCGGTGATGTTGTTTAGACGTTTATTAGCATGACGTCACAGAGCATCGCTCGAAAATAAAAGGAATAACGTTTTCCCGCATCTCCCAGCAGCAGCAGACTAAATAAATCAGCTGAAATAAGCGGCTCCAATTCTCCTCGGCGGATACACTGCCCTCCTCGCTAATCAATGAAAGCCATTCCTGTAATTGTACAGTAAAACGAAGCTTTGGGCAAAGCGCTGACACTCACCGGAACAGTTCCAGCCTGTAGGCGTTTGGCAGTCGCTGAGGGAGGTAGGAAAAGCCGCAAGCTGTAGCGGCCACACTACGATCAGCAGCAGCGCTGGTAAAATGATCCGGTGACAGAGGGTACCGGGCAGTCTATGGGCTTCTCCAGCCATCGTCGTACCTATCGGGATAAAACGGTTTCCCACTGGCAGCGCTGAATGGACGAGCCTGAATTGAACATATCTCGGATCCGAATATCATCCAAATACGAAGAGCGACATATGAACGCAGCTTGGGCGTGCCAAGGCTTCTTTGCGCCGTCGACGGCTGAGCGCGATTGCACGAACGAAACAATATATTAAAGGGAATATTTCCCGATCTGTTCCCGGATCCAAATCATGTGGGTCCCCTCGCCTGTGTGTCTATACGCCAAGCTGGGCTATCTCCAAGCTCATGACCCAGGGAGGTGATTTGTGGGCTGGGAGCGCTGATTGGTGGTGGCTGCTGCAGAGGACATACATTAGCTTCCTACAGACAGACAGACATCATACACACGTGTGTGGGAAACGGCAGAATTCATTGGGGCTATATAGACATAAGTGCAGCAAGAAGTAGTACTTGTCATACAGGGATGTATGTATATATATATATATATATATATATATATATATCATGTGAGTGTATACATGTGCACAGTGCAACATGGGAAACTTGTCTGTCCATTTATAAACTTATACATTGTAAAAGGTGTCAGGACACAGGGAGTTATGTTCGTGCTACTCTCAGGCTGCATTTCTTCTTTTGCTTCACTGATCTGCAGGGAATAGTACAGCTTCTGCTTGCAAGCTGGCATAGAGTGTGGAGCAGAGGTCAGCCTAAAAATGCCTGGTTTTTTGTGTTTTAGGGCCAACCACCACTCCTCATGACTGCACTCAAGTTCATTCTGTACTTTTCATCACAGGTAATGGAGCTGGGGAATGGAGTGGATCTGCTTCTCTCAGTTGCACAATAACAAAGGCTGAGAGCAGCAGAGCTAGCACTCCATGTGCCCTTGGTCTAAATTAAATTAGGGACAAGGCCAGATTTACATACCAGGTGTCCCTAGGCCCACTGCCATTCATTGCCCCCATACTCTGCCCTTTATTTGCAAATTTTCATCATCAAGACCGGAGCAATGGGCATTGGAGCATGGGAAAATTAAGAAAATTAAAACACTATTGTATCTCCTGCGTATCTCCACTGTTTCTAAACCAATATGGGTGTGGCTGGGCAGCATGCTGCCCCCTAAAATCCTGCCACCCTAGGCCCGGGGCTATGTGGCCTTTCCACAAATCCGGCCTGATTAGGGCAAAGGCACACTGAGGGAATCCTCCACTTTCCTCCACCTGTGTTTTGTAGGCAGGCTGAGACAGGCCCAGATTCAGGGTTGGACTGGGCCAGCGAAAAAACTCAGACCTGCTCCCTGCAAAAATTATGTTTAAATTGTGGCAAAAAAATAATAGTACACACACGTGGAATCACTACAAAAAACTCAGTAGGTACACGTGCAATCGCGGGGTGGAGGGAACCAGTATGCACACACATGCGCAATCACAGTGCGCCGCAGCGAGGCAAGGAGAGTGGGCCTTAGACCCCCCAGTCCGACCCTGCCCGGATTTGTGAGAAGGCCACAAAGGCCTGGGCCCAGGGCAGCAGGATTTTAGGGGTGGCCAGTGGTGGGGGCAGGAACTAAAGGAGCAGACTGTGATGCATAAAGGGGCAGACTGTGATGCAAAAAGGGGTAGATCGGGACGCAAATGGGGCAGGGCCACGGCACTCGATGGCGAGAAGATGAAGAAAAGGTATGTTTCCACCAGAGGGCCAAGGGCTTTTGTTAAGGGTATTACAAATTACCGGCAACTACATTGACGGTAAATTTGTTATACTGGCATTGGCAGGTGTTTTACCGGCTAGGCTGGTAATATACCGGCCAGCTGGAAACCCTAGTGGCATACCACCCAGCTGCATCCATATTTGTTCAGACATTTTTTTAATTTCCCCAGCACCAATCTTAAGTGTTCTGGACCTGAAGAAGGAATTTGCACATGTGCACATGTCAGGGGGAGGGCGGTGGGGGCCGAGCAGTGGCAGGCCTAGGGGTGCTTGATGAGTAAATCCAGCCCTGGGCGGAGAGAAGCAGATACATTCTTGTTCACTTTTTGTAGCATCAGCAAGGGTGCTCCACCAATGAGGCGAGTTGAGGCACTCGCCTCAGGCGGCAGCGCCCCCTGGTTGCCAGGGGCGGCTAAAATGCCGCTCCTGGTAACTAAGAGCCGAATTTCCAGGTTGTTAACCCGGAAATTCGGCTCATCTAGCGCAGAGATCGCAATTGCAAAAGCGACGTGGACCCCCTGTCTGGCACTAAAGGTAAGTGCTTTGGGGGGGGCGGCAAAAACTAAGGCCGCCTTGGGCAGCAAATTGGGCAGGATCGCCCCTGAGCATCAGTTTAAGAATACAACTACATGGAGCAGAGATCAACCCAAAAAAGCAGCATTTTTGGGTGCTTAAAAAAACACCAAAGCAGGTATTTTCATAGCAATCTTTGCTCCACGTAGCTGAATTCAGGATGATGCTGTGCCTGTCAATGGATTTACAAGGAGCTATAGGCAAGAAAGAGTAGATCCGAACATCTGTGGTACCCTTGCCCTTATAGTAAACAACCACATTAAAAGGGGTTGTTCACCTTGAAATACATTTTTAGTATTATGTAGAGAGGGATATTCTGAGATAATTTGCAATTGGTTTTCAGTTTTATTATTTGTTGTGTTTGAGTTATTTAGCTTTTTATTCAGCAGCTCTCCAGTTTGCCATTTCAGCCATCTAGTTGCTAGGGTGCAAATTCCCACAGCATTGATTTTGAATAAAAGACAGGAATATGAATAGGAGAAGCCTGAATAGAAATTTGAATCATACAAAGTAGCAATAACAACATATTTGTAGCACTTGTTTATGCAGATGGGGTCAGTGATCTCCATTTGAAAGCTGGAAAGAGTCAGAAAAAGGCAAATAATTAAAAAAAAAAGTGAAGACCAACTGAAAAGTTGCTTAGAATTGGCCATAACATACTAAAAGTTAACTTAAAGGTGAAGCATTAAGGAGATTTGGTTTTTCCAAAATACATTTGTAAATAACACTCTTCCAACAGTATCCTGTACTGAAATATGCTTCTGAAAAGAAAAAACAGATTTTTTTTTTTATATTTAATTTTGAAATTTGATGTAAGATTAGTCATTTTCTTACTTTCCCAGATGCCCTCAGCCATGTAGCCTCTGCTCTGATAAACTTCAGTCAATCTTTGCTACTGCAGTCAATCCCTCCCTTTCTCCTCAGCAGCCTATCATCAGAACAATTTTATTTAACTAGAAGATAACAACTCTCCTAAGACTAGGACACATACCACTGAGACTTCACTTTCCTCCGCCCTAGTTTTGTACTGTCCCTCATTTACTTTATACCACTGGCACACAAAGAGATTAGTCGTCTCACAGTAAATCTCCTCTAGTGTGGGCAAACTAATCAACTAATCTCCATGAGCCCCTGCCCTGCCCTAAACAATCTATCTAAACAATAAATATTTCTATAGAGAACCTTTCACTCATCTAGCAGAGCATTGACAAACAGTGGCGTAACTACTCACAGGTGGGCCCTGGTGCAGGATTGCTCCCCCCTATCGGGCTCTCCCCCTATGAATTGCACATTGGAGTTCTCCTAGCCTCTCCGGCAGGCCCCAATAGGGAGCGGGCCCTGGTGCAATTGCACCCCCTGCTCCCCTGGTAGTTACGCCACTGTTGACAAAACTCTTTATGCCAATGCCACCTGCTAAGTGAAAACCTTTCTTCTAATCGTGCCAGGGCCTTAAAATATAAACATGCAATGGTCTTCTACTCTGATATAAAACACCACATATATATTGGGAGGCCAGGGTCCCCCCTACAAGTTGAAAAAAAAATCTGTGACCAGGGTCCCCTACAAGTTGAAAAGAATTGATAGCCAGGATCCCCCCATAAAAGGGAAAAAAAACCTTTAAACTTGAAACCCATCAGGCCTTGAATAGCTGTGACCCCCTGATGGCAGCCCTGCTAACAAACAAGTGAACACAGGAATTAATGTATTTTTGGTTTAAAAAATAACAAGCTTCCAGACAAATAAACTACACTTCTACATATACTTGCAACTTGGACATGCATTTCAGGCCCAGTTTTCCTCCTTAACATAACATTTGTCCTCCTCAACCATAGCATACATACTATACACACCTGTCTCTAACAAATAAATCTCACACGTACACCAAATTGTCATTACCCTGGGCCCCAAACCCTTTGAGACAAAAATCACTGGATTATCGATATCCCTCAAGTGACCCAGAAGGACTGGGAGGAAAACTGATGGCTGTTATGGCTACTTCATCTCATATAGAGACCGGCTTATCCAATATAAGATATTACACCAACAATTACTTCAGTGAGGCTCAATGCCATGGGTTGAAGACCAGATACCACTTGTCCCTGTTATAATACCCCACCAAGCCACATTCTTCCACATAATTCATTCCTGTCCTTATATAGCCAGGTAATGGTCAAAGATTCTCAAGATTCTGTTTGATGTCTCCTGGGGATCCTGTATAGGTTTATGATGTCCAAATATGCTAGGAACAGATTCAGATATCTCCTGTTCTACGCAAGGAAAGATATTTCTATGCCTTGGATGGGTAAAAACTTACCTTAATAAACAAAATAACAAGCCTAAGGAGTATAATCAAACTGCTAGGCAAAGAAGTCAGTCAGCAGTTAGTAGTTATGTTGTATTGTTAAATAAGTTAGCACAATCAAACGTGGGTGATGCTCAACTATACCTCTCTGCTTGTTGTAGCAAGCTGGTTGCAAGCTGCTGGTCCCTCTGCTAAGGACCCTCATATAACTCCAAGGAACACGTTGCATCAATCCGAATCCTCTGACAGTAGTTTATAGTACCAACAAACTAGGCAACGTTTCAGGCTAACGCCCTTTCTTCAAGCCTTAGAAAGAGCGTTAGCCCCGAAACATTGCCTAGTTTGTTTGGCACAATAAACCACTGTCACAGTATTCAGAGTGTTGCAGTGTGTGTTCCTTGGAGTTAAATGAGTTAGCAGAACTATGTCCGACAAGAGGTACTAGGGATATTAAAAAAAAAAAAAAAGAAGAAAGATATTTGTCTAACAGATACAGATACAGAGTACCTTTAGATAGTGTTATTATACACATTTTTGTCTTGATTTTTATGTTGTAGGTTTTATTACTAAATTACACTATGCACATTTCAAGTAATCCATTCTACCATATATAATGTTATTCTTGAACTATTTTTTTTTCTTACTTGTAATATTGGTGTGTAGGCAGCCAGTTTAGGTCATTTTGCCTTATGCTGAGCTTTCAGAAAGAGGTAGTACCTCACAATGCAACTGCTTTCAGATAGGCTATTGTTTCTCCTACATAATGTAACTGAAGGAGTTGTGACTAGTTAGCTGGACTTGTTTTGTTACCATTGAGTACTGGTCTCATATCTACCACTAGGTGGGACATGGGAGCATTTTTAGCAATGTGGGTGTCAGGGAGCTGTTATCTTGTTACCTTCCTATTGTTCTGTTGATAAGCTACTGGGGGGAAAGTGAGGGGGTGATATCACTCCAACTTGCAGTACAGCAGTAAAGCTGAAGTTTATCAGAGCACAAGTCACATGACAAGGGGCACCACATAAAATTTCAAAATTAAATTTAAAACATTTTGAAAAATGGATTTCATTGCTGGAGGAGCGCTATTAACTGATGCTTTTGTAAAAATACATGTCTCCTAACAGAATCCCTTTAGTATCAGGTAGAAGGTGCTCACCCTTAACTTAACTGTGGGTATGTTATAGAATAGCAAATTATAAGCAACTTTTCTGTTGGTATCGTTTATTTTTTACTTTTTATTACACTTTTTTCTATTCAGACAACCCCTAGTCATATTCTAGTCTCTTATTCAAATGAATGCATGGTTGCTAGGGTAATTTGGATTCTAACAACCAGATTGCTGAAACTGCAAACTGGAGAGCTGCAGAATAAAAAGTTAACTTTTGCAAAAGTTAAAAAAAAAAATTGCAAATTGTCTCAGAATATCACTCTCTACATCATACTAAAAGTTAACTCAAAGGTGAACAACCCCTTTAATGTAATGTACTTAAGTGTATTTGGTATTTCATCTATTTCATCCTGGATAATAAATGTATCTACAAATATATCTACAAACCCAGGGAACTGACACTGAAACAGCATGTGCTCCCTCATACGTTAAACTACTTTTATGTATTTGAGAGGGGAATTTTTTTTAGGTGAAAGTTGGTATTTTTGTTAAAAGTATTTATAAACGCTAAATTAACCTATATTATTATTCCTACTTTGAAGGTGCAGGCTAAAAGAATTGAGAGTTATACTAAAATGAAAAGGCAAACATTTGAAGTTAGTCTACCATAGTACTCTCCACACAAGCTGACACTCTCTGCTGGCTTCAAAAGAAAAATCCTCAACTCAGGATAGTGTGAGATCAGTACTTATAGCACAGGCAGTAATGAAATTAGAAATATTATTAATAAACACTGAAATAGCTTGAAGATCAAACATCAAGTTCTATTCTACCAAAGCAAGGGTCTATGTGCTATAGAACGAGTATGGTAACCCCAAACAACGATATATTTTTGGGTACACATTTTAAAGAATTCATGGGTGCAGATTTGCCCAGTGTTAATAATGTAAACGAACTGACCGACTGCATTTTATTTTGCATTTATATGTCTCACAACTCTAATCTGAAATGTTTGAAGTAATGCTTCCTTATAAGATGACTTAAAATAGTCACATTCTCTAGACCAGAACCTGGCCACGGACAATCCTGAACTGGGCTGCAATTAACGAGGCATGCCGATTTGGACGCTGGCGCTCCAAAATTGCCGACCCCCCAACTCCCCTGAGCCCCCACCCCCTGGTCCTTGAACATTTTTCCGCCTCGACACAGGTCCCCGAACCAAAAAAAGTTGGGGACCCCTGCTCTAGACAAAGAAAATACATCACAAATATGAATGTCACAGGTCTTGTGAAACACCATATACATAGGATTATCCAATATTGTGTTGTATAGAGATCCCTGAATACAAAAAGTGTCTACATCTGTCAGGGCCTCTACAAACAAATGACACTGCTTGCATTTTACTACAAAAGTATTTGCTAGAAACCACTTCTTGTTTTTCTATCAATGTTCCATTTATCCTTTAACACTGGTTTTGTGTTTCGGGAACCTTAATTATAGGGCATCTCAAAGAAATGAGTTATAGTTCCACTGCATCACTCTAGTCTAATGTGCTCATTATATTTGCAGTTTTGTCTCTAGCAGATATGGATGGGATGACCCTTATACACGTATTACCCATTCGGATTTTCTCTGGAGAGAAGGTGCTTGCAAGGAAACATGATTACTCTCAAGATTTACATTAGAGAACATTAGAGACAGATGATGGGGTTTTTTTTTTTTTTTGCCCATAAAAAAGATTAAAGAACAACAGGCCACTCCTTTAGAACTGATTTTTTTTCATTTCAAGCAGAGTTCTTCACAATGAGGGCAATGAGATTGTGGAAAGGCCAGATGTTTTGATGGCTGATTCTATTAATGTCTTTAAAGAAAAAAATTACCGTACATTCAACCCCCAGCCGCTGGACATGCATTCACAATGTGTGCAATTGTAGCGTAAGTAAGCCACCAGTGTGCATGCCTTATTCTCTATTACTCTATACTGACAATAGAGAAAAGAGACATTTTTGTAACCGTTTCTTAGCTCACTTAGAATAGAATCACACTCCAGCATACCGGAAGAACTAGGATTTTACAGTGCTGTGCCTGTACTTAGCGGGCACTAAAGGATACACCTCAGGTGATCCTACAAGGAAATAAAATACACAGATTTGTTATAAAATAACATATTTTTAAATTGCATTAAATGAAGTTATTTTATTGCATTTTGGATGCTTTTTTATTGAAACTATGTGATCACATATTACTCACTGTTTTTATAAATTTTATATTAGACTAGACATTAAGCCCGTTAAATTAACGGGCGCTAGAACATATGTAGTCAAACATTTATAAAAACAGAATTGTTGTAGGCAAATTTTCGCCTGCGCTACGCAAATTCACTAACGTGCGAATTTACGCTCTGGTCAGCGAACAGTAACGTATTTACGTTTTTCAGACTATCACTCACAATTGTAAAACACGCCACAGCGTAAGGGTGCGAAGTTGCGCGTCTATCTACTTCGCTAGTGTAAATTCGCCAGAGGCGGTCCGTGCGGCACATGCGCAGTAGCGCAATTCCACACACACAGGGACTGGACGCAGAGACACTTGAACTTTACATTAAGCCGGTTAAATTAACGGGCGCTAGAACATATGTAGTTAAACATTTATAAAAACAGAATTGTTGTAGGCGAATTTTTGCCTGCGCTACGCAAATTCACTAACGTGCTAATTTACACTCTGGTCGGCGAACGGTAACGTATTTACGTTTTTCAGACTATCACCCACAATGGTAAAACACGCCACAGTGTAAGGGTGCAAAGTTACGCATCTATCTACTTCCCTAGCGTAAATTCGCCAGACATGGTCTGTGCGGCACATGCGCAGTAGCGCAATTCCACGCACACAGGGACTGGACGCAGAGACACTTGAACTTTACATTAAGCCGGTTAAATTAACGGGCGTTAGAACATATGTAGTCAAACATTTATAAAAACAGAATTGTTGTAGGCGAATTTTCGCCTGCGCTACGCAAATTCACTAACGTGCGAATTTACGCTCTGGTCGGCGAATAGTAACGTATTTACGTTTTTCAGACTATCACCCACAATTGTAAAACACGCCACAGCGTAAGGGTGCGAAGTTGTGCGTCTTTCTACTTCGCTAGCGTAAATTCGCCAGAGACAATCCGTGCGGCACATGCGCAGTAGCGAATTCCACGGACACAGGGACTGGACGCAGAGACACTTCAACTTTATTATATAGGATGGTTTTATTGTTCTGTGTTTCTGTTCAATGCCTGTCAAAACATCGAAGTGCAGTTAGGTAATTGCATATTTCGAACCCACTAAGAAAAAGTGGGATATTCCCTTGCCTGGGATGCAATTGCTTTTCTAGTTGCCAGAAGGGGATATTTGCAGTTCATGCAAGTAAAGGTCCATGTGTCATCAGACTACACAAATTACTAGGGGCAGGAATACAGGAACATAAGTCAGCAATCAATACTAGGTAATCGGATCAAGCTTCTTCTGGTCATTTCGTAAAGCAAAGAGAAGAGGTGAATCCACCAGCTGGAGACCTTATGACCCCATGGCCTAAACAGAGAGTTTTATCTGAGTACTATTTGCTGGCAATTTTATTGGGGTCAGGTATTTCATATTTATAATTCTATTTATTTCTTCAAAGGATATTCACTTTATATAAACAATGTGGACTCTCTAAAAAAAAAAAAAGGGGGACAAAGGGATAGAACATTGTGATAAACAGATATATGATACAATTTATATAAAATGCTTTTTTTGCAACAATGTGGTTATATGAGAATTTTTTTGTACTTTTTTTTGTACTTTAGAAAAATGTGAGTCACCAGCAGATGGCGCTGTGTTGTTACAATATAAATTGTTTATGCATGCACTGTTGTAGTAGCTTGGCTAAAAAAAAGTTCAGAAATGTTGCTGCTGCAACATTGTCTGAATAAAGTTTGTTTAAGATGATTCTTTAGTAGTGCTGTCTGCTATAATATATTCTAGTGAACTGGTGGATATGGCCATCCTGTTTCATGCACTCAATATAAGGATTATACTCAAGGTGAAGTGCGAATAAGTGCATTTTCTGAAATTCAACCATCCAATCTTTTTTTTGGGGGGGGGGGTCATTTTCAATCGAATCGTTCTAATTGAACGATCGCATTGTTCGAAACAAACAATTCGAACAATTTTTTTTTTTAATTTATTTTTCAGGACGGGTTTTAGGAGGTCCCCCATAGGCTAAAATGGCAATTCGGCAGCTTTAAGGTGGTGAATAGTCGAATTCAAAGGATTTTTAAAGGTCAAGTACTTCAAAAATGTTTCAATTCAAATCGAATTTTGGGCTATTCGATAGTCGAAGTAACCCAAAATTACTTCGACCCTTAGTAAATGTGCCTCTAAAAGTCAATGTAAATGTGAACAACTCCTTTAACACCCACTAGATAAAGGCAAGACGACTCTGCTCAATCAAGACAATGGCTGACGCAGGACATGGGACTGGAGTATTTACAAAATGAATGTGAATTAATGTGAACATGTAAGCACTGACCGCAGGTTCAGATGCAACCACTCTGCGTCTGAACCTGCGTTTGGAGCTTACACGCATCTCGTGGGTACAACATCATTGAAAAGAATGGAGTGCGTCTAGACCTGCGCTCCCCTGAGGCTGAACGCAGCCAAACAGAACACAGGGGAGCGCAGGTAACAAACACCCGTGTGTAATGGCCCTAAAAACATTGTCATTGTGTGGGGCTATTTTAGCTTTACATAAGTTAACTGATAGATTATCTTATTCCTTTTGTTTTTTGCAACATTCTACAACATGCTGTCAGGTGGGGGTGACGGTTTTTTTCTTGAATGAAACAAGAAATTCAAACTTTCATAATTTTATTTTTAAAGAATATTTTTTTGGAAGTACTAATTATATATGCAGGGAAATTACAACACTCATTGTGAATTGTTAAATTCTAGGTCATGAAGAAATAAAAATCCATAGATAATTTGAGGTAAGGGTCAGATTTATCAGAATGTGAGATTTCTCAAAACTCACTCACTTTCTATTCATACTTATGGGATATTTTTAGAATCATATTAATCAACGGGCAAAAGTTAGAGTTTACCATTTGATAGATATGCTTCTAAACTCCATTCCTACTCCATAGGAATGAATATAAAGTGGTGAGTTTTTTTTTGGAGTAAACTCTAATCTCATGTTTTGATTAATCTACCTCTAAGTGGAAATAGGAGTGAAAATGATCTGGTAGTGAAAGGGTTAAAGAGGAAACAACCTTTAATGACCATGTGGATAGTGACATACCCTTGTTATAATGGGAGTTTTATGTCTAATTTTGTATAGATCATGTTTTTTTTAAACTTTTGGGGGGTTATTTATCAGAAGTCAAATTTTAGAGCTTTGCAAGCTTTTTTTTTTTTGAGCTATTTCCAGCTTCAGCGGATAATAAATCTCAATAAATAATAAAAAACTAGATTAAAAAAAAAAAGCTAAATTTTTCTCATTTTATTATTGGGAAAATTCGAGTTTTGTACAGTATACCTTTGGAAACTCAATTTCTTTTTTAAACTATAGGGATTATGGTATGGTGGCAGGCACACATTTTGTAGTAAGTGCAGAGTACAGAATCAATTATATTATATAATATCACAAAACTTTCAAATAAAAAAAATGGCCCCGAATTTCTATTCAAGAAAACTAAATACAGACTAACATAGCATATAGTTTAAACATTTTATCTTGAACTGATATTTGTTTTCTGCAAAATACATTTGTTACAGATATATTATTTTCAGATCCATAATGATAAAAGCACAGAAAAAAAAGAATCATAAAGTACTTTATTTGTCATTTTTTTTCAAGAATGAAATTGAAAAAATATTTCATTGAAAAGAATCAATGTAGAATTTCCAATGCCTTATTCATTTTAAGTTGTGATATTCTCAAACCACATTCAGTGCACCAGTGTTTATCGGAAAACCAGAGTCAATAGAGATCAGTTTTCAAGCAAAGTGATATGAGATCATTCATATCTTCCATCTTTACTCAGGTTTAGACGCTAGCACACAAACATAAGTGTTCTGTACCTCTACTATTGTTTCTGTGGAAGAGACCTGCATGATTTCCAGAAACCTGAAATGAGGCAAAAAGGTTATAATTAGACATTCAGGTTTTTCAAATATGGTATCTACTAGCTGCCTATGGTGCATCAATATTAATATGCATATTTAGAAATTTAAAGCATTGCAACAAATTTAGGAAAAGAAATATGGACATTTTTAATTAATGGATAAACTACATACATGGTAGCAAATGTAAATGATTCACTTAGTGAAATAAAAAAAGAAAGTATGAAAAACCACTGTCAATCAATCACAGGTTAAACACAGGAAGACAAAAAAAATGGAGCAGCTCAACTGAGAATTTAGCATTACAGAAATATCTTCCAATACTAAAACTGTGGAAGACAGTTTCCATAATGTGACTGCCTTATAAACCAAGCTGGCTTAAAGGGCAAGGAAAGTCAAAGAAATAAAATCCCATTTTTACTTTCTTTAATGAAAAAGAAATCTATCTCCAATATACTTTCATTAAAAAATGTGTACTGTTTTTATAAGAAACCTGACTGTATGCAGTGAAATTCTCCATTTACTGCTGTGGATATGAATTGTCAGACGGTCCCTAACTTCTGACAGGGAAACAATCACTTATAAACAGCAGGGGGAGCCCCCGCCTTACTTACCAGCCATGCAGAACTCAAGCAGCTTTGTTTTTTGATCATTTATGACAATCCCTAAGAAGCCCAGACCACACTGAGCATGTGTATGTAGTCTAGTCTTGCAAAGATGTATAACAAAGTTACAAGATGACAGCCCCCTGTGGCCAACTTTGAAAATATAAATCATTTGTTTGATTAGGCTTGTGCTGCAGTAAGTTCATATTTATGTTTAGTATACAAAATACAGCATTTCTAGCCTTATTCTATTTTAGACTTTCCTTGCCCTTTAATTTGATGATGGAAATCATCTTTTCCTCCATTTCCTTTGGTTTCCTTGTGTTGGAAATAATTCCTTACCAAAATGGTTTTAAACATAAATCAATGCCTGTACTTGCAACTACTTTTATATAAGTAAGAAAAAGAAGAAAAAGAAAGTTAGAGAAAGTAAATGAATAAATACATTTTCAAAGAACATTCTTTTATCTTGGTATTACTAGGAATGTACCGAATCCACTATTTTGGGAACTGGGCAAATCCCAAATCTCAAATTCATGAAGGATTCAGCCAAATCCCAAGCTGATTCCAAACCCTAATTTCCATATGCAAATTAGAACAAGGAAGGGTTGGGGAAAAAAACGTGTACACATTGGGCACAGTTAAAAATTGCAATTTCCTTGTTTATCTGAGGAAATGATGTGTGATTTTAAGGATAATGATTTGAATTCGGTTCAGCAAGAAAGTTGAATTCAGCCAAGTTCTGTTAAAAATGGCAAAATCCTGAATTTGGTGCATAACTAGTTGTTAGTCATGGTAATTGGGTGTGTAGAAGATGAAAATAAAAGGGTATATAAGTTAAGAGGGGGGGAGCAAGGTTATAAGAAAACTAAAGTAGCAAATATAATACAAAAGTTTTTATTTTAAGTTGTATATAAATGTTTATGATACAGGGCATTAACTACATAACAAGAGAAAGACAAACAAAATATATATAAAGAAGTTTAAGAAATTACATATCCCATGGTTCCCATGGTTCCTGTATCTGCTGAAATTTAGCTTGTTAATTTAGTGATGTGCAATGAATATTATAGCCACCTTTATAAAGGCAAAATGTACTATGATTATTTGGTTTAGCTACAGTGTGTATAATTGGCTAGTAAAAAAAGTAGCAAGAATATGCTGCCCCTAACAGCATTAAACCTCTAATACATAATATTACAAATCAAATGAATATGTCAAGAAGATTTTTTTTACCTGTTTTCAGTTGTCTTCAATAAATCTTTTGCTTTCTCAGGTTCAACATTAAGAAACGTTTGGTACATGGAGAAGGTTTGAATTAAACCCAACACATCTTTCAGTGACATTGAGAATTTGCTAACTATATTTGTCACCCTGCAATAAATAAATATAATATCAAAGGGGTGATTTCACCAGAAAGTTTTATATACTGATGACAAAGCAACTGCAAGTGGAGAGGTCTCTCTGTATTTAATTGTGTGACTATGCAAGGAGTGATTAACAAAGGGGCATGCAGCCAAAAAATTACTTAAACAAGAGAGTGACCACCCCACTTGCAGTTGCTTTATTGTGCCAATACTTTATTTTTCTAAACTCTGGAATTACCACCACATTTAAGCTGGTGATAGCTCCATGTTTAAGCTGGTGATAGCCCCGGGTCATTTAAATACAATAGAGCACATACACACAGTTTTTAGAAAGACTGAACAGGCACTTAGTGAATCAATGTAAGAATTATATATGAATGTATGGATTATATATAAGGGCCTGTAACTTGGGAAGCAGCTTTAAGGTGGCGGCCCTCCATGTCTACAGGTATATGGTAAAAAAATACTTTCCAAAAAATCCCCACTTCCTCTGTTGCTGGATACTTTCCTATCCCCTATCTCTGCTGCTGGATACTTTCCTTTTCACTTCCTCTGCTGCTGGATACTTTCATATCAAATCCAGCAGCAGAAGTGGGGTGGGGTTGTGTTCCAGTGAATGAGGGGAATTGAACAACAGATACTGATCCGTATGAGTGGGTTTCCTGTATACATGTACCCACTGGAACACAAACTGGTTGTCATTAGGACTCTGCACCACAGGGCGGATCTGGTGATTGTTGTGGGTATATAACATGCTGTATAATTCTAGGCAGTGTCATTCGGTGGTTACCAAAGCAAATTACTGTAAGTACTTTCTTGCATAAAAAAGGAAATTAACTAGGACCCTGTTAAGGTCTTACGTTGAGTATGCAGAGCAGTTTTGGGCTCCTGTTCTTAAAGGAAATCTAAAGCTTAACCAAAGTAGTTGGGCAGAAATGTTATATATTAGAATTTGCCAGCCAAAGGCAACCACAGCCCTTGCTGATTCTGCTTATTCACTGCATGTGCTCTGTTTTGCTGTCAGATACTGAGCTTAGGGACCAATGCACATCAAACTGTGAAAAAAAAAAAAAAAAATATATATATATATATATATATATATATAAAATATAAATGTCACAGTATAAAGCTGATTAGTAAATCACTCAGATTACTGGTACATGGTAGCTCAGAAACCAGCACAATTAGCATTCGTTTCATTTAAGTAATCAGCTCTGTATCATCAGTTTATATGACAGGCAAACATTATTTATTGCTTTATGATTCGCCACAACCACTAGGCTAAGCTTCTTAACAGCAGCTTAAAGCACATTGAGCATGTGCATGTCACACACACGTCTAGCAAAATCCAAGATGGGAGACTCCTGGGACAACTTTGAAGACCTGGATCATTAGTACTATAGAGATGCTGAACCTTTAGGCTGGTTCAATATATAAAATGTTATTTCTGGCCATATTGACTTATAGGGTTTGCTTATCCTTTAAAAAGTATATTAATAAGCCAGACAGAATGCAGACACATGAAAATAGGCTGGTAATAGGGGTAGAGACTTTCCAAGTTGAGATTGTTTTCTCTAGGGAAAAGGCACTTGTGCCTTTTTTTCAACCCAACTTAATTAATTATTTACCTACGGGGGAAAATTATCCCAAAGGTACATTAGTGGGACAAAGTAGTGGTAACACCATTATACACAACAATCTAGTCTAGTAACATTGTTCAGGGGGTATAGTTTTCAATTAAAAGGTTAGGTTCTGTTTGTGGCACCGTTTGTATGTGGTATTGTTTTTTGAGCTTTGCACTGTTTGTTTGATTCTGCTCTCGGTCTCTCCACGGTTACTGGGAGTTTGTCTTGAAAGTATTTCCTGTGTTGTTTTTAACATTTCCCCTGTCCACACAATAAAGTGTTGAAAATGAGACTTCAATTTGCATCACTGATCCTGTTAAGTGTGGTACCTTAATTCGTTTTTTGAGTGCAGTACCTTAATTAGTGTTTATTTTTTGTTTTCTTTTTTTTTTTTAAATACTCTAAGGGGTAAGATTTATCAAAAGGTGGGATTGGAGCTCACCACAGAAAAACTTACCCAGTTTCTACGTGTTCCTATGGTATTTGTAACCATGTTTACCAAATGGCGAACTCTAACTTTCACCAGCTGATAAATAAAAATCCCATTGGAATGAATGGAAAGTGAAATGGAAGAGTTCTTTCCTGTGGTGAGCTCACATGTCACATTTTGATTAATCTGTCCCTAAAAATGTGGTTTAGTTGTGTCCACAACTGACCTGGGGCCTAGCAATTCTGGTTAGGTTAATTTGACTAAACAAGGCCTGCATAAATAATACTTATAGCTTAGCAACACTGACTGAACTTAAGCTGAACTGTGTACACCTGCAATCGGAATAAGGTTCTTTTCCATAGTTAACATTATTAGGAACAAAAAAACAGGATATGTAAAACTTTTGCCAAGACAAAACAGGATTCAGCTAAGGATAACATTTTTTTTAATATATGAAGTGGTGTACAATAATAGTATTATTTATCCAGTTCTGTTATTTTACCAATTCATTATTGAACACCACCCTGAAATCACCATTTTTTAAATCAACAGGCAGAATCCATTACAAGTTAAAGGGGTTGTTCACCTTTGAGTTAACGGTTAGTATGATGTAGAGAGTGATATTCTGAGACAATTTGCTATTAGTTTTCATTTTTTATTATTTGTGGTTTTTGAGTTATTTAGCTTTGTATTCAGCAGCTCTTCAGCTTGCAATTTCATTAATCTGGTTGCTATGGTCCAAATTACCCTAGCAACCATGCATTGATTTGAATGAGAGACTGGAGAGGCCTGTATAGAAAGATGACTAATGAAAAGTAGCAATAACAATAAATATGTAGCCTTACAGAGCATTTGGTTTTATATGGGGTCAGTGACTCCCATTAGAAAACTAGAAACAGTCAAAAGAAGAAGACAAATAATTAAAAAAGTATAGAAAATAAATACTAAAGCCCAATTGAAATGTTTCTTAGAACTGGCCAATCTATAATTTACTAAAAGGTTAACTTAAAGGTGAACCATCCCTTTAAAAGTGTAGTTATTGCTATATTATATATCATGCCTTGTAGTTACCTCTCCTTGTCAGTATAGGGTATTACATCAAAAATTTCCTTATAACTAGACCTGACAAGTTGAACTTTTTCATTTGCATATGGAGACAGAGCATCTGATACCTGTAAAACAAATTAAGTCAGAATTTTGCTGTAATTAGAACCACTCAATCTATAAAATAAGAATTTTTAAGTGAGTTACAGTTTCCTTACATAACTTACATGGAATCTTATGTCAATTATGTATCAAGCAATGACATGGAAGAAGAGTGTGACAAGGATAGGACAGCCTGTAGGGTTTAAACTTACTGCAACTCCCCTAATCACCAATGAATTAAAAAAAAACTAAATGACACTGATGCCCCAATCAACTTACTGATTTACTACATTAAAGGGATAATGTCAAGGGAAAACATGTTTTTTTTTCATAAACACATCAGTTAAAAGTGCTACTCCAGCAGAATTCTGTACTGAAATCCATTTCTCAAAAGAATAAACAGATTTTTTTTTATATTCAATTTTGAAATCAATTTCCCCTGGTCATGTGACTTGAGCCAGCACTTTAGGAGGGAACTGCTTTCTGTTGTTTTTCCTTCTCAATGTAACTGAAGGGACACATTTTTTTACTATTAAGTGCTGTTCTTAGATCTACCAGGCAGCTGTTATCTTGTGTTACGGAGCTGTTATCTGGTTACCTTCCCATTATTCTGTTGTTAGGCTGCTGGGGCGGGGGGGGGGGGGGGGGGGGGGGGTTAGGGCGGAGGTGATATCACTCCAACTTGCAGTAAAGAGTGATTGAAGTTTATCAGAGCATGACTTGGGGTAGCTGGGAAATTGACAATATGTCTATCTCATGTCAGATTTCAAAATTAAATATAAAAAAAATGTTTGCTCTTTTGAGAAATGGATTTCAGTGCAGAATTCTACTGGAATAGCATTATTAACTAATGCATTTTGAAAAAACACATTTTCCCATTGCAGTATCCCTTTAAATTTGTGAATTACACAGTAAAATCAACTGTTTATTTAGTGAATAAAGTACCCTCCCAATTGTAAAATATAAGGATATTATAAGTTACTGAGGCGTTCCCCCGTAGTTACAGGGTCTGTTCCCTCTGTAGCAACATCCCTGCTTTTCAGTAAAATGATTTAGCTGTGGATAAAAACACATCCATCAAGTTCAATCTTTTGGCCAAGCAAAACCTATAACATACCTAACTGCTAGCTGACTGTGCAGCACACACAAGGAATATGATCAAAATGTTGGTTCTATGCACTTGTGTTTCTGGAGGGCCCAGATAACGAACTTGTATGGGGCCCAATGTTTCTGATAGTGACCCTGAATACATTTATGGATTCCACTGTGTGTTAATCAAATAGTTTTGTTTAGGTTTTTAGTTTCAGTATAACTGGGTAACAAAGAATGTTAAGAAAAGAACAAAGGATGCCCTTGATTGACTATTAAAGGGGAACACAAAAACATAACTTAAGCTTTTTGAAAAGTAAACATAATTTCAAGCAGCTATGCAATATACATCAATTTAAAAATATGCAGACTTTAAATAATTTTTAATGGTTCCTGACAGTTCCCTAAGCCTAACTCCTGCTCTCCTTCTGATCTGTCTGACTACTTTGCGGAGCTGGTTGACTATTGTTACTTTATATCAGCAGCCAGCTGTCCTCAGCCTGCATCCCCCAACCCCCCCCCCCCCCAATTCCCTGCACACAATTTCAATAAGGAAAGGAACATCGCCATGCAATGCATTCTGGGTTATGTAGTTCCTGCATGCTGTCTGTAAGCTGTGGAGAAGTTACAATTTGTAACATCAGTGTTTAGTCCCTCCTTCCCTGCCAGGATTTCAAATGATGCAGAAAGAGAAGAACTGTTAAACAGCTGGATATCAGCATAGAAAATGGAATTTATTCATACTTTCTTTTTTGAAGAAACATGTAACCATGATGGCTATAGTCTGGGTTTCTGTGCTATTTGGGCCTCTTTATCAAATTTTGGTTTGGAAGCTGGAGTTCCCCTTTAATAATTTTATCAACTTGAATCTAGCAGAGGTCTGACCACAGTCAGTATAATTAGATGTAAGAATTAAAAAGAGAGCGGTACCCTGCTTATATCAGTTTAATACATGCAATTGTGAACTATTAGGAATCTTTCAGTTTCCACCAACACCCATACAAATATGATTTAATAGCTGTGTAACAACACTAATGACCCCACCTCAGTGGTTGATAATCTACTTAGACTTATCACTTAAATATGTTTCTAAAGTGCAGTGCAATTATTCAAAATTCATAGGTAAAATTAATTCTAGTAAAAAAGTCAATCAATTCATTTCTTCAAGTGATTAGAAAGTAATTCATATATTTCTGTACATAGTGTGTATACAATTCATTGAAAATTCTTCAAATGAATTAATGGAAGTCAATTAGTCTAAAGTGCAGTGCTAATAAATAAGAATTCATTTCTTATCCCAAATTAATTGTAATAGTATAAATAGAAAAAGGAATTTGTGACCATTCAAAATTAGAATAAATTATTTAACCAATGTGCTCAAGTTAATGAGATAATAGTGGCAAAATGAAATAAGAGGAGGTAGAGTTGTCCCAATTTCTTCTGCCTCATGATTTCTATCCCTGGGACACCACAAAGATGGAGAAGGCAGAGTAACCGGGACTGGCGCCTCAATTTTAATTAGCCCTAAACTATTGAAGAAACTTTCAGTAGAGAATTAATGCAGAAAGAGAAGGATTGATATGAAATGAGCAGTTAGCTTCTATATCACCAACCCCAACAAACAATTCCGCAGTAAGAAATCACTTCAAGCTTGTTAACGGCATCAGTATAAAACCAAAGAGCTAAAGAGCTCTGGGTAATAAAGAATGTCCCAGAGTTGTAGATATTCTGGGTATAAAATTGCAGCTTGTTTGTAGAATCTTAATAAAACAGGATCAGTCTGTAATAATGCAATGGTTTTTTGAATGTCAAATTTAAAGTAATCAAACTCAAGAAACAAGATAAGGCTTTATTTACATCTCTCTTTTTATGGTGACTACCCTCACACTATCCCAGCCCTTAGGGGATGAGAAATATCATACAGACTGTATGTCTTTAAAAAGGCCATGTCTATCTACATATACCATTTCATGGTAGTTGTTATCATTCTATGTCCTATTTCCAAAGGTCTGTACCTATGAAAAGGAACTGACTGTATGGAAAATCACTTTTATATAATCAAAATGATTTAGTTAAAATGGGAGCTTGGCCTTCTGAACTTCCTGGCTAACAGGTTTTCAGCTATGGGCCTTTAATACATTACTTTTTGATCATACCAATTTGAAATGTTTTTCAATACATTATTTCGCAATGTAATACTGCATTTCAGTAAAAGGTAATGAACTTCTCTTCTTACCTCAATCATGACCTGTGTAAGCTGCTGTGATCGGTCTTTGTAATGGACCTCAATTTCTGGAAGATAGGTATGAAACGCAAGACAACCACGGGGCTTCAGTACTCGGTCAACCTAGAATTAAACAAGAGGCATTTTATCCATGCTGCATACCATATACAATAGTTATTCTATTTATTTAAAGTAGCAGTGCACTTCCTTGTTTAACACAAGTTAAGATTTATGCTAAACATGTATATTGCTTTAATCATGAACCAAACATGGAGTAGCTTCAATGTATCTGTTTAGCGCAAGAAATTAAAAAAAAACGGGTTATATGTGATTAAAACAATAGGCCGAAGGTATGTTCAGCACAAAACCTAGTCACTTATATGTTGATCAAGGGGTTATACTTCCA
Organism: Xenopus borealis; assembly: GCA_024363595.1. Lineage (NCBI taxonomy): Eukaryota > Metazoa > Chordata > Amphibia > Anura > Pipidae > Xenopus > Xenopus borealis. The sequence goes on along the minus strand of CM044447.1, from coordinate 92,908,549 downwards.
CTTTAAAGGTATAAACATGCAAAAAGCAGTTGAAATGATCAATCTATCAATAGAATATTAGTATTCTAAATAATGTGTTGCCTATGACAGGTACTGTTGCCATTAGGTAGGTATGTCTTGGAGAAGTCATATGACATTAGTCTCATATGCATTTAGTTTTACATTCCAATCAATGGGAAACATTTGCTGATATCTATGGACATTTTGATTGCTATGCCTATTTCTAAGATAACCAAAAATGACTAAAAGCAAATGGAAATAGCACACAGTGGTCCCCACAAATATAAATTCTCCACAGGCAAAAATAAACGAGAATCTTGCATGCATTTGTGTCATGAGAGCCCTAGTATTATGCAGGCATCAGAAAATACACAAGTTGACAAGTCTCTATAAATATTTCTTACTTTTCAAAGCTCCCAACTTTGAATGTGTTATTTTTTGTATGAAATCTCTAAATATTGCAAAAAAAAAAACCCCTAAATATGTACAGTAATAAAATTGAAATAAGATGGCAGTTACACTAATCACTGTTTAGGACAAAGATAGTTTAACAATTTATATATATGTGTATATGTATATATTTGTTGAATGGTGTGTTGTAAATGGTTAAATACCCACAGATTGATATCAGTTGTCCTGTAACCCCTATAATCATGTAACTTCATTAGCTGCAGCAGGAGCATAATCCAACTATTGACCGGTCTTCTGGACAACTTAATGCATACAAGTACATTCACATTTTTCTGTTCCAGTTTCTGTTTTCACCACTTTAATTGTCCCTGTTTATGAACTAATGCCAGAGTGTTAAGAGACATCTCTTTAAATGAAAACTAAACCCTAAAGATGAATGTGGCTAAAAGTGCCATACTTTATATACTAAACTTACTGCACCAGCCTAAAGTTTCAGCTTGTCAATAGCAGCAATGATCCAGGACTTCAAACTTGTCACAGGGGGTCACCATCTTGGAAAGTGTCTGTGACACTCACATGCTCAGTGGGCTGTGAGCAGCTGTTGAGAAGCTAAGCTTAGGGGCTGTCACTAATTATCCAGCAGAAAATGAGGTTGTCCTGTAATATAAACTGATGCTACAGGGCTGGTTATTAAATACTGATGCTAATTGCACTGGTTTCTGAGCTGACATGTAGTAATTATCTGTATTAGTGACTAATCAGCCTTATATTGTGACATTTCTTGTCTATGTGTACTGTATATTGTGAGTGGGTCCCTAAACTCAGTAAGTGACAACATCATAGAGCATGTGAATCCGTGAATCAGCGGAAAAGAAGAGCTCCTGGGGCGTCTTTGGAGGCACAGATATTTCCTGCTGCTGTGGTTGCTTTGGGCTGGTACAGAAGTCCAAAACATAATGTACAACATTTCTAGCCTACATCTTTAGTTAAGCTTTAGTTCTTCTTTCAGAAGAATTCCAAAGGCCTCCCGCCAAACTGTTCCTGGGATTGTGCAATTGATCTAATTTCTGGCTAAGGTCCTCCTAGGGGTAAACCTACCCTCTGCAGCTAAGTAGGGAAACAATTACACCTATAGGAGGACAACAAGTGCTGCAGTTTACAGTGGTAGTCATTGCTTGAGTCTGTTGTTATGTATGGTAGACTTTGAGTTAAGTTTTTAAGAGACTGAGGAAAACTTCTCTCTGGGGGAGCAAGAGAGGGATAAATAAATACACTATGTGAAAGTTCAAGAAATCAGAATTTTAAAACAGTTTGTACATTGTTTGTATAATATAAATCATCAGCTCACTATACCTTCTGCAAAATCTCCCCTATCTCCACTGCAATACTTAGTTGAGGCAGGCATCTTGGATTTCACTGACTCCTCCTACCTATATCTTCACAGCCAACTGCAGCTTTGAACTCTCCACATGCTCAGTTGAAATTCCTTGCTTGCCTAAAAAACATTCTAAGCTATTTTGAAATCTGCCAAACTTCTGTGTTAGTGCTTCCACCTTTTTGCATAATGACATCACCAGCAGGGGATAAGATAGGGAAATCTCATGATACTTCTAGAGTTTACTAAAGCTAGGCATTCTGGATAGAATACTCAGGGCAGTGCTACAATCTGAGCATGCTCATGAACTCATTTGCATGCTGTAGTCACAGTATGGACTCCCTCAGTGAGAGAACCCATTTGACAAAGTAAGGGATTTTTTTAAAACTGCTGTTTTTTTTAAAAGAAAACTGTACATGAAGTTTGATTACACGTGTTTAGGTTGTACTGGTCAAATTGTTACTATGTTTTTTATTTTGGCTGCGGTTGGTGCCCTTTAAGGTTGGAAACATCAGTTGAAGTACCAGGTGGTGGCTCTGAGAGTAGCGGAGGAGTCAGCCAAGACTGCATCGAGACACAAGAGACGAGATGTAATGAGGATAAACAAGTGAAGGGCTATGAAAATCATGAGAAAGAGTTTATTGTTTGTTTTTTGGGAAACCATGATAAGAATATCAGCAGCAGAGGGGACTCTACTCTCTTAGAGAAGGATTTTAGTAGCAGAAATTAATAAAGACTGTAACTGGCAGAGATGGGATTAAGGACGGCCAGTTAGTAGCAAGTTGCAGTAGTCTAAGTGGAATAACATGAGAACATGCATGAGCTTTTTTTCACAGTTGCTTGTGAAAGAATATATTTTGGCAATATTATGTAGGAAGAAGTGACAGGTTTTGAATATGGTGTAAAACACCAGTCTTGCATGAAAAGGGCATTAGCTCAATGGATGAAAACATAAAGTTCATTAGTGGACTATATCGAAAGAGAGTAGGGGGTCTGAGTTAACATATAAATGAACAGTGCAGGGCTACTTTTGTTATCACTTTGGTTACTTGCCGTACAGTATATACTGATTAAGGGTTTCTAAAGAAAGCCATGAACAGACTTAGTATTAACTGATATACCATAATAGAGAGGTATGTATTGCTGTCCATACAGTTAAATGCAATACAAGGTTGGTCATCCCTTGCTAAATAACTTAATTAACACTTTGCCTGCCAAGCATACATAGAATCGGAGCCGATTCTGGGGCTGCTGCCGCCTGAGGCAGCAGCCCCCTTCCCACTCCGCGCTTAAAAATCAGCGTCGGAGCTAGTGCATCGGAAATTCGGCTCTTAAAGTTACAAGAGGAGGCCTTTTGCCGCCCCTTGTAACCAGCTGCTCCGTGCCGCCTGAGGCAAGGTTCTCTCTCATATTTTGCCACTGCTGCAGAGGATCAAGAGTGATGAAAACCAGTAACAAGCCAAGAGGGCTGTCATTTCTATCCTGCTCCACAAATATAGAAGATCCCTAGAGGCCACATAATTTAGTAAATATATGCATATTGGGCATCAAACTATTTAGCAGACCTCTGCCATTCATATTTAGGGTAAGTGGAGGAGGAGAAGCTCCCTTTTTGAGCTATAGACAAATGAACTAGTAGAAGGGCTGTTGGTTTAGCTTGTTAGCCTAAAAAAAACTGAATTTCAGCACAGACCACCTGTGTAAGAAGATTACTTGACATAGTTCAATTGCTCTGAAGCAGTGTTTCCTTTCTTAGCTTTTGGCCATAGAAAAAATGGGTGAAGAGGTACTGGCCACTATGGATTGAATGAGAATGAACATGAGACCTACTTGCATTTCCTTACCCTAAAAAGTTGAGTAGCACATGGGAGAGGGGGGGAAGAGATCAGGGACTGCCCCTCAGCAGAGGAATGACCCAGGCAAGCAAATGTGGTGCCCCCCCCCCCAAGAATGCCAACAGGGCATTGGTGTTCCAGTCTTGGGTTGCCCCCTAGTCCTACCTCCACTCTGCACTGCTACTGCTACAAGATCCTACCTCAGGCTGTGGAAGGTAGAGCTGAGGGCAACTGCATGCTTAATCAATTCTGGCCATCCATCAATTTTGGTAGTTATCTTGCAAAAGGTAAGGCAGTGAGCAAGGCATTGGCTGACCACAAAGCCTCCTGTTGAGCCCCCAGTGATGGATCACCAATAGTGATGAGCAAATTTGTCCCGTTTCGCCGAAATATCCGCGAAACTCAGAAAAAATTTGCAAAATGGCAAAGATTTGAATGCATTGAAGTCAATGAGCACAAAAATTCTTTTGACATGCAACAATTTTGATGCAAGCAACAATTTTTATTTTTTGGACTCTTGTCCAAATGCATTAAAAGTCAAGGTGCGCACTTTTCCACAGTGAATTTTTACAGTAATTTCGGAAAAACATTAACAGTTGGCAAAGTGGGAAAATTCGCAGTGAATCCATGCCTGGTGAATACATTTGCCCATCACTACTCACAGCCTGAATTCTTACAAATAAAATGTGAGAAGCAAACACAAAAATATTCCCATGCAGCTGTTGCAGATTATAAATGTGTTGTAAATCTCTATGCCTAACTACAGATGTGGCCAAATGCCTGATTTTTTTTTTATGCAGTGAAAGAGTTTTAGCCAATTAAAATATATTAAGGTCAAATGCTGACGTGGTGAATAGAATGCAAACAATTTTGTGAGGGAAGGGAATTTTTCTTTCCTAATTGTTACATTTGTAAGTAGCTGTTAGAAGATAAATCTCGGGTGTGGCCAGGAATGCAATTCTTGCTCTGCCTGATTAATAGGACCTTTTCAGGCAAACATCAGCTTAGCAAACAAGCAGAAAGACATTTTAGGGACTTTAAATACAACAAAAATAGGATTATTTGTTTTAAAGGAGTAGCATAACAGAAAAGAAGTCATTGCAAGAAAGAAGTTGGTGTTGCTTCAAACTGGTATGTCTCTATAGTAGTCAATGGGAATTGCCTCTAACTTCATTTAATTTTATATATTCCCAGTTTACTAAAACATTCAAGATTTGCCTAATTGAAAATGAGTTGAACAATGTAATAAATGATTGGCAATACTCTGTCATGTTTTTTTTTTTTTTTTTTTTTTTTTTTTTTTTTTTAATAAGTTAGTGCTTGAATGCATGCTGTTTGTGACAAAACTCACATGGGAAAAAAAAAGTTCACACGCTAAAATCCAATTTTCCTACTTTTCAAAGAGGACTGTATTATTCGCTAAAGATACACATAGCTACGAATGATGTTTTTTATTAAATAAAACTATTACACATCTTTATTATTGCAAAAAAAAGTATCACATTACTTCATTACCTCTTTTAGAAATGTTTCCATATTAAACCAGTGGACAGCAGCACAAGCAGTTATCAGATCTACAGATGCATCCTCTACTGGTAATTCCTCAGCTGCACATGCCCTACAAACATATAAAATTGTTAGCCTATTTTGTCAGATTGTACTATACACCTGTGCTGGTCTCCCAAATGCTGTATAAGTTCTAATTAGAATAAGTTATCTGATCTGAATTCAGCAGCCATACATGGATGTTTCAACTGCTGCAAAGCAGCTCTAACACAAAGCATGCTTAATAAAAATATAATAGAAATAATGTGGTTATAAAGAGTTCTTTTAAAAAAGTAGGATGTTTTCTGATCCTAATTAAGTGTCAAACACAATTCCCAAAAATCCATAGAGTGGGCCCCTGCAGTTACACTCCTGGGTACTGACATGTTCAGGGGACATTTTCTATTTTAATTTTATTTTTAAACATAAAAACTATGTTTCTCAGATACCCTATGTTATTATAGTACATTAAGGGGCAGATTTACTAAGCTCGGGTGAAGGATTTGAATGCCAAAAATTCTAATTTTCAAATTAAATTTTAGGCAATCTCGGCCATCAAATTGGCAAATTAATCGAATTCATCGAACGATTTGACAAGAAAATCGTTCGACCATTCAATGGTCGAAGTACTTGCCCTTTAAACATTTTTTCGATTGCCTAGTTCCCCAGATTAAACCTACCGAGTTGCTATATTTGCCTATGGGAAGCTCCCATAGGTTTTTTTCTGAAGTTTTTTTGATCGAATAGAAATCATCCAATTTCTCGAAAAAAAATCAGACCAATCGTACAATTTTTTTGCGAGATGTTTGGTACAATTTTTTTGTGAAATCGGATGATTGCTATGCGATCGTTCGATATATCGAATAGCGGTAAAATCCTACTTAATGTCTAGGTATATTTTCTTCTAGGAGTGGAATTAAACAAAAACTAAGACAAACTGAAAAAGTTTAGGTTGTCCTGAAATAAAAAAAATATATAGTTTCCATCAGTGTTGTAACTAGGGATGCACCAAATCCACTATTTAGGATTCGCCCGAACCCCCCAATCCTCCTTGAACGATTCGGCCGAATATCAAACTGAATGTGAATCCTAATTTGCATTTGCAAATTAAGGGTGGGAAGGGGAAAGCATTTTTTACTTCCTTGTTATGTGACAAATAGTCACACGATTTCCCTCCTGCCCTAATTTGCATATGCAAATTAGGATTCAGATTTGGTGCCGCACAGCAGAATCGGCTGAATCCTGCTGAAAAAGGCCGTGTCAGAGAATTTTAGAGTGGGAGTCCTGATCAAGAATATGCAAAATATTCTGCTGTGTAGTACAGTGTAAAAGGATATGAATCATAAGGTATGGATAAAACCAGAACCCTAGGCAACCTGGTCGGCTGTGGCGCCTGCTGAAAGTGTGCATAGCGACATGACGGGTGCACTCACACACACTGCTTAAATCACATTAGCATCCAGTAGAATTATGTTCACATTAAACTAGCACAGAGACATAGATTCACTCACACTGAGTAGTTAACATGCAGGTCTTGCAAAATTTGGAGATACAGTTACTCAAACTCAAATCAATCAAATTTTTTTTTGGAAAATAAATCCGAGCAAACTCGATTCTGTGTTACCTATACATTTTCTTGAAAAAAATGAGAGAGCCAAAACATCAAGACAAAATTGAGTGTCAAATAGAATTGTACAATTGACGCTCTGATAACTCGATTCTATAGAGTTTTCACTGCAAAAACTCAACTTTTTCAAATTATTCTCCAAAATCCGAAAGTTTTTTGGATTATCCAGAACAGATCACAATGTCAAGAAATTACTTCAGGGACTTCTGCCACTGACATCTGCATGACATCAACAGGTTTGAGATGGCATATTTTCGTATTTTTAGCAGCTTTGGGGTACAATAAAAATGTAAGGGTTTTTTTCCCCATATAAAATTCTAGTTTTTCCCCCTAGAAACCTCAGCCAGAAAAAAACTGAGGTTTAATAAATGGGCCCCTAGCTGTGGATATAGTCAAAGGAATTGTACAATCATATGGTATTGACTGAAGACACAGAACTGTTTCATGTTAAGGGACTGCTTTAAAATTTAAAGGGATCCTGTGATGGGAAATATTTTTTTCCAAAATGCATCAGTAAAAAGTGCTGTTCCAGAAGAATTCTGCATTGAAATCCATTTCTCAAAAGAGCAAACAGATTTTTTTATATTTCATTTTGAAATCTGACATGGGGCTAGACATATTGTCAATTTCTACTGGAGCAGCACTATTAAATGATGTGTTTAAAAAAAACAAAAAAAAAACATGTTTTCCCATGACTGTTTCCCTTTAAGGTTATTATAAATATTAATGAATAATAACATTTTTTAGATGGAATTTACCTGTAGACCAAGTTTGGAAAACCATCTGCATGTTTGGCTTCTTCTATTTGGGCCTCACTTATATCTGTCCCCAAAACATTTTGAAAATAAGGAATCAGAGATCTTGAACTTTGCCCAGTTCCACAACCAACATCTACTGCAAGTCCAAATGGTTTTTTTAGCTGCAAAAGAAGAGAAAAGTTGCAAGAATGTTTTGCAAGAATATTTATACAATTGAATATACTGTATAACAGTAATAGTAATGACTAGGAGAATAATAGTCAATGTTTTATATATATATATATATATATATATATATATATGTATATATATATCATATACACATATATATACATGGACTACAATGCACAAGGGGTCATTTATTGTGCAGGCACAAGTGTAAGAGCACCAAGGAGTGCCCAGTACTGAGCACTTATGCCCTGGGGAATGATGCTCTTTTTACTTATTGAAGAATCAGGGACCCTGTCCATACCACCTACATGCCTGCCCCGCTGTCCCCTAAAAAAACTTTTCAGAAGCCATGCTCTCATTCATGAAAAGCATCTGTCCCTCCACACACGTTGTTCAGAGGTTCCCTCACCAATTATATTTGAGCATTCCATAGGGTATGGCCAAAGGTTACATGATTACCTGGGAAAGACTTTTTACAGGGTTAAACCCAGACGGAAAATCTTTAAACTGCGGCTTAACAAAACCAAATGAATTTTGTAATACATATGTTTAAACATTAAAAAAATAAAGCAGGAAAGTTTACTTTTTAACAGACCCAGCTCTACCAATGCGTGACTCAGGTGTCCGTGCTAAAAAGAACATGTGAAAATAAACCAAAGTCCAGAAACAGATAGTATTCATCCCACAGTACTAAAAGAGGTCAGCTCTGCAATTGGCAAACCATTCCACTTAACTTTCCAGGATTTTTTGAAGGTCGGAAATTATGCAGAGCGATTGGCGAATTGCTATTTTTCTTTTTCCAATGTGGCCCAGGGAATCCAAAAGGTTGGACACCCCTGCTCTTTGCCTTTTAGTAAATTGGCGATCTCTCTTCGGGTTGGATTTCTGGTGAATTTTCACTAGCAACATTATGCCCAAATCCACAGAATCTCTGGATTGTTCCTCCCCACCCCATGCTCTAACCTTGTTATTGCCACCAATGTGTAGCAAGAGCCTGAGTCATCCTCACCCAATAAGCTGTCGCTCCATCCTGCTAAACAGTTATTAACATGCAACACAATTAACAGAAAGCACATTGTGTGTTAGACATGCTACTTTTTAGCCAGAATAGGGGGTTAATTGCATGCTGTCTCTGCACCAATGAGGTGCCATCAAAGACTGGGGAGGTGTCCCATGGACACATATGGATGCAGTTCCTTGTTTGAGAAAACATGTTTAGTGTAGGTGGTTTGGACGTCTCTAAAACCTGAGTGTTCCTGAAAATCTAATCTTTATAGTGTCTGGCCATATTTATTTGAATAATCCACTGGGTTTTTTTTTGTCTCGTTGTGTATGACCTGGTCTTTTGATTGTGATTCTTTAAGTCTAGGGCCTGACTCCTAGCAGAATCTTCTTTTCTGCTCATATCCAGAAACCTTGTGTCAGCTCCGGTGAACACTCGCCAGATTTCAGGTAAGAAGTGCAAGACTTTGTATCTCTAGACAAAATCGAGTCTGTTACGATGGAGCTGACACAAAGTTTCTGAACACAAGCAGACAAAATGATAGGCTCATTTCTGCCCCGTCTGGCCCTAACCTAAACCTGTACTTGTGTGTGGTTTAGCCTCACTCTGTCCTTTCCCTCTCTCTAATCAGATTGCAGATCTTTCTATATTTCAGTGTCAGCTAATCTTTTGCCTGTTGCAAAGTCTCTCCTGGGACCAGCTCAAAAGAAATAATTTACTTGATGCATTGTTGCTAGTTTGCTAGTTTTCCCTTGGGAGCAGTGCCAGATACTCTGTATATTGCTGCTTAGATTCTAGCAGCTGCTTGTCTAAAACTAGACCTTTTTAGATTTACTACTTAAGTGCCTGCCATGCTTCCACTTAAGGGAATACTTCTTTGGTCCTTTGTAAATTGCAGTACTCTGCCATTGCAATCTAATGTTGTGCAGCTTTTAACTAACTGAGGTTTCAATGAAACATCTATTGGTTGAACAAGAAGTTACTGTTCGCTTCTGTGTAGAATTGTATGTTGTAATATGATCCCTCACCTATGATATTTCTATATAAAATGTTATAAACCAAGGCACTCCATATGACACAAAGGCAAACTAGATGCTAAACCTCCACAAGTTAACAGGAAAACAACCACTTTTGATACACAAGACATATTTAGTGAAAAGGTTTGTATAATGTAACCTTTGCCTTGACAGGTGTTGGGGCCTGACATCATTAACTGGAGTTGAAGTCAGGACCAAGGAGGAAGCAGTAATACAGACATTATTATTAACATGTATTTCTATAGCGCCAACTTGTTGCGTAGCGCTGTAGACATGCTGAAATGAATACATAGTACGCAAGAGGTTAAGAGGCTCACAGTCAAATCCAGGCAAAATGTCAGGGGAAGGCAGCAATCACCGTAGTCATAATCACAGCAGGAGGATCAAGAACCAGGGATCAGTCAAAACAGCAATTAAAGCACACCCATGAACTCAACCAAGCAAAACCTGAATTTGGAGCAAAACCACAGTGAGATGACATCACATTCTGGAGTGATAATGTCACTACTCCAGAACTGCAACACATGCAAGACCCATGGATGTCACCATCTTGGATGTGCTGAAGAGGAATGGAGTGCTTCCAGCGCCTCCTGACCATAGAGAACAGCTGTTTATGCATACTTTTTACAAATCCTGTAACTTTATTTTATCAACCTGGGAGACTGTCCAGGTTGGGGTTGTTTTCTCTGGAAAAAAAGCGCTTGCGAGGGGACATCAAACTTTACAAATATATTCGAGGACATTATAGACAAATATCAGGGGACCTTTTTACCCATAAAGAGGATCACTGCCCCAGAGGCCACCCCTTCAGACTAGAAGAAAAGGACTTTCATTTGAAGCAGCGTAGGTGGTTCTTCACAGTGAGGACAGTGAGGTTGTGGAATGCACTGCCAGGTGATGTTGTGATGGCTGATTCTGTTGATGCTTTCAAGAGGGGCTTGGATGATTTTTTGGACAAACATAATATCAAAGGCTATTTTGATACTAAACTCTACAGTTAGTATAGCTATGGGCATATATGGCTTGTGTGAAAGAGAGGGGATGTGTGTGTGTGTGTATGCTGGGTTTTTAATTTGATGGGGTTGAACTTGATGGACTCTGTCTTTTTTCAACCCAATATAACTATGTAACTATGTAAATGTATCCCCTTTACCTTGTGAAAGTTTAGCATCTAGTTTCCCTTGGGAGTCATATGGAGCCCCACCTGTGTGCACCCAATCCATTTTATCTGAATTGTGGGATGAGCAACATTTGTATGCATTTCTTGCTTTGTAAATATTAACTCTGCAAATCCCCATCCTTATAAAGACATGTTTGCAGTCTAAGGAACACCAAACAAAACGAACATGTCTTAAAGTAATTAATTAATGTACTGTTGCCCTGCACTGTGGACCCAATCCTATTTATCTGAATTGTGGCATGAGAAACTTTTCAATAATTATATTTCTATAGGGATGTGTCCAGACAAAGTTCAAAATGTAGGGACTTAAGAAGAACCCATACTATTTAAAAGGATACTATCGTGATTCTACAATTTAAAATTTCAATTTTCAAACTAATATGTTTTTGTTAAGTTTTAATAATGGCACATGGGCAATCATTCCAAGTTATTTTGTATGACCATGTGGTTGCAGGTACAACCAGCACAACAAGCAAGTCCTTTGAGGCAGCTACTACCTCACCTATTCAATCTCCAGATCATATACAGTGTGACACAGCTTCTTCTAAAACTTCTGCTGAGTGTTATTCTCAAACTGATCATTAGGTTGTCCAAAGGAGCTTTCCAGGAGTTCTCAACTTGATAATGAAAAACCTCCTCCAGCCTTCATGTAATCTGGAAGGGTAAGAGTGCTGTTTGGGGTGTCAAACCCAATTATCTGATTATCTGTCAGTCATATATATATATATATATATATATATATATATATATAATGTATTTGGAGCTAAAGTTCCCACTGCCTGTGAATATATTTAATGGGGGTGACAATACCCTCTACCTATCACTGTATACTGTACTGAGGATGTGGAGATATTGTTCTTGGAATAACTGTACCATTACTATTAGTATAGTGTATATACAGTGTATATAAACATGCTGTATATCATTTTAATCATATAACTGTATAAACACATAAAACTTTTGTCTCACAAATACAATTGTTTGAGAATAGAAATCAGGTACGTATCATGCAAAGGTATTTTCTAGTATTTGTCGCAATTTCCCATGGGGCAACAAAACACCAGAATTGTTCTTATCCTAGTGAACTGGAGGCAGCGTGAACAATGTTTGCCATTTCTTCTTGAAACGACATACTATTATCCTGAACCAGAGCAAAAGCAGCAGCATAGAAACATAGCGCTAAATTGACTTCAGGCAGATGAATCCTTCGATAGAAGTATCACAAAGAAATGTTTGTTACTTGAACACAGTTCTGTTGACTTCTGTTTGCTATCTGACCATTGTTCTGCTGACTAGACTTGTCTTTATTTGCATGATATCAGCTGCTGTGAAAGGGAGGGGCAGATTTGATATCACAGATTGCAGGCAACAAATTACTTGCCCTATGTTAAGATTACATATAAAACCTAATCTACCTGCTCTTTTGAAAAATTAATTTTGGTACAGGGCTCTCCTTGATGAGTACTATTGACTGATGTGTTTCAAAAAAATGCTACGTGGTACGTTCTCTACTTGGAGTAAGGTTCTTAGTGGGGTCCCTCAGGGCTCAATATTGGGTCCACTTTTATTTAACTTGTTCATTACTGAGGGTATTGTAAGAAATGTATCAGTGTTTGCAGATGACACAAACTATCCAGCCCAATTAATTCCATCCAGGATGTGGCATCCTTGCAACAGGATCTTGACAAACTGGCAATCTGGGCAGCTAAGTGGCAAATGAGATTCAATGTTGATAAATGTAAAGTCATGCACTTGGAATGTAAAAATATCACCTTACACCCTTAACTGAAACTGCACTAGGCAAATCCATAATGGAAAATGACCTTGGAGTCCTTGTAGATAATAAACTTGGCTGTAGCAAGCAATGACAGACAGCAGCTGCAACGACAAACAAGGTCTTGAGCTGTATAAAAAGGGGCACAGGGAGGAGGGGGTCATTCTTCTACTGTACAGAGCTCTGGTGAGGTCCCATCTAGAATATGCTGTACAGTTTTGGCCTCCAGTGCCCACACTGGATAGTATAGAATTAGAGAGGGTCCAGAGAAGGGCAACTAAGCTGGTAAAAGATATGGAAAATTCCAGCTATGAGAAAATACTGGCCAAGTTGGAGAAGAGGCATTTAAGGGGTGATATGATAAGGGTGATATGATAACTATGTATAAATATATAAGGTGATCATACAATAACTTCTCTAATGCCTTATTCACCAGTAGCTCTTCCCGTCTCACAAAAAGGAACCCATTTCCATTAGAAGAAATATAATATAAATATTCGGAAGTGATTTTTTTTTTTACAGTGAGAGCTGTGAAGATGTGGAATTCTCTCCCATAATCATCCAAACTGGCTAACACATTCAATAACTTTAAGAAAGGGTTCATTAGCAAATGAAGGAATACAGGGTTATGGAAGATAGTTCATAGTACAAGTTGATCCAGGGACTGGTCCGATTGCCATCTTGGAGTCAGGAAGGATTTTTTTCTCCCTCTGAGACAAATTGGAGAGGCTTTAGAGTTTTTTGCTTTCCCTGGATCAACTAGCAGTTAGGCAGATTATATATAGGTTGAACTTGATGGATGTGTGTCTTTTATCAACCTACCTTACTATGTAACTACAGTATGTAAGAACACTTACCCTTTTGTCAAGATAATTGAGGATCAGATCTTGGATTTTCTGTGGTGGAGAAATCCTGTATTTTTGGTAGTGTGATGCATGTAATTTCCCCTCAAACAATCGTGTTGCCATCTGGAATATATTGTTGATTCTTATGTAAAAAGGTGAAACAAGGAACAAAGTTATAGTATCATAATGCATATCAACAGACTTACTTAAAGGGCAAGGAAAGGCAATAAAATCCCATTTTTACTTTCTTTAATGTAAAAGAAATCTACCTCCAATATATTTTAATTAAAAAATGTGTACCATTTTTAAAAGAAACCTGACTGTATACAGTGAAATTCTCCCTTCATTTACTGCTCTGGATAGGAATTGTCAGACGGTCCCTAACTTCTGGCAGGGAAACAATCATACTTATGAACAGCAGGGGGAGCCCCTGCCTTACGTACCAGCCATGCAGAGCTCAAGCAGCTTTGTTCTTTGATCATTTATGATGATCCCTAAGAAGGCCAGACCACACTAAGCATGTGTATGTAGTCTAGTCTTGCAAAGATGTATAACAAAGTTACAAGATGACAGCCCCCTGTACCCAACTTGGAAAGCATAAATCATTTGTTTGATTAGGCTTGTGGTGCAGAAAGTTCATGTTTATGTTTAGTATACAAAATACAGCATTTCTAGCCTTATTCTATTTTACACTTTCCTTGCCCTTTAACAAGTGATAATTTGTCCCAGAAGATAACACAAATATATTTGGAAAAATTATCATTGTTGTATGTATCAAATTACTATGTTTGCCACCTGTCCAGTTTTCCAGGTCACAGCTGCCTGCCAAGTTTTCAAAATTAGGAGAACCAGGCAGGATCCTGGTGATTGGCCAACTGCCACGTCCCAGCCTGCTCCTGATATAGCCATTGCATCCATGATGTAATTGTCCCACCCAATGACATCACCACCAGCCCCCCAACAAACCACCCAGTATAAATGAGGAGAAAGAAGCCTAGCTACTATTACAAGTGGAGGTGACTTCACAACTATGTCAAGTTGTTATTGCAGTTGATATATAGTTGAAGTGAATTCGAGAGCAACTGTACTTGCTGAGTAATTATTGAAGACATTTCACTTCTCTTCAATAATTACTCAAACTTCATAGATTTATTGCGGGTGACCAATTATCCAGACATTGACAGGAGTAATGGGGTAGCAAAGCCAATAAAGGCTAACAGTTTGCACCTTTATGCTAAATTTACTTTTTTTTTAATTATAGGTAGTTCAGAAACCTACTAGGAAAGACTTTCTTTTGGATCTGGTATTAACTAAATAACTGAATTTATTTCTAGCATTTGCATAGGTGAACATTAAGGAAACAGCGACCATTCCCTTTGAGATACGATACAACAACTCTATAAGTAGTATAAGTAAGAGTAACTAAGACACTAACTTTTAGATATGCATCTGTGCAATGCATTACAGGGTTAAACACAAAAAAATGGTATTTCTTTTAAAAGCTTCTTATATATATTATATTAAATATGTCTTATATATTTCCTATATATTATATTAAATGTGTCATATATTCCCCTTGTAAGCAAGGTAATACATCTCAAAGTAAGACCCTTATGGTTAAACAGAAGTGTTAGGGGCAGATTTACAAAATTCACGTGAATAATTCGATCGAATGCCAATCGTACGATATTATCGGACATTCGAATATGCAAATTTGGCCACTTTGATCATCGAATACGCAAAATTCGAGCGTATCGAATAGATCGAATATTCGATAATTTGACCATTCGATGATCGAAGTACTTCAACTTTAAAATTTTATTCGACTACCTACTTCACCAGATTGAACCTACTGAATTGCAATAGAAGCCTATGGGAATCCCCCTTTTTTTCCTATCACCTGCTCGAATACCATTCGTACGATCGAACGTCTCGATCATTCCAATCGTACAAATTTTTTCGAACAAAGGAAATTTTACAATTTTTTTCATGAAATCGAACGATCGGTATTCGGTCGTATGATTTTTTCGAGAAATCGAATAGCGAAGAAAGAATAGCCTAAAACTATTTAATAAGCATTTGATACTGAATTACTATCAAATTTCAGCCAAATTCATGAATAATGATAAATTTGCCCCTTACTGTTGAGATTGATTAGTAAAAAATGTGCACTTTGGGCATTTAAACTAGCCAGAACATGAGTAAAGCATGCAAAAAACAAATTGGTGGTCAATTGGTGAGCAGGGGAAAAGCAGAAAATCTGAACTATTATCTTTCATTTGTCTACACAACCGAGGAAACAGCTAATTATCCAATTCTAATAGTATAAAAAGTGATGGATTAGTGAGGAAATACAAGAGACAAGAACATGTGAAATTAAACAAAGGTACAGCACTGAATGGTATTGATCCAAGGGTACTAAAACTGTTTACTTCTGTGACTGCTAAACCAATTAACTTAATTTTTCAGGATACTTTGAGGTCTGATGCTTAGAGATTTGCAGTTTGTAATGTTGTACCAGTATTTAAAAAGGAATCCCGTTCTCAGTCTCAAAACTATGGGCCTGTTAGTTTGACATCAGTGATAATAAGCATAATACTATGAGTTTGTGCCAGCACAGGCATAACATATATTCCCAGATGTATCTAATTGCCTTCTATGAGGAGGTGAGCCGGAACCTAGACCCCGGGGTCACAGTGGATTTAATCCACTTACGACTTAGCCAAATCATTTGATATAGTACCACAGAGAAGGTTACTGATTAAATTAATTAATACTGGCCTGAAACATAATATTTGTACTTCGATAGAGAACAGGGTAAATTATATGTTAGAGAAAGATGTGGTACTTAGACCGCTGTTGTTAGTGGAAAACCACAGTGGTCTGTCCTTGTCCCATTGCTTTTTAACTTTTTCATTAGTGACAGTGAATTTGGCATTGTTTGTACTGTCTCTATTTTTGCTGATGATACTAAATTGTGCAAAACTATCCTTAAGATGGAGGATGCTGTCACTTTGCAGACTTATTTGACTAAACTGAAGAACTGGATGACAAACTGGCATATGAGGTTACATTTTGATAAGTGCAGAGCCAGATAGCTGATAAAATACCAAACATGAGAGCTGCCTAACAAAAAGGTAGATAACTGAAACACCAGAAATTGATAACCAAATGTAAATTGTCTCAGAATATTAATATTTACATCATACTAAAAGTTCATTTAAAGGAATATATTTCACCCGAAAGCCAACAAAGGTCTGATTGACTTTCTCACCATATCAACTACTATAACTCTGTTAATTGGTCAATGAATGGTGCCACTAGGCTCAGCAATCACTCTGCACTGGTTTCCACTAGCTTTCAGAATTCAATTTAAACTATTGACCCTGACATACAAATCATATAATAGCTCTACTCCACCCTTGAGCTTATCTAAAAAGCTCTCACCATTAGCTTGTTATGCTTCTCTCCTGACCTGACTGACTCATTAACTTTACAAATACTCATATTCAAGTCTTTGCAATGGCTGCACCCTTCCTCTGGATTTCCCTCCTACGTTCTGTCTGGATTTCTCCCAATTTTTCTGTCTCTAAACGATCACCTAAAACAAATTCCTTTAGCGAAGCGTACCCTAATGTATGAATACTGTGTTGTTTGGGTTTTTTTGTGCACCACCCAGTCACTGAATATACATGCTGCTATGTTGCCAAACAAGCGGATCTCTCTCTAATACGCCCAAATCAAGGTGGGCGATATTTGGCTAATCCAATCGTGGGCCCTAGGGCCCAAAAATCAGATCAGAATGCAGTCCATACGGCTGGCTGGATCACGGGACCGCATCAACAAACAAATGCAGCCACAATCGTACAGGATTTTTTACCCTTTCGATCGAGATATAGATCAGTGAAGCCCTTCGGAGAGACGCGCACATAGGCCAATAAGCTGCGACTCGGTCTGTTGGCAGCTTTTATCAGCCCGTGTATGGGGGCCTTTAGAATCACATACAACAATTGAAGCAAGAGGTTTCCTTGAAGGATAAGAAAGTCACACAGCCTGTTACTCAGTTATAAGCAGAGAGGTTTGCTCTGCACATTAGTTAATGTAAGTGGGAAATTGTCCATTAAAAAAGGTGGGCATTACCAAAGTGAGAAATTCTATGAGTATCTCTTCTGAAATGTCATGTTTATCCAAGTGAAGCTGCATTCAGGCATCATGCTGGGGTATGGATTAAAAGATATTATTCGTATAAGATCCTTAAGAAGGATATTAGATAGCTGGAGAGAATGCAGAGAGATGTAAATAAACTGGTAAAAGGGATGGAAATTTTTAATTATGAGGAAAGTCTGTCATGGTTGGGGTAGTTTTCTTTGTAAAAAAGTTGCTTGCGAGGGGGACATTAATACTCTTTACAAGTACATTAGAAGTCATAGAGAGATAAAGAGGGATCTTTATTACTATAAAAAGGATCACCGCATTAGAGGCTACCCTTTAGATTACAAGAACTGAATTTCATATTTCATATTCATATTTATTTTGTTACTAAAATCTACAATTAGTATAGATAATGGTATATATTGTTTTTAAGTGAGTGTGCCATGGGGTTCATTGGAAGGGGCTGAACTTTTTTCAACCCAACTTAACTATGTGATTATGAAGCAGAAAAAGTCACACAATGCGTAATATTTCAAAATAAATTACAATGAAATCAAATATAAATGTGTCACCATCTATAATACATGTTATAAGAATGTTTGAGCATAAATTTAAGCTGTCTTATAACTGTGTAATAATTACCTTCCATAACTATGTGGAGGAGTAGTAAAATAATTCTTGGAATTTCTCTAAGAATTGATGACTCTCATCAGGTACTGTATCAAGCTAAAAGTATCAAGCTTTAAATCACAAAGCTGGGCAGTCTACTTTTTTTCTGAAACAACTATTACATGGTTGAGTTTGCACCACTAGGCCTTTCAGAGGGGTTTAAATCCATGTATAATATAAATTAGGGATGCACAGAATCCAGGATTCGGTTCGGGATTCGGCCAGGATTCAGCCTTTTTCAGCAGGATTGAGATTCGGCCGAATCCTTCTGCCTGGCCAAACCGAATCCATATCCTAATTTGCATATGCAAATTAGGACCAGGGAGGGAAATCACACGACTTTTTGGCACAAAACAAGGAAGTAAAAAATGTTTTCCCCTTCCCACCCATAATTTGCATATGCAAATTAGAGTTCGGATTCGGTTCGGTATTCGGCAGAATCTTTCGGGAAGGATTCGGGGGTTCGGCTGAATCCAAAATAGTGGATTCGGTGCATCCCTAATATAAAGCAGGGATCCCCAATCTTTTTTACCCATGAGCCACATTCAAATGTAAAAAGAGTTGGGGAGCAACACAAGCATGAAAATGTCCCTTGGGGTGCAAAATAAGGGCCGTGGTTATCTATTTGGTAGCCCCTATGTAGACTGAGGCTCTGCTTGGCACTATACTTAGTTTTTATGCAATTAAAACTTGCTTCCTAGCCTGGAATTCAAAATAAGCACCTGCTTTGAGGACACAGAGAGCAACATCCAAGGGGTTGGAGAGCCACATGTTGCTCACGAGCTACAGGTTGGGGATCACTGATATAAAGTCTGAGACACAAACACTTCTCAATATTAAGTGAGTGTGGGTTGTGGCTTTGCACTAATATTAAATAAATGGTCTGTGATGTCAGAGATATTTTTCCGATGGGTATATCTACTAATAGTGATAAGGCAGGCAAAGTCATTGGGCTCAATGGGTCCTGGTGCAGCAGAGTTAGTTTGGGGGAAAGGACAGAGTAAACACTAATTATTACTTATTACTATTTGCTAATTATTACAGCAGCAACCTACACTGTGTCAACACCCCGAGTCAGGGTTTCAGACAGTGTGGCACAGTGTAGGCTGCTGCTGTAATAATTAATAATAGTAATATTTCCTATTTACTCTGTCGTATTTACTTTTGCCTACGCTTTATCATTATAGGTGTGCCAGGTAACTGATACTTCTCAGTTATGGAGTTCTCATTCTGCTCAACAGGGACAAAGATGTATCAACGAAATGTAGCAATAATGAAACTTTACTCATTAATATTAGAAAACAGGTCACACATAAAAAATAGAAAGTAATTGGAAAAAGTCTTTATTTCTGGTGAAAAATCTGTACCCAAATGAACTGAAAACTGTTGGAAATGAACTGTTGGAAGGAGAGCAACCCCTTTTATTTTTACTAATCCATGGGAATACCTACAAAGGTGTATAATATGTATGCATGATATGGGTTTCCATTTTTAAAAATGCTGAATTCTATGTCTAAATGATCTGTGCTTCAGCCGATCCTCTAGACATTATGATATCAATGTATTGTAGGAGATGAAAGAAGTTAATCATCCTTGCTGCAAGGAAGTGTTTCTATTTTGGAGTTGTAGTTCCTGTCCATTAGTCTTTATAAGGGGAGGGAGCACATGGCTTTTTCTATTTGGACTCCCCTCCAGGAGTGGGATGGATGCTGCTGGCCAGAGGCCTCAGTGAGAAGCAGAGGTGGCCAAATCAACCAGTTGCCCTAGGCAACCCGGCCGGTCACCTCGCTCCCATCTGAGCACATGAGCGATCGTGTGTGGCAGGTGCCTCTTGTGCCTACCCCTAGTTCTGGCCCTGGTAAGAAAATAACTAAGGCCTTAGTGAAGTTGGGGATAAGGAACCTTGTGAAGAAGGTTTAGATAGCTGCAGGTAACACTCTAGTAGAGTTAGATAGACAGGGCTAACTAAGAACTACTGTATGTGCTCTATCCAGGAGAATGTAGTGTGGGAAGTGCCCAATGTAGATACCCAGGTGAAATTTACCAGTGTGTAAGGTCTCAAGTGGGTAGGATTTACACGCAGATTTGTCGAAATGTGAGATTAGATCACTCACTCACTTCCTATTCATTCTTAAAATGATTCAAAATACAAATCTAAAAGACCCTTATGAATGAACAGAAATTGAGTGCATTTTTTGAGCTTACCTTTTGATAGATCATAGATCTGCTGTTTAGTGTAACCTCCCTTAAAGGAAAACTATACCCCCAAAACAATGTAGGTCTCTATAATAAGATAATGCATACAACTGCTCATATTTAAAACCCTGCTTCATGAAAATAAACCAGTTTCATAATAAAATACTTTTTTGAGTAGCATATACCATTGGGTAATCATAAATAGAAAATTGCCATTTTAAAAAATAAGGGCCACCCCCTGGGATCGTAGGATTCACGTGGACAAAAATATACCATACGTGTTAGGTCAAATGAGCCAATTAACAGACTGTCTTCTACACTTCTTCATCTGTTGCTTAGGTATTCATTTTGGGGGTATAGTTTTCCCTTAAAGCACCATTTGATTAGAATTATTTATTGGGAACAGAAACCAGTGGCGTGAAATTAGTATGTTGTATGAATTTATGCCCTTGAACATTTGGTGTACAAAAGACATACCTTTAATAACTCTACTGTTTTCTGATAAAGAACTTGGCCTGTTATCCGGAAACCCATTATCCATTATTACAGAAAGGCCAGCTCCCATAGACTCTATTTATCCAAAAAATCCAAACTTTGAAAACTGATCTTTTTTTCTCTGTAATAATAAATCAGTAGCTTGTACTTGATCCATACTACGACATAATTAATCCTTATTGGAAGTGAACCAAGTCTATTTAATATTCACATGATTTTTAAGGTATGAGGAGCCAAATTATGGAAAGATCCATTATCTGGAAAACCCCAGGTCCCAAGAATTCTAGATAACAGGTCCCATACCTGTGTCTCTTTATAAAGTGAATGTGTTGAGTTTTATAGTTTAAGATGCCCTTCTAATACATCTGCAAAGGGCTCGTTTGAGATAAGGCATTGCACTGTAACAGCGTTCTACCAATGCAAAAAGTTGGAGTACAGTACAGCTGCCAATGACATTATACATGTGTAAATCATTATATTCATATATTGCTATTTGTAATTGCAGTACTGCATTTTGTATAACAATACGGTGATAGTACAGAGAGAACAAACAATAAATCTATACAGAGAGTGAGCATTGTGAGACAGATGAGAAAGGCTATCCCTGCTGCACAGAGCTGACAATCTAAGTAAGCTGTGCCACTGCCTTCATGCCCTATAAAAATATCATTTTAAACATGTGATAACTATTCAAGCCAAGAAGACAAATAAGATAAAATAACTTACTGAGTGAAGGGCTGACAGACAAAATCTAGACTGTTAAACTACGTATCATAGTTCAATAGAAATACTGCCTACTTCCAGATATTCAACCCTCCTTGCCTTTAGATCATTTCCTCCATCACTCCCACTGTAGAGCAAGGTCTTTTGGGAAATGTAGTTCATAGTGTCCATGCTGCTGCAGTCATCATACCCCTAGTTTATTTATATAGCATCAAAAGTCACATCTTTCAGGAATAAAATAGTACACACAAGCCAGTTAATAACAAAGACTATTAGGGTGACATTAACTTTGGTTTATTTCACAGTAATCAGTAATAATCACTAGTAAAACAATACGTGCAAATATATGTTTAGACAGTTAATTGTTGACTAAAGGAAAAGAAAATAGCATGCAAAGCATTAATTGGTAAACTGCAACCATAATGGTAATGTAGTCATGATGCATGAGAAAAATAATGATTAACAGGGTGAAAGGTTATAAAGCGAACTGCAGTATGTGAGTCAGCTAAGAATTGTGGGAACTGTAGTCAGTTTGTACCTTTAAGCATGAGATTTAGTTTAGTTGCTAGAGCAACTTAAATATTTGCACAAGTATACTGGAAGGGGGAACTATAATGATGGGCGAATTCATTCGCTGCAAACTCCTGCGATTCTGCAAATAAATTTTGCCTGGGCAAAAATTCGCCAGCATCTCAAACGGACACCCGCAGCAATTTTCCGGCACTTTGTGAATTTCTTCTAGAAATTAGGGAAATTTCAGCGAAGCGCCCCAGATTCGCCCATCACTAGTGAACTACACAAACACACTGACAACAGAAAAACTTTGAAAGAAAATATGAGGTGGTAAGGTTTGTTCTGGCTAGTTCTTGCTTCATGGAATGCTTTTCTAGATGTAAACATTTTCTTCATATACATGATATCACCATATTTTAGAGGAAATATATCAACATTTCAGGGCAGCTGAATGTATTTACGGGAATTTAGGTTGTACTCTCTTAATTCTTATTATTTATATTTGTATATAATGTTGCTTTTAATTTCATAAAATTTAAATATCTTATCTATTCCACCCCAATATGTCCAAAGTCCTCTCCGCCTGTCAATAAATTCTTAACCAACCGATAATTTGTATCATAATAAGTGAATTATTAAATAATCTTACAATATTGGCACATATTAGTAAATTTTGCCCTTTTACATTTTTTAAATCGAGCCATCATTTTGTGATGGTCTGTATGGTCCCTCAGAGATCACCTGACAGGAAATAATGCAGGAAGAAGTGTGGGAGTAAAAGAGGGAGGCAAAGTCAATGGCACCACAGGAAGTGAGATCATTGCAACTGTCCTGTTTGTTGTGTTTGATAGCCGAGGATGAGGAGTGCTTTATTAGCAGGTTCATGCAACCATTACATAACAGCAGTAAGTCTTACTTTCACTTTCAAGCTGTAAAGAAACTCCTTTGTATGCACAGTGCCACCTGCAGGCCATTTGTATAAACACCACATATTCCCCCTATAGTAGGAAAGCATTTGGACAAATATATAAACAGTAACAATTAAACTGTATGCATCTTAAAGCAATATATATATATATTCTTCACATGACACAGTCCTTGGTCCATGCAGGTAGTTTCCTGATTCACCACACTGTTGTCAGAAATTATGTCACTGCACATGTGCATATGCTTACTTTGAAGTCACTCAAGCTCTATTGAAGTCACTGGGGCTCATTTATCAATACTGAGCAAATTTGCCTACGGGCTACGGGCTATAGCAACCAATCAGTTATTAGCTTTTTAAAGCCAGCAAGTAGAACAATGAAGCACCAATTTGATTGGTTGCTACTGGTTACTGCCCATGGGCAAATTTGGCCAGTGTTGATAAATGACCCCCAATGAATGCTTGCTGTCAATGTGCACTCTGACATTCAAGAAGGAAGTGTAAAATCCTAAAAGAATAAGGCAACAGGAGGCTGTGTATTACACATGGGCTGTTATGTGATGTATATTTATAGAGAACCGCAATGTTCAGGAGTACAGACATCCTTCAACCTGGAAGAATGTTTGTCACAAATATGGTTGCTTTAGGGTACCAGCATGCCCAGGGCAAAATATCATTGATGGGCCCCTGGAAAAGTTGGGGGTTGCCATCCCCAAGTGATTATAATCACATATCTGATACCCCAGGCCATTGCTCCTGTTCGCTGAAAACTACATGGACCAAGCTCTTTCAAGTTGGAATCTTTTCCTGTTATTGACTTTTGTGGGAAGGCCACAAAAGCCTGGGCGTAGTGCAGCACAGTTTTAACAGTGGCATGCAGCCCACTTGCCACATCAATAGGGAGCTGTACTGGGGACTACTTCAGCTTTCAAATCCTCAGCATGGCTCCTTTTCTTCAGATAGGGGCCAAGGTGCAGGTTGAGGTGAGGAGTAGGTGGGCACAGTGGGGCAGATTAGTATGCAATCACAGGCCGGCCTAGGGACATATAAATCTAGCCCCATGAATGCGCAGGCAGAGTAAAGGGAGAAGCCGAACATAGTTGTTTTATCATGCAGGTGCATTTCAGCCTGGAACTCCCCCCCCCCCCCCCCCCCCCCGCCAGGCGCCATTACCTTAAAATCTCCCGTGGGGGTCTGCATCACTAGGGCAGAGAGGTAAATGGTGCTTTCTGTGCTAGAAAACTAAAATTTCCTGTGTAAAAAACTGAAATTGAGCTTTTAAAGTTACCAGGGGAAAAGTTGAAGTTACTTCTGGGGAAATGCCGCCTGAGGCAAGGTGCTCACCTAGGAACTACAAGCCTGCTATGCAGGGCCTTCTTACAGTACGTGCCAATTGGAACCATTTTGGTTGGGCCCCCTAGGCTGCATTTTCCCGTCTGGCACAGGATTCTAGGGCTGGGTGACAAATAGTGACTACCTTTCCCTATGACCCATTATAATTACTCACCATATGTCACTTATTTATTTTTATTGAGTTTAACTGCATACAAAGCACAGAAATTACATTTTACAGTTTATGTAACCAACAAGTGCATTGTTTAAAGAACTACCCTTAAAGGGAAAGAAACAAAATCCCATTTTTACTTTCTTTAATGAAAAAGAAATCTATCTCCAATATACTTTAATTAAAAAATGTGTACCATTTTTATAAGAAACCTGACTGTATGCAGTGAAATTCTCCCTTCATTTACTGCTGTGGATAGGAATTGTCAGACGGTCCCTAACTTCTGGCAGGGAAACAATCATACTTATGAACAGCAGGGGGAACCCCTGCCTTACTTACTAGCCATGCAGAACTAAAGCAGCTTTGTTTTTTGATCATTTATGACGATCCCTAAGAAGCCCAGACCACACTGAGCATATGTATGTAGTCTAGTTTAGCAAAGATGTATAACAAAGTTACAAGATGACAGCCCCCTGTGGCCAACTTTGAAAGCATAAATAATTTGTTTGATTAGCCTTGTGGTGCAGTAAGTTCATGTTTATGTTTAGTATACAAAATACAGCATTTCTAGCCTTATTCAATTTTACACTTTCCTTGCACTTTAAACCTTACCATTTGTATGGAAAATATAAAAGGTGATACCTATGCTGCCATAGTTTTATGGGATCTCTCTGTACAGACTATGAGCAAATTTAGGGATTGTTCCTGCTGAATTGTGCATAGTACAGGGAATACCTATGCTGCCATAGTTTTATGGGATCTTTCTGTACAGGCTATGAGCAAACTAAGGGGACTGTTCCTGCTGAATTGTGCTTAGTACAGGATAATACCTATGTTGCCGTAGTTTTGTAGGATCTCTCTGTACAGGGTATGAACAAACTTGGGGGCTGTCCAAAGGTACAGCCTGCTCTCCGTTTGGGGGAAACAATACTATTTTTCAAACAATTTGCCCCCCCAACAATACTATGCTGTCCTCATCAGGAGGGAACGCCCGATTCTGGCAACTATGCTTCATCACATGTTTGTGCTTAATACGAGAGTGTCCAGCTCATGTATGTGCATAATCAGCAATCCAGGACACTAAGCTTAATTTACATGCTGCCCAAATTGTGCTGGTAGGGAGCACATTTTTCTAGTATATTTAGTATTATTTCCCCAGCTGTAGTCTTGAGCTCAATTAATGTGGGAAACAATTTACCTTGATAGGTTCCCTTTAAAAAAGGTAATATCTGTTGCAATGTCCTACTGACATTTCCCTAGCACTGGTGCCAGTCAGTTAATGATGAGGTGTATAGGAGGCTGCTTAAATATTGCCTATTGATTGCACTTTACTGATACATCCTAGAGATTTGTTTACCAGCCTGACCCTGACTACAGCCTACATGTAAGCCTGGCTGGAGGGCCAAACAAGGCAAGCGGATCCTTAGACTACTTGACAGCATATGCTGCAGGCCCGAATCTTTTCTACCCCCATTAAACCCTCCCCTCAGAATCTCTGGGACCAACTCTGCCATCCACCTTCAGCCATCTATGTGCTAAAACATTAACTCAAACTCTGAGCCAGTAATGCATAAACACAAAACAACACAACAGTTATTAATTTCTATACAATGATTTTTATAAATATAAAATGACACATCCTAATGAAATAACTTTCTATATCTCTTGTAGTATATAGCCTATGAACAACTGGTGAGTGAATAGGAAAAATCTGAGGTTTCAGTTAAACCCTTGCTATTCTGACAGTTGTACATGGGATTAAGCAACAGTGCTGGCACTGCCATTTGTTTACCTCTGCCAGAAAAGGTCATTCTCATTTCACCTTGTACAGCTGCTTGGCACTCACCTCCTAAAGTCAAAGAACATTGTGCAATAGCAGGGGTCACTTGCCTGGAGGTTTGGTGTGCATATTTAAAGCAACCGCTGCCAGATAATCAGCACCAAGTGACACGATTCCGACACATGCTAATCCTATCAATCTGGATTTTTGCTGCAAATCTAAAATCATGGTGCACTGTGCACTTTGCACACATTGATGGGAGTCTGGGAGTGGCAAATGGTGCGTCACCGATCCATTGGACCAGCCCCCTAAAACCAAGTGGGCCCTAGGGCACTTGTGGGTAATCTGGCCCTGGAGAGGTTAGGTAGAAGATGATACTCCATTGTAAAAGAGGGATCTGAAAGAGAACCAGGAGAATGGAGAGCTTAATTATAATATGACATGACGTGAAGAAATGGTCGATGCTTAATGAGAAATACATGATTCCAAATAGCCATCAGAGTAGATCATTGGTAAAATGGGGATACCATGAGAAAATAAATTTCAATAACCATGCTGTACAGCTGACATCTCTACGGGATGCTTCTATCATTGGTGAAAAATCAACTGGCGGCCCACTGTTCTGGTGGGCCCTGGGCACATTCCTCTTTTGCCCATTTATTAAAACATCCTTGGTCAGTAGACCAACCAAAAGTGGAGGAAAATCCATAGGTTTATTAGGGACAGTTGTTCATAAGACTGAAAAAAAGGATCTAAGAAGACAACTGAAAGCCCAATTAAAGCAGTCTGTAGACTTAATACTAAAATATTTCAAACAAGTTTGACACTTTGGAGCAACTGATTTCTCTTATGCAAAAGCTTTTTTTCTTGGCAATATTTAAAATATTTGAAATTCACGTAATGGTGATATAACATCCATAGCACATTGCAACCTGCCCCCCTTATTGGCCACACTTGTCGGCAACTAATGAGGACAGGGCTCACCACTTTTTTCTTGGCAATATTTAAAATATTTTATATTTAACTTATGGTGACATAACATCCAGAGCACATTTCAAATGTCAGGCGTAATATAAAACCAAGGAGATTGGATGCCCAAGCTTACAGTCTTCAATGTCACTTAAAGTTTTGATTCTAAATATCTAAATGAGGATTACACATTAAGGTGCAACACAGACACCTGAATCAGCAGCCAGAAGAAAGATAAAGTTGGTGTTGGAACCAGGAACCGAGCTGTCACTTAAAGTTTATAAACATACACCGGAAACAAATCCCTAAAGGAAAAGAACCTTGGAGTCATTGTAGACAATATACTGTCAGTCAGCAGCTTCAAGGGCAAATAAGGTCTTGAGCTGTATTAAAAGGGTTGGGAGGAGGGGTTTATCCTTCCACTGTACAGAGCACTTGTAAGGCCCCATCTAGAATAAGCTGTACAGTTTTGGTCTCCAGCGCTCAAACAGGACATTATTTAATTAGAATGGGTACAGAGAAGGGCAACTAAGCTGGTAAAAGGGATGGAAAATCTTAGCTATGAGGAAAGAATGACAAAGTTGGGGTTGTTTACACTGGAGAAGAGGCATTTAAGAGGTGATATGATAATGCTTTATTTACCAGTTATTTACCAGTAGATCCTTCCATTTGACACGCTGCCACCCATTCCAATTACAAGAAAAGCAGTTCCTGTTAGGATGTGTATATTACCATGGCTTCTTCTCTATCAATAATTTAATTTGCCATACTTAATTCCATTAAGAGTATAAACAGCTTGCCTAAAACAAGGATGAAGCATGCAGGTAATACCAATTATCTTCCTATAGACATGTTGAAAAACGTGAATGAAAGAAGTATAGAAAAGAAAGGTAGTGGGGATATGAAGAGTAGGGGTAGATGATATGTGGTAGGTAGGATGTTGAGTTTGGAAATATTGTAATCTTTCATTTACAATATCTTATGTGTATTTAGGTAGGAACCCAGGGCTGCCACGTCCCTATAATTTGTCTGTTTTTCCAGACAAAGAAGATGTCAACTCTTCCATAATAAATATGTCATTCACTCCATAATATGTCATTCCAAGGTAGGACGATTGGTATCTCTCCAATGTCTTGGTATTAGAATTTTTGCTGCTAATAACAGACTTTGTTTGAGTACACAGTCTGATGTATCAGTATGAAGGATTAATATCAATTGAGGCTTGAAAGTGACCTAACAACCCAGGATCTCCCAGCATGCACATTGTACATCCCTCTTAAAATCTTGTATTTTTACATAAAAATACCAAATATGAGAAATGTTCCAGGCTCTTGGAGGCATCTCCAACATTTGTTGTCTGTAGTTAAATGCATTTGAAATAACTTGGTGTGTCCTATACCAATATTAAAGTTTTCTTGCTTTAAAGTGTTGCTGATGGATGTTCGGGTAAAAAAAGATAAGTTTGGGTATTTTTTTGCATCAATAATTTGTATAACAATGAAATTAAGTGTTGGCATTACTTTTCCTGTTGCATAATGTTTTGAATTCAGTCATTGATCTTTTAGCTTGTCGAAGCACTGGGTTTCGTTGTAAGTAGTGTTGTATTTGGATATATCTCCAGTGATCTTTTTTATCTCAGTTAGGTCTTGTTCCTTCTATTGTGGCTGGTGCCTTTTCTGAGGGAAGTATGTGTTTCAGTTTTAGGTTTTGTAATCCAAAGGCTGTCGACATACCTTCATCTAAAGTGAAATCTAGGTTTTATCCCATCACTGTTTTGAGAGAAGGATTTGGATGAGTCTATATATTTTGTTTTTGTTGTACCAAAATCTTTCTAGGGCAATAGCGTGGGGATTGTCCTTCAGGACTATCTCTATGTGTCTTCTTTTAGTCCATAGAATATTTCTTATGCAGTATTTTGCCCAATGTTCTTCCAGTTGTTTCAATTGTTTCTTTGAGTTTGGATTAGAGTGTCAGGAATTCCACTTACCTAGGTCCTCGGCTCCGGTCCTCCCAAGATGGCGGCTTCCACGAGGATGGTCGCGCCGGAAGTGCGCGCCAGAATAGCCGCCCGCATCAGAAGCAATGCGCCGGAAATGACGCGTCGGCGTCAGAAGCGACGCGCCGGCGCCGGAAATGACGCGCCGATGCAGGAAATTGACGCCTACTGATGACATCACCTTTTTGGCGCCAATTACAGCCTATTTAAGGAACATTTGGACACTTGATCTTTGCCCAATTATAGGTTTTTGCTTCTGCATTCCTGGGTGTGATTCTTGAATTACTACTATTGCTTTCTGTGTTTGACTTCGGCCTGTTTCCTCGTTTTGACCCACATCTGATTGGACTGACCCGCTTGCCTGGATAACGACTACTCTTTTGCCTCAACCCCTGGTACCTCGAACTTGCTGGCTCGTGCTGCTTCCTCCTTGGTCCGCACTCCAAACTACGCCTTCGGGCCCTGACATAGAGTGCTCGATTAATTTAGCCAACAAGCAGGCTTGATAGTAGGAAAGACAGTCCGGTCAACTCAGTCCTCCCTTGAATTTTGGTTGGTGTAGTAGAGACCACTTAGCCTGGGTCTTTATTTGACCATACAATTTCCTAATACATTGGAAAAATCCATTTGGAATCAGGACTGGTAGGGTTTGGAACTGGTAAAGAATCTTAGGTAAAATCAACTTTTTTATTATCGAAATTCTTCCTGTCCATGTAAAATGGGTCTTGTTCCATACCCCAAGTATTAACATGTATTTAGGTTGTTTAATGTTGTTAGCATTAGTTTATTATTATATTTATACACATTGCTTAAGTCTTTAGGTAGATACACTCCCAAGTATTTTATTTTTTCCTTTTGCCATTGAAATGTAAAGTTGGAATGAAGTTGTATCATCATATTGTTGTATATGTATAGGAAGAGCCTCCGATTTTGTTATGTTAATTTTATAGTTTGAAAGCTCCGAATATAAATTCTGCATATAAATATGAGGATTGGTAATAAATAATATCAAGTCATCAAAGGCAGCTACTTTGTACTCTTGTGCATTTATAGAAAAACCTAAAATACCTTTGTTATTTCTAAGTGCTATCAAGAGGTGTTCCATACATAAGACATACTGTATAACAACAGGCATCCTTGTCTTGTCCCATTTTTTATATTAAATACATCAGATAGGATACCATTCATTCTCTTTCATAGGTAAGATCTGAGCATGTCCCTGTTGATTCTTAACACTTTCGCCATTTTGTCCTAAATGTGAACATCTACTGCCAAGCAGTTTTTAGACATTTTTTACTGTTTCGCTTTAAGCGCCTTTCTTGGGGGGGCCTTTTAGTTTACCCAAGAAAACAATATATTGTTTTTTTGGGACAACCTGAGCTTTCAAAATATGCTAGAATTTTGGGGTAATTCCACTTCTGTAAAAAGATATGGGCTTCTAATTGTAAAAAACAAAAACAAAAAAAAAACAGTTTTGCATGATACAAACGCATCTATCAGAAACATAATTTATTTTATGAACAAGAACACAGCAGATTTAGAAAGTTCAGTGTGTCCCGAACATGCCATTACCAAATATATATAGTTTCATGGAGATTTCAATTATCCAATAGTCACGCTGTTGAAATAACAAGTTTTTAGGCAAAGAAAACAGCACAAAGTAAAAAAAACAAACAAACAGCTGTTTGTGAGTTTTTATGTATACATGTTTGTGCACTAATAAAAGTTGTCTGAGTGTGTAAATAAGTGTACAAAAGGGACCAAGTGCGCTAAAATAAAAAAATAGAAAAATACAAATTTTTACTAAAATGTGTGTGTAAGTGTATAAATGCACTGTACGTGACTGTAAGTGCAGGTAAGTGTGTAATAAAAACACGCACTTCGACGTTGAAAATTGAAGAACTGTCGAAATTTTTACATCGCCAAATTGAACCTGCCGAAGTGCTATTTTAGCCTATGGGGACCTTTTTCATCAAAGTATAATCGTTCGATTTAACAATTTTGCTTTGATCATAGGATAGCCAAATTTGTTGAAAAATAGTATTCACTAATCAGTTTTTCAATTCGATTGTCGAATTTCAAAGTATTTTTTACTTTGAAATTCGAGGCTTAGTAAATCAGTCCCGTAGTGTTTCTAATTTATGGATTTCAACAAGGAGCTTCTCTATTTTACTTTGTCTTTGTTTTTTAAGGTGAGAGCCATGCTTTATCAGTAATCACCTAATCATACACTTGAGTGCTTGCCATTTTGTTTGGTGTGAGGTAGATTCATTTACCACACTATGTTTATATTCCTTGATTATGTGTGTGGTTTCCTCTCTACAGTCCAATATTCTATCATTCAATCTCCAGTTCCAATTTAATTTTGGTTTGTTTGGTATGTTGATTAAAATGGAGACTGCTGTGTGGTCTGACCAGTTTATATTATCTATATATGCCTTCTTAAGCCAATGCAGATAGTATTGTGAGACGAAGATATAGTCTATAAGTGAATAATGGTTTTGGGGGTGTGAAAAATAGGTAAATTGTTTAGTGGTGGTATTGAGAAACCTCCATGAGTCTATCACCTGTATATTTTGTAATAATTTGGATGTTTGGGTTCAGTGTCATGTTCAAATCCCCCCCCCAGTATAATTAATTCCTCCGAAAGATTGGTGATTTTGGTAGTTAATTTCATTAGAAACAGTGTTTGATTTTGATTCGGTAGGTATGCTTCCTATCATGCACTTTATATGATACATGATCAATCGATATCTTCCGTTGTCAGTTATTGTGTCTACCAAGTTAAAGTCTATGTTTTTTCTTATAACTATGGCTACTCCCTTTGTCTTTTGTATGGGGTTGCTACTAAAGTACCATTGGGTTTATGGGCCCAACTTATGCATTTGGGGGGATCATTTCTAAAGGGGGTCTCCTGAATCAAGATAATATCAGCTTTATTTTTCCTTCATCATATTTAACTTTTTATTTTCTTTTTTCAGAGATGTTTAAACCATTTGCATTTTTGGAAATTACCTTCAGATTACTCTCCAACCTTTATACAGTATGCATATTAACTATTACCTTGTTCAACATTAATACAGTCTTATCTCCAAACTCAGGGTGGGAAGAAGTAGAGAAGTTAGGGGTGAAGAGAGAAATAGAAAAAAACAGTGGTGCTTTGCAAGCCTGCAGCAGTGGTTGGACAAGTGCAAGTATATGCATTGTTCCTGCAATTGTGGCTTGAATGTTGAACGGGTATCCCCATCTAAGCAAATTTTCTATCTTTAATTTGTGAGGGGTTTAAGCATCTGTCTTTGTTGTAACATGTACCAGGAGAGGTCTTGCATAATAGTTACCTTTGCGCTCTCAAACTTGACCTGTATCATTTGTCTGGACTTAAAGGACAAGGAAAGTTTATACATGATGTTTTGTGCTTCTGTGCCAGCCCAAGGCAACCACAGCTCTTTAGCAGTAAAGATCTGTGTCTCCAAAGATGCCCCAGTAGCTCCCCATCTTCTTTTCTGCTGATTCACTGATTCACATGCTCGGTGCTGCTGTCACTTACTGAGCTTAGGGACCCACTCTACAATATACCACAATATACAGTACACGTAGAATAGAAATGTCACAATATAAGGCTGATTAGTCATTAATACAGATACTTACTACATTGCATCACAGAAACCAGTGCAACTAGCATCAGAATGTGTATAATCAGTTTTTCACAGGGCAGTCACGATTTTGACAGCTCAACCCACAGTCCCGGTTTCTTACTGAAATGTCCTAAGTTTACTTTTGAGCTCCTACACTGAACAGCCAGAAAAGTATGCAACGTTTCTGAAATGTAATTAATTAAGAGGCTTTTGGCAGAGAGCCCAAACACTCAACACCTGCACTTAGATACATTTGTAACTATATAATATAAGCAGGTCTCTTAGGGAAGACTTGCAGCTTAATGGACAATTCACTTTCATTAGCAAAACTGTAATAATATGTAAAACCTGACCCTAATACCTCCTAAAATGTGGTAAATGTTTCCACAACCTACCAAATGTAAAATGGATGAAGAATTTAAGAAGTGTGGCCATAAAATAGGCATGGTTTCCAGAGCTACACATGGCAGATCTTTGGCGTGTACAGTAGTTATAATAAGCTAAGAACTACATTCCTACAAGTTGTGGCTGCCACCTATCGCTTTTTCTAAAACCTATTCGGGTCTCAACTTTCTGTTCAGTTTTCAACCTTGTGAAAACCGAACAATAATCTGGCCAAATGAAAACCAATTATATACCAAGATACTCACCTTGGCTTTGTTATTATGAAGGGCAGTTAATAAGAAATATTATTAATAAGAAATATTTTTTCTAAACATGCTGTATTTCAGAGCTTTCTGGATAATTGATTTCTGTATTATAGATTCCATACCTATAGTTAGAGGATTGGTCTTACTCATTAGGCAGAATAGGTAGAGGTAGGGTTTCCAAATCCAGGATTTGGTTGGCCTTTTTCAGCAGGTTTCAGCCAAATCCTTGTGTGTGGCTGAAACAAATCGGAATTTGCATATGTAAATTAAGTATGGGAAGGGACATCACGTGACATTTTGTCTCAGAACTAGGAAGTAAAACATTCTTTTTGCAAGCTTTCCTTCCAGCCTCTTCACAAAGGATTTGGGGATTCGTCCGAATTCCAAATAGTGAATTCGGTGCATCCCTAGTTTCCAGCCATTCTGGATCATTGTCCCATTTTGTGTTTTAGCCCCCCTTGATCCCCCCTGATCTCCTGGTTTTACCCTTGAAATTATTATCTGGACTTGTTGCCTGCCCTTACATTCTCACCCGTGCCTGTTCCTGACCTAGAGTTTGGCTCACATCTCAAATGGTTTCTTTTCTGGTACTGACCCAGACTACCTGACTACAGTTGTTCATTCTCTGGCCCCCTCTTTATTTTTAAATCTGGCTCTCTTGCTTGCCCCTGTGGAGTTGCTGGATTCTTGTGAGGTAAGACCTGGGGGAACGGAAGTAGAAGATCCTAGATTCCGGAATCCAGTGGGGTTTGCCATATGAGACATCTATGCACAAAACCTGGGTATACCCCATTACCAAGCATATAGGCCAGTCTTACACCTTTGGCCATACCTGATAATTTCATGAGATCCTGGGCCCTTGTTCACATTCATTTTACTTAAATATCCTTTGCCAACCACTGACAATTTGTTGAACTTGGAGTACCATACAGACAGACATATGTTAAGTATATCAGTGCTGGTGGTTATTTAAAATGCTTTATTAATGCTTTATTTAGGCATAAGTTATTTTTTATTTCAAGATCATATATTTTTCATTAATCACTTTTTAGCTAACAGTGTTTAATATATTTTTGCATTAATATAAATATAAAAGTATTGTGGTAGCAACGCAAATGTTCTCTTATAATACAGGTGATAATAAATTGTGGTTTTGAAAAGTCATCTTAAATTTCTTGACAAAAGTCTGAATGCATAAAATGGTTATTTCTGGTTAGTCAAATATACAGAACTAAATTAGGCAACTACAATTTTCGGGGTTAAAGGGATACTGTCATGGTTTTTATGGTGTACGTTTTATTAGTGTATAATACTGTTTGCATTGCAAATGATTCATTCTACCAGCTAATATTTTATTTTTTAGTTTTGGGGTGGGCTGCCATCTCATTGCTGTACTTGCAGAAAAAACCAGTAGAAAATCATGCAAGTCTATTCAAGCACTACTGCTTTGGCTGTTCTGTTGTTATCTCTGGGTATTTTCCAGCGACCAGTTCGCACCACTACGCCTGGCATAAGTTGCGTTGTGGGCACTGAACAGGCGAGCATTTCATAGCGAAGATTCACTAGCGTTTGTTTATGCCTAGTGAAAAGTCGCTAGGGATCTTACGCTTAGGTCAATTTGAATGTATGGACGCCTTTATTAGAGATGATGAGAGTTAGAGAGTTGGTGCAAATGCTTGAAGTGGCCACTTTTTATTACAAATATCCAAGCAACCTTGAAAAAGACAAAAGAGATCTTCTAATGCCCTACACACAAGCCCACTGTAAAATGAATGTTCCATAGCCCTCAAATGTCTGGGGGAAAATGCTAACCCAAAAAAGTTGGGACTTTGCAGGCAACCCCGCTTAAAAAAGGAAAAGTTTAATGCATTTCTGGCAGACAGGATATGATGTAACTGACACAAGATTGAGGAAGATCTAGTTTCATTTTAGCAGTTTGCCTGGTCTGAGGTGGAGAAGTCAATTCTGGCAAAGGGGTAAAATTCTCACTTTACTGAATTTGTGGAGTAACAACTGTTCACCAGAGTGAAAAGTCGCCTGGTTATAGAGTGTGTACAAAAGCTAGCTACAGTCCTGTTCACTAGCGAATTGTCACCTACACCTGTAAATTGCCAATGTCCCTGCGGATGGGATTTCTGGCGAAAAGTTGCTAACATTAGCCACTTAGCCTTTTAGTATATCTGCCCCTATGAGTTAAAAGCAGGTCGGTGGTAGAAGCTTAGAAAGCCTGAGCTCCTATCGGTTTAGACAGCTCAACCCTCCAGCAGTAGTGCACAATGTCTGTTCAAAGGCTGACTTTGGCCCCTGGGCCCTTGCAGGTTCTGCTGTATAGGTAGTTATAGCAGTAAACAGAGACAGATGCTTCACAAGACTGTTTCACAAGGCTGAGTGTTATGTGTTTTAAAAAGAGAAGCGGTTTGCTTGTTTCACATGACAGTATCCCTTTAAGTGAGTAATACAGGTGATCATTTATTAAACATGAGAATAATACTTATATGTAGTAATACTTCTCCCATCCCCAGTGTAGTAGTCATTACTAACAATCAAACAGAATATGCTAAAGTAATTACTAGGCTCCATCACTTTCTTTTTAGACACAAGAATGAGGCTTTCACGCGCTTTGCTCCGTTTCAAGAGCAGATGACTGAATTGTTTCCTCATATTTTTCCTCTGATATTGGTTTGTAATCAGAACTAAATGGATTTTCATTTTCAAATTGCTCATTTTCATCCACATCCTCATCCTCATCAATAACCAAGGGCTTCATGTTGTACACTATCTGAGACACTTCTGTTTCCGTCTCTCTTTCTGTTAAATCAACCACTGCTTTTGTTTCCTCTAGCATATTAGGTACATCTTCAGTAAGCACATTTGTATTGTTAACCTCTAAACTTTGATTTTCCACAGCTTGTTCCTCAGTTTTTCCATCATTTTCTTCCTGAGTGTTTTCGTCCTCTGTTTTCTTTACACTCTTAGAGGAGCTTTTTGAGGATTTGATATGCAGTGGAGTGAAAGACTTCTTAATTTTTTCCCTCCTTTCTGGTGACACAATTCTAGTGCTGATTTTGTTCATCTTTTTTTCAATGTTTTGACGTGAAAATGCTTTCTTTAGGCTATCTACCTTTTTGAGGCTTGATCTTTTAATTTTTTCTGCTCTTGTGTGCTCCAATTTCTCTTCAGCGCTGTCATGTGCATCTTCAAGATTGAAATCATCATCTGAAGACAGGTCAATTGTTTGCATGTTGTCTTCAAGAGACTTGTTAGGGTCAGTAGACTCTTCTAGACCATCTGTTATGCTAGGCACAGGGTCGACGACTTCCTTTGTGAATACATCTGCAGGTATTTCATTTTCTTCCTGAAACAAATAAGTATAAGAGTAAAATAAATTATCCAGCTAGAACCTTTTAATTAAATTAGCTTTTTCACTCATGGGACTGGGAGACATTCATTAAAGGGATACTGTCATGGGAAAACATGTTTTTTTTTTTAAAAAAACGCATCAGTTAATAGTGCTGCTCCAGTAGACTTCTGCACTGAAATCCATTTCTCAAAAGAGCAAACAGATTTTTTTATATTCAGTTTTGAAATCTGACATGGGGCTAGCCATTTTGTAAATTTCCCAGCTGCCCCTGGCCATGTGACTTGTGCCAGCATTTTAGGAGGGAACTGCTTTCTGGCAGGCTGTTGTTTTTCCTTCTCAATGTAACTGAATAGTACGCAGTGGGACATGGGTTTTACTATTGAGTTCTGTTCTTAGATCTACCAGGCAGCTGTTATCTTGTGTTATGGAGCTGTTATCTGGTTACCTTCCCATTGTTCTGTTGTTAGGCTGCTGGGTGGGGGAAAGGGAGGGGGTGATATCACTCCAACTTGCAGTACAGCAGTAAAGAGTGATTGAAGTTTATCAGAGCACAAGTCACATGACTTGGGGCAGCTGGGAAATTGACAAAATGGCTAGCCCCATGTCAGATTTCAAAATGAAATATAAAAAAATCTTTTTGCTCTTTTGAGAAATGGTTTTCAGTGCAGAATACTTCTGGAACAGCACTATTAACTGATGCATTTTGAGAGAAAAAAATTATTTCCCATGACAGTATCCCTTTAATAATTTGCTTGTGTGTTTTGCTGCAACTTTTTACTAAAATTGGTGAATAAATACTAGGTATACACTCAGCCAAACACATACATGAACCATTTTAGTTATGTCACTTTTAAAGAGATACATCTAAAATAACATTATATTTGTACCCCCCATCTAGGAGGGGGTGCCATATGTGTGCAGCAGTAGTCTGTTAGCATTAGAAATCCTGACAGGTTGAGAAGGGACAGTCAGGTTTTGGAACTTCAAGTAACAGCAGCCCTATCAGTGAAAAATGATCTGCATGACCTATAGGCAACTTTTAATGTACGGTACATTGATATTTGGAAGAGTCATTTTCAGTATCAATATCACTTGAAGGGGCAACCCCCTTGTTCAACATGAATTAACTGAACAGGGCTTGTGATTAACATATTTAACTTTTTTTTTGCCTATTGCATTAATCACAAAAAAATCTGTGTGCCATATGATATGGGTATCCTTAACAAAAATGAAGGCCTTCAGTATTGCAAGTTTTGCAGCCTAACATGCATTTCGCAAGGCACCAGTTCTCTAGTTTTTAAATGAGAACTAACCAGGGGAGCTCCGCTAATGAGGTGAGTTGAGGCACTCCCCTCAGGCGGCAGCGCTCCCTTGGTTGCCAGGGGTGGCAAAAATACAGCTCCTGGTAACTAAGAGCTGAAGTGCACCGTGGACACCCCCTACCCCTGTCCGGCGCTGAAAAAGTGAGCGCCGTGGGGAAGGGGGGGCGGCATATTGAAGGCAGCCTCAGGTGGCAAAATCGGCTGGATCGTTCCTGGAACTAACCCCTCGTACCAAAAGCCCCCCTTAACTGCCTGGCATGGCCCCCCTTTCCCCTCTCCCTCACTCACTGTGCATTAGGCAAAAAACAACCCCTTAAAAAATCTGACCCTCAAATGCAAATCTGCGGAGCTCCAGGGCACCATCTTCCACTGCTTCATATTCTTTCGGGGCTAGCCACCGAGGGTTGCCACCTGTCCAGTTTTCACCTGGACAACCCAGTTTAAAGAAGGGCTGTCAGGGTGCAAACTTTCTTCCCTGATTTCCAAATCAGCAAATCAAGAAAGAACTGTGAAGTGAATGATGTGACAAACAGCCAGTCACCAAATGCTGCATAATATCAATTAACAATTAGGTCAATATTAGAGAGGAATTGATATATTTTAATTTTAGTTGCCTTCTACTTTGGAGACAAGTAACACTTTGTTAATATGGGTGTTATGATGTGCTTAGAAGGCAAAGTCAGTAGCACAATCTAGAGCCAGTCAGGGACAGATAAGCAGTGCATCTTACACCACTGTGTTTCTTTTTGTATTTGTAATACTACATTTTAGCCAACTGTTTGGTTATGTTCCTATGAAGCCAGTGTTAATTACACATAGACAATTATACTTGAAGTCATTGGGGTGGGTGGTACACAAATATTTGTCTAGATGGATAAATAGTCTTGCTAAGCTTAAGCAACAGTTCTATAACAAAAAAAAACTAGTAGAACAGAGGTTGAATAAAGATACACAGCTACTGTATTTTGCATTTAGATAAACCCTGCACTTCCATGAAAGGTGATACAAAGGTTCAGTTTGTGCTTAGGCTTGACCTGTATGCTAAGGAAAGAATGCAAAGCATTTAGAAGTGAAATTCTACACCCTTTAAAGAAATATGGCACTTAAAGATTGCTAAACAAATCCTTGGCATGGCAAAAGAATATTCCACATACATTTTTTAGATACTAGTTTTGTTGAATGACAAGAATGCAAATATTTTGTCACCATGTTCCAAAAGGGTTGCCAGTATTTTTGTTCAAATAATATGTACAGTTCCATTGTATTATTCAGTGGGGAAAAAGAGACAGAAGAGTGTATGTGGTATAGGGAAACTGCTGTACTTCATCTAATTACTTTTATTATCCTATAGAAAATGTGCAAGTATTAGAACCCCTGAGATAATAGATATCATACTGCTATATCATTTAATGTTTGAGCAAAAAGCAAATATAGACTGGAGCAATAAAGATGACATATTTTATGAAAAAAATAATTTTAGCACTTTAAGATCAGTTCAGCATCAGTGAATAGATTGGTATGTTGGATTTACAGCTAAAAGCAATTTCATGCACATATCAGGCCCACTGCCACACAGGTCTGCTTTTTGCACCTCCACTTCGAGGTAGAAAAAGATCTGATTATCTTGGAGGTAAGATTGTGTATGACAGAACTGTAATATGATTCATGAAACCATGGCTTCTTGCTCATTTGAAGGGAGGACCAGCAAAAAGCAGACCAACAAACTAGACAGGTATCATTAGTGTACCTGGGACATTAACTGAAATCTCCTGGCCACTAACACATACATCACAACATCACCTTTCAAAGCCATAGTGCCTAAAGGGTCTCTACACAATGGTGCTAATGTCACCAAGCTACAACACCTGTAGGACTGATACACCTGCAGGAAGATAATCCATCCTCTCCCAACTCAAACCTAACTTATACTGCATCTGACCTGCCCACCTATGATGTCACTGGTAGGGGGTAGCCGGTCAGGTTATGGTCCTGCAGGTTTATGAGTTGTCTACCCATGCATCACTAGTATGTGCATACTTGTGTGTGTGTATAGGCCTGGACTGGCAATCTGTTGGTTCTGGCAAATGCCAGAGGGGCTGCTATAAGGTGCCATAGAAAGTCAGTATTTAATGGGCTGGTGGGGGCTCTTTGGGGCTCTGTGTGGGCTGATTGGGCATCTATGTACCTGAAATTCCAGGACCTATTTTGAGTCTCACTCCACACCTGGTTACATTTGCATCTGTAGTTGCAGGGTCGGACTGGGCAAACCAGGTGGGCCCTGCCAGCCCCGACCCCCTACTGCTGCTCTCCCTGACTTCCCTCCTGGCCCCTGGTTGCGGCCACAAGCAGTTAAATAGTACACCAGGGGGCTGGAGGCGGGTTGGTGTTGGGGTAGGGATGTCTGAGGTGTCTTTGTTGTTGGGCCCTGGAAGCAGCAGCACATTAGTACTACGCTTTATAGATCTACGGTTATGTATATAGGGCACTTTGTCGCTGGGGTGGGGAATCATTCTCCAGCATCCTAAAATACTCCTGATGAACTTGTTGTTTGTGGACAATGTGTATATAATGATGGTGTCCAGCAGAACACACTGCTAGTTGCACAAGTAGTGCAACAAGTGGAGCCTGTTGGCTCATTTAGAGTTTCAGTGGAACTGCAACTTCAGCACTGTGTGATGCAGAGTCCAATTTCTGAACCACAGTACTGTACCTGCATTGTTACCTCGTACCCTGATCCAACCAACAACTGCCTTATTCATAATTGGACCCACTACCTAATAGTCAACACAAAGCCAGAATTGAGATTACTAAAAGCAATTATTATAAGGGAGTGAAAAAGTAAAATATGCTTATTTTGAGGCCAAATCCACAGACATATCCCATGCACCTTTACCCACAGTTGCAAGTCCTGCAAATTGCCATTTTTTGTGGGCAATCTGTGTGCATGCAACAATATGCAGGACTTTATTGTGCAGCTCCTCTTTTTCAATTTCTTTATGGACACAGAGATTTAGGGGCAGATTTACTAAATTCACATAAATTCACATGAAGGATTTGAATATTCGATCGAATTTTCAAAAAGATTCAAATTCGATTTTCGAATATGCAAATTAGGCAAATTAGACCAAATTCGACCATCAAATATTCAAATTTAATTTTATTCAAATATTCGAAAGTTCGATGGTCGAATACTTCCCCTTTAAATTTAAATTCGATCACCTACTTCGCCAGATTAAACCTACCGAAATGGGGATCATTCCCCAAGATCATATTTGAAAAATTCGATTGATCTCTAAAAATCATTTGAATATTCGATTCAAATTCGATTCTGATATTCGATCGGTCGAATTTTCCCTATTCGATCGTTTGATCGGTCGAATTGCGCTTAATAAATTCAAATTTTTTTTATTCCCCATTATTAAAAAAAGAAATTCGACCCTTAGTAAATCTGCCCCATAGTGTAGCTAATAGGGTGTGGTATGTTAGGGGGAAAAAATGAATAGACAAATGCGTTGTGAAAAATGTAGTGGAAGGAGGTGCAGTAAATAACAGTGGGGTGTGGTATGCTGAAAGGAAGAGCAAAAAAAATTGTTGATGGTACTACTATGGTTGTACTACTATGTACATGAGAGGTGAAACAGAGTCAAAGAACAGTAGTGTGGCACTGACTGGCAATATCAATACATGGGGCAAATGTAATGCTGGGTTAAAATTCAGAATATTTGGTGTTTTGGGCAGATGCAGTGGACAAACTACAGTGTGTAATGATCGGGTAAAATAGTGGAGCAGTGCTAAAAATACAGTGGGGGGGGGGCAAGTGCTCTGAGGAAAACTACAAACTGAATAGGCATAAATCCTTGATTAGAACACATACAAATCAATACAGACAAAGAAATTGAAGCTTAGGTGGAGAAATAATTTGTAATTAAAGAAGAAAGTGCAGGCGAGATGAAAAATAAATAGCAGATGAGAAGGGAGGGAATATATAGAAAATTAATGCAAATAAGTGAAATATGGTGTAGAAGAAGGCAAGTGAGGTAAAAGGAACCGAGATAACTGTCACTATATAGTTAGTGTCAATCAGTAAGCAGTTTGAGCTATAATGTTCATGCACAGACAGGTATTTCCAGGGCACCTGCGATAGTGACTTCATGTAGGAGACAAAACTCCCATGTGGCATTGCCCTAGATGGAATGGAACACATAGTGATAGGATGAATTCTGCCCCCCCCCCAGTAATAAATGGTTCAGAGGAAGGGGGCACAATGCTACAATCTTGTGTGACTGATGTCCTGCTTAGTGACAGGCATTGAGTGTTTTTGAGCGATTCGTCACTATGCACAACAAAGCACAGTCGTGGCAATTCTCTTTCACACTGAATTGGGTGGAAATAATGATTGCATTTTGTTCCATTACCTTGGAGTGGTGGGGAAAACTTTTTCTTTCAGTATGCAAATTTAAAAAAAAAAAATGGCTGAAGGCCCCTTTTTGAACCCCAACTGACTATCGCTATCCCCTATGACAGCAGGACAATCAGAGGATGTGCATTACTGATGCAGAACTGACCTGAAATATGAGCACTTTGAAGTTGTTTCTTCTCAGGAGCTGGGTGTGGTTATTCTCTATCCTCTTCACTTGACCGATCTGCTTGTCCATGCGATCCTTTACCTGCCGCACATTGGCGCTGACTTTGCGCGACTTTTCCATTAGTTTGCTCACGGTGTTGCTGGTGGAGGTGTGACTTTTTGAGAGTTTTGTTATATCATTTTGGATGCCTTTTACGGAGTTCTCTATGTCGATCTGTCTCTTCTCCATCTTGTGTTGGTTCTCCTTCACTGAATCCAACATGTTAACCAGTTTATCCAGCAGAGTGAGGACTGTGATTGCGTTGACCTGGCTGCTGTCCTTGTCTCCAGCAGGAGGATTGGGAGTCGGACTTGAGCATGGCGACCCTGCAGGGCTGTGGCTGGGTACAATCAGTTCCTGGCTCTCATGAACACTGCTCTTTTGAAATTCATCATTATTTTTCATAACTTTTATAGCATCGTCCTCCATGTTAATCTCTGCTCTGCAAATTAAAAAATTTGATTCTAAACAGCTCCAGTCAGTTCCTTGTCTCTGTGAGTGCAGCTCTGTTACAGTTTATTCTTCACATACAACAGCCAGAATTCTGCCAGCACTGGAATTCCTTCGTGTCTTTTAAAGCCCTGCTCCACCCAGTGGGAGGTGGGAGCTGAAATATCCCAAATGCAAAAACTAATAATGTTTGCTTCTGGCCTGTATTTTACGTGTGTTTCAAACTTTAGTTCAGCTTTGCCACTCCTACGTGAGCTCTGTGATATGTTGTTGCGCCTTTCCTTTGGTCAAAAATGGTTTTATCCAAGCTTTGGGAAACAACACCCATTGGCTAAAATCCATAATCTTTTCTCTTGGCTGCAGAGGAGAAACATTTGGCTGGCAGTTAGAGTGCAGTGGAAACATTTACTGTTTTTTCCTGTATTAAGCTATTTTCAGAGGAATGTATTGTTCGCAGTGCCCGGGGAATATATCATGTTTTCTGAACTTTCTAGTTTCTTATGTATATGAATTAGAGACCTCTTCTCCTACAACAAATATAAGTTTTTTTTTTGATGTTCTAAAGCTGGCCTCTGCTTCTGTTGCTACAGTTCTGTAGGAAAGCATGAGATCAATGGAACACATACAGTATGACCTCATAGCAAATGCGTTAAAAAAAGCAAACACCTTACTTAGCTGATGTATACACTATTTCAGGGATTCCCCAGAACATTTTCATATAACAATTCATTTTGCAATGTAAACTCTTCTGAGCAGAACCTGCTTTTCCTTTCACATTCCTGTTTTCTAATGTTATCTTCTATTTTCACTGCATGCACTTATTTATAGTACAACTCTTTTTTTGAAACTTTATTTTGAAACTTTATAAACACATAATAATAATAATATGAATAATGGTTGTAAAAATGCTTTAGATGACACAACTTTTCCCTTATAATGAGTTATCCACATATTACTTAATCTTAATAGTGGAATGAACTTAAAGTGATACCACTGACAAAAAGGTTCTTATCAAAATATGAATCTACATCCAAAACTACCGATAGTTTATAGTTTTTTTTCCCTGAAAGTTCTGTTTCTCTAACTAAATCCTTAGTGAAGATCAGTGTTGGACTGGGCCATCAGGGGCCCACCCAAAAACCTTACTCTAGGGGCCCACCAAAAAATTTTAGACCAGGGGCCCACTCTCAGTACTATTATTCTTCCTCTACTCATTCAACCTCTATTCTCCTAGTGTATTTTCTTTACATACTGTAAGCTATTATTACATCTATTTAGCCTCTAGAAATAGGGAATGGCCATGAAGTTGGCAAAATTAGCAGCA
This sequence comes from Xenopus borealis, assembly GCA_024363595.1. Lineage (NCBI taxonomy): Eukaryota > Metazoa > Chordata > Amphibia > Anura > Pipidae > Xenopus > Xenopus borealis. The sequence goes on along the minus strand of CM044447.1, from coordinate 92,863,699 downwards.
TGAGGGCCCACTGACACCTGGGCCCACCGGGACATTTCCTGGTATTCTGGTGGGCCAGTCCGACACTGGTGAAGATCCTAGACCTGATTGTATTATGTCTTCTGCACACCGCAACCCAGGTTGTAGCTTTTCAAGCTGTCTATAAAAGTGGGGCTAGCTGATGTCATAAACATTCCCTTACTTTGAACCAGCCAATGCTCCCTCTAAGATGTGCACTAATGTGCGTGCACACAATTTTTGAGGGCAGCACACAAAACAAATTGTTGAACACATAAAGAATTTTGTGTGAAAACACAACATTTTGTATAAATTCTGACCTAAGCACAGAGATTTCAAAAACTGAGCACAAAAATTTAACTGTGTGCACACATAGGGAACATTGGAACCAGCCTAAGATAAAGTGACCTTTTTTCACCCCTCTCTGGGCCTTCCTAATAAGACAAACCAACTTGGTTAGCTGGAGATGGGTGAAAAGGAGCCAAAAGCCCTTCACTTGTAGAAGGAATTTACATGCTTCATCCTATACACATAGCACTGCATTAATACAATGCAAATCGCTCCTTTATGTCCCTGTGGTTTGAATGTCTCTGCCCAAAATACCTTGTGTGAAAGCAAAAAACGATTTTTTGGTATTAAGGCAGTGCTATGTGTATTGCATGAGGCATGTAAATACCTTCTGCAGACCTTCCTAATACTGTTGACATTTTCCATCCCTGTTCAGCTTGCGTTTCCTATCCTCATTGCTTGCTTCAAGGGGCTCTCCCTCCTTCTCCCCCTCCCTGCACAGATAACTCCACAGCAGACAGGCTTTAGCTTTCCGTTGCATGCCTGCTTCAATGTCCACACCCTCCATCTCTCTCCCCCCCCTACTCACACACACAGAACTAAATAGCAGACATGCTTTAGCTTTCCATTGCCTGCCTGCCTGCTTCAAAGGGGTCTCCTTCCAGGCTTCCACCTTCCCACACATAAAGCCAAATCGAGCAAAAGGTAGAAAGAGCACCACATTGCTGGACACTGCAATGTGCTAGACTTACTCCCTTTTTTCTTTTAAAAGGAGGCGTTTTAATGAAGAACAAACATGGCTGATCCATGGGTTCTGTCACTGATGCCATTGTTATAGTAAAGTGCTTAAACTTTAATCATCCAGAAAGGTATCCACACTCTCAGGACTTATAATAAACAAAATGCTTTATTGCAGGTGGAAAATCTGACGTTTCGGCTGGTACACCAGCCTTTTCCAAAGTTTTTCACTTTTCCAGCCGAAATGTCAGATTTTCCACCTGCAATAAAGCATTTTGTTTATTATAAGTCCTGAGAGTGTGGATACCTTTCTGGATGATTAAAGTTTAAGCACTTTACTCTACCTTTAGCTCGATTTGGCTTTTCTGGATGATATATATATATATATATATATTATATGTGTGTGTGTATATATATATATATATATATATATGTGTGTGTGTGTGTGCGTATTTATATATAAATAAACTCCCCTGAAACGCCCCTGTATCCAAGGCTTTTTTCAGACTTTGGACTGGGCCGACACATCAGACTGAAGTTCTGTAAATAAAGACCAATTTTATTCATCTTTAAGTCCTGAGAGTGCATTTTTTTTTTTTGGAGGTATTGTGAAAATTTGATGTCTCTGCACCCAGGCATACATACTAACTTTGTCGAGAGTGCTGGTAGCTTCGTGGAATATATAGTGAATAAAGTACCCTCTATAAGGATACCGAGGAGTTTTACGACCGAAGGCCGAGTGTTTTTATACAGGTCATGGAACTCCGAGGTAACTTCTAATATCCTCATATTTTGCAACTGGGGGTACTTTATTTATTATAATACACAAGTTTCAGTGAGTCATGTGACAGAAATGACATCAGAACTCACCGTTTATAACTGATGACATCAGAACTCACTGTTTATAAGGGTATAATTTACAAGATATTCACAGCTTTTGTGTATTATATATATATATATATTGACTGTCAGTATTGCTTTAATTCAGATTCCATTTCATATGAATATCCCATCAGCTGATCTGTGCTTTTACAACTTTTGGTAATCATGAATAGAAAATTGCCATTTAAAAAAATAAGGACAGCCTCCTGGGATCGTATGATTCAAGGGTGCACACAAACATACCAAACAAACGATAAAGTTAGGTCACATGAGCCAATTAACAGGCAGAGTTGTGTCTTTTGCTTCCACACTTCTTCCTGTTACAGTTAGAGTTGAAATATTTCTGGTCAGGTGATCTCTGAGGCAGCACACAGACCATCACCAAATTGTGGTTCAAGGCTAGAGATGTAAAAGGGCAATATTTACTTAAATATATATACCAGTTTGATAAGATTTGTCTGACATGACCTATCCGTCATAAAGCCAAATCGATTACTGCTCATAATACCATTCTCCAGAACATCATTTTGAAAGTGATCGCTTAATAAACTTTCAAATACGACGTTGCCCATCACAGATGATGTAAATTTACACGCCTATAATTTCCAGGCTGAGATTGTAATCCCTTTTTAAATACTAGAATTACACAAGCTTTTGTTCAGTGAAAAGGCACCATACCTGATACATACCTGATGACAAAAATAAGAAAACCACTGTGATGGACACAAAAACTGTGATGGTTCACATACTTTCATGTCTGTTGTTATATTGCCAAACTCCTTAGTATAAAAACTCTATTTAACTGTTTTCTTTATTAGGGTAATTTTTATGGAAAAACTATTAATATGAATAATTGTTTTTGATACATGAAAATATTAAATAGACAAATTAGAATATTCATGAACAGTCATCTCTCTTTGTGACAAGGTTAATTCATATATTTCATATATTTCTTATTAACCATTTCACATTGATTAGGGACATTTACATATGTTTTCAGGACCCTCCATACTAACCTCTTCTCCAAGTGAACTCTTTCCATGATGATATGCTAATTACTTTTTCCAAATGTTTAAGATAGGCCCCTTGAGGAACAGTCCACAATCCAACCTTTGCTTTGCCAAAAACTGCTTTTATTTTCCAGTTTTCTAAAATACAGGCTAGACACTGGGGTGTTTTCTGAACAAAGATTTAGTATTCAGGTGTATGAAATTCAGTTGGAAAAAAAGCAATCAAATGTGAAAAACTGGCTGTGCAAAAATGTTGGTATTTAAGTTACTGTCAATGCTATTTCCGTGCCTCGCACAGTGCATGTACTCATGCATAGGCCCATCTCATTTGTGAGCTATTTGCGAAAATGTATTCACAATGAGAATTCACAAAAACCCAAAGATGGGCACAGCATTGCAATATTTTAGAAAAAAGCTGCGAATAATTATGCACTGCGCTAACTTTATAAATGACCCCCAATGACCCTAAACACACTTCAAAATCTACAAAAGCATTTATGCAGAGGGAGAAGTACAATATTCTGGAATGTCAGCCATAGTTCCCCGACTTGAATATCATCGAAAGTCTATGGGCTGATTTGAAGCAGGCTGTCCATACTCAGCAGCCATCAAATTTAACTGAACTGGAGAGATTTTGTATGGACAAATAGTTAAAAATACCACCATCCAGAATCCAGACACTCATCAAAGGCTATAGAGGCTGTTACATTTGCAAAAGGAGGCTCAACTAAATATTGATGTAATATCTCTGCTGGGGTGCCACATTTATGTACATGTTACCTTGTTATGATGCATATTGCAAATTTTCTGTTAATCCGATAAACTTTATGTCACTGCTGAAATAAGGCATGTTATACTGTATATATTAAAAGAAAGTTGCTACTTTGAAAGCTCAGCCAATGATAAACAAAACTCCAAAGAATTAAGAGGGGTTACCAAACATAAGCGGTCTGCCTATAATCTTGCTTATCTTGTGAACAATTTCTGACTTTCCCCTGCAGGGCCTCATATCAACACTTCCTTAGTGCTTCCGTCATTTTCTGTTCTAAACTCTGCAAAATTATCTGTCTCCATTGAATTCAGTTTGTTCATCAAGAATTCAAATGCAAGTAATCTATTTACCTTAAGGAATTATCTGCGCTCTATCAGCACTCAATTTCCTCTTATATTCAAAGACATTGATAGTAATTGACTTACTATTCTATTCTATCAAGTTACACCGAGACTGTTATAGAGCATGAGGTTCATTTGGATGGTTTTCAATTTCTATTCTGTTTATTAGAGAGGTCAATACTTATACATATGTTTCAGAGTTTAGCAGCATGGGGTTTGGTAAGATTAAAAGATTCTCTGAAGCTATGAGAGATAAACAATATTGTGAATGCAATTTGTGCCTATAAGAAAAGGAGGCCTTGAAAACACTTAAAGGAGTTGTTCACCTTTAAGTATGATGTAGAGATTGCTATTCTGCATAAATTTGCAGTTAGGTTTCCGGATAATGGATCCCATACCTGTAATGGGACATTCCTTCTGCCAGGAGTGATGTCACATCCTCCAAAATCACCTGCTGATCCTTCATTCCCCCAGATTCACTGCTAGATGTATACAGGTAGTCTCTAGCAAAGGCTGGAGAGGCTTTTGTTTTCATTCAAAAAAATGATTAACTTTATAGGCACTGTTGGTTTATTTCTACCTCTATGACCTCGTATGTAAAGCAAAACCAAGAGATAGTTTATTTAGTCCAAAACAGGACAATAGGTTTTGCCTGGGTAGCTGTCGCAGTGCCACCAGAGCATGACCTCTGGTATGCGAGGGCTCACCAAAGACACACCTCTTGGTCCAAGGATTATATAGACATCAGAAGGAATTTAAAATGGGTGTACACAGATATACCTTACATGGTCTGGACCCTCCCTGGACACTGGGAAGTATCGACATTTTACTGATATATACATACACTCTGACACATAACCATTTGCCCGTCATCGGAATAGGCTGTTCTCATACAAATGTGGTCATATAAATGTGGCATATAGAAAATATATTAACAGCATCTAAGCCGCCACCCTAGGTACAGGTCCTCAGGTACCTATGTATATATAAATATGGCTCTGCCTGGATCCTGTTGCCTACATAATTCATAGTAATTGAGCATTACAGGCAGAGTGTCATTGGAATCCAGTCTTTTGTATTATGTTGTTTTTCTATCTATGGACCTGTAGTTATTTGTAATATAAAAACATATAACAAAATGATATTATTAGCTTAAGCATCATTTTCCATTGATACGTGTTGTGATAGAATGTTTTTATTTGTGCAGCAATGGAAGCTCATTCTTGGTGTTATGTTATGGGTTTTATATTAACTCTGTGTTACACTAATTTGTATGTATATTTTTAATTGTATAGCGCTCCTTGAGGGCAAAGCACTATACAGCAACAATAAATTAATAGTAACAAACAAGGGTTCACTGCATTAATAAGTAACAATAAGTGCATTATTAGAAATACAATTCACATGAATATAAAATATAATTACACAGTGTCAAGGAGACAAAATGATAGAGGACCCCACCCATGGGGCTTACAGTCTAATTGGGAGGTTAATTTATTGACACAATTTGGAGGGCTAATGAAGTGCTGTAATTTACAGTGGGTGAAACTGTCATATAAGTGCCAGTTCCCAGTTCAAGTGTTATCCAGGTGCTCCCAGAGGTAATTTTTGAGTTTCGTTTTAAAAACATTGAAGGAGGATTCTCTCCGGAGAGATTCAGGAATGGCATTCCAAATATAAAGAGCTGCAAGAGAGAAGGGTTTGACATGGGAAACAGCAGTAATAGTGGGGGGGTTGCTTTGAGAGAAGTAGAGGTTTCGTGGTCAAAATCCAGGCAAAAGTTCACAAGGCAGGCAGATCACGAAAGCTGAGCCGGTGCCGCTAGCCACGTGGCGGCCATGGGCGCTGCCATTTTGGGAGCGACATTGGAGGAGATAGGCGCCCCGCCCGGAGCTCCAGGTAAAGCTCCGGGTAAAGCTCCGGGCGGCATTCGTGACAAGAGGCAAGCGGTAGAAGAAGGGAGACAGGCCGGTAATTTGACAGACAGGATGCGTCAAGTGTGGCCTTTTTAAGAATAGGCTTTACACAGGCCTGTTTGAAAGGAGAAGGGAAGGTTCCAGAAGCTAGAGAAGAATTGAAGATGTGAGTAAGTGGTGGTTTAAGCTCTGCCACACAGTGTTTGAGCAGAGAAGAAGGCATAGGGTCAAGAGGACAAGTTGTGAGTGGGGAGGACAAGAGAAGCTTGGAGACTTCAGACATTGTTCCAGGGTGGGGTGGGGGGGCTTGGGGTGAAGGAATTAAGACATGCAGAAGGGGGCATAGGAAGGAGGAGCTGGTTTGCATTAGTAGAGGTAGGGATCTGATTGCGGATGGACACTGCTTTGTCTTTAAAGAAATCAGTAGTCCTGAGGAGAGTGCGTCAAGTTGGTTGATACTGTCGAGGGACGGAGACGAGTATTGAATAAGGAAAACAGGCATTGCCGATTGGATTTGTGATTGTTAATAAAGGTACTGTAGTACTTCTGCTTGGCCTTCGACAAGGCAGAATTGAGACATGAGAGTAGAAATTTATAGTGAATAAATTCTGCTTGCATACAGGATTTTTTCCACATATGTTCAGCAAATCTCGTAAAGGAGCATAAGAATCTGGTTTGTGAATTCAGCCAGGGTCATGGGTTCTGAGCAAATGAGTCAATAGTTGAGGATAGCATGTGAGTATACTCACTTACCAGGGTATCAGGATCAGGATCTCCTTAAAGGAAGTGAGAATGGACCTGAACAACTGAGCTAAGGCTGGGAGGTCAATGTCACTTGTATCCCAAACAAAGACAGTGGGGGAAGAAGCAGGTAGCCACAGAGAGTGAGAGATGGAAAATGTAATCAAATGGTGGTCGGAAAGGGGGAAGGGTTCACTGTTAAAACCAGAGAGAGAGAGAGAGAGTTTTTTTAGTGAAGACTAGATCCAGATCCAGAAAGTTGCCATCCTTATGAGTAGGGGTGTTTGTCAACCGCTGGAGCTTAAAGAAGGAGGTTAGGCAGAGAAAACGAGAGGGGCAGGGGTGTGAAGCATCATTTATGTGGAAGTTAAAATCCTCAAGGATGATTGCTGGACTATCAGTGCAGAGGAAGAAAAAAGCCAGGTGTCAAAGTCAGAAAGGAAGGCAGCAGAGGAGGAGGCTGAATGGGGTCTGGAAATGACAGCTACACGTACAGAGAGAGGGTGGAAAATCTGAAGGGCTGGACCTCAAAAGAGTTAAATGAAAAGGCTGGAGGAATAGAAATAGGTTTGAACCGACAGCAAGAGGAAAGGAAAATTCCAACTCCCTCACCAATTTCTTTTATAAACGGTAGGTTCAGTGTACAGCTTCAAGTGACTAGTGGAGCTCTCTTTTTAAACAAAGGAAAATGATGATACATTTTTATTCCCCATAAGCCGGGGAGAATGAACCTGTCAGATATTTTTTAAAACACTAATATTAAGAGGTTTATAATAAGAGGTTTTAAATTGTTTGGGGTCATTAACCAAGACCCCAGACAGAAGTGCAATAGTACCAAGCAACTTAGGGGACCAGCAGGGAGATGCACTGTATTCATGGAGCATTTGTGTTCTGTTTTGACATGCTGGGACCTTCAGCAGTTTTTATATTAAGGGCAGGGTGCAAAGTACAAAGAAACAGAGTTTTTTGGTGATACTGTGATATATTTATTGTACAGTGTTGCAGAATATGTTGTAACAGTAATTATAATAATGGCTGGGTGTCACGAGCGCTCAGCGTTCCGCCGCTTCTCTTCGGCGGGGATCCAAGATGGCGCCGCCCAGGACTACACGTGGGCGCAAGGACGCTGGCACAATGACGTCATGTGCTGTGGCGCCAAATTCAAAGTTAAAAGGACGCTGCAGACTTGGGTTCGATGCCCGAGTATAGCTCAATATTACATTGTGTTCCTGGGTCTCCCTGCTATCCTGTTATTCCTGATTTTGATCTACAGCCTTTTTCCTGACCTTGAACCTTTGCTGCCTGCCAACCTGAACCCTTGCCTGGACTTTGACCTCTCTATTGGATTTCTCCTTGAACTGTACTTTGCCTGGACTCTCTGGAAGGAGCTTCCTCCTTGATCCCGACTACCCCCTTGTGGGTGCCGCAGGCCCCCGCTGAAACTGGGCTATTTAGTTAAACATGTTAGTTAAACATATTAATTTCTTTATTCATTCATTCATATGTGGTTTTGCTGATATTTTGTTTTGTGTAGTTCCCCCATTATAAGAAAGATCCCCTATCAGACTGAATGGGGAAAACCATGAAGCCATGTACTACAGTAGTTTTCAAGAAAAATAGGAAATGAGAGGAAAGTGCAGAGTTCTGATAGGTATCCAAATATAAATGAAGTTATGTAGTATTAGGTAATTTATTTGGTGATGCATTATTATGCAGGCTTTATATTAGCATAAGAATGAATTGCATAGCATTTTTCAGGAGAAATTCACCTTTGGTATTGAATGTACCCATAATAACTAAGCTTCCTGTTCTAAAGATGGCAAATGAAGGAAGGTTCATAGGATTCTGCTTATCAAAAGACTTGTACAGTCTGAAGCTCATCAGAAAATTCAGTGGAATGTTACCTCCTAAAGAAGATCAGCACAAGCTTTTTTTATAGGTATATCTACTCACTCTCTTAGCATTGTGTATCTTTTTGTTAGTAGCAGTGTTATCCCTTAATTTTATCCTTATTATTTGCTGCAATTCTGAATGTAAAAGTACTCTTTATTATGATACATATTTGAACAAAAGTAAAATTTGCAATATGTGAGAAGGCTAATGCTCTTTTGTGAGAATTGAGGACTTTAGTGGAGATTAATAGGCTATTATAGGTTTGGTGGAAAAAGGGAGTTTTAAGGGAACATTCAAAACTATGCAGGGTAGGGGAATGTTTGATGATGTGTGGTAATAAATTCCACAGGTGGGGGCTGCTCTTTTTAAGTTCTGTAGATGTGTATGTTTGGAGGATACCAAGAATTATGTATTTGGCAAAATTAAGTGGAGGGTACATGGAGACATGGTCTATGATATAAAGCTGGCCATAAGTGACTGATAAAAGCTGCCAACTCTGTCCCACCAGACCAAGTCAGCAGCTTCTTGCATGTGTATGGGGGCCTCCCAAAGGTATGCCTGAGCGATATATATATATATATATATATATATATATATATCAGTATGGCAGGTTTCAAAATACCATCTGCATCTGTGCTGACATGGTTCTTGTCTAATGGGTCCTCAAAAGTCTGCAGGTCTGCTCGTTTGGTGACCTTGCCAAATGAGAAAATCAGTGTCTTCCCATTTTAATTTAGGATGGTGAAAAAGAGAATATTGTATATAAAGATCAGTTTAATTTTCATACGAGAAAGTAACCAGTGTCGGAATTTACAGAGAGGTGCAGCAGAGATGGTCTGAAGGTTATGCAGAATTTTAAATTGATTGATGTGGAGATAAGCAGTTATAAGGGGGAGAGTGGCAGTTATAAGGGGGAGAGTGGCAGTTATAAGTGGGAGTGTGGCAGTTATAAGGGGAGAGTGGCAGTTATAAGGGGGAGAGTGGCAGAGTTAAAGGAGGACGTTGCAGTAGTCCAGGGATCTGCAACCTTGGCTTGTGGGACTTGTAGTTCCTTAACAGCTGGAGAGCCCAGGTTGCAGATCCCTGCAGTAGTCTATAAGTGTGGACTTATATATTGGTAGATTCCTATAAATGGGTTAAGCCATGTCTTAAAGGAGAATTAAACAGTAAATTTAAAAAAAACCCTACCCTACATAGACCCCCCCTTCCCTCCTCCCCCCAGCCAAGCTTCTACCCAGGGCAAATGCCCCTAAAGCTGCCCATAGACATAAAGATTTTTAAAAGATCCAATGGTTATTGTGAGACCCCGATTGTCTCAAAATGATTGTTTAAATGTACGATCTGTCCATCAACTAAAAAGACCATTTCAGGCGATATTGCCAAGAAAACTGAAGGGTAGCTGTCTGCTTGGCCCGGCAAGCATAGGTAGATTGTACTGAGAGGGATAAAGATTTTCTAACCTGGCCGATCAATTTTCAGACCAATGTGGGACAAAAAATTGTAAGATGTACAATCGTTCAAATCCCACTAACCGCACGATTATTTGACAGATTGATAGGACTTCGCTAAGATCGGACGTTCGTCTATGGGGAGCTTAAGTCTTTACGGAGAACAATCCAGTGTGTACTCGCACTCCCAAATCCTTAGAGTGAAGATTCTGGTGCTCAGAAAAAATGGGGAAACGGCAACCCCGGAATCCAGTAACAGCAAGAAAGATTTTTCGGCACACAGATATGGCAGGCAGGTAAAAACCTTGCTAATATTTATTGCAGCATGCAAAGCTTAAGTCTTTACTTACCCAGAGCCGGATTTAAATAGAAGGCGTCCCTAGGCCCGCTTTCGTTTGTTGCCCCTGTCCCCTCCCATTTATTTGCTAAAATTTTCATCATCGGGATGGAGCAATGGGAATTGGCACACTGGAAATTTTCATGTCTGAACCAATGTGGGTGTGGTTGGGCAGCATGCCACCCCATAAGATCCTGCCACCCTAGGCCCGGGCCTAAGTGGCTTCTCCACAAATCTAGGCCTGTACTTATCCTGCAGTGCAGATTCTGTCCAATGGAAGCCATCTTCGAGCAATCTTCGGAATGAGAGTGGCGTATTGGCTACTTCCGTGACTTTCGGGGCATGCGCAGTTCTTCCTCTCGAAGTGGAAGATTGCTCCATGCACTGATAAGCTGTTCTCATTCCGAAAATTACAGAAGAAAAGAAGATGGCTGCCATGAACTCCGCTGTACAGAATCTGCATTGAGGGGGTAGTAAAGACTTAGGGGCATTTATCTGGTGTAGCAGCTAGGCTGGGGGTCTATGTAGGGTAGGGGGCATAGGGTTTTTTTTTACTTTAGGGTTGAATTCTCCTGTAAGAATATTTTAAGGCTGAACCTATTTCTCAGGAATCTACCAATAGATAAGTCCATACAATCAACAACTGTCTACTCTACTCTATGGACAACAACTACAGTGATGATTGTCTCCATGGTTAATAAAGTTGTCCTACAGTGTACAGTGAAATTGTAGCAATCTAATCACAGAGCCTTCAGGGACCCCAAAAGTGAGTTTAAATGACAAGAGGTTTTACTTTTTACTTAAAAGCACATTAGTGGATCTGAAGGCAGATCTGCAGTTGCTAGGCCAACATTGCATGGAAAGCCAGTTTGTGGGCTTACTTAATGAACTGGTGAATAACCATGAAAAACTACACACTGAGTTTGATAGACTCCGACAAAAAATTGGAAGATTGCTCAAGGTGCAACAATATTAGGATAAGGGGAATGTTTGAGAAAATTGGGCCTAAAGATCTGCCTATGCTACCAAACTCTTACAAAAGTACCAAAACACAACATGGCCTAATAGACAGAGCCCACAGATTAACAAATGTCTGCAATCTCTAAAAATCTACTTTTTCCATATCCATTTATTTCCATTTAACAGCTTTCATATGTACAATAACATTCCAGATTCTTATCAAACCCTTCAGATTGTAAGGGAATTCCAGGCCAGTACAACCACTCTGAGAAGCAATGACGTGACATATCATTGGGCCTATTCAGTTAAACTCAACTATAAAGGAGATACAGGACCCAAATCATCACAGAAAGAAATCACTGTCTGAATGGGACCTCTTGGATACAACCATGCCAAAACCTACATGTGATAAAAAGCCCAAATGGTTAGACACACGTTTGAGAACATGTCTCTACAACCAAAACTACACTGAAAAAGTGGAATCCAACTACACTCCTTAATGATTGATAATGTTGAATACACATTTTTCTTTCACTTTGATACTTAGCGCTAATCTTCCTCAACCTTCTCTTCATTATTTCCACCATCCTACTCTCAAGGTTCTACTGGACATTTTTCTATCATTATTTACAACCCCTGATTGTCAGAAGGGACCCTCTCAGAACTGGTGCGTTGCACCAGGGAATGCCTTCTCCAGGATCTGTTGGAGCCTCGCGGCGCATGCGCACTAGGACGCTTTTGCCGGTTGGTACTACTGTGCATGCACCCAAAGTTTACAAAGTTCCCCAACCTTTTTTTTAACCGTGAGCCACATTCAAATGTAAAAAGAGTTGGGGAGCAACGCAAGGTCTGTAATTGGTTATTTGGTAGCCCCTATGTGGACTGGCAGCCTACAAGAGTCTCTACTTGGCACTATACTTAGTTTTTATGCAATTAAGACTTGCTTCCTAACCTGGAATTTAAAAAAAGCACCTGCTTTGAGGCCACTGGGAGCAACATCCAAGGAGTTGGAGAGCAATGTGTTGCTCACAAGCTACTGGTTGGGGATCACTGATATAAAGTTAAGAAAACTGGATAGCCTTCCAGTGTAAATAAATGAAGTATTTATTGGAGCACAGATGAGTTGCATTTTACTCCATTCACGTTTGATATGAACCCTGCATATTTTTGCATTAAAAATAACTTTTTTTGCATTAAAAATAACTTTGCTTCATTTGTAAGATAATGTAACTGTTGCACTTTCTGCATGAATGAGCAGATTTTAAACAATAATGAAAATATTATTTATGAAGGACAATACTGTATACGCAAAAAGTATTTAACTTAAGATAATGTTTTATTTTCCTGCTGATTGTAATCTGAAAGAGGACTACAACTGAACTCTGGTTTATGTAATTCTTCAGGAAATTTGCTGAGACAAAGGCCATATGTTTCCTGAAAGGAAACTACCCAATTGTTATCACTCCCCAAATGTTCACTCCCTATGTAAACCTTTAGTTTTCAAAAATGTTCTAGTAATTCTGCTCATCTGTGCATCCGTCTGCCTCTGCTGTACACTGTTATGTACACCAATATATTGCTGCATTTTCTAAACCTGTTTAATTTCTGGTAACATCCTTTAAAGGGTTAACGTTTAATGTGATGTAAAGAATGAGTATGAGACAATTTGCATTGTTTATTTTTTTTTCGTTTTTTTAACTGGTTGCCTTCTTCTTCTGACTCTTGCAGTTTTCAAATTGGGGTCACTGACTACATTAATGTATTGTTAATGTTCCTTTTTTAAATAATTTATTCATATTTTTATTCAAAATGAACACCAGTTACAAATTATCTCAGAATATCATTCACTACTTTTAAACACCTTGTCATAATTAAACTTAAATGTTAAAGCAAAGGTGAACAACTCATTTAAACTGCTAATATAGTGAAATGTATCCCGAAGCTTTGCTATGGACAAAAATAATAAAGGGCCTAGGACAGAGCCTTGGTAACCCCAACTGAGTAAGGGATTTTTGCGCCAACAGTGTTCAAGTGTACATGCTTGTAAAGCTTAATTATATAGCTGCATGCTAATGTTTGGGCCTAATGTGACAGAAGCAAGTTAACCTAGCATTTCTGCAATATTAGCATTTAGGAAATAGCAGCACTTGTGCCATGTCCTTCAACAATAGCCTTGCCTATGCCAGCTGTACATTGATATACAACTGATTGGGAAAGAGCCAGATTGACTAATTAATCAGATAATAAGTCATCAAAGCAAGCAGGCCACGCCATAAAGGGCCTAACAGATACAAGTTATAGGAGTGGTTCACCATTAAGTTAAATTATAGAAATGTCAGATTCAACTTTTCAATCAGTTTTCATTATTCATTTTTATAGTGTTTTAATGAGATACTGACACCAGAAATTACATTTTCATAAGCTTTATGAGTTTTCCATTAAATTATGTCTTACTTTCTACCCATCAGATCTTCCAAATTCCTCTATGAGGGGCTGCCATATTTGTGCTGCAGTAGTCCATTAGTGCTGGGAATTCTAACTGATGGATTAAGGGACAATCAGGTTGGCAAAACAGTCAGATTTAGGAACTTCAAGTAAAGTTATAAAAGAAGCCCTATCAGCAAAAAAAAGTATCAACATGATCTATAGGTAACTTCTTAAGTACATTAATATTTTTAAGAGTGGTCTTTTGTTTCAGTATCACTTTAATTATTTGCCTTTTTCTTCTGATTCTTTCCAGCCTTCAAATGTGGGTCACTGACTCCATGTAAAAAACACATGCTCTGTAAGGCTGAAAATTTATTGGTTCTGCTACTTTTTATTTTTCTATTCTTTTTTTTATTTCTATTAGTCTTTCTGTTCAGGCCCTGTTTTTTTAAATTGCAATCTGGAGAGCTACTGAACAAAAGGCTAAATAACTACATTATCCACAGATAATAAATAAAGAAAACAACTGCAAAATGTCTCAAAATATCATTCACTACATCATTCTAAAAGTTAACCTAAGGGCAAGGCCAGACAGGGAGATTCGGGGGAGATCTGTCGCCTGGCGACTTATCGCTGCGACGAATCTCCCCCGAATAGCTAGTTAGCGCTGCGCACCCGCTAGGTGTAAAGTCGCCTGCGCTTGTTCACACGCAGCAGCGCGATTTTAAAAGTCAAGGCAATTTTGAGCGACTTTTAAAATCGCGCCGCTGTGTGTGAACAAGCGCAGGCGACTTTACGCCTAGCGGGTGCGCAGTGCTAACTAGCTATTCGGGGAGATTCGGGGGAGATTCGCCCCCTAATCTCCCGTCTCGCCTTGCCCTAAAGGTGAACAAACCTTTCAAATATACATAAACTATTCACTTCCAAGACTGGTGAGAAATAACCATTTGTACTTATTAACTTCAAATGCAGTTTTCAACCCATTATATTTGGCCACTAGATGGAGCTGATGCTGTGGGTTATATTTTCTGTAAAATTAAACTGAGAAAGTACCCTTCATGGTCCGAAAAATGTAGTGCTACTTTAAATAATATCCTTTGGGTATTGGGTGTCAAACTGATCAGAAGACCTCTAACATTTATATTTAGAATCTTTTATCTAGGTTCCTAGTGATATATTTAAGATGATGTGCTGTTAACAGCAATAATACATTTAAAAATGGGTTTTTACAATGGAAGTGCAGCTGACCAAATTTACTAGAAGAAAAAGACATAGAATTGATTAATTCCCTGGTCCCCTGTTTTGTTAGTTACTTAGCATTTATGCAAATTTGTGTATTTTCCAAAAGCAGGGCCTTTTTCTTACAAGGTTATGATTATAAGATTTTTCTAACCCTGTTGTGACGTTCAGGAAAACCACAAAAAGATGTTGCTATGCAAATGACTATTTTTTCTACCTGTTATATCCAGTGGAAATTACACAAATGCTACTTCCTTGTATAAGCTGACATTTCAGAAGTAGTTTGTAGAGGAAACATATTCTTATTTTGAATTGTGCAGACTGGCTTGCAGAACATCATCATTAAAAGCAAGTATGGCATTTTTGTATATGTAATTACTGTAAATTTCTAATGACCATGAGAATTAATTTTGTGGCCCAAAAACTCAATGTATGTATCTTGTTTTAATGTTTACATTCTACTGTAAAGTGAAATTTAATTGTATTCAGAGTGTTATGGTGAACCAACACCATGTTGAATTTCATCTTCCAACATAATTTTTTTAAATGACCAAAATGTATTGATAAATGATAATGTGGTTTCAAAATCAGTCAGTTGCTGGAGTTGTAAAGGAAATTATAGTTTGTTTGTATTAATAGAAAAAGTGAAAAGAAATAGTGAAAAGATGAGTCCGCGAGGCTGCTGCACAGACTTAAAAAGGCAATAATGCCCTGGTTCTAACAGAAGTATTATATAAAACTTTCAAAAAAGCTGTTCCACTCAAGGGACTTATGCAATGTAAAAAACTTTGTTAGAATAGATATTTTGACCCTCAATGGGGTCTTAATCAAGATATAGCTGTGATCTTGATCTGTGCTTCAAAAATCTCCATAAAACAACACCACTAAATTGAATAGCTCTTGTCCTACTGTCTTTTTATAATAACAAATTCCCAATACTTGTTAGAAAATGTTGGTTGTACTAATTGTAAATAGCCAATTGCTGAATAACCACTGTAAATAACTGAGCTTAACAGGATTTAATAACACAGAAAAAAACACAAATCTCAGTAAAGGACTGGAACTTGAACAAGATCCACAGACGGTGCCCTTAATTGGGCTATTGCCTGCAGCTGGATCATGGGAGTGTGTTGGGGATAAATATCAACAAGATCAAGGCATAATGCCTCCTGTGGCTAAAGCAGGAGGAGCAGCAACCAATAAACACCAGGTTTCTGGTTCTAGACCAGAGAGTACCTGATAATTCTATATAGAAGGTGGTTGGTTAGCCTACCTGTGACCGTAAACCAGCAGTTAAAATGTGTCAAACAGATTTGTTTAGTCCTTAAGATGATAGAATAAAATGCTATATACAAGCCTGCTGACGAGGGAAGATGGCCGCTTGACGCAGGAGCTCTCTGTGGCCATAACCGGACTATGCGGTATTTACTCACAAATATGTAGAAAATCGGTAAGGGACGAGCAGAGCGAGAAAGGACACCTGCTGGGAGGCAGTCCCAGCAAGATTTGGCCCCGCTATTTGCGAAAAAGAAACCGGATCGTGTAACTGGTAAAATGGCGGCAGACAGACAGACAAGCGGAGGCAATGCGGGGAGTTTCAGATCCCGAAAGCGGGGAAGAGGAGGACTTAAATATTCAATCCTGCCTGGCAAACTTACCTTCCAGACTGGAGCTCAAAACTATGCTGCAAGAAATTAGGGTAGCGTTGAAAGAGAAGCTTCAGGAAATAAAAAAGGACATGGACAGTCTAGCTAATTGCAATGACAATCTGGAAGGCAATCAAAGTAAGATACAGGATAATGAAAAGGCCCTTTATTCCCAAATCACTGCACAAGCTCATGTAATTGCAGAAATGCAGAGGCAGCTTGAAGAGGGGGAAAACAGGAGCAGGAGGAATAATCTAAGGGTAAGGGGCTTCTCTGAATCCATTACCCACGAGGATATTTTGATTTGATATCTACTGATACAATCATTGAAATTGAAAGGGCCCATAGGTTCCCTAAGATGAAAGCTGCCCCATTAAATACCATTAGAGATGTGATGCTGTATGTTGCCTACACAGTTTCAGGACTAAAGAGGAAATCTTTCAGAACTACAAAAGGACAGGCAATTTATTGTACAAGGGAAATGCAATAAAGCTTTTCCAGGACATTACAAGGACCACATTGATGAAGAGGAAG
This sequence comes from Xenopus borealis, assembly GCA_024363595.1. NCBI lineage: Eukaryota > Metazoa > Chordata > Amphibia > Anura > Pipidae > Xenopus > Xenopus borealis. The sequence continues at coordinate 92,846,530 of CM044447.1, read as the reverse complement.
GTACTTAAACCCATTACGGACGTGTTAAGAGAGAAGAACATTCCCTACAGATGGGGGTTTCCATTCGCCCTGACTGTTTCGAAAGAGGGGTTACAAGCTATACTGAGAAAAACGGAGGAGACACAGTTCTTCTTGCAAAAGTTAAACCTTCCTCAGATATACATCCTGGGATGGACAGGAAGAGGGGAAGGAAAACCAGTCATTGGATACCGAGCTTCAAGGAGAATGGCTTATGCAGTGCACGCCAAGACCTACACCTAGGACATCGAAAAGCCTGCATCTAAAGGACTGAAGGAACTTTCGGGTGGAAATGGGGACGAAGATAAGATATTGATGGTTTCTTCTATGTTTATGGTTTTATAGGCTCCTATGCCTCACCAAAATGGTTTCATGGAAATGGTGAAAAGTTGGGAAAAGTGGGGTGGTTATTATATATAGAGCAGTAATATGGTATAATTTTGACATTTTACATAAGGATTCAAATTCTGTCACAGAATTTAAAAAGTATCACAGTGGTGGAACTTTGTCACAAAAATGATTACCCAGGGAGGTGGGAGTTTTTAAGACATTTAAATCTATAAAATATGTCCCCTTGTATTTTTGGGTAAAACACAATGGAAATTTGGTAACGGTTTTAGGATTGGGTAATAGGTTTGGAATGCTCTATTCACTGGGGAGGAGTTATGACACGGTATATGGTTATTGTGGGGAAGTACACAGAGCAAGGTTAATCTAGAGTAGGTGTGAAATGGGGAATAATTTTGTAATTGTTTATAACGATTTATTCTTGTACAGAGGTGGAATTTTTCACAAAATTTTTCACAAAATTGTACTTTTTCATTCTAGGATGTTGAATTTGTTTATAAAATGTGTTTTTGTGTATGGGAAATAAGAAGTGGATTGGTATAAGATTTCAACACATACAAATGTCAGTAAGTTATTTATTTATCTATTTATTTATTTAGTTATTTCTTTTTTTTTTCCCTTCTTGTAATTTCTTTGCTATTAAGGAAGAGGGCATGGCTGGAGGCCAGTAAGGGAGTTAAATCTAATCCCTTAAAGTCTAGCATCTTCCTGAATCACACTCACCCCCCCCCCTTATAAAATGGCCATGCCAATGTACAACCAGATAGGGGACAAAGCTCCAAGGATATCTGGTGTGGCCGGTGGGGCTCTTTAGGAATTTCCCTGGTCTTTCCCTTGCCCTTACCTTTACCCTACCCATTACAGGGAACAACGAGTATAGACCTAGGGAGATATGTTGGATTGATTGGGGGAGTTAAGGTTGTGTAATAGGAGATTAGGTATCATTATTATAATGGCACTTAAAATAGTAAATTATAATGTGAATGGTATTAACAACCCCATTAAAAGATCTCAAATATTAGGGGAATGCAACAGATTAAAGGCAAACATTGTCTTATTACAAGAGACCCATTTCAAGGAGGGTAGAGTACCCCAATTGAAATTGAAAAATTACCCGATAGTGGCCAGCAGTAATAATAAGGAGAAAAAAGCTAAGGGAGTAATGACTCTAATACACAGAGATCTGCCTTTTACAGTGATAGACTAAAAGAAAGATCTGGGTGGGAGATTTCTGCTATTGAAGGGAAAGTTAGCAGGAAATATTATTACTATTATGAATGTGTATGCCCCTAATCACGAGCAAGTACATTTTTTGTGCACATTTTTATCGACATTGGGAATTATATGTATCGGGGGGTAACCCTAAATATTCCTCTCAATCCACTAGTTGACACTTCAAACAAGAAATGTAATATCTCCTACAAAGGTCTGAAAAGGGTAAAGAAATGTTTATCTGACCTACAATTGGTTGATGTTTGGAGGTGTCTCAATATACATAAGATTGATTTCTCACACTACTCTAAAACTTATGTGTTATTCTAGAATTGAAGGAAGCAAGGATGATGCAGGGTACTCTGTCAGACCACTCGCCAGTGGGTCTACAACTACCAAATTCTATTAAAATGGAAATTGGGAACTTAATAATACTATACTTTTAAATGAGAATACTAAAGAGCAGATAAATAAAATGATAAAAAAATTTTTTCGGGAGAATGACTTACCTGATACTAATCCAGCAATATTGTGGGAAGCCCATAAATGTGTGATGCGAGGGCAATTGATTGCATTGTGTTCTAAAAAAAAAGGAGAGAGAACAGAAAATACAGGTATTGTTAAGGGAGATTTCCAAATTGGAACAATCGTAGATTCATTTAGTCTTTTAGAGGAGAACAGGATACAATTAAAATTTGTTGGATCAAAGAAATTTTAAAGCCTATATGAGAAGTAAACAAAAAACAATGAATTTGGAGATAAGAGTACTAAATATTTTGCTAATATTTTGAAGAGGATACAACCGAAATCCTATATTATGTCCATTAAAGATAAGCAACAACAGATGTGTTACTCATCCCCACAAATAGCACAATGCTTCCAACAATTCTACCAAGCACTTTATGATTTGGAGAATTCAGGCTCCCCTACTTCAATAATACCGGAGATCGACACCTTTATAAAGGAGGCAAATTTACCGGCCATATCCTTAGAACAAAGGCAGTCCTTGGAAGACCCAATTACTGAAAAGGAAATACAGGACACTTTGCAATCAATACCAACTAACAAAAGTCCCGGTCCAGATGGATATAATTCTCTGAGGAATTGCTCCCATATACAGATGCAGCCACTTGGATTTGTGTGTTAAATGCGTTGTGACTCAGGGTTAATTGAAGAAACTGTGTTATCTAAAGTTATCTTAACTAATTTAATGCATTTAACCTTTTCATTAGCATACCAAAGCACCATTGTTTTCAATGGTGCACTTTTTAATTTTATGGGATGCTGTGACACAATAGTCTGTGTTAAGTGGGAAAAATGGAATGTCTGAGTTAAAGGGGTGGTTCACCTTCAAGTTAACTTTTAGTATATTGTAGAAGGGCCAATTCTAAGACACTTTTCAGTTGGTCTTCATTATTTATTTTTCATAGTTTTTTAATGATTTGCAATTTTCATCTGTTTCTTTGCAGCTTTCAAATGGGGGTCACTGACACCATCTAAAAACAAATGCTCTGTAAGGCTACAAATGTATTGTTATTGCCACTTTTTATTACTTATCATTCTATTCAGTCCCTCTACTATTCATATTCCAGTCTCTTATTCAAATCAATGCAGGGTTGCTAGTGTAATTTGTACCCTAGAAACCAAATTGCTGACACTGCAAACTAGAGAGCTGCTGAATAAAAAGCTAAATAACTATAAAACTACAAACAATAAAAAATGAAAACCAATTACAAATTGTCTCAGAATATCACTCTCTAAATCATACTAAAAGTTAACTCAAAGGTGAACAACCCCTTTAAGTTATTCTGTGTCAAACACACAATCCAAAATGGCTTAATCTGTATGTCACATTATTTAAATTCTATTGACTTGGGTAATATGTTACCAGCACAGGCTAAAGAGGCTCATATAATAGTGATTCCGAAACAGGGGAAAGATCCAAAATGCTGTTCAAATCACAGGCCTATTTCTCTCATAAATGTGGATATACAAATCTATGCAAAAGTTTTGGCCAATAGATTAAAAAAAATTCTGGGTCAATTTATAAACCCAGATCAGTCAGGGTTTGTTCCAGGCAGGGAAGGATAATACTTATAAAATTTTATCCCTAATTCACCATACAAAAAAGAAGCATATTCCTGCAATGATCCTTAGTATTGATGCCGAAAAGGCTTTTGACAGAGTATCCTGGGAATTCCTGTGCTACACCTGAAAGGGTTTTGGCTTAGGCGAGATAATAATCAACAGAAATTTTGCCCTCTATACAAGTGCGAGGATTAGAATTAATGGTATTTTATCACAGCAGATACATATTCAAAATGGAACAAGACAGGGTTGTCCTCTATCCCCGGTACTTTTTGTAATGGTGATGGAGACATTATTATCGCACATTAGAGAAAATAAAAATATAGCGGGGGTAAATGTTCAAAATAAGGAATATAAAAATGTAGCATTTGCGGATGATCTGCCACTGTTTATCACTAAACCAATCTTGACTCTTCCTAAAGTGATGTTGCTATTATCCAGATTTAGCAAATTATCAAATTTCAAGGTGAACATGAGTAAATCAGAAGCAATTGAGTTCAATATTAACAATGTAAATAGAACACTTATAGAACAGAAATTTCCCTTTCGGTGGTCACAGGAGAAAATTAAATATTTAGGGGTGCAAATTACTAAGGACCCATTGGCACTATATCAGGCACATTTTATTCCATTAATAGATAAAATAACCAAGCAACTTAGTTCATGGAAATCATTGGGGCTGTCTTGGTTTGGAAGGATCCAGGCGATTAAAATGTTTATAATGCCACAAATCTTGTATTATTTACAAACTGTATCTATTGGGATACCCAAGTCATTTTTTTAAAGGTAAAATCACTATATAATAAGTTTATATGGGGGGGGTTAAAACCCCTAGATGTAAATTTGATAGGCTTACTTTAGCGAAAGATAGAGGAGGCCTAGCAGTACCCGATACTTACCTGTATTATGCGTCGGTACATCTTGCGAGATCGCTTAATTGGCATTGGAAAACAAAAGGGAAACAATGGTTTGAATTAGAACAAGCTACGATATCAATTCCATTAAGTAATGTATTATGGACCAGGTCTAATATCATACCAAAAGACATTTCTGCGCCCCCGTTAATATTAGCAACGCTATTATTTTGGTATAAACATGGGACAATTTACAAATTGATATCCTCTTTTCCAGGGCTGCAGCCTCTTTTGAGGAACCCCGATTTTCCCCCTATTCTTGAACCCAAAGCGTTTCATAGATGGGGTTGATATGAAGGCAGAGATTCCAGAATGTCAGATTTTGTGGAGAATGGTAAAATAATCAATATAGAAGTTATTCAGGAAAGATGGGGGATGCATCCGAGAGATCAGTGGTTTTATTACCAACTACATAATTTTATTAATGTTGTACATATAGATCAAGGCGATCTATTGATTAGACCTATCTCTCTAATATATAAGTTTTTACTATCAAATAGGAGTGACTCCCATTTAAACTACTTTGATTATTGGGAAAATGAGTTGGGGATAAACATAAGCCCGATGGTAAGGAGGAAAATAATGACAAATGTACACAAAACCTCTAGAGCCTCGAGGGTGAGAGAAATGTTATACAAAGTAACAACTAGGTGGTATTATACGCCAGAAAAGTTGCATAGGATTTTTCCATCTTCTTCAGAGAAATGTTGGAGATGTTGTACACGGGTGGGATCGTATAAGCATATATGGTTTACATGTCCCGAGATTATCCCTTATTGGAGGAGTGTTATGGGGAGGATAAATAACATAACAGGATCTAAATACTCTCACACTGATATTGCTTTAGTACTGTTTCATATACGTAGATAGAAAGAGGAAAAACGTGGTAACAGACAGACTAACCCTGCATCTCTTTCATGCTGCGTTGGCCGGGGTTCCAAAAAAATGGAAATCACAGGCACCTCCTACAGAAAGTGAATGGAAGGACTTAGTAGAGGAAAATTCAGAAAATTAGAGGAAATTACAAGTTTACTACATAACAAGATATCACAATACTATCAGACATGGAAACCATGGCTAGAGAATTTGAAAATATAGGTAGATTTGGTGGAGTTATAATGTAAGGATAATAAGATATGGTGGTCGTGGAGAGACATTAGATGAATGTGAGAAATCAAGACCCTGTAAGAGATTTGTACCAGTTGTAATTGTATATTATTTTGGTCCCTGCCCCCCTTTTTTTTCTTTCTGTACCCCCCCTAATTCTTCTTATATAAAATCAATAAAGAGTGATTAAAAAAATGCTATATACAAAAGTTCATATTGTACTTTAATCACCCCAGATCATAAATATAGTGCCATGTACTGAAAGCATATGTAGCAAGCATCATGGTCTCTTGTATAGGTTATCTGGCCAGCAGTAAGAAGTTGTTAAGAAAGAGATAATAGGACAGGAGACATTCTATTTCTAATTTGCTACTAGTGTGTTTGATATTTTTAGATCAGCTGTATTTGTGTCAATTATTTTTATTAATAATAATAATAATAATAATAACATGTATTTCTATAGCGCCAACATATTTGTTTTCTCTGTATTAGGAAATAGGTCTATTTTAGGTCTATTTTTGGTATTTATAGTAATATTTATTCTATTAGATATGGACCTCAGGTTTGTTACAATGCAGATGTGTTACACCACAATTCAGGCAGATTTGGAAAGTTTAGAGGGGTTTTTACTACCAAAAGTGCAGGTGGCTAAGCACAGTTTTTAAGTGTAAGTGCTATACAACACTGCAGTAGTTGTGAAAATTTAAGAAGTCCGGTTAGTGTCATAGCGTGAGAGTGATGTGTGTCTGCCCTGGTAGCTCAAGGTTTCCCCTGTGTTAACTGGCATAACCTAAAAATAAAACAATATACAGTATAGTTCATATATAGTAAGACAGGTAGACAACCCCTTTCAAGAGAGATATGAAAACAATATAAGTAAATGTATAAGCAGACTATATACAATCACCTCTAATATGATACATTATTTCATTTTTTCACCAATTATGGATTGTGGCAAAATTTCACATTTCACTATTTTGAATATTTTTGCAGAGTTACTGCAATATTCAACAATATTTGTTTTGTTCTGAAAAGGACACTGCTAAACAATAGTCACCACAAAAATAAACCTCCCATTGATTTCACTGTGTTTTGTGAATATTTTTGGAGAAGTGAAATAGGACTGCTTTGTTCACTATTTACCGGTATTTCCTTTCAGAGAATTAAAAGTTGAAGAAATTAAGTTTCATTTTATGGAGTAAAAATGTAGATAGATGCCTTTTTAAGAAGTAAATAAAAATCCATTACAGGTATGGGATCCATTATCCGGAAACCTGTTATCCAGAAAGCTTAGAATTATGAAATCTAATCTTCCATAGACTCCATTATAATGAAATTATCAAATTTTTTTAAATGATTTCTTTTCTCTCTGTAATGATAAAACAGTACCTTGTACTTGATCCAAACTAAGATCTAATTAATCCTTATTGTAGGCAAAACCAACCTATTGGGTTTATTCAATGTTTACATGATTTTCTAGTAGACTTATGGCAGGAGTGTCCAAACTGTAGCCCGAGGGCCAAATGTAGCCCAGCTTGAAACAGTTCTCGAGAAAACGTCATGTTGCAAAGGATATAGGAGGAGGGGACTCTGCCCATTGCCCAGTTAGTAATAATAATATAATAATAAGTCTATTTTAATATATAGGTGTCCCTTATTCCAGTGCATCTGGTTCTCCAACTGGTATTGTATTTTTGTGTGTGTATTTTCTTTACTTTTACAAATCAAAAGTGTTTGTGTATTTCATGTGTGGCCCCCAGACAATTTTTCTTCTTCCAATATGGCCCTCGAAGCCAAAAGTTTGGACACTCCTGACTTAAGGTATGAAAATCCAAACGACGGAAAGATCTGTTATCCGGAAAACCCCAGGACCTGAGCATTCTGGATAATAGGTTCCATACCTGTACTATGCAATATTTATTGTATACTATACACTTTTTCTTACAAAGTTGGGACCCCAGTGCAAATTTTACCCAAGACACAAAATCTTTCAGTTAACCATGATCTCACAAAAATGACATGCAGTCCATAGCACGTATACTTAGACGAATGCCACATCAGAAACACAGTTTCTGGCAGCATTCTGGAACAGGCGGAGGTCCAATCCCAAGTTACTGGAGAATTCTACATGTCAACTTAAAATTTGAATTTTACAGCATCTTAACTTTTTTGGCAGAAAGACAAAACATCACAAATATTAATGTTATGGATTTTCTTTATAAGTTACATACAGTGTGCATGTGATTAATTAACTATATGGCAATTAGCGAATGCAAATTTTCATTGCTGACACTGTGGATTCTCCAAACAAAACAATCAGGGCCTGATTCAAGTATGCTCAAGCCTTTGTGGTCAAACATTTGGGTCCAAACCCATGCAAGAGTTCCTATCCTAAACCGTTGCATGCTTTTTCCTTTGAATACCTTGAGTTCCTGCTGTGCAGGGTTTTTTTCTGCAACCAAAATTAAAAGCTTGATAGGTTTTAGGTGCCAAGCTTTTAATTTTTTGGAATAATACACTTAGGGAAAATAAATCCAGTGGACAGGAAGCTGACGTATCTGCAAACTCTTGCATGGTCTTTAGTATCTGAAGGTTTGAGCATTCTTCAGCGTGAATTGCAACAACCGCTATTAGTAACAGACTTAAATTCCAGGAATAGTTTAAACTTCACATATTTATCCTGTCATTAGTAAAAGGTATAAACACTGGCTTGAGATTTATATACAGACACTTAAATACTGCTCTTAAATAGTCAACACAAGCGTATGTGTGATCTGTTCTAGCATAAAATCAATTGAATTCACTCTTTACAAATTAACTTGTTGATAAATCCTACACAAACTGGAAATGTTAGTTAAAATAGTAAAACCATGGATGGATTATAATATGGGCTTGGGAAGTCCTTTATACTTCAGCTTTATACATTAGCTGCTGTGTTACCAGTGCTGAGCTGCCAGGAAAGATGCATTGCATTTGAACAGCTTTCTACTTAGACTTCCCAATGCAGCATTATAATCTTCTCCTTGTAAAAACACTAAATCCTAAATTCTCAGGAACATTTTTTATTTTAAGTGGGCATCCCAGTGATGTTTGACCTGCTTAGACACATGCTCAGTAATTTTTTTCCAATGGTATTATTGAGTTATATCACATTAATGGAAGCAACTCACTGTGCATCCCCTTAAAAATTGAAAAACAAAGACATTAGAGGAGTTCATAACTTTCTGTTGATCTTAAAAGGTTCATAGTCACACTCCCTTTCTTTTAGAAAAATTGAATAATGGTGCTAGATGTATACAAAACAAGAGAAATATCTGTATAGCTCAAATAGTCACAGTTGGTGGGCAGCGCTAACCCAAATACGAATCAACAGGAAAGTGTTTGTAGGGTAAAGAAGATGCTCACCAAAAAGGAATAGAAACAATGCACATGTTCCTGCAATTGATGCAGTCTGTCACACGGACAGACTGTTAGTTCAAACATAACTTTCACTCTTCTCTTAAGAATAACAACATTATTTAAAGGAGAACTAAAGCTTAACTAAAGAAGTAGGCTAGAAATGTTGTACATAGTGTTTTGGGCTTCTATACCAGCCCAAGGCAACCACAGACCTTTTATGCTACTAAAGATGCCCCAGTAGCTCCCCATCTCCTTTGTGCTGATTTCAGTTACTCCGCTTACGGACCAACTGATAAAATACATGTCACAGTATAAGGCTGATTAGTAATTAATACAGATAATTACTAATTGGCAGCACAAAAACCAGTGCAACTAGCATGAGAATTTAATCAGCCGTCTAGCATCAGCTTATATTACAGGCCAATATAATTTTCTGTTTGATATTTTGAGACGATCCCTAAGCCTAGCTTCTCAACAGCTGCTCAGAGCCCACTGAGCATGTGAGTGTCACAGACACTTTCCAAGATGGTGACCCCCCTGTGACAAGGTTGAAGTCCTGGATCATTGCTGCTTGAGAAGCTGAAACATAAAGTTGGTGCAACAAGTTCAGTAAATAAAGTATGGCATTTTTGGCCATATTCATTTTTAGGGTTTAGTTCTCCTTTGAAAAATCTTTACCCTGGTTATTATATATGTATCAGCAGGTGAGTGATGATTGAGACTTCTTGTAGTACATCACTTAAAAGATGTCTCTGTATCCATTAATTATACAAAAAAAAAAATAAGGCTGGTTGTAAACAGAAAGATGCCCAAACTGCATAATCATGAGCTAGGATAACTGAAACTGGCTGTGGGACCCAAATGCAGGCAATGTGCTTATTACCCACCCCACCATGCCTGTCTATCACTTGGAACTGGCAACAGCCTCAGTAGACACCAAATACTATTGAGACACTGTGCAGCTTTGAGAATGCACTACAGTGTTTGTCCTGAAGTGTATGTTTTTAACAATATGCTGGTGCAAGGTGACTAAAAGAACTACTTTACACATTTGTGTCTCAGTAGTGTATGGTGCCTATTGAGGCCAATGGTCTTCGAGAAATTATATTTTAAACAGTTCTCTATAAACACTTCAAAGACCAAACAATCAAGAGTTGAATAGGAAGATGATGCATTGGTTGGTTTCCTCAGGAAGTAAGCTGAGCCTCAAGGCAGCGTCTCTTTTTTTTAATCATTGTTTTTCTGTAAACAAGAGATAAATTCATTTACTAGATCCTCTTATAATTTCTTACAATATATCGCTTTCTTAACAATTTAACTCCTAGCGGAAGAGTTAAATGACCTGCAGCAAACAGATCATTTCATATATATAGTATTGCAGTATGTTTATCTAATTTTGTTCGTTACATTACATATCTCTACAGTAAATCAATGGTGTTGTCATGCATTCTGAGAATTCTCAGTTGAAATGTCCAAACCGAATAGCTTATCTGCTAAAGCCCCTTTTTGGCAGGTGGTTGGGACATCTGCGGATGATGTGAAAGGAGTTGCAACGCATCCTTAATTCAGGCCATATGCATGTATGCCTAATATACATGCAGATTAGAAGCATATGAGGTTATGTAATAAAATGCACAAAATTTGCCCAGGTGCTGTAATCCATAAGCAGGTAATATGTAATGGTCACTTTCGTAGAAGCAAGCACCTTATCGGTTGCTATAAGTTACTGTTCCTAGCCAAAATTTGTGTCTTTGATTACATATGGGGGTAATTGCATTATTCTGGAATATTTTAGATACATTTAGCCTTACAAACTTTCTTGGCCCACCAAAAATGTCCTGAACCTATAGATACTAGGGAGTATTTACAAATGCAGTTGAAAGTGCAGTCATATACATAGTTGCAAAATTTGGGTTGAAAAAAAGGTCAAATTTACCCCTCTAAATAAATCTCAGTGCACATGCATACAAAAACATACCTATTTATACACTCAAATATATAAACTATATATACCAATAAGATAATTGGAGATCACTAAAGCCTTGTTTAGTATATAATGCTTGTTTAAGAAGTCGTTATCATGGTCTCTTTTTCTTTGATCTTTTCTAAGGAAAAAAGATTCCATACCATCTGTCTATAATACAGATGCAGTCACTTGGATTTGTATGTTAAATGCGTCATGACTTAACTCATCTATCTCATTTATCCCACTTAGCACAGAATATTGTGTCACAGCATCCCATCCAATGAAAGAGTTCACCATTGAAAACAATGGTGCTTTGGTATGCTAATGAAAAGGTTAAATGCATTAAATGAGTTAAGATAACTTTGGATAACACAGTTTCTTCAATTAGCGCTGAGTCACAACGCATTTAACTTACAAATCCAAGTGACTGCATCTGTATCATCTAATATATTTGTAAAGAGTAATCATGTCGACCCACCCCAAACTGACAGTGCTTTCTCATATTTTTATCCCTCATGACAGGCCCCCTCCCGACCTCCGACTCCCTTGCCCGCCATGCGATGCACGCACATGTGCAAACACAGCGCTGTTATTTCTTTATGGAGCAGCAGGTCTGGGCTGGCAAGGGCCCATGAGTTGTCCCGCCGACCCAGTCCAACACTGTATTCAGCTCAATAATATCCTCCTTACGCACTGGATCTCAAAACTGTACTTCATACTAAACTAGGGACCTATAATGAGGAAATGTATGTTTTAATATCGTGAGTTAATGTTCTTTTTAATGATTTATTTGGTGTCCACTGAATGACACTGCTTGGAGTTACACACCTTGCTATCCATAAAAATCCTCAATCATTTAAGAAGATCTAGTGCCCTAGAAAATTGTATTGCTAACCATGCACTTATCCACGATGAACCTCATTTGCCAGTTTGCTGTCCAGTTCTCCAGTTCCAATTTACTGAAATTGCTTTGAAAAGTCGACATGGAACTTATGGTTTTGTACAATTTAGTATGATCAAAAATAGAGACATTACTTCCCACCTCCAGGTCATTGATAAACAAGTTAAAAAGCAAAGGGCCAAGAACAGACCCTTGTTCTACTTTACTATTATGACTAGTCCAATTAGAAAATGTTCTGTTCACCACCACTCTGTGATCTATCCTTCAGCCAGTTGTACAAGTCAAAGTACAAATATTATTCCAATATTCTTTAATGCAATAAGTAACCTTTTGTGTTGTACTGTATGAAATGCTTTAGCAAAGTCTAAGTAGATCACATCCACCCAGAGTCTGGGTTTCTTCTCAACCATTCATAGAAAGCAACTAAAATAGTTTGGCAATATCTGTTATGCATAAAACCATGCTGCACAAACTGTAGTATTGTGATTTTCAATTTTTGTTCAATAGCATATCCATTATAACCCCTTCTGAAATCTTTCCTACCTCTAATGTTAATGTTATTGACACTATTTATTAATGCCACTTGTGTCCACACACTCCTTACACTATAGCTGTACCAAGGGCCATTGTGTCTGTTCTGCCTCTTCAATTGAATCTATTAAAAATGTGCCTATTGATGCTATGCAACTCTGGAGCCTCAAACCAAGTTTTAGTCACTCAACTGTAAACATTAAGGTATGAGGTGTGGAGTGATAATGTACCCCAGTAACTGCTAGAAACACCACTGTATTATTATATTATATATTATATCTGCCAGCAAAGAAGCCACTGATTTGGTACACTGTCACTGCATGGATGTGTTTAGATGCCAATGGTTTCCCACTGGCAGAAAAACCACACGTGACATTAATCTAAGAAAATCAACAACAGTACTAATTTGTACATTGCTATGGGACTTTGCTCTGACATTGAAAACATTGTTTAATTTCAGTATGTCTCAGTGGAATCGGGTTCAGCAGTTGGAGCAAAGGTTTTTGGAGCAGGTTGATCAGTTTTATGATGACACATTTCCAATGGAAGTACGACACTTACTGGCATCATGGATAGAAGAACAGGATTGGTAATTGTTTTAAATATGTTTCAAATGCTAGTGAAAATATCTCTTTGGTATTTGATGAAATTCATATTGTGGGCTTCCCCTTTCATGGATATATTTTTAAAAAGTTAAGACATATACAATTATATATTTATATTTCTTGTAATAATTGTTTCACTTCTTAATGCTATATGTTTATCAGTATTCTAGAAAGACTGGGTAAACAGCAGATTTTAATACATGGAGAAATATTAGGTGCCATTTCCATCTTTTCCCAGCTCTGTGAACTGTGTTTGGGTCCAAAACAATTTCCCTCCAAATAATTGTAATTGGGCTTGTACGTAGATCGAATGAGTTGCACCACATTGGTGGTCAAATTTTTCAATGTCATCTAAACTGAATGATCTTTACAGTTACAACTATCTTTATAGCTTTGGCATGTTGTTTTCCCTGGTTGGCCCTGGGAAAAAGATCCTTTTGTCAACAGTGAACATAATCATTTGCATAACAAACTATTAAAAATAGCATATATTTTTTTAAAGATTGAATTCAGTTTACAAAATGGTCACATGGAGAAAAACTATCCTTCTTCAAAGCATCATGATTTTTTAAAATATCTATATATATTATATCTATTCAGTCTGTCACATCTCAAACAACATTGTTCTTAAAAAATGGGTAATTTGGGTTGAAAATAAGGCAATAAGGCAACAATTGCCGAGTACAACCCTTACCCATGGTCCCCTCCCTAAATCACTTGTCTGTCTGTCACAGTATGAAGTTTGTGCAAAATGTTCGTAAAAAAAAAGGAGAAATGAAGCTGCTTAGACACTTTGCCTCTGTTCAGGAAGCATCCTTCCTGTTTTCTGTCTCTGTGGTATGGTATTAGTGATGCCTCCTAAGCTGATTGGAGCATGAAAACACATTTATGCCACTTTACAGATCCCTAGTAAGGCTTCATCTGGAGTATGCAGTGTAGTTTTGGACTCCAGTCCTTAACAGGGATATAATTGAGCTGGAGAGAGTGCAGAGACGTGCAACTAAATTGCTTAGAGGGATGGAAAACATATTATGAGGGTAGACTGTCACGGTTTGGGTTGTTTTCTCTGGAAAAAAAAAGGCACTTGCGAAGGGACATGATTACACTTTACAAGTACATTAGAGGACATTATAGTCAAATATCAGGGGACATTGATTGTAGAATGCACTGCCGGGTGATGTGATGGCTGATTCTGTTAATGCTTTTAAGAGGGATTTGGGTGATTTCTTGGACAGACGTAATATCAAAGGCTATTGTGACCCTCACCTCCACTTGTGGGTGCCGGCTTCCAACTTGCGTGCCTCCTGACCCGCCTCTTTTGTGACCTCATCGGCCGGGTGGGTCGGTATAGGCCTAAAAATTGAAGCGAAAGTCGGGCTCCGGCAGGTTAGGATTGGGTGTGGGTCAGATTTTACCTGACCCACACATCACTGTTGACAGCCCCATATATATAAGACATGCTTCACTTCAGCTCCCATCTAACAACATCCTGGTCCTACTTGACCTTTTGAAAGTAGATGATTCAGAATATGATAGTGGGGCTGTTGTATCACAAAGAATTATGTTCAAGTCCACTATTCTGAATTTTGTGCCATATGTGGCCTCAATGGGGGGGAGACTTAAATTTAGAGGCATAGTTCACTTTCCACTGATGTGGTTAAAACTTGTGAAGAATTGCACAGGAAATAGACATGGATTGCAATGTGATGATGAGTATAAGGGATACAGATGCGCTAAGCATTGTTTCGCCAGGTTGGTCTGGTATTTTTTTCTCACCCTACCATCTCGCTTCTGTATCTTTGTTTTGTCTAGAACAGTGGTCCCCAGCAAGTGGCTTGTGAGCAACATGTTGCTCTCCAACCCCTTGGATGTTGCTCCCAGTGTCCTCCATGCAGGAGTTTATTTTTTAATTCCAGGCTTGGAGGCAAGATTCGGTTGAATAAACACAAAGTACACTGCCAAAAAGTGTCTCCTTGAAAGTGCCAGTCCAAATAGGGGCTACCAAAGAGATAATCACAGTCCTTATTTGGCACCCCAAGGAACTATTTGCATGCAAGTGTTGCTCCCCAACTCTTTTTACAATTGAATGTGGCTCACGAGTGAAAAGGGTTGGAGACCCCTGGTCTAGAACTTTGTCAGTAGCCAGGCAGTTGGAGCCTCGGTACCAAACCCATATTATGGTTTTTGTAGAGAACGTGCATTTGTGATCTCCAATATCTAACCTTCGGAGGTCACATTTTAGTGGTTTTAGAGGTTTTTGAAACAACAACTAAACTCACTTTCTCTAAAACCACGAATGTCATGACATTTATTAAAAGATCTGAATAAAACAACTACGAATGGAAAATTAATCTGAACGATCCAAAAAATATCTAAAAAATCAGAATTGATTTCAAACAGAATCAGCGCAGCTCCCGTTTGACTTCTACTGTACCTCCACAACTTTTAATTGGTTCTTTTAGAAGTTTTTTGTGGTTTTTACACTTAGGGGCAGATTTATCAAGGGTGGAATTTCGAAGTTCGACCCTTGAAATTTTCATGCCGAAGTAAAATCTGACGAAATTGAATATAGAATTCGTAGGATTTTAACGCTATTCGATCTATCGAATAATCCAAAAGTGATCATCCGATTTCTCGAAAAAATCATACTAAACATATAAAAAATTTTTTTCAAGAAATCGGATGTTTAGTACGATTTTTTTTGAGAAATTGAATAGTTACATAGTTACATAGTTAAATTGGGTTGAAAAAAGTCCATCAAGTTCAACCCCTCCAAATTAAAACCCAGCATACACACACACACCTCCACTCTTTCACACAAACCATATATGTCCATAGCTATACTAACTGTAGAGTTTAGTATCAAAATAGCCTTTGTTATTATGTCTGTCCAAAAAATCATCCAAGCCCCTCTTAAAAGCATCAACAGAATCAGCCATCACAACATCACCTGGCAGTGCATTCCACAACCTCACTGTCCTGACTGTGAAGAACCTCCTACACTGCTTCAAATGATGATTGCTATTTGATTAAAAAAAAAAAAACTTAGAAAAAGCCTATTGAAGTTTCCCATAGGCAAATATAGAAACTCGGTAGGTTAATTCTGGTGAAGTAGGCAATCAAAAAATTATTTAAAGGGCAAGTACTTCGGCCATTGCATGGTCGAATGATTTTCTTATTCGAATCGTACAATTTATTTGATTCAATTAAATTAATTGTTCAAATCGTTCGATCGAATTTAGCAAATTCGATGGTCGAATTAGCCCAAAGAAAAGTCAAAAATTTTATTTTTTTGCTTTTGAATCCTTCACCCGAGCTTAGTAAATCTGCCCCTTAATACTGTTTAGGCAGGCTGTAAAATATAAATTATTTTAGATTAAAACTTCATAGCAATAATTCTTCTCCAGATAATTCATCCTGGGGAGGGGGTTCCTCTTCCAATCTGCCTATGGCCCTGGCTCATCCTTACCAACATATGTTTGTTTGCCAAATAAATAATATATAAAACAAAGATAATTTCTTAACACTGGGTAGGACAGGTAAAATGAATTATTATATTGAACAAAACTGCAAAAGATATGCCTTGCAATTTAATACTCCATTTTTATATGGTTTATCTGGGTTTTGTTATGTCTTTCTGTTCTTAAAATAAGAGGGCCTATCTAAAATGTATTACCAGAAACCCAACATACAGTATAATGTGTATTGTTGCTCAATATGACTCAATAAATGAATAATTTCTTCATTAGATAATATTCCCTTTATGAGAATGAATAAATACAGTAATTGTGTTACTTATTTTAATCTAGGGATGCTGCCTCCAATAGTGATTCACTGGCAACAATTCTTCTGCAGAACTTGATGTTACAGATTGAGAAGGAGTTGAACCGTGTTTCACATGAGAAAAATTTACTGTTAAGACACAATCTGAAAAGAATAAAACAACTTTTTTTGGTAAGATCAGAGCAACTCATAAAAAACTCAAGTGTGTTTCAATGCTATTGGATAAATAAAAAAAAATGCTCCTCAGCATCAGTGGTGGCCCACTGGTTGTAGCAGCCTAAAGTTTAGGCTTGTCAATAGCAGTCGTCGCAAATTATCCAGCAGAAAATGAGGTTTGTCTGCAATATAAGCTGATGCTACAAGGCTGATTAAATGCAGGTGCTAATTGCACTGGTTTCTGTGCTGCCATGTAGCAATTATCTGTGACATTTCTATTCTATGTTTACTGTATAATGTGAGTGGGTCCCTAAGCTCAGTAAGTGACAGTAGCACAGAGCATGTGAATCAGTGAATCAGCAGAAAAGAAGATGGGGAGCTACTGGGGCATCTACTGGGGAGACACAGATCTTTACTGCTAAAGGGCTGTGGTTACCTTGGGCTGGTACAGAAGCACAAAACATAATGTACAACATTTCTAGCTATTTCTTTAGTTAAGTTTTAGTTCTCCTTTAATACTTTAAACTAGCATTTAACATTTTCCTGAGGTTATTGTATATAAGGCTGCCGTTGTATTTTGGAGCTATGCATTTTTTGTGCATGGATTTTTGGATGTGGAGTTATTTAACAATTAATTCCTCTTACCTATCATATAACTACAACTTTTTTAAAGAACACACCAGGGGGCAGATTTACTAAAGGTCGAATTGACGAGGGATTTTAGCCCTCGAATTCGACTGCCAAATATTTGGCGAATAAATATTCGCCAAAATCGAATGGGATATTCGCCAGTTTTGATCGCATATTCGACAGAATCATACGATTGAACGATTCTGTGAATAGTCACAGAAAAAAACGCTCAAATATTCGCCAAAATCGTACGAATTGAACGTTCGAAGCGTTCGATCGTACGATTGAAATTCAGCAAAAGACTGGGGGCTTCCCATAGGCTTCTATTGCAATTCGATAGGTTCAATCTGGCGAAGTAGGCAGTTGAATAAAAATTTAAAGGGCAAGTTCTTTGACTGGCGAATAGTCGAGCGCTCGAATATATATTTATTCGATCTATTCAATCTATTCGATGCGCCCGAATATTCTATATTCGATGGTCGAAAATACTTAATTTGCATATTCAAATAGTCGCACGATTGAATTGAGACTATTTGTGACTATTTGCGTGCCTGAAAAGCAGAGGAACTTTACATCCCAGAAACCAGCACTTATTAGTGAGATTTTTAGCACCATTTTTTATGCCAGTTAATATTATCAGCAACTGTCATAGATATTGTTTATTAGTCTATGGGTCTTTTTTTTTATAAAAGGCAACGTTTTGGAAAATGATAAACCAAAGTAACTTTAATATGCTTATTACTGTTTTGTTTTGGTTTTTTTTTGTTTAAAGGGAAAGTACCATGGCAATCCAATGCATATGGCTATGATTGTTTCAAACTGCTTGCGAGAAGAGAGAAGAATTCTGGCAGCAGCTAGTATGCCGATACAGGTAAACCTATACACTAAACAAAACAAATGGCTAGCGCAAATAGTGTAGATTATTAAAACATTTAAAAACTCATTCTATATTACTCAGCATATAAGGCAAATCACATTTTCCCCAGTGTGCAGGAAACAAGCTGCTTGATCAGGTTGCATTGCATGTGGACATTAATTAGCATACTTATCAGCATTCAGCTTGAGTTCTACAAATATAGCCAATATGTAAGTTTTGCTTCTCCACTCTGCACCCTTACTTTTCAGCTCCATATTTTAGGTACTAATATTAGCAATGCACTTCCGATCAATAGATACTATCTGCACTGGCCAACATTCATATCTCCTGTCAAAATATGAAGAACACTTTGCAATTAAATCTTATTACCCTTAAAAGCCATCCAACACCCTTCTTGAAGCTATCTAAAGTATCTGCCAGAACAGCTACAGGGGGAGAATTACATAACTTGACAGCTCTCACTTTTTCTGTTTTCTTCTAATGTCAATAGATGCCCTTTTGTCTATTAACAAGGCTGCTGGTGAATAACACATTAGAGAGTTTATTTTATGGTCCTATTGTATACTTACATTATACTTAGTTATGTCCCGGTAAACACATGCTTGTTGGTGGTATAGTTGGGTACTGCAATGAGGAAATCAGCAAGCAAGCATTAAGAAGCTTTAAGCACACTGTATTTCTGTCAAGCGTTACTGTGTTTTTAGATATATATTAGTTATGTTAGTATATATATATATAGATAAACAGAAGACCAGCACAAAGGGTCTTATGATGAAAAAATCTTGTTTGTGTTTATTACATGTGCAAAACCGACGGAACCTTTTTCAAGGTGGATAATAATATGATGGATATATATATATATATATATATATATATACAATATGTAACGTGAATCAATCGTGATTTCACTTTTTATTGAATTATGAATTATTCTCTGGTACCCTAGGAGGTAATTCAAACCAAGCCAGCAGTGAAAGATCATTCAAATTATTTGATTTGTTCACACAAGAGACTTCATTATAACAGTAATGCGCTATTTTATATCTTTTTATGTCCTTCCCTTGTACATTTTCCAATTTATCTCTGGGTTTATACAAATACAGTATTTTAATCAAAATTAAATTGAGTTGCTTGACCAAATTAAAGGTCTGTTTGTTGATTATTTTAGGGTCCCTTTGAAAAGTCTCTACAGACAAATTCAATTTCAGAAAGACAGAGAGCTGTAGAAAATAAAGTGGCAGCAATCAAAAACAGTGCACAGGTAAGTTTCTTTTTTTAGAACAATCATATACCCATTTATTTAAAGAAAATGTACTTTACATCTGCTTTGTCACCATATTTGGTACTTTACTAATTAATTAGATGTTCATTATGCCATTTTTAATAGAGAAAATGCATTATGTGATACAGTGCATAGATAATCCCCCTGCATAAAGTACTTCTGCTCAGGGGCGATCCAGAACACTTACTCGCCTGAGGCGGCCTTCAATTTGCTGCCCCCCCCCCTGTGGCGCTAGTGCAGAGCGCGCAAGCTCACGCTCTGCACTAGAAGAGCTGAATTTCCAGGTTGAAACCCGGAAATTTGACTCTTATCTTAAAGATATTATTTCTGTATTTCTTTATTGCTGTTTAATATTTTCTCTTCAAATATATGAAAAAACCCAATAAAAAGAGTTGAAAACACAAAAAGCAATCTTCTGCCTTCTGCCTATCAGTGCACAGACAGGGCAGATTCTGGTGTGCATTTTGTGCACAATGACACATGGACGTCTATGGAGAAAACACAGCATGTGACACTAGCAGAAACATGAGCATGATTTATTTAATGAGATAGTTTTAACCCTAGTATCATTGCTCTTATAAAGGTGACAGAACAAGATGTGAAGTACTTGGAGGACTTGCAAGATGAATTTGATTTCCGCTTCAAAACACTACAGAGTAAAGGTATGAAGCCCTCTTTTTTGCTGCACTTGCTCTTGATATCCACTAAGAAATATACCTTAAAGTTGACTAGTTTTCTAGAATCTATTTATTGCCCTTTTCAAAATGTTTTTTTTCACAAAAGTGTACATGCTTTAATTTAAATATATATTTGAATTAACAATATCATAATTAGCCCTAAATTACACAACTAGACAATGGACTGATGAAAGTGAGAAATGGTGAAGGTGTTCCTGTGATAGAACCTACCCCATCTGTGAGGATGCCTCATGCCTCCTTCTCCCGTGTGCTGCTCCTGACGCGCGCCATCTCTTCTGTGCCACTTACATATTTGAATATTTAAAGGGCCTGCGGCCAATTTCTCACTGACCAACATAGATCTATTTCCTGATCCTAGGTGTGATTCATGTCTGCTGCAGAGGTAGAAAAGACATCCTTGTCACCATTTGTTGTGTTTGGTAGCCGAGGATGAGGAGGGTATAACAATGCTTTATTAGCAGGTTCATGCAGCCATTACATAACAGCAGTAAGACTTACTTTCACTTTCAAGTTGTTCAGAAAGTCCTATGTAAGCACAGTGACACCTGCAGGCCATTTGTATAAACACCACACTGTTCCTTGACCCTTGCCTGTTTCTGACCTCTGATTGTTCACTGTCTGTCCTGACCTTTACCTGTTTCTTTCTGAAACTGATTTTGTACTGAGTTACTGTTGGTTTTGACCTCAGCCTGTGATCTCAACGACATCTCTGACTCCTGATTCTGTACTGCACTGCCTGATTGGTATAAATCGTGGCCTGACCCTCAACTTCATTCCCTGTTCCCCGTCCTTCCTTTACACATTATGGCTCCCTTGTCTGCCCAGAACTCTCCCTTGGTCCTCTCACATTAAGACCTGGCGGTATCAGAGTAGTGGAGGGCTCTTCCCAAAGAAGAAGGAGGAGGTTATAGGCAGAAGGGTGAGCTAAGACTGGGACCTTGGTATTTGTTCTGGGTTTTGGGATAATATACATTACAGTTACATAATACTATATGTATATAGGCTAAACCATTTATATTGTTGTGATTCATAATCATGCTTATGTGCATCAATCTTAGTTGTCTCCAAAAGCCAAATAGTACTTGTAATAACTGTTGATGTTGATCTTGTTGCGACCCAACTTGCTCCTGATTTGAGTGATCTCTTTTATCCCTTAATTTATAGATATCGCTGATAAACATAATAGCCTCATAGAACAAGAATGTTATAAGCTGCAAGAAATGCTCAATGCTTTGGATCAAAAGAGAAAGGTAAGTACTATTATGTTTAACATGTATTTCTATAGCACCAACATACTGCGTAGCGCTATAATTTGAACTTTGAATCACTTACCATTATACTCCCATCTGTTTTTTTGAATCCATGAGAGAATTCCATGCCTTTGGAGCACACAGAGGGGTCATATACTATGACCCTGGACACGAGCACAAGAGGCTCAAAAGCACTAAGGTTCATTAAATTTCACTTGTATCCCATGGCTAAAGTCTTTGGGTTGGAAAGGAGATCATTCTTTATAGTACAATCTCTATATCCACAGTGGTTTGCACCTTATTGGATTGGGGGGCAGCTGTGCTAGAGGTAACGTTCAGTAAAATGGGCATCTTAGTGAATTAACTCCCTTCGTCAGTGCACAACTTCGCCTGGTGTAAGGGTGCAAAGTTGAGCTAGTCTATCTACTTCTCTAACGAATTTTCGCCTGGGACACTGGTAGTAAATTGGCGAAGTTTCGAAATGATGTCACACTGGTGAATTAGCTCTAGCGTTAGACGCTTTGTGATTTAATGAATTTGTCCATATGGGAGATGGCATTTCTGTAATTCTAAGCTTTCTGGATAATGGGTTTACAGCTAACAGATCCCATACCTGTAGTAAGACCTGGAGGAGTTATATGTGACTTCAGTTATCAGGACATCAACTGGAATAATGGCGTAGTCAAGTCAGAAACAGATTTGTGGATATGCTAAATAACTTTTTGTCCCAGGTAGTTCACAAACTTATAAATGGTGCTCTTTTGGATTTTCCAGCACTAGACATAGAGAGCATTCAGAGAATATGGATCATGTCATCTGAAATTATGTTGTAGACACAATGGTATAAGGCAGTGACAAAGGCACCAAATCTTAGACATCAAATTAATATAAAGGCATCTCTGGGAAAGACTTTTCACAGCATTAAACAACATAAACCTATTATCTAGAAAGCTCAGAATTATGGAAAGGCTGCCTTCCATAGACTGCTTTATAATCAAGTAATCCAAATTTCTAAAAATGATTTCCTTTTTCGCTGTAGTAATAAAACTGTGCGTTGCATTTGATTAAAACTAAGATATAATTCATCTTTATTGGAAGTAGAATCAGTCTATTGGGTTTATTTAATGTTTAAGTGATTTTCTGGTAGACAAGTTATAAAGATCCAAATTATGGAAAGATCCATTGTCCGGAAATCCCCAGTTCCTGAGCATTCTGGATAACAGGTCCCATACTATGCACTATAAGACAGTTGTGTGTTAGTGTGTGTTTTTCTGTATGCCTTGCATTATGAATGGCTCCTTTTAGCCCTCCCTACTCTAACTGCAGTAATTTAACCATTTGTTTCTTTCTCAAATATCTACAGTATTCCTCAGAAGCCAAGTTCCAGTGTTCAGTATCTTAATAGCATGCATATTTCTGTGATGTAGTGTTGTTACTGGTTGCTGGTATTTTACTGCCCTGATTGCTTAAACATGATATTTGATGCCAATGTTATTGAATAGGAAAGAAAACCTTACCACATCTTCAGATTACTGAAGTATTCAGGATCAATATATATTGTTTTATATAACACTCATCACAAATGTATAACACAGAACTTTCAACCCATACAGATTTACTCATTCAATATATACTGGTAATGGAACAAGAGCAGTGGCGTAACTACCAGGGGTGCAGAGGGTGCAATTGCACCAGGGCCCCCACCCCCTTGGGGCCCATCGGAGCCACGATAATGGTTATGATAGGTGGTTATCTAGGGGGAGATTTTACAGCACACATGCCATCAACACTCCAGTATGGGATTTATAGAGTTAAGGGCCCGTCAGGGAGGCCCAGGTGCCTATCCTGTACCGGGGCCCACCAGGGAGTAGTTACGCCACTGAACAAGAGCCATTGCTAGGACTTAAATGGGAATACGCCATTCATAACAGAGTTATCTGGAGTCATGATCAATGTATCTCCTGCTCAAAAACACAAATTCTGGGGGGCGTGGTCTGGCTATGGCTGCGTGAGGACGTGTTCTGAAGAGCTCCGTGTACTGA
>CM044447.1:92704298-92819464 GCA_024363595.1 Xenopus borealis | reverse complement strand
TATATATATATATATATGAAAAAGACAAAGGAGAGCACAACTGTGCATATCAATTGTCTGGGTGCTGGTTAATATTTGTGAACAATATGTTTTGGTCACATAAAGTGACCTTGTCTTTCCCCTGTGGGAGGTTACTTTGGTGACCAAAACATTTGGATTTTCAACAAAAATATTTTTGTTTTGATGCTAAGACCTGTGAGTGCAGTGTACTTTGTTACTTTGTATATATACGATTGTGTATAGCTAGCTATATATATAAATCACTTTTGATTGATTTTTGGAACTGGTCCAATTCAAAAAAAGATGTATGGTATGTGATTGCTTATCCTTGTCTGAAACCGTCAGCAGTAGAGTTTTTGTATATGTTCTCCTATACAATTTCCTACGTGTACATATGACTGTGCGCAGTTCTGCATCTGGTCAGTGTTCTGTGGAAAGTCTAGCAGTCTGATTCTCTTATTTCACTAGGAGCACTTTAGGGGTTATATTAACCAAGTCCATTATGTGTCACGAGTTTCATATATATTTTCCTTTTGCTTTAAGGTTTACTCTTCTAGCAGAAAGTTTATTTCAGTTACGAAGACAAATACAGAAGCTGGATGAACTTTGGACCAAAGTTACCTACGAAGGGGATCCAATCCCACTGCAGAAACAGTATTTATTGGATCGTGTTATTTGCCTAATTCTGAGTGTCTTCCAAAGGTACTTTATTGATGCCTAGCTTCAATTGGTTTTAGTGAAATTTCTAGAAATATAAAACATCCTAAATATGAATGGCAGTGATCTTCTACATGGTCATAACATTCTGTGGTATGATTAAAAAAGGATCACTTTTATTTGTTATATGAATGATGAAAGATATACCACTTGAGCTTAAGCACTGCTTCACACAGTTCTGAGGACATATTAAGCACTATATGTTTGTTGTTTTTCTATTATATACAGGTATGGGACCTATTATCCAGAATGCTCAGGACCTGGGGTTTGCCGGATAATGGATCTTTCCATAATTTGGATCTTCATACCTTAAATCATGTACCTGAAAATCATGTAAACATTAAATAAATCCAATAGGCTGGTTTTGCTTCCAGTAAGGATCAACTATATCTTAGTTGGGATCAAGTAAAAGCTACTGTTTTATTATTACAGAGAAAATGTAATTTTAAAATTTGGATTATTTAATTGGAATGGAGTCTATGGGAGATGGCCATTCCGCAATTTGGAGCTTTCTGGATAACAGGTTTCCGGATAAGGGATCCAATACCTGTATAATACATATCATTGAACGTAATTGGCCTGAGAATAAATGGGTGGCTAAGGGGCACATTTACATTTATAGTAATAGTAAAGGACTATCAAATAGCCCAAAATTCAATTTGAATTGAAAAAAAATTTAAAATTCAGATTTCGAAGTACTATCTCTTTAAAATCCTTCGAATTCAGCACTTCGCCACCTTAAAGCTGCCCAATTGCCATTTTAGCCTATCGGGGACCTCCTAGAACAGTCCTGAAAATTTTTCTAAGTTCCAAGAATTCAAAGGATTTTGCTTGAAATCGAATCGAACAAGGCATTTGAACTATTCGAAAATGGCCCCCCCAAAAAAATTGATGGTTGAATTTTGCCTTTTGTTCACTTTGAAATTCGACCATTAGTAAATCTGCCCCTAAATGTTTATGCAACAGACAAAAGATGTATGCAATAAAGGAGGAGATGTATCTGTTCTACTGATTCTAATGAATAAATTAAATGTTTTGTCCTTTTAGTAGTTTATGTTGCAATTATATTATTTTACAAATGCTTAATATATTTTGTTATTTAGTTCTTTTATAGTGGAGAGGCAGCCATGCATGCCGACTCACCCACAGCGCCCACTGGTTCTTAAAACTGAAATACAGTTCACTGTTAAATTGAGGTAACGTAATTTTGTTTATTCACAACTCCAACTATGTGCTAAGGGGCTGAGGAACATAAGTGCACAATTCCTTATTGCTCTTATTTTCCAACTTGTCGTAGACTACATGCTTGAAAAACTAACCTCAGTTTGGTTAACATTGGCAACTGCACTTGCTGTATAAATCAACCCCTCTGTGTTTATTTTTCAAAATATAATTTAGCGTGGATCAATGTGATCTCTGAACTAAGAGAAGAAGTCCTGTAGGAGGCTACTGCTATTACTTTCTGATCTCTACTAGGGACATTATAATCCAGTACAAAATTATGTATCTTTTCTATCTCCCCAGCGATACTCAAATCAATGGAAAGTCAGTTGACACACATCCTCAATAGCTACATATTGGTCCGGGGTTTGTCTATTGGGGTTTTGGGTGACATTATGACCATTAACTACAACAAACATTGATATCACACTGTCTTTTGTGGTATGAAATAGACTTCCCTCCTCACAACAGTTGCAATATAATCCAGATCCTTTATGTTAATCAAACTCTGAAACTTTTTACTCAAACCCAATGTGATTTTACTGTCGAAGACTCATAACAAATGTATATGACTGTTAATATTTTTTATTCTTGCTTATTAGTTTCTGTAATAAAATAAAGTTTTTATTTTAAATGATGACAAACATTTCATCAAGTTTCTTGCTCCGTTAATGCACTTGTAAGATCAGATCATGAGCATATGCAGATTGTATAGCAACTATATATTGTTTATATTATTCAACAAATAATATTGTAATAGTTCTTTGCCAATAAAAACTTTTGTTTCCATGAATTGCAGGCTCCTGGTAAAACTGCCAGAGCTGAATTACCAGTTACGTGTTAAAGCAACTATTGACAAGTAAGCCATTTGAAATTCCTTGATTTATGTAGCGATACATAATTGAAAAATACAGTAGCATGTGAAAATATGGACACACACCAATACTGTTAGATGGAAATGTAGGAACTGCAAACTTCTTTGTCCAAAAGTGGATTGAAGGTGGTATAAAATACACATGGTGTAGCACCAGACACTGTAATTTCAAATATAGTTTATAAAGTTTACATCAAAATTAGTTTTTTATACCGAAACATGTATAATTACATTTATAATTATATTATATGTAATTTTTGAGAACGTATTTAAAAACACTGAAATGCTCTGGACACTGCGACACTAATATTTGGAACTCCTTTTTGAGCACCCCAAAAATGTATAATCTTCCAGTAACAGATTCCATTCCTATATTAAATACTGACTTTGATTATGCACTCCGGGTATTGGGTCACAGCGGGTGTAACATCTTCCTCAACAACCTCTACGAGAAATCTATTATAGGACAATCATTCTAGTGCAGCAATTCAAAATCCTGTTTCTAAGGAGCTTACATAGAAACTGCTTGTGTTGTGCAGTTACATGCAGTTCAAAATAACTAAATTTAGTACCAAGACAGTGAACATTTCTTACATCCAGTTTGAACCTGCCCTCCCTCCATCAACATCCACCCTAGCCCCACATCCACCCCATGATGGCATCACAAAAGGGCATGGCCAGCAGGCACGTGGCTATAAAACCAGCTGTGTAAGGTGGCCACCTGCAAATGGGTGTGCAAGGTTGGCCCAAACCCGACTGACTCGTGGGTAAAGCAGGGTATCGGGCCGGCCTGCCTATGCAATAGCAACAATACATGGCCATTTGAAACAATGATTCCCATAGCAAATTAGTTATTAGTTTAATTTGTTTTTTTAAAGCTTTTAATTTTACTGCCCAAGGCATTCTGCTAACTATGAATTTCTTATTCAAATGTAACTTCTGTTCTCTTATCTTTTAGGGATCCATCATTTAATTTAAGGTAAGTCATAATACTAAAACTTTCACACTCTTCTAATTACATGCATTTGAAATGTGTTTTTAAGATCTGTTTCCTTCTGTAGTAATAGAAGATTTGTTCTTTTTGGAACACCTGTCAAAGTTATGAGCATTGAAGACTCTGCCAATGGAAGTCTCTCAGTTGAAATGAGGCACTTGGTAAGTTGTATAAATACAAGTTTTCACCTAGAGGTGGAAAGTGGAAAAAAATTCTGAAACTGTAAGACATCATGGGAACAGTTCAATGTGGGCTCACTGGAAAAAAACATGGCATGTATTATAAGAAATATCCATTAACAAATTGTCTATAGTATATGGAAACTAACTATTGGTGGCCATACACGGGCTGATAAAAGCTGGCGTCGGCAGCTTATCGGCCCGTGTGGGGGGCCCTACGATGGGCTTCCCCGATCGATATGTGGCCGAAAGTTGGAAAGATGTCGATCGGGCAGGATTAAAAATCCCGTCGGATCGCGGCCGCACCTGTTTGTTGATGCTGCGATCCAACCGCCCATATCTATGCTGTTCTGATCCGATCGTTGGGCCCTAGGGCCCACGATCGGATCAGCCCGATATCGCCCACCTCAAGGGGATCATATCGGGGAGAGATCTGATCATTTGGCGACATCATCAAACAAGTGGATCTCTACGTGTATGGCCACCTTTAAACTTTTTTTTATTGTGTCTATATTAACAGTGCACTGGAAATAAGATACTCACTAACTGACATAATAGGGGTCATTAAACCACTAGAGGCAGAAGAGCAAGAGCATGCCCCTAAGTGCTCATTCTAGGACCACTTGCATCCCGTGTGTACTGAGCTCTGGGTCTTTGTGATAATATTACTCCATTAACTTAGCTGAGGTATAAACCCTTAACATTAATTTAAATATAAATTAGTAAAACTAATAAAACTCAAAACTTTGTTTGTCCTTGCAGCTGCTGACTGACGTTGCTTACTAAGGCAATGTTTATTCTACAAGCACATTGTCATTGTCCATTATGGATTTGCCTAACACAGTCCTATGAAGAATATTGGTGGCATATTTTTACATCCCAAGTGCATGACCTTTTATTTATCAACACTGAATATCATCTGCCACTTAGCCACCCAGATTTATAGTTTGTGACAACCCTGCTGCAAGGATGCCACATCTGGAATAAATTGATTCATTATTTACAATACCATCCACTAAGTTGTTAATGAACAAGGTAAATAAAACTGAACCCAGTACAGACCCCTGTAGGAACCCACTAAGAACCCTACCTCAAGGTACCATTAACAACCAACTGCTGTAGTCAAACATTACCACTAAGCTCAACATACCTAATTATAGAAAGCAGTTGTTTATGGGGCACTGTATCAAACACTTTGACAAGATTTAAAAACATCCAAATTAATACCTCTGTCAAACCATTTCCCGCTGGCTTCATCTATAACTCGTTCATTTAAATAGTGCTTTCCTTATGGGGCGAGTCTTAGAGCCAGATTTATCAACGTACAAATTTGACTTTTTAAATACAATTGTAGGGTGTTTTTGGCAACAGTTTGGGTTTTCAAAAAAAAAAAAAATCTCGAACGTAAATATTTGTCATCTATAAGCTTGAGAATTAATGCTGAAGTCAATAGGAGTTGTAGTAGCAAAATTCAGGCTATTTTTCAATTCAAGGTTTTCGAGAATAATTTCATTATCAGTATAACTTGATTTCACATTCAGCTCTTTAACATTTTTACTCAATACGGTTGTTTCACAAATAAGAGCACAGTCAAGGTTTATTTGTAATTTAAAAAAAAAAAAAATTTTTTTTTAAATAAAATAGCCTTTAAGTGTGCAGTTAAAAAAGATACTTGTGTTCAAATTTAAATTAATAAACCAATATCCAAAAGACATATTATACTCAAGTTACTGAGGAAAAATTTGTAAAAGAAATGAGCACTGTTCATACCCACCTTATGCAAAAACAAGAAATTAACTCCAAATCCATTTTTTATACAGAAGCCAAAAGAAAGCAAATCAAATTCTGGAAATAAAGGCCATGAGGTAAGTCCATAAATCATAGGACCAATACATGACAAACATTAAGTGGCAGTATAAACATATATAACTTTTTTATCATGAGAGCAGAAAATCTATTCCACCATTTTGATGTATTCTATTTAAATCAGAACTTGTTAAAAATGGATGTATTAAATTTGGTTACATGCAAAAAAATTCAGCAGCACACTGTTGCAATTTGCCAAAGTGCAGAAAAGTGATTTATTCAGCCCATAAACATACAAAGCGGCAACGTTTCGGGCCTACCAAGCCCTTTATCAAGTCCTTCAGTACAGCACCTGACACTACAACGGTGGATTTTTTGTGAGGTGAGCACTCCATTATAAGTGACTGTGTATTAAATTTGGTTAACCCTCTCAGTGTCAAGTTTCACACTCCTACAGCATATTAAAGTCATTAGGTATTAATATAAAATATTGCAAACATGAATGTTAGCGTAAACAATAGACTTAATTACAGCACGAGAAATGGACCTCCAACCCTCCATCCCCGAGTTGTGCGGCACATAGTTGGGCTATGTGTAAAGCTGAATGCATTTATAATATTCACTTATTCTAAGGCTCTGTGTCCAGTTTCTTTTAGCAACCTTTAAACTGACTCTGTGGTTTGGGTAGTGCAGTGGTTCTGGGGAATTCTGTTTTTCTCATTAAAACAGCAGCCAAGTTTTTGCAATGCCAATAAGTCTAGTGCGCAGTAAATACAATATCTAATCTACATGTCCACATTAAATTAAGTGCAAAGAATAACTGCACACATCACATGAAAAGACATACAATATGTTTTGACACCACAACAATGCCCTGAGCTCAAAAATTCATTGTGCGTAAGAAAGAAAGCTACATTTAGGCACTCTGGGTGATAACCCTAACCCTTGTTATGACAACAGCAAGTTTATCTAAAATGTTAACCTTTATATGATATTACTTAAAGACACTAGGGGGGTTATTTGTGGTTTGTGAGGTGTGTTCTACCTCAGATAAA
Source organism: Xenopus borealis (assembly GCA_024363595.1). Taxonomy (NCBI): domain Eukaryota; kingdom Metazoa; phylum Chordata; class Amphibia; order Anura; family Pipidae; genus Xenopus; species Xenopus borealis. The sequence goes on along the minus strand of CM044447.1, from coordinate 92,812,618 downwards.
CTCACAACTCAAATGTTTGCTTATGTATGAAAAAAACCTGAATGTAAAAAAACTTGAATACTCAAATTGATCTAGTTATTGGATACAAAACACCTCAAGCTGATTGAATTTTCAAGTGTAAACCACAAAAAGAAAAACCTCAAAATCACAAAGACAAAAAACATCTTCAAATAGTTCAAGGGACCACTGCCAATGACTTCTCGATTAGATAACCCACTAAATTTAAAAAACAAACTACACACCGCACATGTGAGGTTTGTTCTACCTCAAATAAAATCACAAGTCGAATATTTGCTTATGCATGATATAACCTGAATGTAAAAAACTCAATTGCATGCAATTGGGGGGGTCAAATACTGAAATTGTTCTAGTTGGCTAAAAAAAAACTTTAATACCTCGAACTGATCAAATTTTCGAGTGTAAACTACTGAAAAAAAACCCTGAAAATCATGAAGACAAAAAACCTTCCTCATATGGTTCAAGGGACCCCTGCCAATGACTTCTACATGACCTTGACAGGTTTTAGCTGCAGTATTTTCCTATTGAGGCTTTTAGCAGCTTCGGGGCATAATAAATATTGAAAAATTTAAGATTTTTTTTTTATCACGAAAAATTCAAGTTGTTAGTGAAACTACCTGCGAAATACAAAATACACACCACACTTGTTAAAACACTTCATATGGAATAGAGCTTATTACATTTGACGTATAGCCTAAGGGGCATGTTTATTAACATTAGAGGCAAAAATCACCATTGTTTTTGCCCTTAGCAACCAATCAGGTCTTTACTTTTGTTTTCTAACTCGTAGAAACCTTTTCAAATCTGTTTAATGATTGGTTGCTATGGACAAAAACAAGGGTGATGTTTGTTTCCAAAGTTAAGAAATATGCCCCCAAATGTCATGCATGCATTAAAAAGAAATCTAGTTGAATCAAATTGAAGACCCTATATAGCAGTGTCCAATTCCTCTTACCACCTCAAAAAATTGCCACCCCCAGGAACTATCTGACAGCAACTCCCTGAGGGCAACAGGTGAAAACATTTACTTAAAATAAAGGCTATATCCACACTACAATTCATTCTTTATGGCATTCTTACACAAAACAATTAGTTGTAATTTCTCAACTGATGTGCGTTTCATATGTGCTTTCTCTAAGGGTGCTGAGAGTTAGATGCCCCTTTTCAACTATTTTTGGTGCAAAATATTCAAATATTAAGGGTGTAGGGAAATTATGAAGCCCACAATTTTGGTAGTACAGACACCCCTTCTGTCATTTCTAATGTCTTGACAACAGATTAAAGATGGAAATTTACACAACAAGGATGCCCATTCTGTCATTGTTTAAAAAAAAGCACACATTATCACACGGTAACACATTGCATTGGTACCTAGTGTTAGCAAGACACAACTCAAGAGATGTTGATAAGCAGGGAGGGACAATAGCAAGGTTATCCCTTGTCTTATCAATCATATCGAAACCGAGGCAGAACTACAACCTTTGATATCCCAGACCACTGCTAGTCCCTCAAGTCATTCATTAAAGGTAGTTGGCAAAGTTATATGTTACACTTATGATTCATTAAATACTATCATATTTATACACAGTGCTGTGTCTAGAAGTTGCTGATATTGGATATTTTTTTTTGTTTGTTTTAAATATCAATACATTTTTATTAAATATCAATAATTGTACAGTCATTCTTGAGAATGACCTTGATAACGTCAACATATTGACACAAAATATTGATTAAACCACTGGATAATCTTAGAATCTTAGAATAGAATTTTATTTCCATTGTACATACTAAGGGCCTCCTCCTGGACAAATGGTTTACTGGGCAAACATACATGATACTATACATCAGCCAATGTATGGACAGAGCTCTGCATTATTTCCTACCAGGTGATCTCTGAGGGAGCACAAAGACCAGCACAAAATGGTGGCTCATGGAAAACATGTAAAATAGCAATATTTACTGATATCAATATGCCAGTATGTTAAGCTTCTTTAATAGGTTGGTTATTATGATATAAATTATCTTTTGGTTAAGTATTGTTTCTGGAGGTATAGTTTCCATTTAAGATAATGAATTCTGTTTTTATATGTATTTGTTTTAATGAATATGATGTGATAAAAAGTTATGTTTTGCAAACTAAACATATAGGGGCAAATTCACTAAGTGGCGAAAATGCACTAGTGTTGCCTTCGCTAACGTTCTTCGCACTTCGCCAGGCGAATTTTCACTAAAGTGTGAAGCTACACTCTGTTCGGCGAACAGTAGCATAGGTGCGCTAAAGTTACTTTGCCAGGCAAAGCGCATTTACACTAGCAATGCCTAATTTGCATACGGCGCGAATTTCAAAGTATAATAGAAGTATATATTATAGCCACTACATTCCACTACACAAGCCCAGGAAACATTTAATACAAAAATAGTTGTTCTATTGCCTTAAACATGTGCCCCTGTATAGTTGAGTTGCCATATGTTAGGAAATGTAGGGGGGAAGGAGGGTAACCCCCCAAAAAAATGTTGCTCTTTTTTAGACCATCACCTTAAAGAGGTAAAACACGCCAGCGTTTTTTTGGGACTTAGAATAAATGTCCATTTTTTTTTTCAAACTCCTATCTATTGTATTGAACTTCGCCAGGTCTGACCTGGCAAAGTAACGTCTAGCGTAAGAGGTAACGTTCAGTAAAGCACCCTTACGCCAGGCGAAGTTGTGCACTGACGAAGGATCATAATTCACTAAGATGATCGTTTTACTGAACGTAACGCTAGCACATTTTCGCTGCTTAGTGAATTTTTTCCCAAAGTTGCGCTAGTCTATCTCCTTCGCTAGCGTAAATTCGTCAAAGTCGGTGTTAGTGAATTTGGGAAGTTACAAAATGACGTAACGCTGGCGAATTAGCGCTAGCGTTAAACGCTTAGTGAATTTGCCCCATAGTTGGGTTTGTAATAGTTAAGAAGCTAAACAGATTTCCCCATTAAAGGGATCACATTGTTTTTTTGTTTTTAAATGCAATTGAATTGTCTGAATGAATGAAATATTTTACATATTCCATAGGGTATTCACATGGTGACAGAAGAACTGCATTCAATAAGCTTTGAAACCCAAGTGTGTTTATATGGGCTATCCATTGACCTTGAAGTAAGCAGAGTTTGCATTTTCTCATGAAACCAATAAAAATTGCATTTTCTATTGGTAACAATTTAATTTTAGATTTGTTTTTATAGGGCAGTATACCCCCCGTATAACGTGAGTTCAATTAACTTGCTTGTTGTTTTAATCATGGAAAATCTGTATTTTGTTCTTTCTTGAACTAAACAGGAGACACAGAGAAAGTGAAGATAATCCAAGTTTGATCCTTGCGAGGTAGATAATTATTTTGCAATGCACAGATAATTCCCTGACTTTTTCTTTTCTGTGCACCCCACCAGAACAAACATGGAGTAACGTCCGTTTTCCTGTTAATCCTGTTTTGCTCAATAATTAACAAAAACTATAGATTTCTTTGTGATTAAAACAATAGGCTGTCTGTTAAGCACAAGTCCTTTCCCTAAACTAATTTTCAAAATGGTGTGTGGCCTTTTTAAACTGGTCACAAGTTATTATTATTATTATTATTATTAATAATAATAATAATAATAATAAATAATACAGTGCAAGTGCAGCCATTTGCACTTGCAGATCACCAGAAGACCTCTACATGCATCGAAGAAGGAAATTGTCTTGCCATACATTTTATATAATTGCATGAGAGTTTTGCAATATCACTGAGAGAGACCAGCTTTAATCCATAATATATTAAAAATGTTTTACAAAACACATTTCCACTTGAAATATAGTGGTATTTTAATATTATTTGCAACTTTCTTTTAATTATTTAAACCACTAAGTGCCAAATAAATTAAAAATCTAAATTATACTGACACCATATTATGAAATATTTTTAAACATTTCTTTTTACAGACCAGTTCGTTGCCTGTGGTGATGATTTCCAATGTTAGCCAATTACCTAGCGCATGGGCATCGGTAATTTGGTACAATCTATTTTCATCTGAACCTCAGGTAAGCAATATAAAAAAAAGTGTCTTTTTCAAAAACCTTTGTTCTCCACATCTTACACCTTACAAATCAGTTTTGTAGTATCAAGAGCAATTCATTTTGCGACAGAATGAGACACAAATTTGCAAACCCTTTCTTATTTAAAAGTCTAAAAAATATTATGCACTATTGGTAAAACAAATTGCAATTTGCATCCAAAATGCTATTTGCACACTACACTTGCAGTCATGAGTGAGCACTATACTGTATATCTTTTGTGTGCTAAAAGACACAAAAGTAAATTGAGCCATATTAAAATCACTAAAATATGATATACAAGTAATTAAACACTGTAATTATTAGATTATTTTTAGGGCAAAAGTGATTGAGTGTATTGTGGTAGAGTGCCCAAGGAAATTGTAAAAAGGTGTGTTTTACCTTTAATTTCTCCCCAATATGAGATGAAAGCTGCAAGGGAGAGGTTACTAATCAGAGCATAGTCTTCGTGTTTAATGGATATTGCTATCTGGCCCTGGATGCTATAGTGTTCTGGATAGTGATGGGTGAATCTGGGGCATTTTGCTTCGCCGAAATTTTCTACTAGAAATTCGCGAAATGGCAAAAAATTTAGGGCATCCAGAAATGGACACCCGCGTCCAAAACGAGATGCTGGCGAATGTATTCGCGTGTGGCAAATCGTGGGAATTTGCCGCAAATTCGCCCATCACTAATTCTGGAAGGTACATGCAATCCATTTCAGTTTTCCAGTTTGCATTTTGGAGCTCACCTTCCACAGGAAGGTTATCCTGTGGAAAGGCTATTTGAATGGGAGAGTGTGTCTCTCAGCAGGGCACAGTAGGTAGGAGACCTGGCTGTGTTAGGAGCTCCCAGAGGAGCTGGGGGTGCCGCCTGCTACTGCATGAAGCAGAGGGAGCCTGTGACAAAGTTGTGACTCTCAGAGAGACTATTGCTAAGCGATTGAGGAAGCCAGGAGGCTGAACACTACCAGGAAGGAGTCCTGTGAGTACAGGGGTGAGCCACCTACATTGTTTATTGTGCTGGTCATCCACAAGGGGCCCAGTCTAGTCAGGGACTGCTTCAAAGTGTGAAGGTAGTGCCCAGTGGGCTAGGTTTTATTTTATGCTTTATGTTTAATTGCTACATTGGTCACCCCAGTTTCAGTGCATAATTGACTGTTTAAAAGGGGGAAAATAAACCTGCATTTTCCTTGAAGAAGCTGTGTGTCCCTGTCGTTATGCTCCTTTGTCCTATGCTGCCTGCCCACCATTTGCTAACTTCCCCCAAAGTTATGTGTTCAAGCCATCAGCTTGCCACAGTATATATAGTATGTGGCTACATTAGTCATATTGTGTACATATATCTAATAAAAGAGTCATGTATATAAAAAAAAACAAGAAAACTTGCAGAAAACTTGTTGCCAGTCTTTATGATAAGAGGTGGGTACAAATACTTGTTTACTTTATTTGTTTACTTTCAACAACAAAAAAAATACTATAACTGCTTTTTAAAACTAAACCTTAATTTGTCTGTACAAAATGAAAGTACAATTATTCTGTTTTCTCCACAGAATCATGCTTTCTTTGCTAACCCACCAACAGCCAGTGTAAATCAGCTTCTGGAAGTATTAAGCTGGCAGTTCTCCTCATATGTTGGTCGGGGACTGAATTCAGAGCAACTTAACATGCTGGGGGATAAGCTTATAGGTAAGAATACACTGTCTACACAGTCTCCTAAAGCTAATATTTTAATCACAGTATAGGCCATAACCTAAAACTAATTTACCCAAACAGGGGAGGACTGCTGATCTAATCTGTATATCTGCAAGGTGTCCTGGCAGAAAGAATTCCACAGCTTCATTGTTCTAGCTATTTCTGTATTTTAAAGGAATTGTTCGGTATAAAAGTAAATACTGGGTAAATAGATAGGCTGTGCAAAATAAAAAATGTTTTCAATATAGTTAGTTAGGCAAAAATGTAATGTATAAAGGCTAGAGTGCGTGTAAGTCTAACATAACAGAACAGAACACTACTTCTTGCTTTTCAGTTCTCTTGGTTTACACTGACTGGTTACCCTGGTTACCAATTATTACCCAATCAGTGACTTGAGGTGGGCCACATGGGTAATAACTGTTGCTTTTGAATCTGAGCTGAATGCTGAGGATCAATGGCAAACTCACTGAACAGTTATGTCCCATGTGGCCCCCCTTCAAGTCTCTGACTAACTCAGATTTAGAGAGCTGAAAAACAGGAAGTTGGATTCTGGCTATTATGTTAGACATCCAATCACTCCAGCCAGATAATACGGAGTACCCTTTTGTCCATTTGAAGATCTGTGCATTATTACATAATGTAATTATATTCACCTTTAAAGGAAGAGTAAAAATGGAAGTGTTTTATATGCATTAAATATAATATAAAGTAAAAGGCCTATGTTTATGCAGCAAGCAACATATAAACAGCATAAAATACAATGGGTTTAGACCATAAGCAGGGATTAGATGTATTTTTGGCTCTCTGTAGGGCTACAGATTGAATCCCTCTCTCAAATAAAATAGGACATTCTGTAAGGACTCTCCCTGGTGATCTAGCGGGCAGCGGGGTCCACAGCCGATCCTTCAGCATGGACGCCCGCTGTGCTGCTCCTGCTCCTGTGCCAGCTTCTCTAAGATGCATGCGCGCATTCCCGGATGTTCTTAATGACATCAGCGAGCAATGGCGCCAAACTCAAAGTATTAAAGGGACTTTGCTGCAAAAACACATTGCCCGTTTAGGTTCAGTTCCTGTGTTCCTGGTGCCTTGAGTTTTTTCTTGAGTGCTTATTTGATCTGATTCCTGTTGTGACCCCCTGCCTGTTACTGACTACTCCTGACTTCTGTGATCCTGACCTTGGCCTGTGACCCGACTATTCTGCATTCTGTATCCGACCCTGCCTGCCTGACTATTCTGATCTGATCTTCTGGTGTGACCCTTGCCTGTTATCTGACTCCGATCCTGCCTGATCCCACTGTTAGTCTTCCTGGTTTTGATCTTGGCCTGTCTGACTCCGTCTGTCTTCTGCCTGTCCTGACCCTGCCTGATTTGACTATATTTCTGCTCCTTCCTGTCCTGTGACCTTCTGCCCTACGACTTGGCATAAAGTGGACCCGTCACCCCAAAAAAAATATTCCAAATCATATTTTATCATATTAGTCAAGCAAAATGAACATTAATTACACTATATAAATTATTTTAATCTTGTTTTCGTCAGTGTGGGAATTCATAATTATAGCAAGCTGGCAGGAGCCATTTTGTTATTAAGGCAAGCCTTGTATAATCTCAGAATTTTGTTTGTGCACCAGAATGGGGGACCCAATGTCTATCCCCATGCCCTGGCTACATAATTAAATGGTTAAGAGAACTGGGGGGAATGTGTGGGGAGCAGTTGTAGATCAAAAGATACAAACTTTAGACAGGCTTACAGACAGGTTAATTTGCTCCAGGTAAAATTAATCATGTGTGAATGCGACAGGGACTTAGACCGTAAAGCTGGCCATACACAGAGAAATCCGTGCGTTTGGCGATGTTGCCAAACGAGCGGATGTCTCCTCAATGTGCCCACATTGAGGTGGGCTATATCAGGCTGATCTGGTTGTGGGCCTATGGCCCATTGATCTGATTATAATTCAAACAGATGCATCCTACCCAATTGACATCTGGCCTACTTTTGGCCATAGAGGGCCCCATACACAGGCCAATAAGCTGCCAACTCGATCTGTCGGCAGCTTTTATCGGCCCATGTATGGGGACCTTAACCTGCACATGGGCAGGGACTGATGTTAACACCCTGGCCTGTCATACCCGGGACTAAATGTAAATCACAAGTGGGAGGACGGGATTTTTGGCGAGAGGATATCCGATGCAGGTTGTAAAAAAAGCTTTTGAAGTAGCACTACAAAAGAATAGGGGGGAACTATTGAGAAATAGGGAGAAGAGTAGAACAATGGACAAACCACTATTCATAACTTCCTTCAATAGGCAATAAAATGGACAACTATATAAATTGCAATACAAATGATGTTGTGTACCTGTTAACATGTATGCGGTGTAACATACAATACGTAGGCTGCACTACTCGACCCCTTAAGAACAGAATGCTGGAGCACTTAAAGCAAATAGAGAATAAAAGTGATGCTTCGACAGTGTCTAGACATTTCACCAAGTGTAATAAAGGGGATGCGATGTGTTTATGGATATAGGGGATCGACAAGGTAAAGAATTAGAGTAGAGTAGAGGGGGAAATAAATTAAAAAGTTATTGGAACTGGAAGTTAAATGGATTTTCATTTTAGACACTAGGGAGCCGAATGGTCTGAACGTGAGATGGGATGTAAGTTGCACAATGGAGTACAAAATTCATTTTCCTTTTAAAATGTGCTGTAATAAATGAATAGATATAGAGCCCTAGTCTAAAAAGTAATGAAAAATAGAAAAATAATAAATAAATATGTAAAGAAAAGAAAAAGATAGGTGAATACTAAAAATAAATTTTAATTGAAATTATAATAACATTTAAAAAGTAAACAACTAAACCGTAAGTGTTAAAAAGATGGCGAATGTTATAAGTAAGCCTCTTGTGGAATGGGAACAATCAGATATATCTATACTGGGAAAGGTAACTGTTGGGAAAGGTAAACTGTTGCAATATAGTATACTAAGTAGCGAAGATGTGATATTAGTCTTTACACGGGATAGAGGGTAAGCAAAGAGTTAAAATTCTCTCTTGGCCCTGGTTTTTAATGAAGGGAAGTACGTCAGTGATGACCGAAGCCTTGAATGCTTTTTAAATGTTGAAATGTGTTATTTGTGCCTATGATTACGTGTGGATACACATGAAACGCGTTAGGACAATTTATGTTTGTGTAATAAATCTACTATTTTATTATTTGTGGAGTGCGTGCCATCTCTTTTGGTGACCATATACTTATAGGACAATATAGGCAAGAATGGCTAATCAGTAGATAATAACATAAACAGGTGAACTCTGTAAAGGGCACGTGGAAAGTATGTAAAGCAATTCTAAATACTTAAAATAGTAAAAGTAGACCAACCTTTTTTTACATCATCAAATTCTTAGCAGATTTTGCTTATGTTTTTGATGGAGCTTGAGCAGGTGAATGTATGTGTATTTTTCAGTGACAAATGTAAAGGTGCCCATAGATGCACTGATAATAGCATACAAAACAGAATTTCGTAGGATATTTAGTGCATGTATGGCTGGAGATGAGCCAACTAATGTCGGCAGAAGACTTTGATATCAGTCGGCTTGTTGGCTGGAAAAGTTTGATTGGAGGCCTTTGAAGGCACCTTAACATCTGCCACTGTTAGTGCTGAATTGTCAGATACAGGTAGAATTCTATTGTTTCTACATGTATATCTGAGGATTCAGCTCTAGACATCTGTATGGAAAGCAAACAATCTCTCCTGTGATGAAAGATGTTACTTTTTGTTAAGGGTTTAATTTACTGGTTGTCTCACTATCTGACTGGAGGTGCAGGCTAACAGAACCTCACACACTGGAAGGCAGCATCTGATGAGAGCGGCCATGCTTGGGCACATGCATGCACATAATATGCAAGTGCCATGGCTCTTTAATTATGTGTGTGCCCTAGCATGACCATCTATACTGGGAGCTGCCAACCAGTGCAAGGGAACACAGCACACTTCCCCAGTTCATAAACCCTGGTGGGGTTGGGGAACAAACTGTTAAACTGATTATTTGTGAGGTAACCCTTCATTACTGAAATCAATAATGTACCTGTTTGGTGTTCTTATGAAAGGTCAACCAGTAAGCCAGGGAGACAGTCACATCTCATGGGCAAAATTTTGCAAGGTAAGTTGCAACTCTTTATTGTGTTACCTCATATATAATATACTGCAACACAACTCATAGATGGTATCAGGTGCCATAAACTTGACCTCCTATAAACTGACCTATAATCCCAAGTAAGAATTGTTGCATGATTACTGGGAATTGTTTACATTTAGAAAGTGTATGTAGTATTGTTTCTAAAGTAGAAATATCAGATATGAAAATTTTTACATGTATATTGTGGGGTCACGTAATAAAGAAATCCTATGCATATTCATATCAAGCTGGTCAGAAGAATTTAGTCATTGATAACTGTGATGCTTAATCTATTGCAGACAGATGTGGAAAATATGATTCTGTAATTTGTTATCTTTTTATTTTAGCACATTTTAGCAAAGCATTGCCGTTGTAGTTTGGAGAAGAAAGAAATATTTACCATTTAAGTTAGAAATGTGTAATTTTCAAAAATATGTGTTTTCTTCTGGGCAATGCAGTGTTTGAAGTGGGCACTTTGCTCTGAAAATATTGGATCCTATTGTTTCCAAAAAACGATATTTTTTAATATTGCCATGAAAATGTAAAAAACAGAAAAATGCATACCAACACAAAACAATACCATGTGTTCCCTCAGGCATTCCATCTGATCCCACTACAAAGTCCTTAAAAGAGTAAAGACAGTAAGATCCGCTCATTTGGCGATATCGCCAAACGAGCGGATCTCTCCCCGATATGCCCACATTGAAGTGGGCGATATCGGGATGATCCGATCATGGGGCCCTAGGGCCCAACGATCGGATCATAATATGGGTGATACGGGCGGTCGGATCGTGGGACCGCATACACGCACAGATGCGCCCGTGATCCGACTAGGGTTTTTAACCTGCCCCATTGAGATCTGGACGACATTCGGCCAGATATCGATCTGGGAAGCCCGTCGGATGGACCCACACGGGCCAATAAGCTGCCGAGTCGATCTGTCGGCAGCTTATATCGGCCCATGTATGGCCAAATACAGAACTGAATCCAAGCCCTAATTTGCATATGCAAATTAGCAAGAGGGATGGTAAAAGAGAGGCGTGCACGAAGTGCGCTGCAAAATATTTTTTTACTTCCTTGTTTTCTGATGAAAAGTCACATGATTTAAGGATTTGGATTTGGCCAGGCACAAGGATTCGGCCGAATCCTGCTGAAAATTGATGAATCCTGGCCGAATATTGAACCGAATCTTGGATTCGGTGCATCCCTAATTTGATGATAGTGAGTGCAAAGTCTACCAGCTGTCTCCAAATGTTGGCCATGGTCACAAGGATTTGGCCGAATCCTGCTGAAAATGAACGAATCCTGGCCGAATACTGAACTGAATCTTGGATTCAGTGCATCCCTAATTTGATGATAGTGAGTGCAAAGTCTACCAGCTGTCTCCAAATGTTGGCCATGAGCATACTATTGCACATAGCCACCTCATACTAATTACTTTGTTAGCATAGAATGTGAGGCACTCTAATAGCTAATAACTGCTGTAGTGGGAAGGTCTTCCACTGTACCCTACAGGCACACTAATGCATGCAGTGCTCTCAGCATGTCCAGGTCTGTAGGGTTTCTTACACTTCAGCCCAGAATTTGTTACTAAGGTGGCAGGACCAAATCATATGGAAGAAATAGCACTTACAGCAATGATCATCCTGCGCAACCTTGATTATCAGTCTTGTTATTTACATTGGTTACTGGCATGCACAATGATTAAGAAGCATCTCATTTAAAGGGCAAGGAAAGGCAAAGAAACAAAATCCCATTTTTACTTTTTTTTATGAAAAAGAAATCTATCTCCAATATACTTTAATTAAAAAATGTCTACCGTTTTTATAAGAAACCTGACTGTATGCAGTGAAATTCTCCCTTCATTTACTGCTCTGGATAGGAATTGTCAGACGGTCCCTAACTTCTGGCAGGGAAACAATCATACTTATGAACAGCAGAGGGGAACCCCTGCCTTACTTACCAGCCATGCAGAACTAAAGCAGCTTTGTTTTTTGATCATTTATGACGATCCCTAAGAAGCCCAGACCACACTGAGCATGTGTATGTAGTCTAGACTTGTAAAGATGTATAACAAAGTTACAAGATGACAGCCCCCTGTGGCCAACTTTGAAAGCATAAATCTTTTGTTTGATTAGGCTTGTGGCTTGGTTTAGTATACAAAATACAGCATTTCTAGCCTTATTCTATTTTAGACTTTCCTTGCCCTTTAAGCATTGGTCGTTTTTAACACTTCAATTGTGTGAGACATATATGCATATTAATTATGTGCTCTTCTTCCTATACCATGGGAAACGCATAGAACTGTTGAATATAAAATGTCATATGTCTAAATTCCTATAAGTAGCCTTTCAATCAAAGATGGTTGGACCTACTGTGTTTTCTATATTCTTTCTGGCTCACTACTAAAATTGGTTTGGGTCCCATCAACATTTTAAATAATATCTATAGAATCAACTGGACTTGTGCGAAAAAAACACAAGAGTTGATTTGACTTATTTCTACAGATATGGATGAACAGGGCTGAATTTAAAAGCAGGCACTCCTAGGCCCACTTTCGCCCCCTTTTTTGCAAATTATTATCATCAGGACCGGTGCAATGGGGATTGACGCATGGGAAATAAAAAAAACTATTGTATCTCCTGCATATCTCCAGTGTTTCTGAACCAAAATAGGTGTAGCTGGGCAGCATGCCACCCCCTAAAATCCTGCCACCCTAGGCCCGGGGCTAGGTGGCCTTTCCAGAAATCTGGGCCTGTGGATGAATGGGAATCTTCCCAAAGATATGTGAAGCATATGGATCATATCATGCAAGGAGCACATCATAACGTGAATGGTTTCCTGTCTTAAAGGGTCTGCACAGGCACCACATGTGTTCTGATCATTATTTGGGTCATCCTGATATGACCTACCACATTGGGGGTCAAATAAGGAAAAGATTTACCTCTTGATGTCTTTGCCTAGGATTCCAGCATGATATAACATTTGTATTTTCATTATAATATAATAAATATCAAGAAATAAACAAATAATACTTAAATTACGCATCACGTTTGACTGTAACAAACAATATTGTTTATGTTAGGAGCATTTGCCAGGAAAGACGTTTTCATTTTGGGTATGGATTGAAGGCATTTTAGAGCTGATCAAGAAACATCTTCTAGCAATTTGGATTGATGGGTGAGTTACTGAATACAAATTACGCCACTTTTTTTGGCTGTTTTATTAATGGGTCCTAATGGGTCCTAGTAAAACAAGGATTTGAAAATGGACCCCAGTCACTGGTCAGCAAATATTGAAGGTTATGCTATATTTTACAAGCATAGGGTAAACAGAAGAGTTCAAAATGATTTGAAGTCCATATATAAATGAAAAAACAGTGGGCTTAATTCACTGTTAAAGGAGAATTCAACCCCATAGGTGCAAAAAGCCCTCCCCTGTGTTGACCACCCTGCCTTCCTCTCCCCAGGCAAATGCCCTTAACTTGTTACTGCCCCCTCCTTTCAGGTCCTCGCAGAGTTCAGGGCAGCCATCTTCTACCAAACGCTCTTCTTCCTGGATTCACTGGTGTTTTCTTGCGCATGACGAAAAAAAGATCTGAAAGTTTTGTGCGTATGTGCAGTATCTTTGTACCGGCAAATTCCTCCAACTGCGCATGTGCCCGAAAGTCACAAATGTTCTGATCTTTTTGTCGTCATGCGCAAGAAAACGCCAGTGAATGCAGGAAGAAGAGCGCTCAGGAGAAGATGGCTGCCGTGAACTCCACTGGAGAGGACCTTGAAGGTTATAGACCTCCATCTTGTCAGTGAAGAAGTGTCAGCTCCAGTTACAAACGTAAAAAAAATGTTAGCTTGGACCAAGCTATGGACTCCAAATATGATCAAAATAGTCAGAACACACCCCACAAATGCATGTGCACACAAGACTGTGCTGGAATCAGTTTTTAGTGAGCACTAATACATCTGCTTAGGATAGGGAATCCCCCCAAAAGATCTAACTGTCAATTCAAATCTGACATTCAAATGAAGAGAGACAGATGCTGAGAGGGAGATGAAGAGTGAAGAGAAATTTCCAGAAACGGTACAGAACATACAATTTCTATATACATGTATGTACAATTTGTAATTATATAAATATATATATATATTTATATAGTCAGCCTCACTTCTTTCTCAACTTCTTTAGATAAATCCGGGTGCAGGGTCAAAAGTAGTGTATATAAATCTGTACAAAGACCTACACTCCACTCTGTGATAAATTAAATTGTTTTTCTTTTGTGCATGTCATACATCCAATGTTTCGGCCCTCATTAGGGCCCTTTTAAAAAATAAATGTGTTCAGTGATTCAGTGCCTTTAGACGCCAAGAATGGTGTCACACCAAAGGTTTCCATCACCCACAGTCTATTCTTTTTACTTAAAAAAATATATAATTTCTCACCACAAGGTGTCGCTGGTGCACTGTGTAAATGTCCATTGAAACATCAAATCTGTAAAGTGTATACAAATTATATACTTAGTATCAAAAACGACAACATATTGTGACATTAGGTTGCTTTGTATTGTATATTTAAAGACAGTGTTTCAATAAAAAATTGTTGTAACCTTGATTCCTTTTGTCGTGTTTTTATTCCTCACTTACATGAAAACAATATTTTCCACAGAAAACAGCTAGGTACTAATTGACCGTTTAACCCCCTAGGACAAGGGTAAGCAACCTTTACTATCAAAAGAGCCATTTTGCCCCCTCTTCCACTAAACAAAAATTGTCTAGAGCCGCAAAACCTAACACAGCTTATAAACTGGGGTCCCACCTCCATGCTGTAAGAGCTGCTTCGGGGCTCTCTACATGTTCTAGCCATACTTCACATTGGAAAACATTGTTCTTTAAGAGAAGGGAGAGAGAGAGTTATTGGCTCAGGAGTCGCTTTTATTTGCTCCATTTCTCATCATCAAGATGGAGCAATGGGAATTGGCACACAGGAAATTACGGTGGTCACACATTCAAAAAGCCTCAAGCAGGTGAGAGGGCTGTATAGATGACGTGACAGGCAAAACCGCAGCATCCAAGCTGCAGCAAGCGGGTTGCAGACTCCTGCCCTAGGAGCAACACAATCTAATTCATATATCTAATATGTGTCCCTTTTGAGCAAGGACTTATTAAAATCTCCCTCTTTGGGTTTTATAGGGACATAGGGTTGCTACCTTTTCTAGAAAAAAATATATAAAAAAAAATATTTTCCCTATTAATAACATTGGGATCAACCATCAAAAATACCGGCCAGGCCGGTAAAATACCGGCCAGGTGGCAACTCTATAGAGACGTGATCCCTATGTGTTCCTTAAGCTGCCTAATCGTTTTACCACAATATATTAGGCCACATGGGCATTTTATGATGTATACCATCATGGTCATAGTGCAAGTCATCTTGTGTTGTATTTCTCTCCTGCTTGTGGATGATGAAAACTGTCCCCTACAATAAGACTGCTACACATCACACATCCACTAAATGTTTTCATGTAAGTGAGATAAATTAAAAGACGGCAAAAGGAATCAAGGTTACAAGTTTTATTCATTCTTGACGCCAATTTTGAAATGGGGAAGTATGAGTATAAAGGCACCGTATCACTTTACACATTTATCCTTGAAAAAGTGGTCCAAAACATCGAATGTATGACGTTCAAAATAAAAGCAATTTCATTTATCACAGAGTGGAGTGCAGGTCTTTGAACAGATTTAAATATATATATATATATATATATATATATATATATATATATATATATATATATATATAAACCAAGAAAGAAAGGAGGCACTCACAGGACTTACTGAAAATTAAAGTTGTTTAATGTGGGCACAAAAAGAAAATCTGACTTTCAGCTGGGTCACCAGCCTTTATCAAAGTGTTGGTGACCCAGCCGAAACTGCAGATTTTTTTTTTGTGCCCACATTAAACAACTTTATTTTTCAGTAAGTCTTGTGAGTGCTTATTCTCCATACATATATATATAAAAAGCTGCAGGTATGGACTGCACACTCTGAACTTGGGTGATACCTGGGTGCTCATGCATATGAGATTCATATTTAGACAAAAGGTGATGGCACTCCCAGGATTTGAAAACAAAACAAAAAGTAAAGATACAATAAAAAAGTTTATTGATCCAACGTTTCGGTCCCACACAAGGACCTTTGTCAAGGAAACTTGAAGAAGATGCTGCATTATTATTAAATGCATTAACTGCAGTCCTACTCACTCAACCAAGTTCTGACCAGTTTATTAACCAGCCACAGCTGCTAATCCAGTCTCAGTATGTGTGTGTTTTCATGTGAGATTTTAAACCTCTCATTTTTGACTTTAAGGCAGTGATATGTGTTCAGTGTAAGGCATGGGAATACCTTACATTATGACCATGACTCTATGGTATAGTATATACAAATTCTACAACACCTCCACCCATGACTTTTCCATATTTATAATGTTAAAATTGAATTAAATGTGATTTTTAACATATAATTTATACAACTTAACTTAAGTAGTTAATGGGGTTACGTAATAAAAGGCACTACATTTGCCCAGGAGCAGTAACCCATAGCAACCAATAAATAGGTAGTATTTACTGGTCACCTGTTTAAAAGCAAACATCTTATGTTTAGTGGTAAAGTTGTAAAATCATGCGGTTGTTATAACTACTATAAAGTCATAAACTTGATTACTAGAGTAAGTAGTAAAGTATGGAAAAATATTTTTCATGATTGAGTAATAAGTACCTGTTTTTCATTTTTATAGGTGCATCATGGGATTTGTAAGTAAGGGAAAGGAGCGAGCCCTTTTAAAGGATAAGATGCCTGGAACGTTTCTCCTGCGGTTTAGTGAAAGTCACCTAGGAAGCATTACATTTACTTGGATGGATCTGTCAGACACTGGCAAGTATTATACCAGAGTTCCAAAGTATACTGAAAGATAGCTATATTTTTCCAGGAAGAGGTTCAGTAATGACAGTAATGATCCATGTCTTCAGATTTGTCCATACCAGTCTTCTTAGGTTATCTTGCGGTTGTCAGTGTCACTACACATGTTCTGTATGCTCTGGACTAGTTTTGAGCAGCAATATTTAGTGGTTATTGGAAATTTTCAAAATGTTAACAGAGGCTGAGGTTACATATTTTATAGAAATCAACTGCATATATTAAGATCACTAAAGCCTTGGATATTATACTTGTCCAATAAGTCAACTAAGCCGTTCTTAAAGAATTTTATATATTCTCCCATCACAACACCACTCAGCAGGATTTTCCACAACTCAACTGAAGAATTTTCAATTGAAAGTTCAGCCACTCAACTCTAAAGGGATGATCTCTGGTCCTTTTCTATGTGCAGAACGATCCCCCACCATCTGTCTACAATGCCCTGTAATGTAATTTGTAGATAGAATTCCCCTCGCTCTTCATAGTGTAATTCTTCATTCATCTATTGAGGCCTTGCCAGGTTGTATAAATGAACAAAAGTATGACTCTTTTCCTCAAATGAATGCCTCGTTTTATACAAGACACTAATTTATTTGCTGTAGTAACCACTGACTGACTAGAGTTTGTTATGTAAAAAATTTTTTTTCAGCAATGGATTTATAGTAGAAGGTTGTAACCTTGCATTTATCAATGCTGAGCCTTATTTGTCAATTTTGTTGCCCAATTCTACAATTTATTCAAATCTCTCTGCAAAGTAGCAACATCTAACCATGGAACTTATATGGCTGCGACCAGCATTCTGTAGTTGCTACAGGAAACAAATATTTAAATTAAGTATAAAATGTAAATACAGTTTTTGTCCCTTTATTATGTATAGTTTTTGTTGGTTTTCATTGTATCGCATAATAAATTCAATAAAATACAACATGTAAACAGCTGCTTGCAACTGGTAACTCTGTGTACCGTTTCGTAAAGATCATCCTATATATCTAGTTACTTCTCGTGACATCTTGAGTTATTCTATATCAGCCCTGCTTTCATGCAGCTGGAAAGAAAGAAGAAAGGGGAGATAGCTTGAGGTAGGGATGGGTATGGGTAGAAAGGAAGACTGAAAAGAATGGTACAAGAATTATTCTGGGTTCAGTAGGCTATTACCAGGAGGCACCTTATCTACTGTGTTACTTGAGTAGTTCCAGGAGCATTGGTGTTGGTTCCGAATTGGATTCCTTTCAGTTACTGGGACCACGGATAACACTACAGCTCCCACTCATAGCTCCCATTGCTCTGGTCTAATTCACCTTGGTTACCTGTATTTGCGGACCAGAAATTTGTGGTCTTTTCCAGCTGCTAGGAGAGATCTTGCTGCTGTTAGGATATGTGTTGCTAGTTTGGCCCTAATTTTCGTGCCTAAAAGAAATGTGTGAGGGGTCGCCTGAATAATGCATAGTGAATAGTGTAGAACTTCGGAGAGCAGAGTCGCTACCATCTTCCAGAATTCTTGGGCCACTGTGCAAGACCACTAAGTGTGTAGAAAAGATCAATGTTCCCCGTATCCTCTAAAATAGGTGTAATGTTCCAGGTTACCACTAAGTTCACTGATACGTGTAGTGGTGCGGTACCATCGAAATATGATTTTATATGCTCTTATAAATATATTTATATGCTATTATATATGTATGCTCTTTTGCTGGAGGTTGTGCATACAGATTTATTTTGGCTGATTCCCATACATATGACCAGGTCTTTTTGGAAATTGTGAGGTCGAGGTCTGTTTCCCATTTTGTCATGTAGGGCTGATGTACAGTATGTCAGTGGTATCTGATGAAAGTTGGCTATATAACAGTGAAATAAGATATGATGGATATGAGAGTTTGAAGCAGGTTGTTTCAAAGTTGGTCATGATCTGGGCTTTCTGGGTTTTGATTGCAGTTTCCACATGGTGTCTAATATGCAGATATCAAAAAAATTGAAAGTGCAGGATTTTGTTTTACTCCTTACATTGTTGAAATGGTATAGTGATTTCTTCTGGGTGGAAGGCTGTGAGAGTGAGAATGTTTGCATCTATCCAAAGTTGTTGTCCCTTTAATTGAGATGGATTTTGTTATTTTTGTAGATAACAAACTGTGTAACTCTAGACAGTGTCCGATAATGTCTGTGGAATAAAAGATGTTATTATGAAGGAAATGAAAGCATCATTTTACTTCTTTATAGATTTCTGGTAAGACCTAACCTTGAGTATGCAGTGTAATTTTGACCTCTAGTCCTAAAGAGAAATAGTAATATGCTGGAATGTGTGCAGAGACATGAAACTAAACAGGAATGGAAGAATTAAACTATGAGGAAGGACTATCAAGGCCTGGCTTGTTTTCTCTGGAGAATGGACACTTGCAAGAAGGCCCGGACTGGCAATCTGTGGGTTAGGGCAAATGCCAGATGGGCTGCTATAATGTGCCATAGAAAGTCAGTATTTAGTGGGCTGGTGGGGGGATGTTTGGGCCTCTATGTGGGCTGATTGGGCCTCTGTGTACCTGAAATGCCAGGGCCTATTTTAATTCTCAGTCCAGTCCTGCTTGCAAGGCAACGTGATTACTCTTTACAAGTACATTACAGACCAATATAGACAGATAGTGGAGGATCGTTTTCATATAGGAATGCTGCATTGTAGGGAAAAAATGTCAAATTGTGCGTAAAACTGCACTTTGTGTATACTCAAGGTTTAGTGTTTCCAGCTTGTTCCAGCTTTCCTGAGCTTTTACTACAGTGGTTTCTGCTTAGAGACCTTTATTTTAAAGACACTATTTATGCATGGGGTTCACTGAATGCATGACTGACTGTATAAGAGGGACTTCTTATGAGCTTTGGACCTGCTATCAGAACCTACTAGCAAGCAAGCACCGAGGAGATTACAGAACAGTGATTTAATTTTTTGGCACCCCCCACTTCAAGGAATAACTTGGCATGGATTCTCTACTAAGATAGGAGGCAATCATTTTTTTATATTCATCAGATATCTTAAAACCTTAAAGAAATGTTACCTGCTTTATTTATTTCCAAAACTAATTTTAGAATTCTTCAAAACAGGTGAAGTGAGGTTCCACTCAGTAGAACCATACAATAAAGGTCGATTGAACGCTCTTCCTTTTCCTGACATACTTCGTACATACAAGGTTATAGAGGCAGAAAATGCTCCTGAGAACCCCCTGCTCTATCTATACCCAGACATTCCTAAAGATAAAGCATTTGGAAAACATTACAATAGTCATCAAAATGAAGGTAAGCCTGTATCCACATTGCAGAAATAGCATACAATATTCAAGACTACATAAGTATTAGCTAAAACCACTGCCAAAATTGCATGCAGCTGAAGGCCAGGGACAATATGTCTAGTATTCAAAGTGAGTGACAAATAGAGTGTAAAAAACACAGAGAAGACAGGAAAGTGAAGAGGAGAGCAGGAGTGGGAAGAATAGAAAGAAGAGGTAAAAGAGTGAGAGGAATGAGAGTGGAAAATTTAAAGATAAGGTAAAACAGAGACAGAGAACAAATGCCCCACCTGACTCTGACCCAGTGAATTATCTCTATATATCACATGCCTATGGTGCACAGCTTGGGAGGGCACCAGACATGCACTTCACTGCCTCCTTCCCCTAGTCTGCCCCCCTTACTATTCTCTGTCCTGCAGCACCTATTCACTCTGGTGTTCATGCGCCTATACGCACATGTACAAAAAAAGGAATGAAAAAAATTAACCACCCAGTTCTCTTTGACCATAATTTAAATATGCAAATTAAGGCTATTTAAAACAGTGAATTCTGTGCATCACTAATAGTTGCACCGATGTACCTATCTGTGATGTCATCAACTGGGTTGGGGTGATGCAGGTGAGTGTATACAAAGAGAAGCAGAAATAACATCACAAGTGCTTTGGCCAAGGACAGAGTTTGGTTCACACTTGCCCGCAATGTCTAAAATTTTCCCTGGCTAAAGCTAAATTAAGACCTTGAAGTATCCTAGGGTGTAATCCATTGGTTTTGTTTTAACACCATATCCTTCTTCAGTCACTGACAAACTGAGCCCTGTGCAGAGTTGGTCCTCGAACTGACTCCTCTACAGTATACACTGAGCAAAAAAACTGATTAAAGGGATACTGTCATGGGAAAAATGTTTTCTTTCAAAACACATCAGTTAATAGTGCTGCTCCAGCAGAATTCTGCACGGAAATCAGTTTCTCTAAAGAGAAAACCTATTTTTTATATTTAATTTTGAAATCTGACATGGGGCTAGACATACTGTATTGTCAGTTACCCAGCTACCCCCAGTCATGTGACTTGTTCTCTGATAAACTTCAGTCACTCTTTACTGCTGTATGCAAGTTGGAGTGATATCACCCTGCTTTCCCCCCCAGCAGCCTAACAACAGAACAATAATAAGGTAACCAGATAACAGCTCCCTAATACAAGATAACAGGAGCCTGGTAAATCTAAGAACAGCACTCAGTAGTAAAATCCAGGTCCCACTGCCACATGTTCAATTACGTTTAGTAGGAGAAACAACAGAAGGCAGTTCCTTCCTACGGCAGATTCACTAAAGGGCAAAGTGACTAACACTAGCGTAAATTCGCCAGCATGATGTCATTTCGTTACTTCGCCTATTTACTAACAGACACAGGCATGAGGCGTCACTTCGTTTGTGAAGATGTACGCTAGCATATTTCCGCACTCTAACGCCAGGTGAATTTTCACTCTGGAATGGAAGTAACTCAGCAAATTCACTAAGATGTGGATTTTATTGAATGTTACCTCTTTCTTCAGACTTGCCTTCGCCTGCTCTGCTCTGGCGAAGTTCATTGGAGTGCTTAGAACATCCTCAATCTTCAGTTACTTACATCATCATTTTTGAGTGTAATATCTTCAAAGTACAAAAAACAAAAAAATACACTTGCTAGTTCATGAATTAAATCTTATATTGTAGAGTGTATTATTTGCAGTATAAACAGTGTAAGTTAGAAATAATACATCATAAAAATCATGACAGAATCCCTTAAACACTTCTGCCTTTTCAGAATGGCTTGTAACTGAAATATCTCCAATTTTTAATGGAGCTGCATTCTCAACCTGAATCTTTTTACTACTGATATGCTTTGAAAAAAACGTTAAATGACAACAGACAAAAAATGGCTGAAGCTGCCAGGACACCTAAAGGGAGGCATCTGCACAAAGCCCTGCATTTTATGGGATTCTACAAGTGTTAGGCAAAGCTCCATTTAATAGAGGTGCACAAGGGGGAAGCATGTAGTCATCACCGCTCCAGCCCCATCCCTGTACATGTACATGTAGTCTGCATTGGGCTCTGTTCTTAAGCACTTACGTGCACAGGCAGGGTGCAAGAGCTTAGGAATCTAATGCAAAGGGACAGTCTCTTGCTCCCCTTAGTGCTCTTACCCCCCTTCTCTGGGTTACCAAGTTCTGTTGCTGTATTAATCATTTTTATTTGTATAAGTATGTGCCTTTACAGTCTTCTTTTTTTCCCCTCTTAGTTTCTCAACCAACTGAAAATGGAGTCAAAGGTTATGTTCCTTCAGTCTTTATTCCCATGTCTAAACTGTGAGTAAATTATACAAAGTGGCAAATTATTGTGCACTCGAAATGATTTTGATTTTAGTATTAGCCCGTGACATTGCTTCCATCCACTGCCCAGTGAACAGCAACAACAGGGGCATATTTAACAAAATGTGAAATTAGAAGTTAACAGAAAAACTCTCCACTTTCTATTCATTTCTATGACATTTTTAGAAGAGTATTTTTCAGTGGGGGAAAGCGTTTACTATTTGATAAATTCGATTCTAAAAACCCCATCAGAATGAATAAAAAGTGGGTGAATTTTTCAGTGTCGAGCTCTAATTTAACATTTTGATAAACCTGTCTCTTTATGTTTTTATAAAATATCTCTGCAGCCTCATTTGCCTGTGTCGGTGTGAGTAGCACTGCTATTTGATAATAAAATATTATATATATTCTAGATTTATCAAAATATGAGATTAGAGCTTGCCACAGAAAAGTGTACTCACTTTCTACTAAATACAAAGGGATGTGAACCATTTCATAAATACGATATAAAAAATACCATAGTGAATAAAGTGGGTTTTCTGTGGTGAGCTCTTATCTCACATTTTTATCTACCCCTATATTTTGGCCAGAAGATTTTCATTCATCCAGGTCATGGTATATCTAGTATAAGTAAAACTAAAACAACTGGACTTGCTGAGTAACCATTGAGGGCATTTCACTACTCATCTGAGCAGCTTCTTCAGTTGAACTGACTGGTATGGGAAGTCCTCTGCACATAAACTCTTCCACTAATCCAATCACTATGGCACATTGTAACTCTTCAAGTGACATCTGAAATTCACACAGTTGGTGATTCTGTGTAGTTACTGTGATAGGATTACCAATGTGCCATGGGCTGGGCTTCACTCTGCACCAGGAAGAAGAGGAAACAAGCTGCTGATAACACAGAAACCAGAGCAGACTTGCAGCAGGGACTAAGGTACATTAATCTGGGGGGCTGTTTAGAGCAAATTTACAGATAGAAAAAAAAAAAGGTTTACTTGTTCTTTAAAATTGCACTTTGCACACAGTATGATATTTATCATTTACCTTTATGTGTCAAGGGACAGGTACCTCTGATATGCAGGTGGTAGGCCCAGAGAAGCAGGAGGAAGGTTTAACAGCTATGTGCCTGGCACCCTCCAACCATTGCTCCCTAGGCCCTTACCTTTCTGCCTATCCTTAATTCTAGCCCTGCAGCACAGCTCACTTTTCTATTTGTGTCATGTACAGCACTGCTTCTAGACCTTTGCATGCCAATACAGACATTCTATGTCTGACATTTTTGTTTACTTGTGTACCCAGTATTAGGCAGTTGCAGTTAAAACAGCCTGTGCATTATAACACTCCTGGGTACCGACTGAGAAAGTACTGAACCTGAATTTTATTTATCCACAGGGTCTAAAGGATTTAAACATTACTTATGTATGTATAACAATTTTTATTTATATAGCATACTTATGTGTGCAGCACTGTGCAGCAGGACAATAGAGTCATAGAACAAAAAGTGGTAATTTCAATAAATACAAATAAGACATGATTAGGACTTCAGCAGCAGAGGATCCTGTTCTCTCTTGGATGAGACGAGGAATCTTCTAGCAACCAAATTTAATAAAGACTGTAGGTGGGGGGGGGGTGATATCACTCCAACTTGCAGTACAGCAGTAAAGAGTGATTGAAGTTTATCAAAACACAAGTCAAGCCCCATGTCAGATTTCAAAATGAAATATAAAAATTTTTTGCTTTTTTGAGAAATGGATTTCAGTGCAGAAGTCTGCTGGAGCAGCACTATTAACTGATGTACTTAAAAAAAAAAAAAAAATGTTTCCCATGACAGTATCCCTTTAACATAACACATATCCCTTTGGTATTTTTGCTTTTTACAGTTCTGACTAGGTAATAACATTTCTGATTTCAGAGCCCATCGCAAGTTGTCTATTACCAATTGTCAAGAGTAACCACTCTCCAAAGATTTTTTTTGCTTGTAAGGTCTTCCACTCTTCTCATTATAACTCTCTTCTCATCTATACATGCGCCTCCTACCAACTATCACTTGGGCAAGGCACTGTGTTTGTTTACTTTGATTAAGCAATGAATTGTGTTGTCAGTGGCCCCTGCGGTTGTTGCATTCCACTAACCACTTCTTCCCTCCATTGTTTGTTGCCTGTTTCCTCTAGGGGAATGGATCAGAAGCCCTGAGTGCTGCAAATTGTAGATAATGTTGTTAATGTCTTGAATAACCTATTCAGCTATGTCCCCCAATATGTCAAATTGCTGGTCTAAGCATTTGGTAACAGCAATCCAACTTCTCAGTTGACTGATTTCTTTTTTACATTGGTCAGCAAGCAAACATATATGGTTAATGTTAATTATCCATATACGTTTTTCTGGAAGTCAAGAAAGATTTATTGTCTCAATTACTTCACGTAACACTTTAAATCCTCTGTTTCACTACATGTATAAATGTTCTGACAATTCTTATTTTATCCTGACAGCCCGTCCACTGGTTCTTCATCTCCATCTTCTCCAATGGATCTTCCCATGTCTCCAAGCATATTTGCTGCTTTGAGAGAGCAGCTGACATATACTGAACTTGAAAATGATGTAAGTGACCTTTTAAATAAGATTATTATCTTGTTATGAACTTTACCTTTTAAAACAATGTACATTTAAATGAATGCATTATGGTTTATCATCACATGTGTGGTTAATACACAATAAAGAGAAATAATCCTAGCAGAGTAGAATACATATATGGTGGATCATAGGTACCATAGCTAACCAGTACATGTATGGCACCAGAAACCCATTATTGAGAAAGCTCAGGATTACGGAAACGTTGTCTCCCATTGACTCCATTTAATCCAAATTTAAAAAAATAATTTCCATTTTCTCTGTAATAATAAAACAGAACCTTGTACGTGACCCAAACCAGGTGTGCCCAAAAGGTAGATCAGGATCTACCAGTAGACTTTTTAGCTGGTGATACCAAGACACTGTCAACAAACAGCTTGTCTAAATCACCTTTCTGGTTCGTGCTTTTCATTAAGACATTCCTTAAATTAAGATCACAGAAGAAATAGTTGTTTGTTAAATATAGCAATATACATTTTCTCATAAATCAGTATTTAAGTAATATTTTCCATGGAACCGAATGCTAACAATGATTTTATGGATGCAGAGCCTAATGGGACAACATCACTAAAAGTAGACCTCGCATTAGTAAAGTATGGGCACTCCTAATCCAAACTAAGATATAATTAATCCTTATTGGAAGCAAAACCAGCATATTGGGTTTATGTAATGTTTAAATGATTTTTAGTAGACTTAAGGTATGGAGATCCAATTTACGGAAAGATCCATTATCCGGAAGGCCCCTGGTCCTGAGCATTCTGAATAACAGATTCCATACCTGTAGTAAGGTAGGGAAGAAAATATCAACAGTGATTACTGCAAAAAAATAAATAAATTGTGTAATGGATGCACAACACATTTTGGTTCATAGCCCTTTAGCAAGCTTTTGATGAAAGGTTTTGGCCAAAAATGTTAGTTTTTTTTTTTTAGTTCTTTGGCAATGTTGGTAGTTGATGCTGCACATGGGGGTTTCACGAATGAAACAAGACTTGCACATTAACCCACACAGCCTACCTACAACTAATCTATGAATCACGAGTTGTGCTTAGTAGTACATCAACTTTTTTATCACATTACAGTAGCTTTGTTTATCAACCCCTAGTTAATATATGTGTATTTGATCATAAGTGCATGTATCTGCCAGAATCTCTTCTAAAAATAGCTAGTTATAACAACCCTCCAGTCCTTAAGAGGGATACAAATGAGCTGGAGAGAGTTCAGAGACGTGCAACTAGGGTTGCCACCTTTTCTTGAAAAAAATACAGGCCTTCCTTTATATTTATCTTTTTTTCCTATTATAACATTGGGATCAACCATCAAAAATACCGGCTGGTACTGTATGGAAGACTTAAATTATGAGGGTAGACTGTCCAGGTTAGGGTTGTTTTCTCTGGGAAAAAAGGCGCTTGCGAGGGGACATGATTATACTTTACAAATACATTAGAGGACATTATAGACAAATATCAGGGGACCTTTTTACCCATAAAGAGGATCACCACACCAGAGGCCACCCCTTCAGACTAGAAGAAAAGGACTTTCATTTGAAGCAGCGTAGGTTCTTCACAGTAAGGACAGTGAGGTCATGGAATGCACTGCCGGGTGATGTTGTGATGGCTCATTCTGTTGATGCTTTTAAAAGGGACTTGGATGATTTTTTGGACAGTCATGATATCAAACATTCTTTTGATACTAAACTCTACAGTTAGTATAGCTATGGGCATATATGGTTTGTGTGAAAGAGTGAAGGTGTGTGTGTGTATGCTGGGTTTTAATTTGGAGGGGTTGAACTTGATGGACTTTGTTTTCTTTTCAACCCAATTTAACTATGCAACTATGTAACCCTCAAAATGTACTATAATTGCACTGCAGTGGCACATGAGGTTTGTGTCGTTTCTATAAAAGCAAGAGAGACAACACACAGGGCACATAAGGAACAATGAAGCAGCATGATGAAACATTAATACAGGAAGTGAGGACCTGTGAGTGGGAAGGAGTGCTGGAAGCTTTGTATTTTACAATTCCTTACTGTAGAGTAGGCTCAATGGGTTCTTTGGCTTTGCAGAAACACCAAAAGTTCCCAGCACACAGATGAGAGTAGTAACTGTAGGAAGGAGGGTTGACCATTCAGAAATCAGCACAACAACAAAGGCGCACAAACACATTCAAGCAAATATGGAACAGAAACTAACACATTGATACACTGACAAACAAAACATAGACATTTACAGCATAAGAAAAACTTAAAACTAGTGAAAAAAAAATCCCCAAAATCTCACCCAAATGCATTACAGTCCATGGAAAGGTGAACCTACATTACATATAAGGCATTGCCCTTCTGTTTTTGAGGTTGTGGCCCACATTTATTTTTGTCCCAAAGCAAATCAGTGCTTGAGTCAGAGCGGAGGGTAATGAGGGCAGAAGAAAGCATCATCAAAATCCTTGTTTTACAGTTTGAGTGGTTTTTTTTTTCACCAAAGGGCATAAAAAATATACAGGTATGGGATCTAAAAAAAAACAAGTTCAATGACTAAGGGTAGAATTGTCGAGGGCTTTTATAATATTTGGCGAATATTTTCGCCAAAATCAAATAAAATATTAACCGGTTTTGAGAGCGTTTTCGACTATTTGCCAGAATCATACGATAGAACGATTCTACAAAAAGTCTCATAAAAAACGTTTGAATATTCGCCAAAATCGTACGTTCGAACCGTCCAATCGTATTATTGAAATTCGGCAAAGGATTCCCATAGGCTTCTATTGCAATTCGGTAGATTCAATCTGGCGAAGTAGGCAGTTGAATAAAAATTTAAAGTTCTTCGACTGGCGAATAGCTGAACGATCAAATATATATTCATTCAATCTATTCAATGCAACCGAATATTCTATATTCGATAGTCGAAAATACTTAATTTGCATATTCGAATAGAGACTATTTGAGCGAATATTCGAATCCTTCACACGAATTTAGTAAATCTGCCCCTAAGTGTTAGAATATCTCTTTACATTGTTTTCAAAGCTCAGATTTAAATATGAAATGTTCTTTTAATGAACAATAATCTACACGTGTTCGTTTTTTTATAGCGTGTCAAACATTAGTACTGTATTGAGCCAACATTATTGTATTATTACTTAACAGTAGAAGTATTACTGTATTGCATTTACACATAATTTACCCTGATCAGTTGTAGGACTGTTTTGTGTAAGATATTCAGATTCATATAAGCATAAAGAGTTTGCAAATAAAGCAAAAATGGCCATCTGTTTTGTTTTCTATGGGTTACTGCAAACATGGTGCCTTTTATTTCATTTGGGGGATTCAAATAGTATAGCATGGTTTTATAACTGTACTTCTGCAAATTGTGATCATGAGGCTAAAGTTATATAATTTATTTTCCCTTTGGGGATAAAGCTAAATGTTTCTAATTTTATTGCAACTGTGTGTTTTTTCTAGGCTGTACTTGGAGAGAACACTTTGAGTCTGCTGCAAGGGTCCCAGAATGAATGATGCTATATAATCCAGATCAGCTTGCAGCAGAGGCAAACACAGTGTATGGTTGCCGTGTATAAATATGTGTATTCCAAACTGAAAATGTATATGCATAAAAATGATACCAATGAAAATCATGTGTTGTTCCTTTATGCTTGAGTTGCAGCTAAATATAAAAAAGATTGTCAACTGTCCAAATTTGAACAGTTTGTGTTATTAAAAACATTGTTCTAAATCATCAATATAATTTATAATAAGCCATTTTTAAGATACAGACCACTTTAGCCTGTATTACAGACTTCTACGTTTGATCACAAACACTTCTGCCTGTGTGACATGCAGAAAGCCAAATGAGGAAGTGTGGGATCGAAGCATTACTGCATGTGCGTTTCCTTTCCTGCTTCATCTGAATTTGATTGGTGCATTTGGCTGAATCTTGCTGAACGGTTGGATTAATGATATACAAATGAAGCATGGGAGGAAAGGAAAATTATAGAGATTGTACTGGGGAGAAGAAATGTCATTTAATAATGTATGTCAGCCCTTCATATAGTCTACATTATTCTGCAGAAATATACCATCTCCATGTGTGTTGGGAAAGTTTCTTAAAGAAGAAGGTACGGTCCTATCCATGGGGGGTGCCCATGTTAGGGCACCCTGCAAGGATTGTAACGACTTATCTGATACCCAGGGACAGTGCTCCTGTTAGCAGAAAACTGCACCATCCCAGGGTACTTGCAAGCAAGCCATCTTCTTCCTCCCTTCTTCTTTCTTTAAGGTATAATTTGAAAGTGTTAAATTTGAAAGACTTTTGTCTTTTTTTCATACCAAATTAACTATACAACCATGTATAGGTGGCAGAAGATGTTTTTGGTTGGGGAGGCTAGTAGAGAAGTTCAAACCTCTGAACAGTGTAGAACATATGTTGTATAAAACAGATCATATTTAAAACTCCACTTCATCTAAATAAATAATTTTCAAAAAAATATCAATTTTTAGTAGTGTGTGCCATTGGGTAATCCCAAATAGAATATTGCCAGTTTACTAAGGACCACTCCCTGGAATCATACAATTGACGGTGCACACAAACAAACAAAGGGAAGACATAAATATTAGGACATATGCCAATTAATGGACTAAGTTCAGTCTTTTTCTCCCTTACTCCTGCAATATTTATGGTCAGGTGATCTCTAATGGCAAAGCCACATGAAGATTCAGGAAGATTTAGTCGCCCGGTGACAAATCTCCTCTTTTTCTGTGACTAATCTCCCTGAAAAGCCTTCCCTTTTCGTTGTGAGGCAACATCAGGCACTTCAGAAAACAAAGCGCTCCAACTGCCATCCCTCTGGCAATTTAGATTCTAACCGGCAGGAAGGTTTGTCGGGGAAATTAGTAGCCCGAAGAAGTGGTGATTAGTCTCCCCTAATCTTCCCCGGTGTCTCTGCCATATATATATATATATATAGTATCTGAGTCTACAAAACTGCTTCTTATAAACTGTATATATATATATATATATATATATATATATATATATATATATATATATATATACCAGCCACTCCATTTCTATAAGCTAATTGCCTGGGTGCCAGAATTATAAAACTATGTAGCATCATAAGAAACTGCACTCACAGGTGGAAAAAAAGTGTTAATTTATTTAAGCAGAAAGAGACCAGGTTCAGAAGAGACCACTTATATATACAGTACATTCCAATTTAAGATTCTTTAAAGAAGAACTAAAGCCTAACTAAAGAAGTATGCTAGAAAGATTAGGGCACTGCGCTTTCCCGAAATCGCTCGAAATTGCTTAAGGAGGCAACTTCGGAAAAGCCAGTGCCTCGTGTGAATAGGCGCAGGCGATTATTCATTAAAGCCGCTGGAAGGCAAGGGGAAGCGGTTCGGGGAGATTTGTCGCTCCAAAGAAGAGGCGATTAGTCACCAGGCGACAAATCTCCTCGAATCTTCCTGTCTGGCCTAACCCTTGCAA
This sequence comes from Xenopus borealis, assembly GCA_024363595.1. NCBI lineage: Eukaryota > Metazoa > Chordata > Amphibia > Anura > Pipidae > Xenopus > Xenopus borealis. The sequence goes on along the minus strand of CM044447.1, from coordinate 92,781,982 downwards.
CAATGACAACAAGGACATCTGAACCCTCTGTGCATCCCCCTGAAAAGTTTCTGCAGCACCCAGGAGAGCCTGCAGTGTCTTGGGATCTGTGGTATGAACACCACAGACACCAACATTCAACTTTAAACTTAGATTTTGGAAAAACTGTAAAAAATTAATAATGGAAAGTAATTGACAAAAGTCTTTATTTATGGAGAATAATCTGAAAACCACTGAACAGAAAAAAACAAGTGTTTGGAAGGTGAACAACCCCTTTAATGTTGGGCAATGGGCGAGAATAAGAAAACCCTCAACCAGATGAAAATTTGTCTGAACCCATTCAGATCCACAGTTGGGACCAGTCACCTACAAACTGCATGATGCACTTGGCATGTGAGCAGTTTAGTACATGTTTCTGAGCCTTCACAGGTGCAGGACACTGCCTCTAACTGGCATTTATGGAATTATGCACCCAATGTGGTTGCACAGTCACCAAAACAGGCCACTGAAATCTGCCGAAGTTCAGCCTGCACAAGCAACCTACCTAGGCATCTGGATGACTATGTACTATATAAGGTTTCCAGGCTTTGAAGCTTAATAGGCGGGGGGGGGGGGATGTTATGTATTTGCATACGCTTTGTTAAATTATACAAAGTTAATTACTTTTAAAGGATGTCAGAATGTTGCAGCCTTCAAAATAGTGGGAGAAGACTAGGAAGCTAGTCTCTGTGTGTGAAATGAAGACTGCAACACATTGAAATTAGCATCAGAATATAATAATCAGCCTTGTAGCATCAGCTTATATTACAGACCAACCTCATTTTCTGCTTGATAATTTGTGAAGACCCCTAAGCTTAGCTTCTCAACAGTTGCTCAGAGCTCACTGAGCATGTGAGTGTCACAGACACTTTCCAAGACGGTGACCCCCTGTGACAAGTTTGAAGTCCTGGATCATTGCTGCTATTAAGAAGCTGAAACTTTAGGCTGGTGCAATAAATTCAGTATATAAAATGTGGTTTTTTAGCCCTATTATTAACATGTTTTTCTCTAGCGCCAACTTGTTTTGTAGCGCTGTGATCATTTTTAGGGTTTAGTTCTCCTTTAATAGGCCACCCTGTGAATATGTGCTAATTGCCGCCGGTTTCTGTGCCCCTTGTGCTTTTGAAATTGTGCCCCCTGGTGTCATAAATTACCCTCATAGGTTTAGTTCTTAGAGTGGAATATGAACACATTAGGGAGTCATTTAAGACCATGGGGGAACAAGAGCAAGACCACTAGGGTCCCAAGCTGATTGTTCTACTGTTCATCTCTGCAGCACAAGCACTGCAATAAACATAAATGTATAGATCTGTTGCAAATAGTTTCAAAAAATCAGTATTCGCTTATAACAGTGTGTTTTTTCCTTCTGATTTAAAAAATATTAGTTAAAACATATAAACGGTTCTTTAAATGTTATCATGCTTTTTGGGATGCACACACACATATTACTTTGCACTGTAGATTTTAGGTTTACTTCAAGGAAAAACGATTGGTTTCTTCATTATTTTTTTTAATTAAAAAGCATTAATTTTCATTTGTACTTTACATATATATATATATATATAAAATTATTGATCTTTTCAGTCTTATTATTAAGAAAGGAGTCTTTGTCTTGCATTCTAAGCCATTTTTTTACTCATGAGCCATAGTAATGAACTCTTCAGCACTGAGTGTGTTAAAAGAGCTGCACAGCTGGTGGAGGGAGGGAGGCCGGTTGAGAGAATAGCTCGAAGCATGTGATTTCTGGGAAAACTGCAGAATACTTTAGCCAAGCATTTGGAGGAAATCGAAAAGTGAAAGTAGATCGTGTGAGTTTAACTACAAAACTGAAACTCCAGCACCAGTAGTGGTTTAACTACGGTGGTGATTGCACCCGGACCCGCACACCCTTGAGGAACACCAGAGCTGCATTAAGTTTTATCGCAGGAGAAACGCAGGGGAGATTTTGGCTCCGGCAGCACACCCACGGGCAATTCATATGGGCAATGTTGTCACTAGATGTCAGTGGGCCCACAGCATATTAATGTTAGGGCTCCCAACATATCCAGAGGTTGTCCTGTTTTATCAATATTTTAGGGTTGCCACCTGTCCGGTTGTGACCCGGACAGCCCGTTATTTTGAAGGGCTGCCCAGGTCAAAACTTCCTACCCCATTTTCCAAGTAAAGAAAACCGGGAAGGATTCCCTTGATTGACGCGGCGGTTGTTCTTCCCTTTACGTCATAGCCTTGCCCCCCAGCCGGTCTCCGCAGTACGAAAAGGTGGCAAACCTACAATATTTATGGAAATTTTATATGAATGAGAGCCTCATGGGGCCCCCTATAACCTCCTTGCCCCCTGCAGCTCTAGGGTCTGCTTCCTCTGTAGTTACTTCCCTGCATATGGGGGTGGGTAGGGAGCCATGTTGTGCATCCTGGGTAGTTACAGAAGTGTTCACAGAAGTAAATAAGTAACATGAGTATATATAAGAACAAGTTATAATGTGTTAAAAAAAGTGAGATAAAATAAAGGCACACCCCAGAGGCGTAACCGGCATCAAGTTGTTACATCACTCATGAAGAGTTTGAATCATTTCTGTCTGTTGTAGGTCATCTGCTACCTAAGGAAACATTTATACCTTGATTTATAGCTTAAAGGAGAAATAAACCCCTTTTGAAAAAAAAAAAAACTCTCCCTCCCTACCCTAAATAGATCACCCTCCCTCAGTGTCGGACTGGGACACCAGGGGCCAACCAAAAACCTTAGATCAGGGGCCCACCATAAAACCTTAGACCAGGGGGCCACTCTCAGTACTAATAGTCTTCATTTCAATCAACATCTATTCTCCTAATTTGTTTTCTTTACATACTATAATCAATTATTCCTTCTATTTAGCCTATTTGTTCTCATAGAAATAGGGAATGACCATGAAATAGGCCAAGAGTTTAGCAGCATGAGGGCCCACTGACACCATGGCCCACCGGGAGTTTTTCTGGTATTCCGGTGGGCCAGTCCGACACTGCCCTCCCTCCTCCCCCTCAGCCTAGCTGCTACCCCAGGCAAATGCCCCTAACATTTTACTTATCCCTCGGTGCAGATTCAGGAGTCAGAGTTCAAGGGCGACATTTTCTTCTCTTCTGAAATCTTCGGGAAGTGAATGATGTATCGCCGCATGTGCAGTTGGAGCAATCTTCCTGTTCACAACAACTGCGCATGCACCGAGAACTTTACTTTATCAATCTCTATTGCTTTTGAGTTGTTTTATTGAATTGTTGGGGTTATTTTATTACTTATTTTTGTTTTTCATTGCCAGGAGTGGATTTTTGTACAGGCTCGTCTAGGCTTTAGTCTAGGGACCCAGTGTGATCAGTGGCTCATTATTTCAATCTTGTTTGATTTTAATATTTTTATGTGTGCTGCTGGGTCTGGTCGGGTGCACCTTCTGGGACTAGAAGGCAGGCAAGGTGCATGCATGAGCCCAAATGAGTGTAGCTCTCAAATCCAACCCAGCAGAGAACGTGTACTTGGATTTACATGCATCCGGACCCTGCAGTAGCCTAGAAAGGAGGTCTGTGTATGTAGTCTAGGGGCCCCATATCTCATTAATCTGCCACTGTGTATTGCTGTAATTACTCTTCTTGATGATATCTAATGTGTCTAATACAATTACTTTATACAGAGAATTCCACAAATTCAGAGCTCTCACTATAAAAACACTTTTCGAATATTAAGAACAAAATATTAAGAGAATTAACTCAAGGTGGCTCCTTCATGCTTCCCCCACTCGCCTCCAGCACTTACCTTTCCTGAGCTGGAGGGGGCCCAAGGGTGGCCGCATTGCTAGTGTGGAGAGTGCAATTGCACTCTCTCGCAATAGAAGAGCCAAATATCCATCTTAAAAATCTGAAAATTCAGCTTTTAAAGGTACCATGAGTATTTTTTTATTTTTATAGAGAAGACACTTGCGAGGGAACATTATTGCTCTATTAGTATATTAGAGGGCACTATAGACAGATAGCAGGGAATTGTTATTCCCATAAAAAATATCAATGCACCCTTTAGACTACGGCAGTGATCTCCCTTCCAGTGGCTTATGAGCAATTCGTGGCTCACCAACCCCTTGACTTTTGCTCCCAGTGGCCTCAAAGTAGGTACTTGGTTTTGAATTTTGGCTTGGAGGCAAGTTATGGTCCCCTAAAACTAGATGTAATGCCAACCAGAGCATCCTTTAGACTGTTGGCCCACAAAAGTGCTACTGAATAGCCAAACACAACCTTTATTTGGCACCCCTGGAACTTTTCCATGCAGTTGTTGCTCCCCAACTCTTTCTACAATTAAATGTGACTCATGGGTAAAAAAGGTTGGGGACCTCTGGACTGAAGGAACTGAACTTTAATTTGAAATAGGGAAGGTGGTACTTCATGGTGAGGTTGAGGGATGTATTGCTGGATGATGTTGTGATGGCTGATTCAATTAATACCTTTAAGAGGGGCTTGGATGTTTTCTTGGACAATCCTAATAGGCTATTGTGATACTAAAATCTAAAAATGAGTATAGATATTGTTATATGTAGTTTATGTGAGTGTATGGAGGGGTTGGTGTGGGTGTGTATAAGTATGTGTGATGGGGTTCACATGGAGGGGTTTAACTTGATGAACTGTTCAACCCAACTTAACCATGTAATTACATATTTAGAAACCTTGGTGCTTAAAGGGGCTGTTCACCTTCCAAACACTTTTTTTCAGTTCAATTGTTTCAGATTGTTCCCCAGAAATAAACACTTTTTTCAATGACATATTTTATTTTTTACTGTCTAAATGAATGTTCCCATCTCTGGAGTTTGTCTGGCAGCTCAATAATTCAAGCACATACTCTAAATTAATGGATCAATTTAGAACAGTTTACAGTCGTAGACCCCTCCCAAAGCTGTATTGCAGATTGGTAGTTTGGTAGACAGTCATAATTATTCATTTTGGATTTGTCAGTATGTGTTCTTTTAGAAGAATGTAGGGTTCCTGTGGTGAATCTGGTGTTGGAACTATTCAGATTTTTTCAGTGGTACATTGGAAACACATTTATAACCATCACCAATTTTACCTGTCTGATTCTGTCAGCTGATTTCAGTAGCAGTGATGGATAATGTAAAATCAGGTCTATGGAGAAAAACGCAGCTTTACCTATATGTGTAAGTGCCTATAAAAGGTCTATAAAACTATGTATTGCATTACATGACAAAGTCATATATTTGTATGTATATATATATATATATACACACACACACTTATATTTCTGCAAACGTAGAAGATAGTTACCGTCCGTGTATATGCTGGTTAGTTAGCTACAGCTACTTAGCTACAGCCAAGGAACAGATATGAGACGTTTAGGTGCCCTTTAAAGAGTGTGTGGCTCACAGCAGAGGGAGGCGATTAACTGGAAGTAACAGCCAGCAAACAATCTTCTGATTCGCTGAAGGTAAGGTATGTGGGCGGGGATTGCTGTCTAACTAGGAACTAGAGTTCAGGGCTCAGTGTACTTTCGGTTTTGCTGCGGAAGAGTGTCGTGACAGCTGAACCATTGTCCAGACGGTTTAGTTCACTATCAGTAAGTGATTTCCCACGACTGTGTCAGGTAAACTGTAAAGATTCGCTATACTGCACCGTGCAGCTAATGCTTATGCTTTTTTGTTTCTTCTGTTACCTGGGCATCTCTCTGGCTCTGTGTTTACATACTGTAGCCACCACTATCTATCTATCTATCTATCTATCTATCTATCTATCATTTGGACATTTCCTCGAGAGCCAGTCATTTCAAGGTGGCTCATATTCATATGCTCATATATTCATATGTATCCTGGGCCGCAGGTTGGACACCCCAGATGTACAATAACCTGCTTAGTGATACCAATGTCCACATGGGCATTCTTCTGTTTTTGGTAGTAGTATTATTATCATTATTAACATGTATTTCTATAGCCCCAACATATTTCGTAGAGCTGTGTAATAATGCTTATATACTGCATGCCACTATACTGCTGCCCAGTTTCAAAATCAATTGGTTATGGTATTTGTGCCCGTCTGGGCATTTATTTGCCTTTTCTGTAGTCTCCTAAATACTTCATCTAATGTTCAGCCTGCTTAGTGTTTGCTTAGGTCTGTGCATCATATGTTCTTAGCTGTACAGTAACCTTTGTTAAACCTGGGTCATATTTTCTAATTATGGCCATCTGTGTATCCCTCTGCTGTAATTGACTATATGCTCAGTGTACTGCATGTTAAAGGGCGCCTGCCACCTGAAATTATCTCCCCCCAGCAGAGGTGGTGGCTTATAGAACCTGTACTCTGGTTTGTCTACACAATAATATATATATATATTATTTATTTTCAAAAAATAGCTGCCAGCATGCCAGGAGGTGTAGGTGTTCATGATGGGGAACGAGCATGAATGTAATGAGCAAGTACCACAAAATAGGCCCTGGCATTTCAATACAGAGAGACTCAATCAGCTCTTCACCAGCCGACTAAATAGTGACTTTCTATGGCATATTATGGCTGCCCCTCTGGCATTCGCCAGAAACCACAGATTGCCAGTCCGGGCCTAACTCCCTCATTGTGCACATGCGTTTGATGCTAATTGCGAGGTGCATCCACTGCACCTATGTTAGATGCATGCATTAATGAGCATATATTTTATTCCTTAATAAAGACTATTGTTTCCCCCAACCAGATTGTGAGCTTTGTTAGCCTGCAACTCAGGTGGGGAGATAATTGCTGGTGCCCTTTACGTCTGCTTTATGTTGGGCAGCAGTTGTGTCCATCTTTGTATTCCTCTGTACAGTTTCTTGTAAAACCCCTTTTTTATTTACTTTCGCTTGTGAACGCTCGAAAAGACTCTCGTGTACTGATAAATGTCACGGATCCCAGTCAGAACCAGATTCCTTAACTACAAATCTGCACAACTCTTGTATGTTCACAGCCACTGATTAGCCAAGCAATCCTACTTTGTACAATTCACTCTCTATAAAATCTGTGCAGCATTTCTCTACATTTGATTAACTGGTCAACTCATATGTGGTCCAATATCACCTCTGTGTTGGTGGCTAGGGAAGAGTGAAAAATTTTTAGACAAGCTTTCGTGATGATGAATGATGCCTGTAGACTCCAATGGGTGAAAAAAAATGTTGAATTTGTCGCTCGTAAAAATGTCACAAATAGGCTTCAATGTCTGTAACGTATCTATATGGAGGTGGGCCTGGGTACGGTAAATTGACAATTACTGAAAAAACTCCCTCTCAATGACCCATGTGGCTCCCCCTCAAGTCACTGATTGGTTACTGCCTGATCACCAATCAGTGGAAACCAAGAGAGCTGCAAAGCAGGAAGTAGTGTTCTGTTACATTAGACATTCAGTCTAATATGTGAGCTTTAGCTGAGTGCATTCTGGGTTTAGGAATGAAGATGAAAGCCAAAACAACAGTAAATAAAAAAAAAAAATTATTATAAACATGTATATGTCAGTACTGTACAATACATTGGTGCATACATTGAACATACAGATTTACATACAATAACCCAATAAGACCCAGTACTGATACAAGACATTGAGAGGGCCAAAGTGTGGCAATTTTTGACCATGCCCATTGTGTGGCTACACCTCTTAATTACCATGTTCATTTTTACAAAATTTGGCAGGTTATAGAAGTTTGAACACATTTATGTGTTTTTTTTTTTTTATTTGCTATTATAGTTTAGCTAATGAAGGTGAATTGTCCTTTAAGCTGCAGGTCACAATTTCCCCAAGAAACATGCTTTTCTTACAAGTGTTTCTTTGTTTAACTTAAATTGTTACAAAAGTATCAAAGTGCACCTGCCCCATATTTTGGGATGTCTGCCAAAAGCGTATTAAGTTTTTAAAACTTTGTATCTTTTTCTGGCTGTTCAGTGCAGGAGATCAAAGAGAAAGTTGGAACATTTCAGTAACAATCCGGGACTGCTGGTTGAGCTGCCAAAATAGTTACTGTCCCTCGGAAAAATTGGACAGTTGGCAGGAATGCTACTGCAAACTTGTAAAAAGTCCAAGAATATATAAAAATTAAGGGGGAAGACCGAGTAAACATGAAAAAGGACACCTTAGGTTATAAATGTATTTTAAAAAATTTATAAAGCATGTATGAATGTATTCCATGATTAAATATAAAATTATTTATATTAACAAAAAACAAACACACATGCACAGGCTTTTACAGGGTGCATATTAACTTCTGGGTGTTTTTTTATAGTAACCATTGATATAACATATGTACACAAAACACAATATTCTTTAAATATTGTACTTTTTCGAATAAAATACACCATAACATACATTCCTGGGTACAAAACTAGTTGCCCAGAGTTGAAAACAAAAAGGAAAATGCTATATTGCTACAGCTTAAATGACTAACTGATGCACACAATTTTTACTTAAAAAAGTTCCCTGTCCTTTAAGGCATTCTAAAAAAATGTATGTCTTGCGACAGCTTTGCAGACGCAAGTGAACACTATTGGCTTTTATAGGTTTCAGAGTCTAATTCAGTGCATACATTTAGAGGCATACTTAATATATACTCAATGTTAATAATGGCATCACTTTTGTAGGTTTCCAGGATGGCGCAATGGTACGATCTGCAGCAAATTGACACCAAATTCCTGGAGCAAGTTCACCAATTGTACGATGACAGCTTTCCCATGGAAATAAGGCAGTATTTGGCCCAGTGGTTGGAAGGTCAGGACTGGTATGTGTCACAGCATTCAGAGACTCTTCATCATAGTCCGTTTAAGAACAAATTATGCCTGTTCATATAATAAAGAAATATAAGTATACACTTTTGAGTTTTCAAAAACTTGAATATTTACTATTTATTATTAGAGTGAGTTTTCAAAAACTTGAATCAAAAAATAAACTTTGACCTGTCAAGGTCATGTAAGAGTCAATAGCAGAGGTCCCTTGAACCATTTGAAGATTTTAATAGCCTTCAGGATGGGTCATTTTATAAAAAAAAAATTTAGGTGGTTTTCACTCGAAAACTTGACCAATTTAAAAAAAAATTTCCCAGTGGGAAAACTGAATGAATTTTTAGTCGCTGATTTGACTTTTTCCATTCTAGTGTTTTCTTAAAAGTGGAACTAACGCGAAAAATGTAATATTAGCTTCAGCATACTGAAATGAGTCTGTACTATTTCTGATCAATCAAGTTACTCTTCACAGTCCCTCTCTCAGCATCTGTTTCTCTTCATTCTCTCTTCATGCAGCAGTTGGGTGTGAGATATTCATTGACAGATCCAATATATCTTTTTTGGCCTAGAAGATGTATTAGAGCTCACTGTATTAAAATCACCAGACTTGTGTCTCTCTACATGCAGGATTTGTGCAAATGCAGTTATTTTGTTAGATTTTGTTTGTACTGGAATCCGTTATTTTAGTGAGCTCTAATTCATCTGCTAGGAAAGGAAACCCCCATATAAGATATATTGGATCTAACTGTCAATGAATGTCTGACACCCAACTGCTGCAAGAAGACAGAATGAAGAGAAACAGATGCTGAGAGAGGGACAGTGAACATAAAACTTGAATGTATTCGGAAAGTTTCTTATTTCAGTATAATGAAACTTGTATTACATTTTTCATTTTCGCGATAGCTCCCCTTTAAATAAGAAACCATTCAAGTTGTACGTTCATTTGAGGTTTTAAAAAGCTCACATAACTCTAAAATTCGACCTTTTGATAAATAACCACATACAACGAAGGTGGTCCAAATATATTTCTCAAATATTATAATCACCAGCAGAATTCAGCACTTTCTAATGTAAGAATATAAAATGATTAAATGATTAGGTATGGGACATTTTATCCAGAATGCTTGGGACCTGGATCTTTCCGTAATTTGGATCTTCGCACCTTAAGACTACTAGAAAATCATGTAAACATTAAATAAACCCAGTAGGCTGGTTTTGATTCCAATAATTTGTTTGGATCAAGTAGAAGCAACTGTTTTATTATTAAAGGGGTTGTTCACCTTCAAACTAGTTGATTTCAGATAGATCACTAGAAATAACGACTTTTTCCTATAACTGTCTATTTTCTATTTGTAACCGTTTTTCTAATATTGAAGTGTAAAGTGTCATTTTTCACCTTCTAAAACAGCTCTGGGAGGGTCGCAGACCCCCCAACTGTTCTAAACTGATATATTTAATGGATACATTTCTTATCTTTGTCCCTGCTGAGCAGAATCTCTGGGTTTCATTACAGGCAACTGTTAGAATTGATACAATAGTTGCTAACACTCCAGAGATATTGCTGGGAAATGTAACAATTAAATGTTGCAAAATTGTAAAAGTTTAGAGTCTGCACCTGAATTACTGAGCTGCCAGACTCAACCAGAGACACAAACATTCGACTTAAAACTTAGATTTTGGAAAAACAGTAAAAGATAAATAATGGAAAGTGATTGAAAAAAGTCTTTATTTCTGGGGAACAATTTGAAAACAACTGAACAGAAAAAAAATGTTTGGAAGGTGAACAAACCCTTTAAAGAGAAAAAAGAAATCAATTAAAAAAATTTGGACTATTTGATTATAATGGAGTCTATGGGAGACAGCCTTTCCATAATTTGGAACTTTCTAGATAACAGGTCTCCGGATAACAGATCACATACCTGTATTTATTTTTTATTATTGTTACCCCATATATAATACAAGACAATAATACAAGGCGCACAACTTGTCCAGGTGCAGTAACATGCTGCAATCTCCTTTTAGTACTAAAACCCTAATTGATATAAACAGAAATATAATTAACCAGGTATTGCATACCTTTAAGGTTATTGTGTTGTTGGTATTAGGAGCTTCTTGCAGTAAAAGTATAAATATCATGCATTAACAAAAATCTCATATTTTATAGGGAACATGCTGCAAACAATGTCTCTGTAGCCACGATATTGTTTCATGGGCTCCTGTCTCAGCTGGATGATCAGTATAGCAGATTTTCCTTGGAAAATAACTTTTTGTTGCAGCACAATATTAGGAAAAGCAAGCGCAACCTTCAGGTATATATCTTTTTAATAGTGCTTTATCATTACATGAAAGGTAATTCTTTGGTAGTTTTGTCAGATTACCTTTCCATTGTGTACTTTATGTTTGCTGATAACAAGCTTTGCCATATAAATGTTTAACCAAAAATGTGCAGTTGATGAGATATTCACCTCAGATGGATCGCTTTGCAGATAGGGTCCCTTCATCATGGGCTCAAAGTGGGGGGGGGGTCACAGACCCCCAATAATGCTACAGTGACTGCTGTACTTCCTTCTTTTACATCATACACACTCCTGGCAGAAGCAGGAAGTGCACAAATGCAGCAGTTTCTGAAGCTTAACTCTGATTGGCTGCTTCTCCTGTCGGTCAGCTTCTGATCCCTAATCAGTGTGGTTAATTTGCATACACACTGCACTGTAGGGTGGGGCTGGGCCAGTGTGTGAGGAGAGGAGAGCTCCTCTAATAGGACTTGGTGTGGCAGCATGTATGTACACAGATGTGTGTTATGTGAAGGGGCTGACTTGAAGGAGGTGTTTGTGTGTTTTCGGCTGGAATGTCATTTTCACAGGAGGGAAGAGGAGGGTGTGGCTGCACAGACTTGTGTGGGGTTGAATGAGCTGTTGTGTGCAGTGCTGGACTGAGAATCAAAATAGGCCCTGGCATTTCAGGTACACAGAGGCCCAATCATCCCACTTAGAGGCCCAAACAGCCTCCACCAGCCCACTAAATTGTGACTTTCTATGGCAACTTATAGCAGCCCATCTGGCATTTGCCCTAACCTACAGATTGCCAGTCCGGGCCTGGTTGTGTGAAGGCACAAGTGTGTGATTCACAAGGAGGGAGAAGGGCTTCATTGAGTGTCTGTGTGTGAGGGAAAGTAAAGTCAGCACTGGGTGGAAGGAGGTCTGTCACTTGTTGGGGGGGACAACAAGTCTGTGTGTGTGTGGAGGGTAGCTGTTTTATAATGGGGTTTGTGAGGAGAAAACTGACATGTTTGTACTTGGGGAGTGCTGGAGAATAGCCTTGTGTGGAGGGAGAGCTCAGTCACTTTCAGACAGGGCTCAGCTGACATTTTTCATTGTTTGGGGGTAAGTTGCAAGTGGCTGCCATTTTCTAGAAGGGAATAAGTGTTGAGAGTGTGTGTTCATGTTGGTTCTGGAGTGTGTCTTTCAAATTATACTTCAAATGGTAAAAGTTCTGCACAACAAGCTCTACAAATAAATGAGCAAAACAAGCACATCACCTTAGCAGAGTCTTCTTATTTTGTCTGTATACTATACTGATATCCATGCACTGTACCTTTCCAAACACACACAATTCTGCCTGTGTCACCTACATTACATTTTAGCAGTATTTGCTGAAGTAACAGGATTTATTTTACACACCAACTTAGGGTCGGACTGGGGGGCCCGGGGCCCACAGGGACTGCTGTCCAGAGCCCCCCTCAGCCTCCCACCCCCCAAATCAACCAATGCAGTGTCCCATAATGCAGCGCCCATGCTGGTATACATATGCAAGGACTGCGCCAGCCCACATGCGCAGAGCAGTTCTCCCGCAAATTTTTTTTTTAACTGTGGGCCTGGCGGGCCAAAAGCACAAGAATTCCCAGACTACTGGCAGACATGGAGATTTTTTGTGGTACAGATATGGGACCTTTTATCCAGAGTGTTCAGGACCCGTGGTTTTCCAGATAGTGGATCTTTTCAGAATTTGGATCTTTATACCTTAAGTCTTCTAGAAAATTAAGTAAATATTAAATAAATCCAAGTGCAAGCTACTGTTTTGACTATCGGATAACTATTTTGACCCCTAATTACGCAATTTTATCCCTGTATTGTTCCTTATGTGTTTTAGCATAGCATTGAGGTTTAGTACTTTGGTATATACACTATTTTCATTTAGGATCCATACATAACCACATACTTTTGTATTTCTGTGCATATTATTATATATTTCTATAACGCCAATGTATTTCGTAGTGCTGTAAAGTGAATGTGATTATACAACTAAATCACATGAATTACATACATAGAACATAAGGATCACAATACATCACAATAAATATGGAGTTACATACATCACCATAACGTACAATCTAAAGGGAAGGGAATGATACACAAGGTGTGGGAGTGGGCAAGATCAGAGTAAAGTGGGTGAGAGATGTAGTAATGTAAGCGGTATTGCATTGGGTAGTTAACAGTGAGGGTAGGCTTCTCTAAAAAAGTGGGTTTTAAGAGATTTCTTGAAAGATTGGGAGAAAGTCGCACAGATCGTGGGAGAGAATTCCAGAGGAGGGGTGCAGCTCTTGCAAAGTCTTGAATACGAGCATGTGAGGAGGTAATGAGAGGTAATGAGAGTTGAGTAGCAGGTCAGTAGAGGCAGTAGAGGCATCACACTGTAGACTCCTGGGGGTATATTTATCAAAGAGTGAAGTTAAGAGTGAGGTTCCGCCACTAGAGTTTTCCCTCTAGTGGCGGAACTTCACTCTTAACTTCACTCTTTGATAAATAAACCCCTTGGTGTTCAGAACATTTTTCAAGAGCTGGTTACTTTAGTTTGCTTAGATTGACCTGACAATGTTATATACTTTTCCTGAGTTTCCCCCAGGAAAGGACCCTAAATTGAAAGAGCAAAGAATGTTAAAAAACTGTCTGGCAATAAAAGTGCCAAATTAACTGGCAGTGAAAGGGTTAATGTCAACTAACCCTTTAAAGGAAAGTTTTAAAGGGGTGGTTCACTTTTAAGCTGACTTTTAGTATGTTTATAAAATGGCTAATTATAAGCAACTTTTCAATTGGTCTGCGCTTTCTTCTTCTGACTCTTTATAGCTTTCCATCTAAAATAACAGATGCTCTGTAAGGCTAACATTTATTGTTATTGCCACCGTACTACTCGTCATTCTATTCATATTCAAGTCTCTTATTCAAATCAATGCATGGTTGTTAGGTAATTTAGACCCTAGCAACCAAATGGCTTAAATTGCAAAATTGGAAAAAATACTGGCCTTCCAGTGTATATTTATGCCCTTTTTATAACATTGGCAACATGCATCACTTTTACTGGCTGGTGGGTAAAATAGCAGCCAGGTGAAAGCCCTATGTGCATGGCTGTGTGCTTATTTGTCACAAGGCTGGGGTGTTTATGTTTGGGGACATAGGACCAAATACATAGAAAGATGTGGTTACTGTATATGCTGATTTGCATAGTAAAAATGTGTTAGATTTGGGACATGCTGGGTCTTTATACCTATGTGAGACTCAAGTAATACGCACAAGATAGCAGCCAGTGCAGGGGAGACATTCACCAACTTTAATTTCCTTAGGAGAAATTAACCAATGACCTTTGAATTTATGTGACTGCTTAAAAGTGCACTAGCAACCAATGAATTACAAGGGGAGGGCAGTATCAATGTCCAATAGGAAACAAGTAAGGGCAAAGCCTGGGACTGATGATGTAAGCATATAGGAAGTGCAGGTTTAAAACAGGCCACTCCCATCCTTCAGAAAACTGATCAGAGAGACAGGAGAAGGACAGGTTTAAATGGTACATAAACTAGCTTTTACAATTACCTATTTACTTCTTTTGATGGAAAATGGATTGTCTAACACAATGAGAACATTTTTAGTGGTTTCATAAAATGTGGACATTGAAGGTGAACAACCCCTTTAAAGCAATTGTTCTGTATAAAAATAAAAACTGGGTAAATAGATAGGCTGTGCAAAATAAAAAATGTTTCTAATATAGTTAGTTAGCCAAAAATGTCATGTATAAAGGCTGGAGTGAGTGGATGCCTAACATAATAGCCAGAATCCAACTTCCTGCTTTTCAGCTCTCTTGTTTTCCACTGACTGGTTACCCTGGTGACCAGGTAATAACCAATCAGTGACTTGAGGGGGGCCACACGGGCCATAACTGTTGCTTTTGAATCTAATCTGAATGCTGAGGATCAATTGCAAATTCACTGAACAGTTATGTCCCATGTGGCCCCCCTTCAAGTCGCTGACTTACTCAAAGTTAAAGAGCTGAAAAGCAGGAAGTTGGATTCTGGCTATTATGTTAGACATCCAGTCACTCCAGCCTTTATATCTTACGTTTTTGGCTAACTAACTATATTAGACACACTTTTTATTTTGTACAGCCTATCTATTCAGCCAGTTTTTATTTTTATATTGAACAGTTCCTTTAAGTGCTTTATCAAAAAATGCATAAGGGGTTTGTGTGAATAAAATTCAAGTTATTTTACTATGCTGATTTTTGGATTTCTTTGAGTGCCTGCTGAAAATTCTTGTTGGTGTTATCCATAAGGGGAAGATTTGTAATGAATGTAGCCTGGAAATTGCTTACAATTCATTTTCTTATATGAGCTGTAGATGGGATTTCCACTTAGAATTTAGGGGCAGTAGGGGAAAACTTGAGGGGGGATAGACAACACAAACACAAATGTGTCAGCATGAAGTATTTTCTCTTGTCACTGTACAAGTCTGTTATATCGTATTTACTGTACTGGTTAGTTGGTCAGGTATCCATGTCTGAAGTTAATACTAGCTAAACACAATATACCGCATTTTGTCGCATTTGTACCAACCAGGGATGAATGAAAAAATAATGCAGTTCTTTAGCATTAAATGTTTTACATGTTGGTACTAATGCAATCTGTTGTTTGCGGTCATTAATAAACATGGAAACGGTTGCTTTAAAGTGGCCAAAAATGTTTTGTATAGAACGTTTCAGAACCCTAATTTGTACATTCTTGTCTGGCAAACAAAATTGCAGCTGTGGATATACAAAAGTGGCATTAATTACTTAAATGGTGGTTGGATTCGGTTTGAGCGAATTTAGTATTCTGCCAAATCCTGTAGCAAGCTTTGGATTTTTTCGTGTATTTGCATGCATATCTTTAAAAGGGTTGCGGGAAAGGAAAGTGACTGGCAGGTGGTACAGTATGTATAACCGCAAAGAGGAAAATATTTGCACCTTGGGGTTAAAACTGGGATAGATGTGTGTAATGTAAAGTTATACATCTGGTATATCAAATATTCAAGCCATTTATACCCTAAATGGGATTAAATCAGACACTTCTGATACCTAGGACCCAGGAATACCTGTGCATAAAAACTTAGCAGTACAGCAAGTAGCAGCAAGGTCAGCAACTGTTTAAACTACAAAAGAACCTCCAATCTAAGTTTATAAGGGGACCAGAAACAAATTTTAAATTTGGAAAAATTTTAAATCCAGGAAATCAATCATGAATATATTAGTGGTGAAATGGTGTAAAACTAGGAAAATAGTTAAAATCAGGGGATGGAAAACGGGGGATTCACAGTATAGTAAAGATTAGTGAGAAGTGATCCTTCTAATAGTTTGTAGTTGAGGGGTGCATTAGTGTACATGGCATGGGCAGCCTGCACTTCTATAATCTGATTTTCATTTTACACATCCTACTGAGACTACTTTGTGTGGAGTTACAAATGATCTTCAGGTTGCCAAAAGTCATTTCTCAAATTAAATCCTCCCTGGCCTATTTGCATTTGATCCAGCTGACTACTCCCTCCTTATGCAAATGTTATATATATATATATATATAATTCCCACAGATAGGAACAGATGGAATGCGCAACCATACGGTGTAATAAAGTCTGGGTGCCAGTCCCTCCAGGGGAAGATCAGCAGGACAACATTATATAATGCAAAGAAAAGAAATAATAAAACTTTCTTTGCTTTGCATTATATAATGTTGTCCTGCCGTCATTTCTGCTGTTGTGTGTGTGTGTGTGTGTATGTGTGTATGTGTGTGTATGTGTGGGTACAGAAATGGAGTCCGTGGAAATCAGTGGTTCCCTTCAAAATCTTTTCAGCAAAAATATTCAGGTTCTCCTCCTCCTGTTATTCTAATTCTTCCAAACAGAGTCAATTGCTGATTACCTCGAAAGGAAAATTTTGAAAGGGATAACAAAACAGTTTTCTGATAGTGTAGTATTTTTTAAACAATGTTTTATAAAACACTCTTATACTTGCTAGATTGCAACCAAGGTGATGTTTAACAATGTCAGTGATTTCACCCTATATAGTGTGAATATTCATTTACCATGTCCCTTTTATCAATTAGTGCTTTTTAAACGATTTAAACATTTAATCTGTGCAATATCTGTCTTTGCAAGGTCTTTCACACCGTGCTACTTTAGTGAAAAAATCAGGAAAAAGAGAAAAAGAAAGGGAGCATTCCAAAAGGAATGAAAAGAAGGGGAAAAAAGTGTGATTTGAAAAACAATAAAAAATATAAAAATAAAAACAAAAATGGAAAAAATTGGAAAATAGAAAAATTAGAAAAATGGAAAAAATAGAAAAATAGGAAAAAAGAAAAAAAGAGGGTGAAGGGAGGGGGGAAATAAACAACGGGGGGAAGGTGAATTGATACTGTACCCCGAAAGACCGCTGGAGCCTTAGCGGTTTCGGAGGTATCTTGAACTCACCAGACGTGAGTTAATTCAGGCACAGAAATTTCTATTGCGGTCTGGTATCCTAAACGGTTTCCTCTTCTTTAGCCATGATGCTTTCTGCTTTTTCGGGTTCTGTCCTTTTTCCCCTCGCTGTGCTTTATCTTGAAAACGTCCTCTGTGCCCCGGGCTTATGCTGCTGATTATTGTACCGTTCGCTCTCACTTCATAGGAGCTGTAGTTGCCCCTGTGTGTATGTGTATATATATATATATATATATGTATATATATATATATATTTGGCTGATACATTAAATAAAGGATACCCAGGGATCGCACAGAATATATCTTTGGGGGGAGAAAGACCATACCTGCTTTTCTCTTTATTTAGCATGATCTCTTCCAAAGACACCATTAAGCAGGGGTTGGGAGAGCAAGCATTGAGGAGAAAGCCACCTCCCCATACAAATAAACAACACAAATGCAGTTCATCCCTTTTTATTGGGTGCATGTGGGTATGACTTGATATACAAATTACACAACTTAACCCCAGCACTCCAACATATAGCCCCCTAGTGGAACCTTTATTTGCACAACTGAACTGTAACTACAACTACTAGGCCTGCACTCAGGACTTATAAAAATCATAATATTTATTATAATAATAAATAATAAGTCCTGAGAGTGCGGACCTTTTTGTAGTAGTTATGGATAATTTACTGGCACTGCGCCCAGGCAAATTCAAGCAACTTCAAGAGTGCTGGCAACTGTTGGACATGTGTGTGTGTGTATATGTATGTATGTATGTATGTGTATATATATATATATATATATATATATATATTATATTCATTCTAACAAAATAACTGGCTTTTGCAAAAATCCTGCATGTAGAGAGGCATGATGGCTGGTGAGTTTAAAAGAGTGAGTTAATACATCTTCTAGGCAAAAGGAGCCTCCCTATAAGCTATATTGGATCTAACTGTCAATAATTATCTGACACCCAACTCCTGAGCGAGGAATAGTGAATATAAACTTGATCATTTCAAAAACAGTACAGAATTTTTAATTGATTGTGTTTGGAATGTTTCCTATTTCAGTATGATGAAACGTATAAAATTTTCAATATTGCGTTAGTTCCCCTAACTATCAGGTCTTCAACACCATTCGGGGAACATGAGGCAAAATGTCTACCTACTGGAGACCCTTCATCCTTTTTTATAATGGCCCTTATGTGTTCTCGTATCCTTTCCATCAGACAAATGTAGTGCTTCCTACAACACCCGCTTTCTAAGAGGTACACAACCCATTTAAAATCTCTTGCACGTGGATGTTGTAGGAAGCCAAATGTGGGTCGTATTATGTTGGACGTGTTGCATCTGCAGCAATAAATCTGGTTTTAACCAGACTGCCGTCCAATCAAATGATTTTTGCTTTATTGCTACAGTGGAGACTCTGTGGACTGAGCACCTGGCTTTTAGGACCAGCTTTGAACAAGGGGGGGGGGGGGGGGGGGGGGGGGGCTTGGAGTGGTCTTTTTCATCTGTTTGCAGCTAGTCATTGCTTGATACTTAGGTTACTTAAGATTTTAAGAAATTCATATATGTTTTCACAGATCCCCTTTAAGGATTCAACACATCCACATATTAACCGCACAGAAATATTGTTTACAGTTTACTAGTCTTAAAGCAATGATATATATAGGGCTGATGTGAGTTTTTACTTTTCAGAATGAAACCCCTATGAAGTGCACATGGCAGGCTCACTTATACATTTGATTGACCGTGTGTTTCTTCTTTACACTTTTTGTAAAGGATCATTTTCTAGAAGACCCAGTGCAAATGGCAATGATCATCAGTAACTGTTTAAGAGAAGAAGGCAAAATATTATGCAATGCCCGTGCGTCTAACAAGGTAATTTATTAAATGTATTAAAACATTCAGGCTGTAGTGTTGATTCCTTATGTCCATGTACTTGGTTGCATAAATTCTCATTGACGGGAAAACATAAATATAGCTACTTGTGGCCAATTAAACAGCACAAGGAGCAGAGGTTGGCTAACCCTGGCCTTACCACTTGCCTTTGGGCCTTCCTATCCACCCCTCTTGGATCCAGCATTGTCTAACACAAGCAGCACTCCACTCTGAAAAATAATGCAGAGGCATCCAGGTACTTACACAATGCATCACAAAAGGCAGGTTGTAGCACAGTGTTGTGAAAATATTTAAAACATATAATTGGCTGCTGCACAAATGCATATGATCACTTTGTCATTGCAACACTTGATCCTACAACACATGGACCTGCATAATTAGAGAGCCAATTAATGTTCATGTCTGTGTCCTTAACCGCAACTGGATCTTCTGCCTGGTGCAGATCAGTTACTAAAAAATGCTTTTATTAATCTGAAGCTCCAGTGGAGGATTAGCTGCTGCACAAAGTCCTATTGTCACATGTTCTCATTTTTGCTGCATTGCACTTGCACATATATCCCAGTAAAGACATAATAATTGATTTAATTTATCATTTTACCATAGGTCATTTACTTTATTTCATATGGAAGCTTTGTTAGCATAGCTTTATATGTTTGTGCCAGCTCCTTGTGACTATTGGCCATAAGTCATCTGATTTACCTTTTGTACTGGAAGTTTAATGTATACAGCCATTTGTTGCACAACCCTGTGAAATATGTTGGTGCTAGCTACATAGAGATATAAGTGCTATATGGATTATCATTATAATGTTAACTGGCCTTTTTGAAATAATATTTAAACTGTGTCATTTATATGAATTATCATTATAATGCTAACTGGCCTTTTTGAAATAGTATTGAAACTGTGTCATTTAAACTCTTTGCAGAACCAAGTTGGCAGCACACAAACAACAGTAATGCTTGACAAGCAGAAGGAGCTGGATAAGAAAGTTACAGATGTCCGGAACAGAGCTAATGTAAGTAATTTTTTCATCTTTTCATCTTCAAAAAAAAAAAAAAAAAGCTTAGATCAAGGTTATGTCCACTGAAATAGTAGCCATTTAAAGGGGTGGTTCACCTTCAAGTTAACTTTTAGTATATTGTAGCAGGGCCAATTCTAAGAAACTTTTCAACTGGTCTTCATTATATTTATTTTTCATAGTTTTTTAATGATTTGCAATTTTATTCTCTTTCTTTGCACCTTTCAAATGGGGGTCACTGACACCATCTAAAAACAAATGCTCTGTAAGGCTACACATGTATTGTTACTGCAACTATTTATTAGTTATCATTCTATTCAGTCCCTCTCCTATTCATATTCCAGTCTCTTATTAAAATCAATGCAGGGTTGCTAGGGTAATTTGTACCCTTGAAACCAAATTGCTGACACTACAAACTAGAGAGCTGCTGAATAAAAAGCTAAATAACTATAAAACCACAAACAATAAAAAATGAAAACCAACTGCAAATTGTCTCAGAATATCACTCTCTACATTATACTAAGGGCTAGGCCAGACGGGGAGATTCGGGGGCATTTTGTCGCCTGGCGACTTCTCGCCGCGACTTGTAGCCCCCGAACCTCCCCGAATAGCCACTGGCGAGGCAATTTGGAGCAATTTTAAAAAGCGCGCCGCTCCGTGTGGATACGCGCCTGCGTTTTCAAGCAACGCCGGTGCGCTTAGGTAAGTGGCTGTTCGGGGAGGTTCGGGGGCTACAAGTCGCGGCGAGAAGTCGCCAGCCGATAAAATGCCCCCGAATCTCCCCGTCTGGCCTTAGCCTAAAAGTTAACTCCAAAGTGAACAACCCCTTTAAGAATGCATTTTTTTTGGATCCTAAAAGTAGAAGCCAGCCAGTGATGCATGGATGTATTCAGAGTTATATATAACAAGTACATAGTGTGTTTTTTCAAAATATGATTGGGGCTTAGGAATTATGAGTAACCTAAATCGGTTTGTTTCTACTTTTATTGGTCTTATTATTAATACAGACATCAGATCAAAGTGTGTATAGGGTTAATTATGTGCCTGCCTTAAAATAGAATTGTTTCTATTGATAAATGGGCTTGCCATAGTGTGACTTAGGGGCATGTTTTGTTTCATTGGAGATAACTATCTGGAGAGATTTCTGGAGATATTGCCCATAGCAACCAATCAGATCTTTGCTTTTTTTTCTAATTTATAGGTTGCTGTTTAAATGTATTTGCTGATTGGTTGCAACGGGCAACATCTCTAGAAATTTCTCCAGATATTTATCTCCAATGTTAGTAAAAATGCCGCCCTTGTTACTTTGAGTTGAAAAAAAAACAAAAGTCCATCACCTGTGCCTAATACTATGCCACTTTATACATTAGTAAACATTCTCTGGAGAGAGTGCACAGACGTGCAACTAAACTGGTTAGAGGGAGGGAAGACTTAAATTATGTGGATAGACTGTCCAGGATGGCGTTGTTTTCTCTGGAAAAAAGGCGCTTGCGAGGGGACATGATTACACTTTACAAATACATTAGAGGACATTATAGTCAAATATCAGGGACCTTTTTACCTATAAAGAGTCTCACCATAACAAGAGGCCACCCCTTCAGACTTTTCAAATGCTAATCGAATAGTTTTAGGCTACACTTTTCTTCAATCTTCGATCATTCGAATGAATTATTCGATCATCAGGGCTTAGCCTCAGAAGCCTATGGGAGGGTTCCCATAGGCTTCTATTACAATTCGGTAGGTTCAATCTGGCGAAGTAGGCAGTCGAATAATTTTAAAATTTTAAGGCCTTCAGTGATCGCATATTTGATCATTCGAAGCTATTCGATCATTCGATCGTTCGCTATTCAGTGATCGAATAAGCCAAATTTGCATATTCGACCAATCGAATAAATCCTACGATCGTTATTCGATCAATACATCCTTTCCATATACCTGCAACTGATATACACTGCTTCTTACTGTTTATTCTGGTAACAATACATCCTTTCCATATACCTGCAACTGATATACACTGCTTCTTACTGTTTATTCTGGTAACAATACATCCTTTCCATATACCTGCAACTGATATACACTGCTTCTTACTGTTTATTCTGGTAACAATACATCCTTTCCATACACCTGCAACCTCTCTAGTCCATAATGAACACTACTGCTACGCTTATACACCTCAGCAACCGCTCTTCCTCTGCCATACCATTCTGCCATACCATTCTGCCAATCCCTGCACTGGCTTCCACTCCCCTTCAGATTTAAATTCAAATTAATGACCCTGACATTCAAAGCATTTCATAACTCTGCCCCTCCCTACATCTCTGAACTAATCTCCATATACTCACCCAACCGCTTACTATGCTCCTCTACTGACCTGCTACTCAACTCTTCTCTCATTACCTCCTCACATGCTCGCATTCAAGACTTTACAAGAGCTGCACCCCTCCTCTGGAATTCTCTCCCACGGTCTGCCCGACTTTCTCCCAATCTTTCAAGAAATCTCTTAAAACCCAATTTTTTAGAGAAGCCTACCCTCACTGTTAACTACCCAATGCAATACTGCTTACATTACTACGTCTCTCACCCACTTTACTCTGATCTTGCCCACTCCCACATCTCTCACCCACTTTACTCTGTTCTTGCCCACTCCCACACCTTGTGTATCATTCCCTTTAGCTTTTTCTGTACAGGGCCTTCCTCACCTCCTGTACCAGTATTTATTGTTATGTATGTAACTCCATATTTATTGTGATGTATGTAACTCCTTATGTTCTATGTATGTAATTCGTGTGATTCAGTTGTATAATCACAATCACTTTACAGCGCTACGAAATAAGTTGGCGCTATAGAAATACATGTTAATAATAATAATAATTGGAGATTGGAAATTGGAAATTCAATCCAGTTACTGGTGTAGACATGACTGTGCTTACTAACACATTTCATTTAGCTAACACACTAGGTGAACTGAAGGCACATCTCATCTCATTTCATATATGCTTTGCATTTTGACTCCTAGGAAGTAGAGCAAGATGTCAAGATTTTAGAAGACCTACAAGATGAATATGACTTCAAATATAAAACGGTGCAAAGCAGGGGTAAGACTTTTAAAATCGTTTTGTAGAATTTGCACAGTGAAAGAACATTTTAGCAGCTGTATCTTGGTTGAATTTATTTACAAATTTGGATGGCAGTGGTTGGCATAAAGCTGCCATCAGCAAATATTTATTTTCTTTTTAGAAAGGGACAAACCTCTTTATGATCAGTAACACCAAAAAATGAAATAGTTTTAAAGTAATAACAATATAATGCAGTGTTGCCCTGCACTGGTAAAACTGCAGTGTTTTCTTCAGAAAAACTACTATAGTTTGTATAAATGAGCTGTTGTGTAGCCATGGGGGCAACTAGTCAAAGGAAAAAAGTTACACAGCAGATAAGCTCTGTAGTACATAATATTATCTGTTATCCATTACCTATCCTGTGCCATATAGCCATTTTTCAATTTCTGCCATTGCTACTTAGCAGCTTGTTTATATGAACTATAGTAGTGTTTTGCAAGCAAACACATCAGTTTTAACAGCGCAGGGCAACACTACATGATATTTTCATTACTTTAAAACACTTTCTTTTTTTGGTGTTACTGTACCTTTAAAGGGGAAACTAATGCTGTATTAAAAAAAATGTCTTAAAACAATCAATGAAAAATTCTGAACCATTTCTGAAATATTCAAGTTACTCTTCATTATCCCCTTCTTGGCATCTGTTTTATCATTCTCTCTTCATGCAGAAGTTTGGCATCTGATTTTGAATGACAATCTTTTAAATCTTTTGCCTAGAATGTGTATCAGAAATCACCAGACTTTATGCCTCTCTACATGCAGAATTTGTGCCAAAGTCATTATGTCAAATCTATTATTTAAGTGAGCTCAAATACATCTGCTAGGAAAGGGAGACTAGCCCATAGGATATATTGGATCTGACTGACAATGAAAATCTGACACTCGACTCTGCATGAAGACAGAATGAAGGGAAACCGATGCTGAGAGAGGTATAGTGAAGATAAACTTGATTATTTCAGAAATGGTCAGAAGTTTGAATTGATTATACAGTAGAACCCCCATTTTACGTTTTTTAGGGGACCAGAAAAAAATGGTGTAAAATGAGGGAAAACTTAAAATCAGGGAAATGTATTATGCATAATATATAGGTGGGACCACAAAACAACAATGTAAAATGAGGGAAAACTTAAAATCAGGGGATGTAAAATGGGGGTTCTACTGTATTTAGAAAGTTTTGTATTTCAGTATGATGAAGCCTATATTACATTTTTATTTTCGCCATATTTCCCCCTTTAAGGAAGTATTGGGAACATTGGGTGAAAGTTACTGAATCAAACAAACCTTTACGAGTGCAGTGCAGCTTCTGTATCTGACAATTCAGCAATAACAATGGCTGTTGTTTGGGTGCCTTCAAAGGTGCATGGTCAAAAATTTCTGGTTGAATATAACGCTTCCTGTAGGGAAAAATATACTTGTGATTTTTCTATTTTTTCTTCTTTTCTGTAATACAGATAGTATCAGTAATATCATGCTTATGACTGAAAATTCTAGATTCTATTTCCCCAAAGAACAACTGCAAGGTGATTAGGCATAAAACCACAAAAACACATCTAGTATTTCAGGCATCAAAAATTATGGAACAAACAATAAGAATATTACACACTTGTTTTAAAGGACAAGGAAAGTAGGTGGCATGGCCAGCAAGCGGTTCCTATTTGCCTGACATCCCCCAGTGATTATGATTGCTAACCTTGGGTACTGTAATGTTATCTTCTTTGCTGGAAATGCATTAGCCCAGGGTATTTTCCTCTGTGCCATCTTTTTCCCATTTGTATCTCTTCTGTTCGCATCAAAGAGTCTGCAGACACTTGCTTAGTTTGGACTAGTCAGGAATCTGCTTAAACTGTGCATGGACCTGCAGGCTACAATTCATGCCAGTTGATGGGGGGGGGGCTGTTGCATCTTGTGGGGTTTAGTTCTTTAAGCAAAGAGGGCACCTTCCTGCTAGCCAAGGTTAAAGTGGAACTATCGCAAAAATGAAAATGTAATATAATATAAGCTTCATCATACTGAAATAAGAAACTTTCTAAATACAATTAAATATTCTGCATAGTTTCCGAAGTAATCAAGTTTATGTTCACTATCCCTCTTAGCATCTGTTTCTCTTCATTCTCTCTTCATACAGCAGTTGGGTGTCCGTTATGCATTGACAGTTAGATCCAATATATCTTATAGGGGTGGGGGGTCCTTTCCTAGCAGATGTATTAGAGCTCACTCAAATAACTGATTCCAGTACAAACAAAATCTAACAAATGAACTGCTTTTTGTACAAATTCTGCATGTATAGAGACATGATGTCTGGTGAGTTTAATAGAGTGAACTCTAATACAACCTATAGATAAAGGGAGTCCCCCTATAAGATCTGTTGAAAATAACTGTCCATGATTATCTGACATCCAGCTGCTGCATGAAGAGAAACAGATGCTGAGAGAGGAACAGTGAAGATAAACTTGTTTTTTTTCCCAGAAACTGTACATAATATTTAATTGATTGCATTTTGAAAGTTTCTTATTTCAGTTTGCTGAAAATTGTATAACATTTTCTTTTTTTGCGATAGTTCCCCTTTAATGATCGTAGTCCCGGGAGAGTCTCTGTGTAAGGGTCCCTCCAGTGATTTTTTTTTTTCCCAACAATATTTTTATTGCTTTTATAAACATGTTATGCAGTGATGTATCTTGTCTACTTTAGCTAATTGTATTACATGTAGATTTTTCATTCTGGTATGACATTATTTTAAGTAAATCCCATTAACTGATGAAACAAAGATCAAAACAAATTTTACAAACATGGCACCATTGTGGTTCCCTCCAGTGATTTTAACTTTTATT
Source organism: Xenopus borealis (assembly GCA_024363595.1). Taxonomy (NCBI): domain Eukaryota; kingdom Metazoa; phylum Chordata; class Amphibia; order Anura; family Pipidae; genus Xenopus; species Xenopus borealis. The sequence goes on along the minus strand of CM044447.1, from coordinate 92,755,594 downwards.
GGGGCGTAGGAATTTTAAAAAGGGGGAAATATTCAGGGAGATGCAGGGATCTCAAAGATTAAATCATTCTTCATATCCTGCCTTCCTGCAAGTGTAACGTGTGTCTTCAATAGTATTTATTTGATATGAAATGCTACAGTGAGGCAGGATCAGCCTGTGTGACCAGATGCTTTTTCTTAAAGGATACGTAAACCTTTAAAATAAGTGAATGTGAAATTGATGAGAGTGCTATTCTAAGTACTTTTGTCATTTACATACATTCTTTTTTTTTTTTTTTATTCCAAGATATTAAGGGATACATGTACTGTTAATATGAATTAATTTTCTTCCAACAGCACCACCTGCTGGTCAGTTTCCCACTAGACACTTATTTTAAAGGTTATATGACTATGAAGATTTTGATTCATCCAGGTCATACAGTGTTTTAGAATTACTGTACTTACATTAGATATTTTAAAGGTTAGTTATCCTTTAAGAAAAGCAACCATTGAAGGAGGTGCTCGCCTATAAAAACAAGAATACAAATTATATATTAGGGTGACCATATGGAGTTTACCTTGTGTTGTGCTGTAGCATTTTTTTTCATAAACTTTTGACCAAAACCCCATTTTAAAAAGGTAATAGCAGGGAATATGTTGGAGCGTTCTATCAACTCCATAGTATTTGTGCACTAGAAATTACCAAAAGTTGATTTCTTGTGTTATGCGCTGATAATCATTTGAAATTATTAACTGTTCATTTTTTTCACACAATAGAAAATGAGCACAATGGCCTGGCACAAAATGAACTAAAGAAAGAAAAAATGTTGTTAAGCAATATGCATATTGGCGTTCTTCTGAAAAGAAAGGTTTGTCTGCACATATGTTACAGTGGACTTTAAATTAACGCAAAACACATTGCACATGCCTAACTCCAATCATATAAAACTATAATCATTTTAAGTCTTGCATTCTTATTCCACCCAGTTAGTAAGGAGGGACAGAATTTGGAAGCCTTGGGAGTGCATACATTGACCCCATCCATCCTAAAACTTGTAAAAATAAAAACGTTACTCCATAAAGAATAAACATGCCACAAGCGCTGCCTATGTCAGCCAGCATCTTTGCCTTTAAGGGATTCTGTCACTCTACTATTTTGTAAGGTATAATACTGGTGTGGTGGCAGCCATCTCAGTGCATTTTGCCTGTTCCTGAGATTTGAGAAAGAGATGGCACTTCAGGATGGATCTGTTTTAAGAACGTTATTGTTTCTCCCACTGTATTATACCACAACATGGGTTGTGTCAGGAAAAAAATGCAGGGGTTTTCCTGCATTGGTGCTATTCCCATGTCTATCACTAGGTGGAAGCAATTTTGCAACACAAACAAATTGTTCAGCAGAAGTGTCATAGCTGCTATCTTGTTATTATTCTGCTGATTGGCTGCTGATGGGCTGCTGGGGGGGATATCATTCCAACTTGCATTGTAGCAGTAAAAAGTGACTGAAGTTTATCAGAGCACAAGTCACATGAAATGAGGGCTCCTGGGAATATGAAATATGGAAAATTGTTATAAAAATGGATTTCAGTGCCAAATTCTGCTAGAGCTGTGCTATTAATGAGCCCTCGCTCATTAGGTTCCTAAACGACAAAATTGAAAAACGTTTCACCCCCTACTGAATTCCAGTAAAGGTTAGAAGGAGATGAGGTGTAACCCTAACCCCCAAGTCCAGGGATCAAAGCCTGTAGTGCACAACTACAAAATAGAGTTGTGTTTCTCTAATATGTATAAATAAATAAGCTGTATTTGTTTTTTCTCTAGGCAATTATTCACAAAATAGCAGAGTTACTAAATGTAACAGATCACACACAAAGTGCTCTAATTAATGAAGAGTTGGTTGAGTGGAAGCACAGACAACAGATAGCATGCATTGGAGGCCCGCCTAATGCTTGTCTTGATCAGCTACAGAGCTGGTAAGCCTTTAAAAAAAAAAAATAATAATATTCACAGTAATTAAATTACCAACTGCTGATTCTTTCTGCTACTCTCCTGATGAGATGTAAGGTCTGGCAGTTGCTGCAGTCTTCAGAAGAGCTCAAGTCAATCTGAGCTCAACTTTATCTATTCTGTTAAGAGAGGGAGGTTAGGTTGTATTTATAGCATGCCAGAATGAATTTACTTTAAAGGATTTACATAAAGCTTTCCAAAGTGGGGAAGTAAATTACACAGCCCAATCAAATACTGTTGTATCAGGCATACCACGGAGACAGATAACTTCTTTGATTAAAGCATTCCACAGTTCTTGCAGTAGTGGGTAGTCCAAGAAGAGAAACAAAATGTGCAATTTTGGGAATTCTATCTGCAACCAGTATGGTAGCAGTTTAATCATGAGATAAGATGAGATGGTCCTCAAGAAGAAGAGGGAACAAGCAATGGATAGAGAAGTTTATTATATTGCATAAACACTGCCCTAGAGACATCTGGCCTCTATAACTATCTTTCAGCTAAATGTATAGTCTTTTTGATGCCAGGTTGGCTAGCAAGTCTGGAATTGTAAAAGGGCTTATAGATGGATCCTAGTGGAGCAAAAGGAGAATGGAGTAGAAGTTTCATAAAAAATAGAAGATTCATGTTTTGTTTAGTGAATTATGTAAACATGAGTTAAAATGTGTTTCTGAGGATGCTGTTCCATGGAGAAAATGTGTAAGAGCACATAAGTTTAAAGAACATTAACCACTTTGCCTGCCTGGGTCTCTTAGCCAAGTGCAAGTACTGTTATTATTCCCAGAAGTCCTGGTTAAGCTGCGGCTACCCTTCACTTTCTCATCTACTGATGCACCATTTATATTATTCATGTGTATGTATGTAATATGTATTAAACAGACTATATGAGAAAAACCCCAGCCTACACTAATTTAGCAGCAGACAACTTTCTGCATTATGGTCTATTTAAACCAACCACTTACCAGCTGACCGTCAGGAGTGGTATAATTGAAATCAGCCAAAGTTAAAAAAAAAAAAAACAAATCTGGAAATATGTGACCAACTTTAAGTTTTGGATTCAGCTTCAAAGCCAATTTGTGTATTAGGGCAATAATACGATTCCCACGGCTCTGAAAAGAGAATACTAAGCATTGCCTATGCTAAAACACTGTGTATTGTTTGGTGAATGACTGCCATCTTGGATTCTTTTGCAACTACATATCAACTAAAGTACAGCTTTTTTTATATTAAACATTATTTTAGGGTAATGCTTGATTGTTTCCATGTTAAAACCACTACTGGCAAAGTGCAGTCAAATGCTGTATTTTCTTAGTTTAGATGAACTTAGTTTAGATTTACTTTCTACAGTGTCCTTATCACAGTAATGTGTTTTACTGCACTTTCCATTGGGTTTATTCTTTGAATTGTATTAAATATTGTTTTGAATTTATCTTGCAATACCATTGCCTTTGCAGGTTTACCACTATTGCTAAAAGTTTACTGCAAGTGCGCCAGCAGCTAAAGAAGTTAGAGGAACTAGAACAAAAGCTCACGTATGATGGTGACCCCATTACATGTAACAAGCAAGCCCTCCAAGAACGGACACAGAGTCTATTTAAACAGCTCTTGCAAAGGTACATTGCTTTTCTATGAGGACAGAGTAATTGATATGTATACTTTGATACAGTCTCACTACACCATGCATTAACAAATGAGAAATTTTGTAAGTGACTATAAACCATAACATGATGGATATTACATTTATATAGACTGATAACTGCTCTATTTTGTTCTCCTTCTTTATGATGCAGCTCATTTGTGGTTGAACGACAGCCTTGCATGCCTACACATCCTCAGAGGCCATTGGTTTTAAAGACTGGAGTCCAGTTCACAGTAAAGTTGAGGTAATGTTGAACAATTATCTGTCTTACTAACCACACGGTAAATAAATTGGTAATGCCAGGAATACAAGAAAACCCTGTAGAAGAAATATAATTCTCTTTCTGAGCCACAATAATGTAATAATAACGTAAAGGTGACCTATTTAGTAGTATGTAACACCTTTAAGTAGCAGTGGAACTAACTACCAGTTCTGCCCAGCCAATAATAATTTAAAAATATAAAAATAATGATGATCCCATGTTCTTTGTAAATGTATTTAGTCTTGAAAACACACACACTCTTGCACACGCATATTAGTGGGTTTAAAGGAGAAAGAAAGCTACAGAGGCATTTATTGAAAAAAAAAATTTCTTTTTTACTTTTCAGAGTCTTGGTGAAACTACAAGAACTGAATTACCAGTTAAAAGTTAAAGCCTTGTTTGATAAGTAAGTATTTAAATAGAATAATGGGACAAGTATTTAAATGGAAAAAGTCCACGTTTGTTTTTTCGTAGTGTAAATCAAAGAATAAATATTTTTATTCTTCTTCTTTATGCTCCTTCACATCAGTCCCTGCCACAGTGGAGTTTATAACCTAAGGTCACTATCACGTTAACACAAACTAAGGTCGGTTTTATCAGGAACCAGTTAACATTCCTGTATGTTTTTCACACTCTCTAGCCTTTGTTTTCCAATCATGAATTAAACCGATTCTACACAGGTATTAGATAGGCTTATCCAATCACCATGCAGCTCTACCAGGAAACTACCAATAGTTTACAACAGGGTGTCCAAACTTTTGGCTTCGAGGGCCACATTGGAAGAAAAATTGCCTGGGGGCCACACATAAAATACAAAAAACACTTTTGATTTGTAAAAGTAAAGAAAATACAAAAAAAAGAAAACTACAATAGCAGTTGGATAACCAGATGGAGATATACACTGGAATAAGGGACACCTGGATATTAAATTAATATTAAAGACTTATTATTATATTAATATTACTAACTGGGCAATGGGCAGAGTCCCCCCCTCCTATATCCTTTGCAACATGACGTTTTCTTGGAAACACAGTGTGTCAAGCTGGGCCGCATTTGGCCCTCAGGCCGCAGTTTAGAAGCTGGGGAGTGAAAAGACGCGTAGAAGAAGCTCTAACCTCCCCACACGATTCTACAGCTTCCTGAGAGCAGTGGGGGCCCGGCTACAGAGTGAGTTCAGTGAATGGGTCCCCCCAAAAATCATGGGGCCCGGGCAGGACTGGACTGAGAATCAAAATAGGCCCTGGCATTTCAGGTACACAGAGGCCCAATCAGCCCACATAGAGGCCCAAACAGTCCCCACCAGCCCACTAAATACTGACTTTCTATGGGACCTTATAGCAGCCCATCTGGCATTTGCCCTAACCCACATATTGCCAGTCCGGGCCTGGGCCCGGGATAACTGTCCCCCTAGTCTCCCCTGATGGTGACCTGGCTTATACCATAAACTCATTTAACTTGCCTCATCATTAGCTTTAGGTGGTGTAAAGCAGCAGGGGGCAGGAAATAAAGACTATATACCACAGAATATACAGCACAGCACAAAAAAAAAAAAAAGGAATCTCTCATCATTTTAGGGTGTAATTTTTATTTCTAAATGACACTGTTTACACTGCAAATAATTCACTCTATCATATAAATTTTAATTCCTGAACTTACAAGTATTTTTTTTTTTTTTTTAGTTTAGTAATATTGGCATGTAAGCCATCTCATGGTATTTTGCCTGTTCATGTGCTTTTAGAAAGAGCCAGTGCTGCACTATGGAAATGCTTTCCTACAGGCTGTTGTTTCTCCTACTCCATGTAACTGGATGGGGTCGCAGCAGGACATTGGTTATACTATTAAGTGCTGTTCTTTTATCTACCAGGGAGCTGTTATCTGGTTACCTTCCCAATGTTCTGTTGTAAGGCTGCTTGGGGGGGAAGGGAGGTGAGCGATATCACTCCAACTTGCAGTACAGTAGTAAAGAGTGACTGAAGTTTATCAGAGCACAAGTCACATGACTGGGGGCACCTGTGAAACTGACTATGTCTAGCCCCATGTCAGATTTCAAAATTAATTATAAAAAATCCGTTTGCACTTTTGAAAAACAGATTTTGGTGCAAGAGTCTGTTGGAGCAGCACTATTAACTGATGTGTTTTGAAAAAAACACGTTTCCCCATGACAGTATCCCTTTAAGTATTTTGGTGAGGGGAAAATGTAAAAGAATATATAGTTAGAATCAGGGCTGGATTAACCTAGCGGGCACCCCTAGGCCTGCTGATGTTTGTCGCCCCTGTCCCATCCCTTTTATTTGCTCAAATTTTCATCAGGATGGAGCAATGGCAATTGGTACATGGGAAATTTTAATTTCTGAACCAATGTGGGTGTGGTTGGGCAGCATGCTGCTCCCTAAAATGCTGCCGCAATTTGACTCTCACCTCAAACTACTGGCCTGATTTTACTGTATCTGCTGTTTTATTCACTTATCAATAAATCATCTTTCTTCACACTAACGTAGCTTCTTGTTTTTTCATTAAAGGGATCCTGTCATGGGAAAAATGTTTTTTCAAAATGCATCAGTTAATAGTGCTGCTCCAGCAGAATTCTGCACTGAAATCCATTTCTCAAAAGACCAAACAGATTTTTTTATATTTCATTTTGAAATCTGACATGGGGCTAGACATATTGTGAATTTCCCAGCTGCCCCAAGTCATGTGACTTGTGCGCTGATAAATTTCAATCACTCTTTACTGCTGTACTGCAAGTTGGAGTGATATCCCCCCTCTCCTTCCCCCCCCCAGCAGCGTAACAACAGAACAATGGGAAGGTAACCAGATAACAGCTCCCTAACACAAGATAACAGTTGCCTGGTAGATCTAAGAACAGAACTCAATAGTAAAAACCCATGTCTCACTGCGTTCCATTCAGTTACATTGAGAAGAAAAAACAACAGCCTGCCAGAAAGTAGTGCTGGCACAAGTCACATGACCAGGGGCAGCTGGGAAACTGACAAAATGTCTAGCCCCATGTCAGATTTTAAAACTGAATATAAACAAATCTGTTTGAGAAATGGATTTCAGTGCAGAAGTCTACTGGAGCAGCACTATTAACTGATGTGTTTTGAAAAAAACATGTTTTCCCATGACAGTATCCCTTTAAGCACTAATATGTATGACCCTGGTTATACAGCACATAGCTTCCTACCTTTCAGTCACTTACCTGTGGACTTACCTGACTGGTATTTTACCGGCCTGGCCGGTAAAAATGATGGCTGATCCCAATGTTATTAATAGGGAAAGGTAAAATATAGGAAGACCGGTATTTTTTTCCAGAAAAGGTGGCAACCCTACCTGTCCGTAGCATCAGGAGTATTTATGACTGACCAGTTGTAGCTAAACAATAGAAAATAGCCAGTACAAAGGTACAAGTTGATATAGTTTGTCACAAATACCATACTTCTGTTGTAAAAAAAATGTTCAGACTGATCATTTTTGTCTCTCTCTCTCCAGAGATGTAAATGACAAGAACATAGTAAAAGGGTAAGCAATTTCTCACTTTTGCTTTTTTTCTCTATTCCTGGATACCAGGCATGCAAAATACATTTGTTAAAAAAGTCCACTTATTTGCTGTTTAGTAATTGAATTTGTCTCTCTTAGTAACAGTTGTTTATGAGAGACCTCTGTGATAAAGAAACTGAGGGTAGCTACACTAAGCTATGCATAAGCCTTTTTAATTTTACCTTCTTGTATACTTTACAGGTTTCGTAAATTTAACATATTAGGAACACACACCAAAGTAATGAACATGGAAGAATCTACAAATGGCAGCTTAGCAGCGGAATTTAGACATCTGGTAACTATTTCATTACTACCTTTGACTTTCAAGCAGTCTTTAGGAGGAACTGTTAGTAACAATGTAGTGAGTAACAATGTAGTGAGAGAGAGAGAGCATTCTTTCTCGGCCAACATAGTTGCATTATGAATAGGATTACATTAATTAGTCATTTATATTGTTGCCTAAAATGTTGAGTCTAATCTAATACAGTACACAGAACGGTAAAAACAAACACTATTTTAAGACACACATTTGTCTAAGTTGAATTTAATAAGTAAATGTATGTTTCAGCTTATACACAAATTCAACTTAAGAAGAAACTTACAGACCCTATGTCGTATGTAACCCTGCCTGTACATGATTTATGCAATGTATATTCTAGGCACCTATATTTGTAATGTAATATATTTTACCATAATATACGTCAAGTACAAGGAAACTTTCATTTATCTAGAAAGAAGGGTTTATAGAAACGTAGCATGAAGAAGCCTCCCAGTACATGTTAAAGGCAGTGCAGTTAGTACCTGAGACATAAGTCAACATACACAATCTACTGATAATATATGAGCCTGTGATTTATCATACCTTGTGTGAGCAAATTGTGACTTACATGTCATAATCTGTTTCTGAATCTTACAAACAACATTAGAATATGAATGAATGCCTATCAATCAATCAAAGTCAAATTATATGATCTCTTGCAGGCGTTCAGACAACACAATGTTGTAATGTAACTAACTAAAACAGAATTAAATGAAGTGTATACCTATAAACTAACTATGGTCAGGTGATCCCACTGGTGTCTAATAAAAGGGCAACCAAGATTGGGAGTTTTACTTTGAAAGCAGCAAGTAAGTCGCAGGTAAAACTTCGTCCCTTTGTAAAATGTATAATGAAGCAATAGAATTCTTAATGAATCAGATGCAATTTGACAGTAGGACTGGCCAGATATGGGATGACTTTGACATAGTTGGCCAGCTTAAATATATTGCAATATATGGACAAACAATCCCTGTTGTTTGAAGGGTAAGGCATTTTTTAGTAGCTGTATGGACAGAATGTCTTAAATATATTGTATTGTATTTGTCTGCAAACTAACTGAGGTTATTTTTAAATAAAGTGAAAGCATACAAACTTGCCTAGTATTTCTGCACAAAATCACATCAACATTGAACAAGCCCCAGAATATGTTATTATTGGAATGTAATTTCACACTAACCGTAATGGGGCAATTTCCCGTGAACCATTATTTCAAAAGACGTTGCTATAATGTAACATAAATTATTTTACTATCTTTTTAGCAACTAAAAGAGCAGAAGAATGCAGGAAGCAGAACTAATGAGGTAAAGTGTGTAAAATCCACATGCTGGATGGAAATAATTTTCCTTCATAGATTTGTGTCATGAGCACAATGTCTTCCCCAACTTGTTTTGTCGAAAATCCCCCGCTCCAAGTATCCAAACTGCATTACTAGCAACAAACCTTAGCTAAAAATGCCTATGAGGTGCTGTAGCAAAAGCTTTGCCAAAATGTAAGTAGCTCACATCTGGTGTAGAAAGATTGGTGAATTGATAATTTGGTGCCCCTATTAAAAATGGGATCTCAGGCTGAAAATTATGGGCCGGTTAGTTGGACTTCAGAGCTAGGAAAGCTTTGGCAGGTGTAATAAGGCATAAAATACTCTATTACATTGCAAATCACAGTGTTGTGCATTTGTGCCAGAATGGTTGTATGGGTAATAGAACTTTCCAGCCTAATCCAATTGCTTTCTATGTGGAGATGGGCAAAAACTAGACTAGGAGGTGGCAATGGCTCTGGTTAGACTTTGCTAACGCATTTTATACTGTGCCAAACCGAAGGTTGCTGATTAAATCAAGGGATATTGGCCTGTGTTGTTAGTGGAGTACCATAGGGATCTGCCCATGGCCCTTTGCTTTTTAACTTATTAATGACCTTAAGGTAGGGATTAAAACCGGCAGCTTTATTTTTGTTAAAGATACTAAATTGTATGAAACTATAAGATTCCTAAAGTATGCTGCCACTTGGCAGATTGATTGGACAAAGTTGGAGAACTGGGCAACAAACTTTCAAAAGAGGGTTATGGTTTGGTAGAAAAACATAAATGCAAGTTATGGATTTGGAGATTTTTGTGGATAACCAGCTGTGCACCTCTGTGCTATTCAGTCTCAATACTGTCTTGCAGGAAAAAAACCTGCATTAACTCAAGAGATGATAACATTATTTTGCCTTTTTATAGTAACATCCAATGCTTTAGTTATTCTGTGCCTTTTTAACTGTAACAAACCTGTCCTCATTTACCTCAACTGCCCAATTTCCACAAGTCTATTTAATTGGCTGCTCAATGAACAATCTATCCTTACCTGTAGTCCCTTTACATCAGTCATCCCCAACCAGTAGCTCGCGAGCAACATCCAAGGCTGCTCCAAGATTGCATACATGTTAACAAGATAAGCTGTATCTGACCGTATTCATTTAAAATATCTTTTTGTTTTTAATGTTTGCTGAACAATTATTGACATGCAAGATTTAGATCACATGTACTGTGACACTCACTGAGGTTTTTGGTTATTTGTGTTAGGAATATGGCTTTAGAACCAGCCTGTTTTAAATAAAAGAAACACAAATATACTTATTCATTGTTGAATTAATAATTTATATTATTTTGTTCTTCAGGGGCCACTTATTGTTACAGAAGAACTTCACTGTCTAAGCTTTGAGACTCAGCTGTGTCAGCTTGGATTAGTAGTTGATCTCGAGGTAAGTAACTGCTTAGTACTCCCCAGTGTTTGAGGCACATTCTATGGAGTGTTGTATGTAGGATATGTTTAAAGGGGTTGTTCACCTTAAAGGACATGTCAACCCAAAAAAATGACTTTTTGCCTAATAAAAGAAAACACAATTATAAACAACTTTCCAAAATTAATGTATTAAAAATTGCTGGTGCTTTAAAAGTTATTTGTAAATGTAATTGCTATTGAAAGCAGCATTTGCATAATCCCTGGTTGTTACATTTTAAACAATGTGGCAAAAGCCAGTCTCCTCCTGCAAGACAAGTCTGTTAATCGGTTGGCTTATGTTACATTGTTTCAAAAGCCAGAGCCACCAGTAGAGAGAATAGAAAGGGACAGAGAAACACTGCTTTCAATAGCAATACATGTACAAATAATTTAAAACCATAGAAAATGTGTAATGAATGTATATTGCAAAGCTGCTGAGAATCATGTTTTCTTTTATTATGCAAAAAAAATATTTTTGGGGTTGACAAGTCCTTTAAAAATAACTTTTAGTATGATGTAGACAGTGATATTCAGAGACAATTTGCAATTGGGTCTTCAGTTTTTATTATTTGTGGTTTTTGAGTTATTTGGCTTTTTATTCAGCAGCTCTAAAGTTTGGAATGTCTGCATCTATCCAGTTGCTAGGGTCCAAATTTCCCAAGCAAAGCAGCGGTTTAAATGAGAGGCTGGAATATGATTATGACGCAGGACTAAAGTTTTTTTTTTTCGTTTTTGGCTGCTGGGGCCAGTGACCCACGTTTGAAAGCTGGACAGATTCAGAAGACCTAATTAAAACCTACAATAAAATAAAACATCAAAGTTGAAAAGAACTGTCCATTCTACAACAAAATATTTGTCTACAGTGCATTTATTTTGAAGCAGACAAAAAAAAAATGACAAGCAATATATATCCTGTTTCATCATGAACTCATGGGGTTTATGCTGAAGGAGTAGGGTATATGCTTTTTTTTATAATGATGCATTTTTATAGTTTTTTTTTTGTTACTTCTTCAGTGCAATAGTGAAAGGAGGAGTTAATCAATATAAAAGTTTAAATTCCCTGTAAAATACCTTGTCTGTTATCCTGAGACACACAGCATCATTTACAAATACAGCACAGTTTTCAGATGCAAATGCCCCCCCCTACCAGATTTCAGCAGCAATTGCTAAGTGGCATGTGCTGCATTTTCCTTCTTTTTTTTTACCTTTAATGAATGGCATTAGTAGCATATCTGTGCCCATTTCAGCTCAGCCACTTAGTATAAAGAAGCACCTGCCTTCCCCAGCTGCAGATTGGAAGCCTCATCTCATTTACAGAGTGTATTGTATCTAAACAAAATCTCATGATTGTAGGGGAGGTAGAAATGGAAAACCCTAAATAATGCTGTATTAAAGATATACTTTTAATTACTTGGTAAGTAAAGCTTGCTATCATGGAAGATTTCACGATACTAGCAGTTGTTTAATATCATGGTATTATATAACAGAAACAACATCTGCAGTTGTCTCCACGCACAGGCTAGACAGAAAGGCAAACGTTTCATTTACTTGTGCAGAAACATGTCTTGATGCTTCTCTTCTCTAGTGCTCTTGCATATTGTATGCTAGTGCTACAAAAGAAGTGTTGGTAGAGAATTTAAGGGGAACTATTGAAAAAAAAGTAATTGCCTGGGGAAACTGGGGAGCATGCCTAACATCTCTCTTGAGAATGTGGCTTTTATTGTCCTTTAAATGAAGAACTGAATATGAATCCAAGGTGTCCTGAACAGCCAATTCTTCCATTTTATCCCAACAGACTTCATCACTTCCTATTGTGGTTATATCCAATGTCAGCCAGCTTCCCAGTGGATGGGCCTCCATACTGTGGTACAACATGCTCACTTCTGAGACAAAGGTATTCTAAGATTTGCAATGTCGGGCATTTTTTATTATACGCCAGAGATTTTATTCCATTCTGACCTACAGTATTTGTGAAGTTTTTTTTAAATTGTGATAGTAACCGGGCTTCATTCTCCCCATAAATACTTTGAGGTTTGTTGCATATGCCAGCGATTTCCACCTTAAGCCCAGTTGTGCAACTTTAATCATTTGCATGTTTCAAAAGGGAAGGGTCTTTGGGAAAATCAAGCAATACATTCATTTTTTCTTATTCCTTATTTTTGCCACAGAATGTTTCATTTTTTCTGAATCCACCAGCCGCCAGATGGCCACTTCTGTCTGATGTTCTCAGCTGGCAGTTCTCTTCTGCAACTAAGAGAGGACTTAATGCGGACCAACTGAGCATGCTGGGAGAGAAACTCTTAGGTAAGAGATCGATAAACTATAAATCTGTGCCTTTAAAAGTGGCCGTACACAGGCAGATTCATGAATTTGTTTACAAGAATTATTTGAGTATGCCTAATTTTGTTGGAAACCTTTATATAGGTCCTACCACAAGCAGTGGAGATGATCTAATTCCATGGACCAGATTCTGCAAGGTATGTCTCTAAATATGTTTACATTTCTTAAGCTGACCTATGCACACTTCTGTGCAATCTGTCCATGATTGGCTGCCCTTAACAGTAGTATTTGGTCATTAAACTGTGGCTCCATCACATCACCCAGGGAGTGTGTTTTACAAGTAGCACTCCCACTATACTTAAATATACTTTAACCTAGCCTTTAGAGTGCTCCCACAATCCCCCTGTGTTTTGATACTCCATCACATCACACCTGATCCGCTAAAATGGAAACCAGGCTCATTGATCCCTGTCGACTGTATAAGCTTTCTTTTACCAAGTGTTATTGTTGGTAATTCTGATCTATAGGACCATGAACCATTTCACTTTTTTTTTTTCTTAATTTGTATATATCAAAAAACCCAAAGGAGTACAAAGATGATTTTCAATGTGATTTGAGAAACAAGTTAGAAATAAGTATGCCTTTGACGGCAAAGCCAACATACATATTTCATTTTACAGTATTTCTCAACAAACAAAAAAATATACATGCATCTGTGCAAAACAAAGACACCTTTCTAAAATATATTGCTTGTTTCACTGTTTATTTGTTTTTATCAGCTGTAAGTAGTGTGTTTAAACACAACTAAAGGTACTGCCACTTCTCATACTCGTGGATATTGGTATTCGAGTGCCCACTAATGACTCTATATACTATTAGTCCCAGAGTCCAGCTCTTCACAATGGAACAGGGGGAGGGAGGGTTGCATTACACTGTAAGCCTTACGGATGTTAGGAAATGATTCTAGAAATTCTATTACATTTGTAAAGGTTACACTGGAAGCCGATACATACCGTGGGCCATCAGCTACCGAACAATCTTTTATTAATTTTATAAATGATTATGATGATTATTAATAGTTTCAGCTGCTCTCTCATTTATGGCAGGTTCTTAATGCAATCTATATTTGGAAAAATACCGGCATAAATAAATAAATATATATATAAATGTGTGCTTGCCAGTGCTCAAGTTCAGCCTGTGTGAATACTTTCCATTTAGTCAAATTTAGCATACAGTAGGTAGTATAGGATTTCAAGTGCATATTAAACCATTAAACACCAGGAACAATGTGCATTATGTGTAACGGAGGGGTTCAAGAGCATTCATTCTCCTTATGCAGTTGCTTACTGAATACTTGCACTCCAGGGTTTCTTGTCTCTCCACTGAGCGGCAGATCAAAGATCTGGGGTGCCTTAGGGCAGGCGGTAAGGAGAGAGCCCAGATGCAGGCTTCGACTGTGTAAATAACAAGCAAGTTAGGGGTGTAGGGCACCCATCCCTTCCCCAGCGCTTTTTAGATCGAGTGCTGAGACATTGCTTGATCCACAGGGCATGCCATAGGTCTCTCTGCTCCGAAGATGTGCAAGATGCATAAATATTTCTGAAAATTCAAAAATATGAAAGTTGCTTTTTTTGACACATACATATCTGATCCCACAGATTTAAAGGAAACCTGATTGTCTGTTCCCTGCCACCCATTTTTACGTAACCCCCTCCTTCACACGGTTCCATTATGAAGTGATGGATTCTGGGACTTGAAGTCTCTCTACTATCAATAATGGGGAGGGGGGTGCACAGATTTTCTGGAAAGCAAAAACTTAAAAGTTACAGAAGTTGACATTCATTTTTTCTTGTTTTAGGTTATGATACCCGTTAATGGGGTTGTTTGTCTTTAAGTTTACTTTTAGTATGACTTAAAGGAGAAGTCAACCTATAATGGGTTTAAACGCCATGCCCCCCTCCCCCATAAGCCCCCTGCCTACTCCGCCTCCCCCCCCCCCTTCAGCACAGGTCCTGACCGTTGAGTTTGCAGGCGCCATCTTCTCCCCAGTCGTCTTCCTGGATTCTTCGTTGCTTGGCGGCGCTTGGGCAGTAGAGCTGAACCCGCAAATGCTCCTACTGCGCATGTGCCGCCAAATGCTGATGGATCCTGGAAGAAGATGGCTGGGGAGAAGATGGCGCCTGCAAACTCCACGGTCAGAACCTGCGCTGTGGGCATAAGTAGCAACTTAGGGGCATTTCCCGGGGGGGGGGAGTAGGCTGGGGGGGGAACTTATGGGGGAGGGGGCATGGCGTTTACCCCATTATAGGTTGACTTCTCCTTTAAACATTGATAAAAGACCCTGCAAGGCCCGAAACGTTTGCCCTTTCTTTGCTTACTTTGTGTGAGCCAATAATAATTACACAGCTAAAAAGTTGACTCGCTTTAGCAGTGTACAGCAGTAATCGGGACTGGGGATATCATTTTCCTGACCTGCAGCAGGTTGGGTAACACTGCTTGGCACCTGATCCCAAGGGATGAAACACAGAGGAGGTTGAGCACTTCACTATCGTGTGGAATTAAACATTGATATTCTGAGACAATTTGCAATTAGTTTTCAATTTTTTTCAGTTATTTCATTTTTAGGAGAGGGACTGAATAGAAAAATAAGTAATACAAAGTAACAATAATAATAACACTGTGATCTTACAGAACATTTGCTTTTTGTCTGTTGGGATCAGTGTCCCCCATGTAAAAGCTAGAAAAATGTAGAAGAGCGGCTGATCACTTTTAAAAACAAATTAATTAATTAACACCAATTTCATAGTTGCTAGGAATAGGATATTCTATTACATGCAACATTAGGCCCTTTAAGGCTATATTTAACAATGTTAAAAGAAAATAAATTGTTTTACCGTGAACTTAGAATTGTAATATCAGTAACAAGGTAATAACATATTTTTACAGTTAAATGAAGATTTGTTTATTTAAAAATGACCCTATGGGAAATGGTATTGCTGTATTTCAAAGTTTTCTTCATAACCTATTTCCAGATAACAGATCCTATATTTATACTACAGTCTTATAATTTTTATTGTATTCATTTTTTAGGAAAATATGAATGATAAGAATTTCCCCTTTTGGCTTTGGATTGAAGGCATCTTGGAACTTATAAAAAAACATCTTTTGTGTCTGTGGAATGATGGGTAAGTATGTAAAAACGAGTTTTATACAGAGTCTTTGTGGCGATCATTATTTCCTTAAACCACTAACAACTCTTGAAAAATCTCTTCAGATAATCGATCTGTCCTGGGAAATAGCTACAAGTACAAGGGCTTCAAAAATGATCAAAGTACCACTTTTTCTAATGGACCTTGTTTCCCCTGTGGGTGTTGGAGGGTTGAGGGCTCCCCTCTTCATACAGATATGGGACTTCTTATCCAGAATGCTTGTGACCTGGGGTTTTCTGGACAGGGGATCTTTCCGTAATTTGGAATCCCTTACCTTAAATAAAAATAATTCAAACATTAAACCTAATAAGATTAAGCTTCCAATAAGGCTGAGTCATATCTGAGTTTGGATCAAGTACAAGTTACTGTTTTATTATTACAGCGAAAAAAGGTAATTTAAAAAAAAAAAAGTGCATTATTTCATTATAAAGGAGTCTATGGGAGATAGTTTTCCCTAAATTCAGATGTGTCCAAAGTTTTTAAGAGTCCCAAGAGTTCACAATTCTTATGTGGCTCGCACTTGTATGCCTTCAAGCGTGAATCACAGTATCTAGAAAAAAAGAGCCAGCGCCACAGGTACAACAAACACAAATACATTGGGTATTATTGTTTCAAACAGCAACACTTTTGTGATCAAAGGTAGGATTTAAATATTCCACAACTGTGTGTTAAACCCTTGTATTTCTTATGGATTATAGATCGAGAACGTTTTCTTTTTTTTTTACATTCCTTAATGGATTTCTAGGTGGATACTCACAAACTTAAAGGGAAACTGTCATGGGAAAACATGTTTTTTTTTAAATGCATCAGTTAACAGTGTTGCTCCAGTAGACTTTTGCACTGAAATCCGTTTCTCAAAAGAGCAAACAGATTTTTTTATATTCAGTTTTGAAATCTGACATGGGGCTAGCCATTTTGTCAATTTCCCAGCTGCCCCAGTCATGTGACTTGTGCCAGCACTTTAGGAGGGAACTGCTTTCTGGCAGGCTGCTGTTTTTCCTTCTCAATGTAACTGAATAGTACGCAGTGGGACACGGGTTTTACTATTGAGGGCTGTTCTTAGATCTACCAGGCAGCTGTTATCTTGTGTTAGGGAGCTGTTATCTGGTTACCTTCTCATTGTTCTTTTGTTAGGTTGCTGGGTGGGGGAAAGGGAGGGGGTGATATCACTCTAACTTGCAGTACAGCAGTAAAGAGTGATTGAAGTTTATCAGAGCACAAGTCACATGACATGGGGCAGCTGGGAAATTGACAAAATGTCTAGCCCCATGTCAGATTTCAAAATGAAATATAAAAAAATCTGTTTGCTCTTTTGAGAAAAGGATTTCAGTGCAGAATTCTTCTGGAACAGCACTATTAACTGATAGATTTTGAAAAATAGTTTTTTCCCATGACAGGATCCCTTTAAACTTTCAACTCGCATGTAAAAACAAATCCAACGCTTATTCCAGCTCTCCTCTGTAATTGTTGAGTGATATGCAGCAGCAAATAATGTAAAACCTTTTTAATTTTAAAAGAACAAATATTAAAGTTATTAACATTATTATTAACATTTATTTCTATAGCGCCAACTTATTTCGTAGCGCTGTAAATGCACTCACATGGCATCTAGTGTAAAAAAAACCACATTCTGTAGGGACCGTGCCCTTTGAGATATATCACAGTTTTTCCTGTCTGTCGGATGTAAAAACCAGCCTGCTTTGTGTGTCCAAACCTTTTTCAATATTCCCTAAATTCAGAACTTTCTTGATAACTGGTTTCTGGATAACAGATCCCATGCCTGTATATGTTTAAAGTGTTGTGAAAAAAACGAGCTAAATGTCACCCAGCAAGCCACAGGCATCATGCACCCACACACAACCCTAACACATCTTTATCATCAGTTGTAGCAGAACGCTTCTCAAGGCTAATGCTTGATTTTGGCTGATGCAGTGGGGAAAGCCCCTCTCTACAAGAATGGAAAATGGAGACGTCTTTCATTATGAGAACACAAGGATGAATTGCAATAATGGAAAAGTTTAATATGTTCTGAGAATTGTAGAGCTATATGTATAGCAGGCTGACCCTGTAAACATAACCCCAAACCTCATCTAGACAGAACTCAATGAAGCAACATTAATGTAGCACACCCTGACCTAGTTACTGCTAAGATCACTTCTGAGAAATACTAATATAGTCTTGAGTGTCTGAAGGCATATTATACCCACAGCCATGTACTTTTTCCATTTTCCCTTATTAGGAAACCCAGAAAGTTCCAAATGAAGGGAATGTCATGTCCCATAGACTCCATTGTATCCAAATAATCCAATTTTTTTTTTTTTTTAGAAATGATTTTCTTTTTCTCTGTAATAACAAAACAGTAGCTTGTACGTGATCCCAACTAAGATTTAGTTCAGCATTATTGGAGACAATGTCGCTGATCTGAGTAGTATATTTTATAGCACAGGTATGGGATCCATTATCCAGAAACCCGTTATCCAGAAAGCTCCAATTATGGAAAGGCCGTCTCCCATAGACTCCATTATAATCAAATAATCCACATTTTTACAAATGTTTTCCTTTTTCTCTGCAATAATAAAACAGTAGCTTGTACTTGATCCAAACTAACATATAATTAACCATGTTTGGAGGTGAAACAATGCTACTGGGTTTATTTAATGTTTAAATGATTTCTAGTAGACTTAAGTTATGAGGATCCAAATTACAGAAAGACCCATTATTCGGGAAAAAAAAACACAGCCCTGTCCGTATCATTCTGAATAACAGGTCCCATACCCGTGTTGCAATTTTGCATAATAGTAATAATAAATAATCTATTTTAGGGAAATGTTGGATGGTTTAGCACAGACGTTATCCATTATGACAATGTTTCTTTGGTTTTATACACAATTTTGGTGGAAATTCAGGTGATTGCACTAACCTGTATTATGACTGCATTTATTAAACTTACACAATTAAAGGGTAATGTTTGCTTCAAGTCTAGTAAGTTAACAATAATCACTCCAATCTTTGATTTAACTGATGTGACCAATAAAAGCTACCAGTCAGTTACTATAGATCAACTCTACAAAATATCACGTTATTAGATTTTTTACAAAAATGGAAATGGAATCTGACTCCCCACAATTCAATGTAAAAATGGCTGGTGGGGTCCAAAGATGTATTGGCTGGGCGCAGGAATCCCTTGGCGTCCCACGCTGAATACAGAGAAAGAAGACTGAATTCCGCAACACCGGGCAACTTTAAAAACCAGTATCTTTATTTGTCAATATTTAAAAGACACTCGCCATTCTTGGCTTGACACGTTTTGAGCACTTCCTACTTTAATTATAAGCACCAGAAACCAGGGCCACCATCAGGGGGGCACAGGTGGTACAAGTGTACCGGGTCCGGGCCTGAATGGGGGCCAGGCAGTGCTGCACATTTCGAAAGAGCCGGGCCCCCCTTGACAGCGCCGAAGCCGTAAAGCTGAACAGTCGAAGTCCCGAAGCAGCGTAAAGACCTGATGTCACGAAAGGAAGGGAAGTTGAAGTCCTGAAGCCACAAGTTCAATTCTGTTTTTTTTTTTTTAATCCCTTGGCCACCAACGTATTATTTTAATACTCTATAGGCCCCTGCAACCACAGTTTTAAAAAAAAAAAAAACTTATAAGGGGGTCCTGACCATCAATAGCTTTTTATAACCTGTGTGTTAGGGGTTAACTTTTTAGCACTGATGTCTGTGTGGTCTTTTAACTGTGATGTAGAGGGGGCCGAGGTGGGCAGGTCCCAGGGGGCCCCGGAAATTTAGTTGTACAGGACCCCATGATATCTAATGGCGCCCCTGTCTGAAACACAACAAATATCCTGTATATCTTTTTAATATTGACAAATAAAGATACTGTTTTTTTAAAGTTGTTCGAACATTATCTTTTATCTCCATAGTCATCATGAGTTTGTTCAAACTTTTTTAACGAAAAACACTGGCCCCTAAAAGCTGCTTAGTTTTTCTTCATTACAAAACCCCCTTTAGGCAAACGATGATTGCCGAGCTTTTTTCCTGCGTGATTAGTAAACTCACATGGGGTTTCCTTTATGATCACCTGAAAGCTCAGACAATTATATATGGTCCATGTATTCTCTCTTTTATACCGTGAATGAGGCAAACTTTGGGATTCAGATGTTACATGTTCTGTTCTTGAGTAAAGAAAGATTCTTTTCTCATTTCTGTTTACAGCTGTATTGTTGGATTCATTAGTAAAGAAAGAGAACGTGCCCTGCTAAAAGAAAAAGCTCCGGGGACATTTTTATTGAGATTTAGTGAAAGCAGTAGAGAAGGAGCCATCACCTTCACTTGGGTGGAGAGACCACAAAATGGTAAAGAAATGTGTATTTTATTTTTACATAAACATAAAAAAAAAATCAGAACTTTGAATGTAGTTGGCTTCTGAGTCCTGGGGAATATGGTTGTTACATAGCTAATTAATAGATGAAGTAAATCAAACTTTACATGCTGGCATACCCCTCCTCATTTTCTATTCCCCCAATCCCTTTAGCCTTTGAAGGCTATTAACAGCTTCAAATGGTGCAAGGGACCTCTACCATAGACTCCTATGTGACCTCAACAGGCTTTAGCTGGAGTATTTTCAGATTGAAGCTATTTTGAGCTTTGTGGTATAATCTCGAAAAATAAATATTTTAAACAAATTGATTTTTGACTGAAAAATACCCTCAAAACTTAAAATGTTCGGTAAAAAAAAAACACTTGAGAGTTGATAATTAACCCCCTTTATGTTTACTTCCTAGTCATGCGCCACATTCAGTCATGTTATCAACAATTTCAGTGACATCATACTTAGTACCCAGTGCCATTAAATAAGAAGGAAAGGCTTGATGCATTTGGGGGTGCCAATGTTAGACACCCCCAAGTGATTGTATTGACTTACCTGAATCCCCGGGCTGGTGCTCCTATCAGCAGAAAACTGCACGGGCCTGGGGTAGTAGCAGTGAGCACCACAGAGAGAGCTTCAACTTTCTTTGCAAACTAAAAGCTGAACTTTAACTGCGCATGCGTTTGCCCCAGGAAATTTGAAGAAAGAAGAAGACTGAAGAGCAGCTCTCTGTGGTGCTCACCCCGGGCCCAAGTGCAGCAAGCCTTTCCTTCTCCTTTAACTCCAGCTCTCCCATTTTACTAATTATAACGTACCACATTATAGTGTTACATTTTTGAACATTGAAGACAAACCTCACCAGTGAAGTTGCCCATAGCAATCAAACGGGAATTAGATTTCAACAGTCGGTTACCATACACATAGCATTGCCTAGATACCAAAAATGAGAGTTTTAATTCTCCAATAAGGCATCATGGGCAGAGACATGTAAATCACTCCTTTATGTCCCTGTGGACAACTATGCATCCAGAACCGCTGGTTTATAGCACAGATACAGTCTAATAGTTCAGAGCCATATATCCAAACTTGCAGACAGCCTGTTTCGATCTTGTTAGATCTCATCAGTGCAAGATATTGGAACATGGCTTCTGAGGGGTAGGACTTGGAGCGCAGCAAAAAGGAAAACTAAACCTGGTTAGGGTGAGAGGGACTGAAAGGAGCCAAAAAGCCATTCACAAGCATTTGTATGCAAAGTGAAGCCTTCTGAAATAAGGTATTTACTTGTCTCATGCCATAAACCTAGCATTGACTAGATACCAAAAATGAGTTTTAATTCTCACATAAGGCATCATGGGCTGAGACATGCAGAAGGCTTCACTTTGCATCTAATTGCTTGTGAAGGGCTTTTTGGCTCCTTTCAGTCCATCTCACCCTAACCAGGTTCGGTTTTCCCTTTCATCAGTCATTTAGAAAACAAAGATCTGATTGGACAACATCATGTCTGTCTTCAATGTGAATAAATAATCCCCTTAATAAAGGTACCAGTTCTTTTATTTCCTTTGTATGAACTATGGCCCTCCCTGACATAAGTAATATCCCCATCCATCTCCATCCCCTATGCACTCTCATTTTTCTTAATTGCTCCCATAATTTCTCACTATACCCCCTCCAATTGCCCCCCCCCCGAGGTGTGAATAATACAGCCAGTGCTAGACTACCCGCCCCAGGAGGGAGCTCTCTGTGCGGCAGCCATGTTGTATTGTGTGCATGCGAATAATGTGCAAGTCTTTTTGAAAATCTGTTTTGGGTTAATATAATAAATGCTCTTAGACATACTACATTCACTATATACTATACTATACTTTATACACCAGATGCAGTGAAAACTCTGGGTTATTGAATGCAATGTTACAGATCTAATCGCCTATAGCATCCAATCAGCAGATAGCATGTACTTGTCACCTGAAACAAGTCTGGCTGGTTGCTATGGCTGGTTGCTAGGAGTTGAAGTAAGTCAGGCATTTTCTTCACTACTGAAATGCTGAATATGACAATGAATTGATAAATATTTATAGTACCGTTGGCCTGTGCTAGGTCGATAAAATGCATTTCAATAAATGCTTAAAAGAAATTCTTTATTTTATACAGAAATTGTATATATACTCTGCCTGCTCATTTCATCATATAAATACACACAGACCAAACGCTGGGCCAGCATGGACACAAACACATTTAGTTTTTTCCTGCTCCCCCAGTGTTCCCTAAAAGTGTTGGTGCATTCACCAACCAGAGTCACACGGCAGACCCTCTGATACAATGGTCACGTAAAATACAGGCGCCTTCCAATACAAATGGGCAGAGAGGAGACACTAACAGTCTCAGTAAAAGTACCATATAAATGTACAGGCCAGACTCACAGGACATATCACTAGTGGCAAAAACATCCTGAAAGAAACATTGGGCCATGTAAGGCTGTTTTATTCATATTTGTAGTATTAAAACATTTTCAAACCTTTTAATATATGAATCGGCAGCACATTCCCAAGATTCAGTTGTGTGAACTAACCCCTCCAATAGCCCCTATGTACTACTCCAGGTAGCCCCCCATATAGTGCATTACCCCTGCTCTTCGGGTCCTCTTCCCTTCGGCAATTCACAGCACTTTTGGTGCATGCAAAGAAGACAGAAGATGGCGTCCATGAGCTCCACTGTGCTTACTTTGAACCGATACGTGAGCAATGTATTTGGGACACTTTCAGGGGTAATGAACTATGTGGAAGGGAAGCCGGGAGGTTAGGGACTGTCTAGGATAGTAGGTATGGGCTTTTCGTATGTGTGTGTGGGGGGGGAGGTTGTTCTCCTTTAAAAGAGAGTAACCCTCACAACATCTGTTAATGTAAAAATATCCACCTATCCAGACCTACTGTAGCTTTAACTGCACATCCTCCAGCTGGCAATCTCTCACAGGAGAGGATTCATAGCAGCACAACATGGCTCCCATCAACCTCACTGTGCAACTCTACATGTTTATACCTGGTACATAGACAGGAACACTATAGACAGTTATGGGGATTTCAGGGGGAGCAAGGGATTCAGTGTAATTTAACAATGATAATGTCCCATTCAAAGGTATTTTTCATATTCCAGTTTTGCTAGCTCTGCCTAGATGAAATTCAGTTTAATTTCAGTAAATATTTGAGAAATTAGTCATACGGAACTGATGAGAGGTAAGGATAAACGGAGCCAATATTAGGCAGTGGTATTCTATTTGCTTATGTCCTTTCTCTCTTTCAGAGCCTCTCTTTCATTCTGTGGAACCATATACAAAGAGGGAGCTTTCTGCTGTGACGTTTCCAGACATTATTCGGAACTATAAAGTGATGGCAGCTGAAAATATTCCTGAAAACCCTCTTAGATTCCTGTATCCAGACACCCCAAAGGACATGGCATTTGGAAAATATTATTCTAGGCCTAAGGAAGGTATGTTACTCCTTAACATGATTGCCTTGAAGTAACCCATAGCAACTAGTAGTTTAGCTTTTATTTTCTCGGTAAGTACAGGTAAAACTAAAATTTGATTCAGCAATCTGGTTGCTAGGGTCCAAATTACCCTAACAACCATGCATTGATCTGAATAAGAGACTGAACTATGAATAGGAGATACAATACATTTGTAGACTGTTTTTTTTTTTTAAGATGGGGTCAGTGACCCTTTTTTTTTTTTTAAAGCTGGCAAAAATCAGAAAACGACAAATAATTAAAAAATGTGAAAAAATAAATGCCATTGGAAAAGTTGCTTAGAATTGGCAACTAAAAGTTAACTTAAAGTGAACCACCCCTTTGAAGTTATTTGTGAATGTAATTGATAATGAAATCAGTATGTGTTGGTTGTTTATATTCTCTGCACTACTGTTTCTTAAGGTGGCTTTACACGTGCACAGCCGCCGATATTGGTTGGCCAATTTGACAGATTATCTGCCCATGTATGGGGGCTTCCGGCAGGTCTTCCCGAACAAAATCTGGCCATGATATTGATCGAGAAGTTGATTTTAACCCGATTGACCGTTGGAGCCCATTGCCCTTGCAGTAATCCGATCGTTCGGCTGTTAATAACATATCTGGGAAAGAGATGCTGGTTTGGCGATGTCTCCAACGAGCTTATCTTTGCGTTTATGGCCAGTTTAACTCCTGCACTAATTTTGCAGATGCCAGTTGATTATGAAATCTTGAATAGAACTGGCTCTTGCTACAAGAGTCAGAGAACAGTAAGGGATCTAAACTAGGGATGCACCGAATCCAGGATTTGGTTTGGGATCCGGCCTTTTTCAGCATGATTTGCCTCGGTCGAACCAAATCTGAATCCTAATTTGCATATTCAAATTAGGGGCGGGGAGGGAAATCACAGGACTTTGTCACAAAACAAGGAAGTAAAAAATCTTCCCCTTCCCACCCTTAATTTGTATATGCAAATTAAGATACAGTTTGGTTAAAGTTCGATACAGCTGAATCTTTCGCAAAGGATTTTGGCAGAATCCAAAATAGTGGATTCAGTACATCCCTAATCTAATCAAAAAATTCTTCTTTGAACTAAACTTATACAAGACATTAGGGAGCACATTTAGTAAGGGTCAAGTTGTGTTTTCTGTGAAAATTTGAGTTTTAGGTTATTTTTTTTTGTCAAAAATCACAATTTTGGGTTAAAAAATTTTTTCTTGTGATTGATTATACCCAAACTACAGAGCTGAAACAAAAAATACACCTGATACATCTAAAACCTGTCAGGGTCGCGTAGTCAATAAGCCTTAAAAAATGTCTTGAGTTTTCCATGCTCAAGAAAATACATGGAAGACTGAAATGTCATAGAAAGTTCAACTGAAGTGTATCAAATAAAAGTAAAAAATGTGAAAATACATTTTTGGTGCAGCCCTCTCAGGAAACTGTGCCAGGAACATTATGAAGAAGTAGGTAGGGCCGCAGTGCTCATTCAGGTTTTTGTTTGTTTTTATAGCAGACGAACCAATGGACCTTGATGGACCCAAAGGAACAGGATATATTAAAACAGAACTTATTTCAGTGTCTGAAGTGTAAGTATGAAATCTTTAGTTGCTGTTTTTTTTTTTTTTAAATTTAGGTTCTGCTGACATTCTTATATTTGGCACTGATGTGATCTATTGACCTTATGTGATGTAATGGCAGGTCTATTTTTAGAATATTGTATCAATAGCCTTTCTTGTTCAATAAACTGTCAGCTGTCTTGACAATCACTGGAGGTGAGCAGAAGTCACTTTGGGGCATAGCCTGCTGAAAATACCAGCTCATGGCCAGGCACAGCTGCTGTGGTAAATGCTAATAGAGCCCTCACTGGTTTGGGGAAACAAGTTTTTATTTTACTTGTCCCATCAGCACTAGGCCACTGGGAGGGATCTTCCACCTAATACAGCTCACTATCTGACGTCATACACACATAGACTCACTCCTCATGCCCATACATGTACACTACACACTCGTGGCACTGGGAGTTCCCTGCTGGTGTGGGTGGCCTAGCGCTGGTAATTACCAAAAAAAAAAAAACCTATTGTTTCCCCCAACAGTAATGTGGACTCTATTAGCCCATACCACCATTGGGGGAAACTATTTCAGGTGAGGGCTTTTAAAGAGGATGTATTGTCAGAAATTAAAATCCCCCTTTACCTTTGGGGAATGAATAGAAGCCTTTTTTTAAATTGCAATCAAATATTTTTTATGAGCCGGTTTTCAGTTTCAGTTTTGAGTTGACCACCTACCAATGAAAAACGAGTAGGCGGTCAAGCATCGGTGGGTGTGACAGTGACGGTCTGCAAACCAGACCGCCAACTCATTCACGGATAGCAGAAGAGGCAGGTGGGTCAAGAAGCAGAGACGGCCACGGACCATGAAGGTTTTACTCGCTGCTGAAAGAGCAGGTACGTGGGGGAACTGATTGCTCTCCACTCAAAACTGAAATGCAACTGAAAACCAGCTCATAAAACTATTGCAATTTAAAAAACACTTCTATTCATTCCCAGAGGCAAAGGGGGATTTAAATTTTTGACAATACATCCCCTTTAAGTATTCCCCAGTACAGCATGCATTTAACAAGATGGTGTAGCTTGCCTTACTCAGATGAAATCAACTTGATAAGAATAAGTCTTTATGTTTTTTTAAGACAATATCACATCATTGTTGAGTATGCGCTAACATGAACGCTATTCACCTGTCAGGTCACACTCCATCCTTGTGTGCGTGACAGGCAGCTGCCATTCATACTTAAAATGGGAGCAGATTGTCTTATTATACTGGGGAAGAAAAAGCCAGAGTGTGACCTTGCCCCAGATCCATTCATGTGGGTGTGTAGTCATGGGGAATGTGATGAGCCTATCACTGCACACATGGGCCAATTTTGGCCATAAAAAAAAATATGTAAAAACAGATTTTAGCCTAATTGCACCTTGTGTTACATGCATTCCTGTCACTGTAATCTTGGGTGCTACACATGCTATACTAACAGCTACAATGTGTTACTCTGCGGAACTGTATTTAGGACCGATGCTGCCCTAGGCATTGGACCTAAATACGCCCCCTGCCCCTCACCTCACTAGCTTTAACTGGATTTCCTAAGGAAAGCCGTGGAAGTAGCTGGGCAAATTTTTTTTTTTTTTTTTAAGGGCCACCCCCCCAAAACCTGCCGCCCTAGCCACAGGCCCTCGGGTGCCTTAATATAAACACAGCCCTGTTACTCTGTATATTACTTACTTGTATGCTTTGCAGGCATCCATCCAGACTTCAAACAACAGAATTCCTTTTGCCGATGTCCCCTGATGAATATGCCGAGGTCGCAAGGCTTGTGGGACCCGCTGAGTTTGACACTGTGGTGAGTTTATTAGCAGAAAGCCAATCCCACTTGCAGTACTGACTCTGTTGTTAAAGAAAAGACTTGTACAAAGATTACTTTTTCATTTTTTTTTTGTTTCTGTATCTTTTGACCAAGTTTCTTACACGCATTGGAATATTGCCGAGTGACATTATGTATTTTTGAGTGCCAGAAGTTTCAGAAGTTGAATGAAATGAACTAATTCCTGTGTATACAACCATAATAAGTGGGTAGAAAATGTTCATTTTTAACATACTGTTTTTGTTCTCCAATAGATGTGCTCCTACAACAGCTAATGATAATGGGAGACTTGTCCTCTTGCTTCTTCATTACCAGTGGAGAAATTGACTGCTCTTCATGGAAAGAATCTCATCAAAGTACTTAGGTGTTCTTATTATTTCCCAGAGCTCATCTGTTTACCAGAACCTCTAAGAACGTTTATTCAACTGTGTACATACAGTATACCACCAAATATAAATAGATTTTAAAAATCCAAACTGAATAGCAGCATGTTTAGTGCCACTGGCATTAAATCAACTATACAAGTGTGTTGTGCATGCAGGGCTGACAGTATTATGCAGACAAGTCGATTGTGGCTGACAAAATTGCAACTCCATATCCTAGGGTTACCAGACAAACCCCAGCTGACTAGAGTTGCCAAACCTAGACAGAATTAGCCAAGAATGTCTAAAGAAGCTTTGCCTGCAGTCATATCAGTGAGTAGTATCGCACTGGGGTTGTCACCTCAGGGACCCCCACCCAAGATGCAAAACTTGCCAGTAGCTTACACCTACTCCTCCCTACTCTGTGTGCCACTATGTTCCTATTATTGAAGATGCAATCGATAGTGGGGGAGGAGCGAGCACCTGGCTCAAAGCAGGGAGAGGATTAGGGTCAGACTCTGGGGCCCATCTGGTTTTTCTTCCACTAATTTGTTGCTGGGAGGCTCTGAAGATGTAAGGGCTCCTACACACGGGCGGTTTTATCTGCGCTCCCCTGCGTTGCGTTTTGCTTCGTTCAAACGCAGGGGAGCGCAGGTATAGACGCACTCAATTATTTTCAATGGGGCTGTACTCACACGAACGCATGTAAGCGCCGAACGCAGGAAAAATGCAGCATGTTGCGTCTGAACCTGCGTTCGGCGCTTACACACGTCTCGTGAGTACAACCTCATTGAAAAGAATGAGGTGCGTCTAGACCTGCGCTCCCCTGCGGCTGAACGCAGCCAAACGCAACGCAGGGGAGCGCAGGTCCAAAACGCCCGTGTGTACGGGCCCTAAGGGATCATTTATAAACACTGGGCAGTAACCCAATACAATTCTTAAAGCCATTTGCACACACTCTCAGCCCAATTCTGTCAGGATTCCTTTTATTTTGGTGCAGGTGCTTCTCATGGCCACGCGTCTGAGTTCATTGTAGCAATTTTCAAGTAAATTGAGGCAAATGTGGTCCTAAAACATAATGGAGTTCATTTCTAAACTTTGCGCAGGGCAGAATGATTGGCACAGTGAAAATATGTGCCCTGCGCATGGTTATATTTATAAAGCTGGATAAAAAAAAATGAAAGTGGTACTTAATGTGCAAACAGAATTGCTATTTTTTTCGCACTGCAAATGTCCATAAGAGCTGTTTAAATAACATAAATTGCCAAAACTCTACTGTCAACAGTATTTTCGCGCACAACAACCTTCCCTAATGGGCACAGTGACAGCTCGTTTGCAAAAATTCGTTCGTAATGCGAATCCGCAAAAATCGGAAAGACAGGCACAACAGTGCAATATTTTAGAGTTCAGGTAAAAACATGGGTAATACAACCATTTGCGAATAAATAAGCGCTGCACGAACTTTATAAATGACCTCCAGTGTGTTGTATGTGTCTGTTAAAGAGAAGCTGACACCAAAAAACTTTTTAAATGATGATGTCACAAAGGGGTCGGAGCTTCTTGTTCCATTTACCTTGCAGCTTCTACTCTCTGGAACTTCCTGATTCTCTCCCTGGTTTATCTTGGTCTACAGCCTGTGAGTTCCCCTTACTTCAGCTTGTTCTCTACCTCTCTCCCCTCTAGTGATAGGCAGCAGGAGAAAGCTACAGTCGGGTGCAGAACTGAAGAGTGGATTTATTAAGTGACCCATAGGCAACTTCAAATGAAGAATACTTTTTTGTGGTGTCAGCGTCTCTTTAAACACATGCAAGTTGCATTCATTTACCTTAATTTACTGTAAAATTACTATAGTGATGGTGCCCATAGACACACAGATACCGTACAAAACCAATTTTCCATACAATATTCGGTGCATGTATGGTGGGAAACAAGCCGATATCGGCAGAAAACTTGGATATCGGTTGGCTCATCAATCAAAACATTGGCTATTGTTAAGGTGGCCATAGACGCACAGATAATATCGTACGAAACGAATTTTCGTACGATATTCGGTGCATGTATGGTGGGAAATGAGCCGACCGACATCGTCAGAAGATTAAGATATCGGTCGGCTGGTTGATCGGGCTGGACGGAAAATTTTGATCGGATGCCTTTGAAATCACCCTGAACATCGGCCATTGTTAGTGCTGAATCGTCAGATACAAGTAGAATTTTATTGTTTCTACCAGTATATCTGACGATTCAGCTCTACACGTGTGTGTTGAAACGAACAATCTTTCTTGGAAAGATCTTTCCCGAGAAAGATCGTAATTGTTACGTCTATGGCCAGCATTAGTGCTGAATCGTCAGATACAGGTAAAATTCTATTGTTTCTGTTGCATATCTGACGATTCAGCTCTACATTGTTACATGTATGACCAGCTTAAATGGTAAACTTGTGGCCATAGTTGGACCTGCAGCAACTGAAAAGTCAGGATGTGTGCAGTTATTAGCATTGCTATGAGTTACAACCAGGTGAAAATGTCTCCAGTGCTCATAAATGATGTTTTTTTCCAAGGCCACACACACTAGATGAGTTCTCACTGCTGCAGAAAGTTTACAACAGTCCATTGTTAGATTGACGGTTCTGTACATTAAATTATAAAGCGCTGATTGTAGGCTCCATTTGTCTCAATTAGAGGATCTTATCTGTGCCCCAACAGCCACATTTTGCACTAACACTAAGCACTTCATAACTAGAACTTACTTCTTCAAAGAGGGCAGGCCATTGTTTTAGCAGGTATCCAGTGATGTGCTTAAGGGATAAAAAATAAAAATAGTATTGGCTTTATGTTATGTATCTTTCATATGTATTGTTAAAAATTGTAATTGTCTGTAGTGAGTGCAAACTAAAAATAGATTGATAAATCATGTTGCATTGGCTTTCAATATTGATTTCTGCAGTGTTTTCTGAAGGGCAGTATACATCTTATTCATAAGTTTTCTGAAGGGCAGTATACATCTTCTAATTGGATTGGTGTAGCATTCTCGGAGAAACCCCTAGCAATCATGAAACTCGTCCCTGCCATTCAGTGGAAAAGGAGAGTGCGGTTGCTCCCAGTTCAATATAAAATGTTACAACTCACTCATCTCCGCAGTATAATTATAACACAGATCTACTCGCTCATTAAAGCATAGGCTGCTGAAGAATGATCATGCATTGACCATTGTTTTGCTTAATTAAAAAATGCATTAGTAGAATGTAACCAGTATTTATGAGCTTTATTCATCAATAAAGGTGCCTGCTGCTGTCCGGGCCCCTTGGGCTAACATGAGGGAGCCATAGATCATAAAATGGAACACATTGAAAAAGGGTTCACCGAGCTTTAAACACAAATAAATACAAATAATCAAAACATCAAAGTTCCCGTGAGCAGAACAACTTTAATTTTAGCATTCCAAGTATATAGATCATGTCAACAAAAGAGAAGAAAAAAAACAATCCATTGCTATTTGAACCCGTTCTGAGGTTATTACTAGGGTTCCTGAACTATAAGTTTTGTGGTATAATCTTCACAAATCTAGTTTTCCCTCAAAGTGTTCACATATCTGCAGAATATTGCAGTGCTGCTTATGGGCACCATCTTCTGGATCTTTGTTCTTCTTCGGTTCCTCTTCCTTCCCTCTGGCACTTTTGGAGCATGCGCAGTTGCTACCAATACCAAACTGCTCCTATTGTGCATGCGTCAGTACGGTGCTCCCTTACAGAAGATGAACGAAGATTTGGAAGATGGCGCCCATGAGCTCCGCTGCACTGCTCTATAATCATGGCTTTTCACGGTGTTCTCAACTTGTGGAAAACTGTAAATTTTAATAATGTGTCCTTAAGTGTCTTAGTTACTCCTTTATACAGTTATTTCTCCAACATAATCTCAATGGAGACCATGCTATGATCACTGTTCCCTGAAATGTTCACCCATACTAGTGTGCTGAAGATAAATTCATTGTTACACATAAAGCAAGATAGACTGCAGATATCAGAAAAATGTTATAGACTATTAGTCTGGCTTTGTATCACCAACCACCCACTCTACCTGGAGAAGCCACTTCATACCTATACGGATTCATACGGACTCATACCTGTACAGACTCCCTACTCCCAGTTGTCAGCAGCATCAACTAGTGATATACAGTTTAACATGGTAAATACCTGAACAACTTTGTACAGCACATTAAGATCTCCATGAACGATGTCAACAGAGTTTGTAAAGTAAAGCTAGAGACTGACTAGACAATGGTGTTGTATGTGACGTCCCTTTTCCTGTGCATATAAGAGAGAGAGGTTATTGAAACAGTGAGGAAATGGATACAACTATACATCTTCAACTGCAGAACAAAGCTCAACACAGAACAAATATGTTGCTTGTGACCCCAGTCACAAGCATCAGCGCCAACAAACACAACCTTCCCCCACCACATAGTGTGTACCACGTACCTTACTTCCATCTTGTAGACTTCATCACAATGGGGGGAATACTGGCACCTGCAGTTCCTAGTGGGGGGCACAGGCCTGGGTCTGTGGGGCCATGAAACTCACCAGGTTTTTCCCAGGTGTCCCGCCAGCCCAGTCCGACCCTTTCCATGTGTGTTAAAAGCAGTGATCATTTTTCTGAGCAATCAATTTCAGCCTCATTGTCTTTGAATACTGTATGTAAAATGTGGTGCTATAAAATAAACAGGCCATGACCTTTGCTTTACAGCTTTATTACACATTACAACGCAACACTAGGAATTTCAATAAATATTTTTTTAGCAATTTGGTTGCATTTGTAAGCGCTGCAGAATATTTTCACACTATATAAATAAAGAAAAAAAATAATAATTTGTGTTCAATATTTAAATTTTTTTTTAAAAACAAATACATTCAGTATTGTCTAAACAACCACCACGAAGAGAAATTGCATTTACTCAGTGCTGTGACTGGAGATCATGGAATTCTGTGATGTAGAAAATAGAACACAATACAACACATTTATACCATAACGATTTCATAATACAAGAGGAACATAAATACGTCTCTATACTCCTAAGTAACCAATCTAATCAAATATAATTCAATGAGATTACAGCAGTTCTTTTCAGTTTCATATATATATATATATATATATCTATATCCTTCTCATTGCGACATCAGATTCACTTATAAAGTAGATCCCAGCTTTAACATTAGAGGAAATCAAGGTTATACAACTCCAATGGAAAGCAAAGAATTTGTGCCTGCTGCTATTGCATTTTTATGGCTAAAGAAATTGCAAAATAAACGTTTCAATATATTATACTAATGAAATATCAGGCAGCATATTTATTCTAATAAATACAGGCAGTGTATGGGTTACCACTGTATGACCCTAAAGATAGAAACAGTGTCAATGTGGCAACTTACCTTAAAATTCATATTTAGTATGATGTAGACAGTGATATTCTAAAACTATTTCCAAGGGGCCTTATTCTCACAACAGTGTAGAACTTAAAGGACAGTAACATCAAAAGTGGATCAAAATGTGGAAATATTTTGAATTAATGAAACAATTATAAATACTGCTGCCCTACACTGGTAACACGGCTGTGTTTGATTCAGAAACACTACCACAGTTTATATAAAAAAGTGCTGTCTAGCCATGGGGCAGCCATTAAGTAAAAAAAAAAAAATCAGCTCCGTAGAATACAATGGGTTTCGTTCTTACACAGGAATGTAACCCCATTGTATTCTACAGAGCTGAGCTATAAGGTGTTTTCCTTAATAAAAAAATGTATATTGTATTGTTTCAACACCTATATTAATTAATGTAGCTAGTTACAAAAAAAACAGGGAACTATTTTATTTTAAGAGTGAAAAAGAAAAAAAAATTAATTGTCGGCTTCAATTGGACTCTATTGGGGCATTTACTAAAACCCGGAATTTATCTCATTATTTTATTAAGACAAAGTCGACCTAATTCCCATCCGCGAATTGAACTCATATCAAAAATCAGCTCAATAAAGTCATTTTGGGTAAAGTCTCCACAAAATCGAAAGAAAATTAGGGATTTGGAGCCCGAATCGCTTGATTTTTTTTTTGAGTTGCGGCCGGAAAACCCTGAATTTTTTTTGGGATTATCAGAAGAAATCCAGTGCAGATCACTATATCTTCAAATTGTAAAAGGGGCATCTGCCTTTGACTTCTACATGACCTCAAAAGGTTTGAGATGGAGGATTTTTGAATTTGGATTTTTCCCCTTTGGATTTTGGTTTTGGCTGTTAAGAACTCGACCAGTAGTAATCAAGGTTTAATAAACAGGCTCCATGTGAGACGGCCTTCCTGTAATTCAGAGCTTTATGGATTTTATCCTAATTAGATGCAGAGACATAGGGGGGAATTCACAAAAGTGTCAGGAAGGAAAAAATGTCTTTAAAATGTCTTTAAAATGTCGTAGCAACAGACAACAAATTCACAGAGCATTTCCCCGCCAACTTTCCGACATATACGACACTTTTGAAAAAGTGTAGTGAAAAGTGGGCGTGGTTTTTTCTGCACCACTTTCCCTGACATTTTTATGAATTACTCGTAAACTAATTTTTTTTTTGCAGACAATTTTTCCGATACATTAGGCTCTCCAAAATGAAAATGTCGGTCAAATTGTCTTTTAAAATGTCTTTAAAATGTCTTGTAAAATGTCTTTAAAAAGTCGTGTAAAATGTCGTCTGTACGATGAAAAGATATACGACATTTTAGAAAATTGTCGGACTTACGAGACATTCAGAGATGGTAACATCTGCCTTTGTGAATTTGCCGTTTGTAAGACATTTTACAAATTTTATCGACCGCCACTTCTGGGTTATTTATTTTACCGACACTTTTGTGAATTCCCCCCATAGAGGTGCCAATTTCATTTCAGCAGGTATAGCCAAAACAATGCATCATGGTCCCATTTGTGCTGTTTAGAGGGTTACCATAGGTTTAAGCCTATAGAAGTACGGGGTTCTTGTCTTCATTTTAAGTATTGCACCTTTTTGGTTGTTTTTTCATTAAAGGGATGGTTCACCTTTCAGTTAACATTTAGAATGTTAAAGAATGGTCTATTCCTAGCCACAGTGCAATTGGTTTTCATGGTTTTATGTTTTTAAAGTTTTAATTTATTCCTCTTCTGCCTCTTTCTAGCTTTCAGATGGGGGTCACTGACTATTGCTCTGAGAAGCTACCGTTTTTATTGTTATTGCTACTTTTTATTATTAGTATTAACATTTATTTATATAGCGCCAGCATATTTCACAGTACTTATCTTTTTCTTCAGCCCTTTGCCTATTCATATTGAGGTCTTTCATACAAATCACTGGGGTAACTTAGACCATAGGAACCAGACAGCTGCCAAACAAAAACCTAAGTAACTGAAAAACAACAAAAAAATGAACACCAACTGCAAATTGTCTTAGAATATCAATATCTACCGTTCATCATACTAATCTCTCATTCAATGCTGAACAACCCCTTTAACAAATTAGAAATAGTGTGCCTAATTGCCTTGCTGTCATTAGCAATCATTGCTTAATTATAATTTATGGCCATCAACATGTTTTTAAAAGTCTATTTAAAAAAAGTAAACAAAACAATAAATACTTTACCCCAAAATTCACATTTCAAATTTGCTGAAATGATCAGGGTCTTACTACTAAGAGAACACATGCAGCTGAATAAAAGTATATGCTTGAAATAGTAAGCTAAGCTCAGAATGGGTTTTTAAAAATGTAAAGGTATGAACTGACCTATTTCTACTTACATTTACATTTAGCTTTCCCAACGTTTTGGAAACAGAAAGAGGGACAAAAAGATTTGCTGCACGGAGCTCAGTGGAAATTTTTGACCACGCCCATTTTGTGACCACAGCCCCTAATTACCATGTCCTTTTCTTTTTGCAAAATGTGTCAGGTTATGAAAGTTTGAACACATTTCTGTGGTTTTTATGAGTTATTACAGTTTTGATAATGAAGGTGACTCCCTGTGAGTTTTAGTTCTCCCAAGAGACCTGCTTATTTAAAACTGTTACAATAATATCTATTCTGGGCTCTCTGCCAAAAGCCAATTAAGTTAGAAACTTTGTGTCTTTTTCTGGCTGTTCAGTGCAGCAGATCAAAGTGAAACATGGGAAATTTCAGTACAAATCAGGGACTGTGGGTTGAGCCGTCAACAGCGGGACTGTCCCACTCAAAATGGGACAGCTGGGAGGTAAGCTATAGATATATTTCCGGCTGCCACTCCCTAAACACGGGGAAAAAGCAAGCTAAAATATGAGCCTTAGTGTTCTTTAGTGCTATGAAATAAGTAAATCATTTGAGATAAATAAATGTTTACAATGTGTTTCTCTATATAATGTGCTTTAAATATTCTATATACATTTGTGCCTCCCAACCCCACCCATTTCAACCATATTCTAACAGGGCATTGATAAGCAAGTGTTAGAGAGCCAATCAGACTAGAATTTGATGTTAAAGGGCAAAAAAAAACAGGAAATGAAAATGCCATAAACAGTTTACGTAAGCTGCGCTTTTGAAAATTAGACACCGGCATGGTTTGGTTTATCTGATTAAATTGGTCATGCACTAGCCAATATTCTATGGTATCAAACAATTGGCCATTCAAGTCCTCCCAAAATTTTTCATTTCATTTGGGATGACGGTGCATACGGTTAGAGCTCATTTTTTACTTGTCATTGACCTATGCATATGGCATTATCAAAACAGAACAGATCTGTGAACCTTTGCTGGATTGCAATTTCACAATCTATGCCCAAACTGCCATTTCTTCCCATATTCTCGGTCAGTATGGTCAAAATGAGACAAACTGCCAGCCAGATCTGATCATGTATGGCCAGCCTAAGGCTTCTGGGCACAGTTGTGGCTATGTCTCCTTTAGATAACAGATCTAATACGGCCAAACTCACTACAAAACTGCTGCAATAATAACCAGGGCTTCTACTTCAAATAATAATACTAGACAATAGAAAAAAATGTCACCCTATATTATTAATTAAAATTTTTGGTGTTACTGGTACTTTTAACTCTTTGTATGATAAGGTATCATCATAACAATATACTTAAATGTTCAGTACAATAAATACACTCATAACATCTCTTAATTTAGGGAAAATGTTTTCAGTGTTCGTACAAGGTCAGCAAATTTCGGTAATTTTCGCAGAAGATTTTCTTTGGGAGACAAAGTTGCGCAGCAAGTAGAATGTGATTGCCTGAGTATCACCTGAGACAAAGCAACAACTTACACACACACTTTAGTATAACTTCATATGAAACACACAATACAAAAGATTGTTCCCTCAACTCACTGACAACACAACAAGCTTAATGCCTAACATCACATTCATCAATCATATTTGCATAATGATTTCTCTAATTCCACTAAGAATTAGGGCAAACGTGCAGCATAAAACTCTGTGCTCCGGCCTATATGTAGTGAAACACTTTCCCGTA
This sequence comes from Xenopus borealis, assembly GCA_024363595.1. Taxonomy (NCBI): domain Eukaryota; kingdom Metazoa; phylum Chordata; class Amphibia; order Anura; family Pipidae; genus Xenopus; species Xenopus borealis. Next base: position 92,718,471 of record CM044447.1, on the reverse strand, counting down.
ATGTAAGAGTTCGCAGAAAGACTTTCCCTTTGTTGCTTTTCTTCAAATTTCATATTGAGCCTCCAACAAAAATAAGTAACACAGAAACACATGTACCTCATGTAAAACACACCACTATAAGATAAAAATACACACTCTTCATAGGTTCCTACAACCCTAACAAGTGCAAATAAGTAAAGTTGTCGTAATGTGGTTATAACATTCCATCCAGGTTCGTCTGAACCGTCTGATCATTTCCATTATTTGGTTCATCCAAAGGTTTATAGTTATTTTGGTATTCTTGGAGGATTGTTACAACATCGTGATGTCCAAAATGCATTGCTTCATCTATTGGAGTGTTATTCCATCTGAAAGGAAACATACGCTGAGTTGGTGCATATCAATGTCTCTGGTTGGTTTTAGTGTTCTGCAGTAAGACACTTATTTTGTCATTGGCTGCAGTGAGACCAGAATCTTTCTTTCACTTTACACTTACTGCTTCTTATATTTTTATAATATTTCTTATACAAGTAGGTGCTCTCCCCAAACCCACACTTTTTTTTATCTTTTACTTTTTCCATTTTCTTTGCCTGGATTTTCCTCTCCCCATCCACTTTTCACCCTCTTCTTTTCTATTCTTATCAGCTTCTGTTGACCTCAATATTTTTTAACTTTTATAATCTCCAATTTATTTAGCTTTATGCATTTAAACTATGCTCTCCTTTCTTCCTCTTGTACTTTGCCATTTCTGAAACAGATATTCATCTTTGTCCCTCAAACCATGGTCAAATGGGACTGGGGATATTTTGTTGAAGAAATAAAATGCAGTCTACCTTGCTCATGCTCATAGGTATAGGGTAGGGTGCCTAATAAACAAAATATCAAACATCGGGAAGTGATTCTGATTCAGGGATTGGATGGTCTAAGGCAGTGATCCCCAACCAGTAGCTCACGAGCAACATGTTGCTCTCCAACCCCTTGGATGTTGCTCCCAGTGGCCTCAAAGCAGGTGCTGATTTTTGAATTAATGGCTTAGAGGCAAATTTTGGTTGCATAAAAAAATGCCAAACATTCTCTCCTGTAGGCTGCCAGTCCATATAGGGGTTACCAAACAGCCAATCAGAGCTCTTATTTGACATCCACATGGACTTTTTCATGCTTGTGTTGCTCTCCAACTCTTTTTTAAATTTAAATGTGGCTCACGAGCAAAAAAGGATGGGGACCCCTGATTTACACCATACATCCTTAAATTTTAGAGGGGAAGGGTTTATGGGAAAGGCCAACTAATTAACGGGACACATGTAATCCTATTAGAATCTATTGCAACAGAAACTGTTGTATTAACTCTTTAATAATTACAACTTTGTCGGTTCTACCTGGGGAAAAAACATTAAGGGGCAGATTTACTAAATTCACATGAAGGATTCGAAGTTCGATCCAATTTTTTAAAAGGATTAGAGTTTTCAAATGTTTTTGAAAACCACTTCGACCGGTGAATTTTGAAAATTCGATCGAATCGAATGATTAGAATAAAAATCTATTCAAGAGTCTAATTACTTCCCCTTTAAAATTTTATACGACTGCCTAGTTTGCCAGATCAAAGCTACTGAATTGGGTTGCGTTATTTTTGATTGGAGAAAAATATCTATTGAAAAAATATCTATTGAAACGATTTTATCGATCGAATATTTACTATTCGTTCTTTGGACCAATCAAATTGCGGTAAAATCCTTCGAATTCTATATTCGAAGGATTTTACTTCCCACACTATTCCCAGCTATTCCCAGGGTTAAAAAACCCTTGATTTCGACCCTTAGTTAGGGTTGCCACCGGGCTGGTATTTTACCGACCTGGCTGTTAATAACATAGGGAACAGCCATCATTTTTAATAGGAAAAAAAGATAAATATATTGGAAGGCCGGTATTTTTTTCCAGAAAAGGTGGCAACCCTACCCTTAGGAAATCTGCCCCTAAGAAAGAGAATGATAAGTACTCACCTGTCCTTTGGAAATGGATTTACTTTGCATGCTTCAAGCAGAAAACGAACAACTTCAACATGTCCTGTAAAAAGTAAATATATCATTGGCTGCAAAGCGTGAAAAAAAATATCTGTAAAAATTTATGATGATGTTGCCCATAGTAAAAATCAGGTCTTCTAACTTCTAATAGGTGGCTGTTTAAATCGAATAGCTGCTTGGTTGCAATGGGCAACATTTCCAGATCTCTCTCTGCAGATATTTATCTCCAATGTTAATAAACATGCTCCTTAGACATTAATCCCTTTGCATACATGGTAAAATAATAGTTGAGATTAAAAAAAGACTTTATCCCATTATTTCTCCCAATTTAAAAATCCTCATCTGTCCTATTTGCAGAATATGTATGCCTGATTGTGCTATGAGACCAGTACCATTTTTTCAGCTCTAGAATTGTTCTAAATGGAATTACAAATGTCTGTAATCTTAGCAGTAAAATAAGGAATTGTGGGGATAGGAACTGTGGCAGATCAGTTAATTTGGGTTATTTTCAAAAGGCATGCACATGTGACGACATGGATAGCCTATAGGGGTTATAAATTACATGAAAAGACAACTGATTTATGAAAACGCCATCCTATATTTGAACACGCTAAAACCAAATACATACAAGGGCTCACACACCATTACAAACGCAACTGGAGTAAAAAATGAACACACACACGGTATGAGTGCTGACAACATTCATTTAAGGTATTTAGGTCCAATGATACTCCTTGCACTTCCCTATAGTTGTGCTCCTTGCTGGTGCATCGATACTGTCTCATGTTCTAAATTACTTACGGGTTCTTGGAATCTTGGTGTACCTACTACCTTCAAGCTGGCAGTAATTCCATGGTTTCCACCAAAACTCTGAGGCAAAAGGCTTTTGCAGAGTCAAAGGTGGCCACAACTAGGGATGCACTAAATCCACTATATTGTATTTGGCCGATCCACTGAATCCTTCATGAAAGATTTGGCCGAATACCAAACTGAATCTGAACTCTAATTTGCATATACAAATGAAGGTGGATGATGGGGGAAAAAAAGAGCCGCGTGCTGCAAAGGATTCGGTTAGACCAGGTACCAGGATTTGGTTGAATCAGAATGCTGCTGAATGCTGAATACTGAACCAAATCCTGGGCAATTAGAGAACCAAATCCTGGATTGAGCACATCCCTAATTACAAATTCATTATTCAGACTAGGGTTACCTCCTTTTCTGGTGGGGAACTCCGGTATGAGAGGTGCATGACATCAGAGGTGGGATGGGTGACAAGGTTATTGGCTGATCACCATGCCATGAACCTCCAAATTAGGAAATTCGAACAGGCAGTTTTCACCTGGACAGCCCTTCTGAAAACTGGGCTGTCCGGGTGAAAATGGTAAATAATCTAGGCAGATTTATGTTTGTTCGTCTGGACAGCATAGATCTGGTTTGATCGCGCTTACATAGCCCCCCTTAATAAAATCTGACATCACACAATATCATCAGGGAATTCACTGTCCTTGTTGTGAACAAACATGCTTCAAGTTCTGTTCTGAAGGTCTGAATAAGTGGCCTCTTGTCCTTTTCTATGTGAAAGTACAGGTATGGGACCAGTTATCCAGAATGATCAGGACCTGGGACTTTCTGGATAATGGATCTTTCCATGATTTGGATCTTCATGCCTTAAATCTATTAGAAAATCCTGTATGCATTAAATAAATCCAATAGGCTGGTTTTGTCTCCAATAAGAGACATTATATCTTATTGGGAACAGGTACAAGCTACTGTTTTATTATTACAGAGGAAAAGGAAATAATGCTTGAAAATGTGGATTATTTGGATATAACGGAGTCTATGGGAGACATCCTTTCCATAATTCAGATCTTTCTGGATAACGGGTTTCCAGATAATGGATCCCATGCCTGTACAAAAAGTACATTGGCAGGATCCTTGCCAAGTTTTAATACACATGCTGGATGTGAGCAGCATAATTTTCTAATTATTGTATGTAACAAACAGCTTATACTGCTTGTAGCAGCAAGTGAAATGTAATATGTTATAATAAGCGCAGACAATTTTGCATCAATAAGCGACCAGGTGCAATAATACACAGAATACTGGAAATGTATTTTTCCTGCATAAAGAATGGAATTCTTTAAAACTTAAAAATAAAATGGGTCTAGAGGACCAGCTGCTTTTCAGGTCATTTTTAGCTGGAAACTTATAAAATGAGTCCCCAGGCATCCTTATTAAATCTGTTGTAAACAAACATAATTCATTCTGCTTTGCATATAATTCTGGTGGGTATCTCTTCAACCAAAATACCTTTATAGCAGATCCACTACCCTGGTTCTATATATGCTGGCTGGAAAATGCTGCATTGCGCTTCAGTAATAGCGTCTTTACAGAATTCCTTCTGCTTTGCATGCAAAGAATTTTCTTTAAACCTTTTTTTACTTTTTTAAACTAAAATACCTTCAGCAGATGCTACGTGCAAGGCTGTACGGGAATCATAGTCACGTTGTTCCATGTCCATTCCAGAGAGAGCAAACCTGAAAGCAAAGGATTAGGAGAGAATTAATGCAATCAAATAGATCAGTCTGTGTAAATCTGTCACAGCAGTTAAGAACAACAATGTTATATGGAATGTTAAGAATTTCTCTGACCATTTTTGTTCTATGTTACCCTTCGGCTGCCCACTACTTAGGACCTATATGTTTGCAGGTAGCTGATAGCACCACAGGTTCTCTGTTTTACCAATTGTCTCTCAAAATACCCTAAATCCCTTGTAGTTTTCACAATAAACTGATAATGGGTTCAAGAGTAAGGACAAGTAGAAGAATCCAAACACGCAGTCAAGTATGAATCCATCTGACCATTCATAAAGTAGTGTTAGCTTTTATGAGAGGGTAAACCTAAAGCAGTGTTCCAAACCGTTTGTTCAGTTTTAACAGTGGGAAAATCGTGTTACGCACACTTAGAAAATGGAATGCAAAAGTAGACTATATTTATACATTTCCCCCACGCTCAGGGGTAGGGTTCACTTATAGATCTTTATATTTCTTCTAATTGTTTTGTATAAGCTGCCTAACACACCCCTCTGGATCCCTAAAAATACTTTTACAAAAATCACCTTTGATCGTATCTACTTTCTATGATCTAACAGGTCTTGTATTGTGCAACCCTTACAGGTCCAGTTAGTGGGGGGGGGGGGACTGGTACTCCCACCATGCACATGTATTTTTTAGCTAGGGAACTGTATTATATACACGAGGATGATTCTGGCTTTGTCCTTTTAGCCTGCTCCACGACTCCAAAGAATCACCCAAAACGTACCATACTGATTACAGAGCTTGCCCAACCATCATTATTATAGCCCTTGTAGTCTTGTAACTAAATCCTACTTTCCCCCACTGTGGAAAAATAAGAAAGCTTACACCTCCAAAGCTCACAGGATTTTTTTTAATTGGTACCATATCAAAATTAAATTATTGGGGGAAGACGTGGAAGACATGACATGCAATACTTCTGATACCTTCAACCCTGCCATGTCTTCAGAACTCAGTTTAGAGAATCTTTGGAAAACATGCTGAGAGTATTGAAAGAAAGTATTTGGAACACACAATTTGACCAATGATGAGTTAACTTTTATAACAGATCCTATAGGCAGGTCTAGGGGATGGTCATAGGGTGATGTGTGGCCTGACTTATGCTGACCATCATTTAGGCTGATGGGAAGTTATCTAACATAATTAGACACAGGTTGAAAACATAAAATTTTTACTGCTAGCATCATTTAGGCTGATGGCAAGCTATCAATCTAATTAGACACAGGCAGAAAGCATTACATATTCACTAACATTTAGGAAATGTCAGATCCCTTTCTTGGATTTCCTCATCTACAAAGAGAAAGGTGTACTTTGTACAAAAACCCTTAGAAAATCTGCAGCAAAAAATATATTTACATTACAATATGACTGAAGTGGACAGCAGTTCAAAAAACCTAAAAGTATTATCCCACAGATGCATTTTCAATAAAGACACCACATTAAAGAAGGTCAGTTTGGGGGTTGCTCCACTCTGTTTAGTTCACAGAGAGCTTTTAGATCTCTGTATTATGTGGTGCACCTGTGATCAATTTACCTGCATACTTTTAAGATACTCAATCCTTAGATTTACTGGGCAAAATGATTCTATTTATAATCTGCTGTTATGTTACTTTTTGGAAGTGAATGGGTCATGGTGAAAATAACAGTCTATATATCAACCATTCTCCATTAGGTATGCCACATGTGGATCTAAGAGCAGTGGCATTTTTAAATACTACTTTCCCAGACCAGTGTACTATCCTTAGTGATCCATATGTGTGATGAGTGAATTTAAACAGCTTTTGTTTGAATGGTTGTGTTATATATGGTTGTCAATAAAATAATCTCATCGGATATCCAAAATGTTTTTGCTGTTGAATTTGTTTCAACAGGTAATTTGATCTACCACAGGCAGTTTTCCCTGGTGTCAATGCTATGTCAAAGGGAGAACTATCCCACTATTTATTTCTCTGTATTAACTCAAGCAAGAGTAGGTGAGTGGTGGTTTGAGACCTTGTTACCAAACGGGATGGTATAAACCATGGCTGTCCAACTGGTGGCCAATGGGCCGCAACCCCCCTTCTGTGGCCCCCTAGCTGCTGTGCTTGCTTAAATGGCATCACTATAGAGATTAACACTATAGGGATATAACTCATGAAAATGGTTGTCATATAAAGACATAACCTTAAATCCATATGCCTCCTCTTCCCCTGTGGATAGCACAGCACACCACAATTAATTTGGACATGGTCTTGTGGTAACATGGAAGTGGTCAACACTGGATTCCATTATCGGCCCTTCACTATGTTGGCCAGAAAAATTTGACTCTCGGTAACACAGAAGTTGGGCAGCACAGGTATAGAAGTAGAAGCAACAATTTGCAGTTTGGTCTTACCTTCTGAGAGCAGACACATCCCCTGTATAAGCCGCAAACAAAAGGTTTATTACAGATTTCACCTGCAAAAAAACAAATCATTTATATTATAGGGTGTAATGACCACTACAAGTTGGTCCTAAAAATAATGATTAGAATAACAGACAAGAAACCTTGTCAAAAAGCATGTTATTTATATTTTTTTAAAGGGCTGCTGTGTTAAGTCTAGGATGCCTATATGGTAACAAAGATTTCCCACCCATGCTGCCACTGAATACGTGCCTACTAAATCCAGCGGCAAAGGGAGGGTGAGCGGGTACCTGGAGGCAGGTCTGGACTGGAATTCAAAATAGCCCTCAGCATTTTAAGTGAACAGAGGCCCAAACCACCCCCCACAAGTCCATTAAATAGTGGACTAAATAAATGGTTACAAATAATTTCTGACAATCTGCAGTGCAAGGCCAACAGAGAGGGTTGACAGCACAACACAACTATACTTTGGCCATCTATTGTGCAGTATCACAGCACAGATTTGTCATATTGTCATAAATGTTTGGAAGATTTGGTTCCTCCCAACAAAAGTTATCGTTTTATAAAAATGGGACCTTACTTGCATTCCTTTGCTGTTGACCAATCCTATATTAGCAAGTCTGCCATGAACAAGAACTGCTGATCATATCCACTGACCTTATAATTATGTATAGAAGTATTTGCATGTTGTTTAACAGTTAGAACTCCTTCCAAATGCTGAACATGCAAGAATGAATTCCCACCTAGCATATGCAAATTCATTTCAGCAGAAGCTTTGTCCGAATGCTATCTAGTTGTCAGATAGGACAACTAAGATAAGACGACCAAGGAGAGTCTGGAGATGCTTGATCTAGCATTCTTTCTTCTTTATAAAACCTGCAGAGAAACACTATTTTGGAATGGCTATCTTATGTTGTCCAGCAGCTTGTAGAGACAATCTCTCTTTGTGGTTTATTAGGGTTACCTATTCCTTCTACCAGAATAGGGCAAGTTAAATTTCAAGGCCACAGCCCCGGTTAACCTGTCCTGCCTCCTACTTTGTGGTGTTCCAGGTCCTAGTAAACCAGTAGGTAGCAAGCTTTTGGGACAACTCCACCCTCTATATTTTCTATTTATGGTCAATATTATTAAGTTGCTCTAATTGGATATTTTAGTCTTTACAACATTTATCAATTTAAATTATTGCACTAGCACTTTATATTTCACTTGATTTAGTCAGCACCTGAACTGATGCATTATACATTCTCCAAGTAAGCACAATAGTTTAATTACCACATACTAATCAATTAATTGAATTAAATTATGTTTTTCCTATTCTAATGAATTATTATAGTAATCAAAATTATCCATTGTATAAACTCTTTTTACGTAATTTCAGTTATTGGTTATAGGCTAGGTTATCTTTCCTTTCCTCTCCAACAATTTACAGATATAACAATCTGGGAAAATATGAATCAGAGAGACTTGCAGGGCTTTCATTGAATTGACAATACATTTTGGGGTATAGCCTACGCATCACACTAACAAAATATGTGGAGTATTGTGGTAAATGGGTGTAAATTTAAGTAGCATTTTCAAACTTGAATCACTCTTTACGGAATTACTGATGCCACCATGTTATAATACCCTTATACATGTAGGAGCTATTACCATACTTTAGTCACCAGTAGATCTTTCCTGCAAACACTAAGAAAACCATTGAAATGAGAAGAAAAGGATTTAATTTTAAGATTCAAAAAGGGTTCTTTTGGGATTTGTTTTACAGCTATAAACCTGTAAAGATGTGTCTTTTGTTCTGTCAAACAGTTATTCTGGAACATAGATTAGATAATTTCAATAAAAGATTATATGCAAATGAGAAAATGCAATCTAAATTAACTTTTATAACCAAGTTCAGGGCCTTCTTGAAGCAAAGAAGGAATCTTCCCCCTATGAGGCAATCAGAATAGGCTTCAAGCGGGTGTTTTGCCTTCTTCTAGATCAACTAGCAGTTGGGTAGCTTTGACTTGGACAAAAAGGCTGAACTTGATGGGCGGGTGTTTTTCAAAATATCTACTATGTTAATATGAATGAAATGCACTCTAAGGCAAGAACCAAAATAATAAAGCCAGTTGGCTTAGTATTCCAATATTTGTATTAATATGTTTTACGGAAAGAGGAAACTGCTATGCTGCAAAGTCAAAATTAATATTCTCTCTAGAATTCCACAAGCAGATATTCTTCAGCATCCACATTCTTATGGGTATCCACAGGGAGACCCTGGACATTTCATTTCAAGCACAGCATGTACAAGTGCCTCAGGTATCCATAACGGTGTTTAAGATGTCAAGAACTGCTAATTCTCTCTTTCCAACATTACCGGTCTCTCTGGCAGAAGCTCTTGGATACTACTTTCTGTGTTTTCATTTAGAGACTAAGTCACAGCCTGGTTATATGTTGTTGCGTTAAGAGTGTGTTAGAAAACAGCTCTGCTTCCTTGTGGTGGAGAAGTGATTTGCTTGTTTCTGTGTGGATGATTGTGTCTGTCTGTGAGAGTGTCTGCATGTGTGTGTATTATTCGTGCAGATAGTGGGTTGGTGGCACCAAGGGAAATTTGGGTTCCTCTGGATTTATCCTTTTAGGAGAAGGTAAAAAATATTATGCGTGGTTCACTTTTTTATAAAGTCTCATATTCTGGGTCAGTCTTCCCATTGATTGGCAGCTCTGCTCATTGATATGTGGTACTGTTTCTGTTTGCCAGTCCTTCTTCCAAAATATGATGTCTCTCTCTATATGATTTATTAACCATGATATATTTTATATAAATATTGGCCAGATATGACTAAGATTTTCAGTCATACAGGTCATGGTATATCTAATATAAGTAATTGAAAAAGCAACTGGACTTGCTGAAAAATTTAATGAAGATGTTTCAACTGCCCATTCAAGCAGCTTCTTCAGTTCAACTGACTGGTGTGGGGAGTTCTCGGCATATAGACCCTTCCGAAAATCCTATCACAATGGCACATAGTAACTCTTCAGAGAGGTGACATCTGAAATTGGCTGTTCAGCTTTCACTGTGTACTATTTTTATAGCAGCCATGTTGGGATTTTTTTTCAATCATGTTGCAAAGAGGAGAACTCATGACAGCAGTATCAGAATTGTGATGGGATTTGGGGAATATGACAGAGCTAGGGAGGATTTGAGGCAAGCCAGTCAAAAAAACGAATGATTACAAATGTACCAGCAAGTACATTGGCAGCAATTTTGTAATACCGACCCCAGTGTTAGACTGTATTTTACTGGCAAGGACAGTGAATTACCGGCCTGGTGGCAACTGTAGCTGCAGGCTATGCAATTTCATTAATTCTGCCATAATTATGTATGCTGTCCAATAGCTAGTAGAAATAAGTCTATGGCAACTGGACTTTGAGTTTGGTTGAAAACGTTTCACCACTATCTGGCTTCTTCAGTTCAATTGAGCAGTAGGGCCGATTTATTCTGTAAGGGCAATGCCATTTGATGCTGGACACTCATGTGCTAATTCATTCTGACTTCCATTACTATCCCTCCACCACACAACCCATAAAAAATATGTCCCTCAGTACCACAGAAGTTGGATAACACTGGTCTAGATAAACAGGATTGCTTTTGATTGATACAAAACTCTGCAAATGCTCATGTAGGCAGCAGTATGCGCAAATCAAAACAAGAAGGGAGAGTGCTACCATTGGTCGCAGGAAAGATTGTCCGTTTCAGAAGAGACGTGTAGAGCTGGATTGTTCGATATACAGGTAGAAACAACAGAATTCTACCTGTATCGGACGATTCAGCACGAACAATGGCCAATGCCTTCAACGGAGCCCAATCAAGATTTTCCAGCCAGCTCAATTGACCGATATCAAAGCCGATATCAGTTGGCTGGTCTCCCACTAGACACACATCGTATATTGTAAGGAAACTTGATACTATCAGTGTGTCTATGGTCACCTATAGAAACTGATGCTTATACAGTAGGATGAGAGAACAGAGTGACATAAAAGAGTGAATAAAGCATGCCAATTGCCTTGGCCGGCGAGAAATGAATGAAAAAAGATCTGAATAGGTTGAAATAAATAGGAGCAGTGAGAATGTATTAGGAATTTGGGTTCGGAAAAAAAATCCAGGATAGGGGGTTAAAATTCTGGGTCTTATCCAATCAGCTTCCAGGAGGCTTTTTGTAGTCACTTTCCCCACTGGATCACTGTCTGCCCAAAAATGTTTCTGTTTTACAGCTAGGTTGTTCCAGCGACTTAGTGTGAGGGAGTCAGGGTGTTCCAATAATCTTGGGAGTGTCTGAAACTTGTCTGTCTTATCCTTTGGTAACTCTTCTGTGTATGACCTTGTCCAATATCTAATTTTTTCCATCAAGTTCAACCTTTTTCTTTACCTGCCTGGCTGCTAATTGATACAGAGGAAGGCAAAAAAACCCATCTGAAGCCTGTTCAATTTGCCTCAGAGGGGGAAAAAAATCATTACTGACTCCCAAGATGGCAATTGGACTAGTCCCTGGATCAACTTGTACTATGAGCTATCTCCCATAACCCTGTATTCCCTCACTTGCTAAAAAGCCATCCAACCCCTTCTTAAAGCCATCTAATGTATCAGCCTGTACAACTGATTCAGGGAGAGAATTTTACATCTTCACTGCTCTCAAGGTAAAAAACCCTTTCCGAATATTTAGGCGGAACCTCCTTTCTTCTAATCGGAAACATTGACATCACTTACTTTGGTTTGAATCAAATGCACTATTTCTCACTGTAAAAAACCCCTTCAGAATATCTAGGTAGAACCTCTTTTCTTCTAATCAGAATGGGTGACCTTGTGTCAGCCCAAATAAAAACAGACAATAAACTGGAAATAATTGTGTATTAAAACAAACAATTATTTTCAATGTAACCAATGTATGTACCAGGAAATACAGTAATCAATAACAAACAAAAGCTTGAAGTTTATTGCTGAAATGATCTGGAAATTTTAGGATTAACAAAGCCTTTTAGAACAGACTTTTATCTTTGCAAACTTATCAATGATGCTGTCATATGAGAACTTTCTGACAATCTTTGCTTCAATTGCAAGCAGAGCAAAGCTGTTTAGCCTTTATTCAGTGAGGATCTCAGGTATTTTTTTTTTTACTCTTTTTAAGCAAGAAAAGAATATTTCACCACTGCAGTTTGTTGCCAGTGTGCAAAGAAAAATGCATAATGCTACTTGCACATTTGGGTAAATCACTTCCAGTGAGTCAACAATGGTTTTGAGCAGCTGAGGAATAGTGATGTCCAGGGAACCAATACTTTTTAAATGAGACCAGAGGTGCAGACATTCATTCGGCAGTTTGTCATCCAAGTCATTTGGGTACTGAGTGGACAGGTGATCCTCATTGCTAAGTTTGCTCATATATTTTCAAATACGCTGAAATGACTGCTAAGTGATTTATAAGCCTCTGCTCTTCTAAGCTCATGGGATAGTTTATCCAGGATAGGGAGGAAGGTTTTAATTCTGAATTTATCTCTTGGGCTTAGTTGTATGTGTCCTTGGGGGCTGACATCAAATGGCAGTTTTATCTTTCTTGGTCTTGCTGTAGATGAATCATAATTGTCTAGCACAGACAACTCTTTAGCTTCTCTCTCAAACCTTTCAAAACCATCCCCGGTATCTTGCACAAGTGTGGTAAGACCATCATAAAGCAGTACAACTGTACCAATTTCAATAACCACACACTGTAAATGTTTACTTGTAGCATTAAACTGCTCTAAAATGAAGCTCCTAAATACTGTCATGATGGCAGTCTCTAACTTTTGCAAGTTTTTGCTTAGTCCTGCAGCCTCATTTGAGTTGTTGGTGCTTGAAACATCATCTTCTATTGCAGTGGTCCTCAAACTTGGCCCTCCAGCTGTTAAGGAACTACAAGTCCCACAATGCATTTGCCTGACTGTGGCTGTCAGACTCCATCATTGCATTGTGGGACTTGTAGTTCCTTGACAGCTGGAGGGCCAAGTTTGAGGACCACTGTTCTATTGCATCCAGTGCTTCAATAATCTCCTTCCATGATCTTGTTAGACTGGGGCATGCATCGCTCCTTGCTGACCACCTTGTAGTAGATAAATTCTTAAGTACTGTAGCTTTTGGTTGTAAATGTGAGATCAACATTTCCCACCTTGTGGAGGATGCAGAAAAGAAATTGTACAGTTGTTGCAAAATAACACAACTGCTTCCCTGCAGCTTTCAGCAGCGCTGGTGCAAACAAGGTTTAGTGAGTGTGCAGAGCAAGGGATGTTTACCGTTAGAAGATTCACCGGTTTAATTCGAGCCTGAAGACCAGAATAGGGACGTGACATGTTGCTAGTGTTTTCATGTGACTGTCCTCTGCAATCCATTATATCAATGTGGTATTCTTTCAGAGTGTCTATGACTGCATTGAACAAGTGTTCAGCTTTATGCCCCACATTTGGGATGAATTTTATGAACCTTTCTTTGGGGATGCCGTCATTTTTAACATAGCGAATAATGAAGGCAAGTTGGTCTGTATGTGATACATCTGGAGTTGAATCAACACTTATCGAGTAATATCTGCTTGCTTTGTTTATTATAACTTCAAGCACACTGGAGGCTACAATACCAATGCAATACAATACCAATACAATACAATACCAACTTTGATTAAGCACAAGCACTTTACTTAATATTTAACAAATTCAGTAAATCCCTTCACCGATATATAGTAATTTTTTGACCTAATCAGAGGTTAACAGAACCAATGTTCTGCCAGAACCAATGTTTCCATACTTTTTAACGTGTTCTGCCAAAAAGGGGTCATGTTCAGCTATTGCTTCTAGAAGCATAATCAGTGGTTAACAGAACCGATGTACTGCCAGAACCAATGTTTCCATACTTTTTAACGTGTTCTGCCAAAAAGGGGTCATGTTCAGCTATTGCTTCTAGAAGCATCAAGTAATTGCCATTTGTGAGTGACCAAAATTTTTCATCTGTGTCTCTGAATAGCAAACCTTGTGATGACGGCATTTTCACGGCTGTAACAACCCTATTTAAAGGAACAGTAACACCAAAAAAGTGTTTTAAAGTAAAGAAAATATCATCATGTAGTATTGCCCTGCACTGATAAAACTGATCTGTTTGCTTCAGAAATACTACTATAGTTCATATAAACAAGCTGCTAAGT
>CM044447.1:92661329-92698575 GCA_024363595.1 Xenopus borealis | reverse complement strand
TATATATATATATATGTTTTATTTTTATATTTTTATAGGGTTGTCTCAAATATTGAAATAATGATTCCCCATTTAATGAACACTGTATCATTTGCACTGTTTATGGTGCAAGGTGTTCTTGTTGGGGAATTTCACTTTTACCCTTGTTTAAACAGAGCTAAAAGGGTCAGCCAAATACCATGCTAGCAATAATTTCCTCCAATAAACTACTGGGTCTGGCTGAGACCATTCTCAAGGATCTGAATGACAATACTGCTGCTTCCCCCAGTCACACATTACTCTCCTTTGCAACATCCTCTCCTTGATACAATATATCCATTGCCTGCCAAGAAGATTCTAAGACCATGCTCCCCGGCGGTCATTTTAGAGCTGCTTAACCAGAGAGATCAGGATAGTATTTAAACTCTTTATGGCAACACTTCCTGTATAATAAGGCCTCCCTCGATGTGCATTAAAGGGGACCAGTCACCAAATAAAATGATTCCAAAGCCTATTTTATCACATTAGTCAAGCAAAATGAACTTTAATTACACTATTTAAATTTTTTGACTCGTGTTTCCTTCAGTCTGGAAATTCATAATTATAGCAAACCGTCAGGAGCCATTTTGTGGACACTGCTATTCAGGCAAGCCTTGTATCATCTCAGAATCTTGTTTGTGCACCAGAATGGGGGACCCGATGTCCATCCCCATGTCCTGGCTACATAATGAAATGTTAAAGAAAGAGGGAAACTGTGGGGAGAGCAGTGACATCTAGGAAATGCTAAATGGAAAGTGAAAGTAATTGCCTCTATGCCTAAGGTATAGAGGAGGGGCAGACTGTTTGATTGACAGCTGAGATTTTTAAATGACCTTACAGCTATGAATGCTTTAATAAAAAAAAAGAATTTTGGTTAAATGTTTAATTTGAAATAGATTTTTATTATACAGCTTTTTATGTCTAGGTGACGGGTCCTCTTTAAAGAGTTAGTTTCCACACTTCATGGCAGAAGCCACCTAAAGTAGATGCTTCTTATAACCAGTCTCCGACATTGACTTGGAGACATTTTCTCCCACTCATCCAGAATTTGCAATCTACAACTTTATTACAAATGACTAATTACAGAGCCCTTTGTTCCTCTTTTTTTCATCCTTGGTATATTTACTAGAATGTTAGGGTCACTGTCATGTTGCAAGCAACCTCTGGTACAGTCAAAAATTTATAGTGGATTGTATAATTATGTGCTACCCAAGCCATGATGCAACAAAGCCTTTTGGTTGGTAATAGGTTGCTCTGGTGAATATCATCATCCATGTCTTCTGGTACTTTGACTGCAAATAACTCTTTTTGCCTTATTTGCAAAGGTTGACCTACTTATTTCCAAAAGCCACAGAGAGACTCTTTCAAACCACACACTCAACCAACAAACAGTAAGACAAATGTCTGAGGTTTATGAAAGACAGAGCTGTGAGATTCTAACCCTACACTAAAAAACAATGGTGAAGATGATTCTCCATTTTAGTAACTGCTAAAAAAAAGGAAACACAGGGCAAGGAGGAGTCACCAATGCAGTTTGAAAATATGTGAAAGACCAAGAAATGGTTAGTAGGCCATTGACAAGTCATATTAAAGCACTTTCAGTTAAAAATTGTAGCCAAAAAGCAGACAGTATGGTGTCAAACAAACCATGATCAGACAGAAAGCAGGACAGCCTTTTGACCTTTCCAGACCACTGGAGAATCTTTAAATAAAGTAAAGATGGGGGAGTTTAAAGATATTTTTTGCTGCTTTGCTTTATTTTTCCCTTGTTCTGTTGAGATATAGCTGAGTTCATGGTAAATCAACAATGTCCATGCTGCCATCTTATGTTTAATCATCAGGGATCCCTTGTGTTGGCATGGGCATACGCAGTGTACTAAAATCAGAGTACACTATGGGGCAGATTTACTAAGGGTCGAATTTAGAAGTTAAAAAATTGACCTTTTTCAATCAAATATAAATTGTTCGAATACATCAGTCGATTCGAACGTTTCACACGATTTTGGCCAAAACAATTATTTTCAAAAAATTCCAAAAACACTTCTTAAAAGTTCCAGGAGGTCCCCCATAGGCTAAAATAGCAATTTGGCAGGTTTAAGTTGGCGAAGGGTCAACTTAAAATTTTGGCATATTCGATAGTCGAAGTAGCCAAAAATTACTTTGAAATTCGATTTATTTTTAAATTCATGTTTTCACTTCGAGCCTTAGTAAATCTGCCCCTATGTATGCACAGGTCAGGATGTGAAAGGGCTGCATCTCACTTTCACATCTGCTCTATTAGGTTGATTAACGGCTACAGGTGGCCTTAAACAGGCTGATAATAACTGACAAGGATATGTGGTCCTCAAACAGCCTACCCAACCAACATCTGTCCGAAAATGTAGCAGAAGCCATCTCTCCTCCAGTAAATACTCCACATACCATAATGCTAAGTCACAGTCTATTACTTAGATGTTTTGTGCTACATTGTAGCAAGAATCAGAAAATGCAATCATTGAGCATTATTGGTTTCTATACATAGTAGCGTTGACAGTTTGTGAACTGTAATTTTCAATATTTCTGAATACCTATGACCTATATCTGTTTTTCATACAAGTCTTCAAACTACATAAGGAAACCCCAATTAAATTAGTCAAAACATTGTGCTTGTTCGTGTATTGACTGAGGAAATGAAGTTACGTGTGTGTGATTAATGTATAAAAATTTTTGCTTATCGTAACCCCAAATAACTCTTGATGAATAAAGTACTGCTGAAATGCAGCACTGCATTCATGCAAGTCCTCACACTCCATTTGGGAATATAAGACCACTAACAAAGATGTATGTATAGCGCAAAAAACGTTGACTTGCATCTATTTATTCCACTTTGCACATTGATAAAGGAGCCCTCATATCTGTTTGCAGTAGATATATAACTGGAACCTCAAAGTAGACTATGTCCCCCATAAGCATCTGTAAAAGATGTTACTATAGCCCCAGTCCCAGCAAGATTTGTGTTTATAGTATAATCGATTTGTACCAAGCCGTTTCTACACATACCATGCACTTTGTGATACATGTAGTATAAGGTTTCACTTTTCAAAACATGTTTTAGACTACATGCCCATAATATAGTGTGTAAGCTAAATGGAGCAGGCATGAGCTGAAATCATTGTCCTCCCCAACAACAAAGTCGAATTTTATGTTGTCCTGGGCAATGCCAGCAGCAAAAATAATGTAAGTCTAACAAAATCCATATTTTGTTTTTAATTTGCATTGGTTACTATAGGAGTGCTCAGAGAATTGCCTGTAGTATTTTACCATACTCTTAGGATAGCATATGAGACGCACAACCCTTCTCTGTATAATAGAAAGGGATAACTGCACAAAGGTAGTTGGCTCCCCTTCAAAAGAAAAGTTTAACTTCATATATTAGATTTATTTACAAAATAAGTTCTCTTGGAGCAGTAATTAAAAGTAGGGATGCAGTGAATCCAAGTGCCTTGCCCAACGAAAATCCAAAGACTTCCAAATTTAGTGCCTTTCCATCACATGAACAAGGAAGTCATGTATTATTTCTCAAGCTACGCAAGGTATATGTAAATTAGGATTCATTAGAGTTCAGATACAGTTTGAGTTTTGGCTGAATCCCAAAACAAAAGATTTGATGCATCCCTACTTATAAAATGAACTCATGAAAGTAGAATGCATACATCAGACTACATACATAAAAGCAAAAATAACAAAAATAAATATAATTGTAGCAAGCAGCTTCAACAGGAAACTACAGCTGCAGTAACATACATACAAACATTCTGAAACTAGAGCCATGGACTTTAGTTCCTGTCTCCCAGACTCTCCATTCTATACACTACGGTGGTTGAGGAATCCTCGTTAGATTCTGGTGACACTTTTTTCCATACTGTGTTTTTAAGAGCAAGCTCCTGCTGCAGGTGTTCATAATCCAATGGTCCATGTGAATTCTGGTTCTTAAGCAACATATATAATTCATTAGTGAATGTCAGTATTTCCACAGGTTAAGACTTCATGGCTCTTGCAAAACACACTTGAGTTATAGCTGAAGAAGCACATATTTGTTACATGTCATAGACATGGCTTTGCGAAGCACTAACCCAGTTTATCTGACACACCAGCCAAGTTATTAGAAAGCATGGTCATTTATTGCCTTAAACCTTGCATCATGGACATGTATAAAATCCATGCAACGTGTACGAAGAAATCCATAACCTTTATAGTAATGACACAAGGGGGAGATGTCTAGGTTTTTGTCACCTAGCAATTTCTTACTAAGCCAAAGTCGCAAACAAGAAATTGTTCTAGAAACAGAATCTCTTTCCTAGTAAGGACTGTTTTGCTTTGGAAAAATTGGAACCCCTCATTCAAATCCAGCACTTTAAAATTACTTTGGAAATAACATGCTTCAGAGGATATAATAATAGGCATATCTATTTGTACACCAAATTTTACATCTATATTTCTTTTTTGCCATGTTGTAACCTTTGGCATTTTGCTTTAGCAGGTAATACCAAAAAGGGGTATTTAAATCGTTAAAAAAACAAGTTCAATTGGTCGGTTTATTATTTTATATAGTATTTAAATATGTTTGGTTTAGTTATGGATAGTCTTTCAGCACTCCAAGCTAGAAATAAATTATTAAAGACATTTGCAGGAAAGCTTGCACTAATGTGCATTATAAAATAAATGGAAAAGTAGAAAACATTTCCACCTATGTTCAACATGAGTCATAAACAAGGCTATGCTGGACAAGCGTTCTGCTTACAGCTAAAATATCTGTTGTTTTTTGTGTTTTTATAATGCAAATAAAAGGTGCAAAAAAGCTTACAAAGGGCCCCACCTTGGAGGATAAAGCCGTTCATAAAATGAAAACTGCATTATAATGATCTATACAGTCAACAACCAGGAAAGTGAGGGGCTTTTTATATAAAGCTATCAATCATAGTTAGGACAATAAGGGATAATGATTAATAAATATTGTTTAAACATATAAATGTAATTTTTTTTTTTTAACACAAGCCGTGTTTATTTACCTTATATTGACATAGGTGTACATGTGTATAAAGATAAAGAACTCACCCTCTGGTCACCTCCTTCTCGACGAGGATCAAGCTTTTTTGCAAAGTGCCTTAAATTATCATAATTATGGAAATTGCAGAGAGATACCAAATCCTGCACAAAAGAAGGCAAGTTTTATATAATTACTAAACAACAATAACTTAAAATTTAAAGTGATACTAACACAAATTAAAAATAGCTTCTTCTGTAGCCTGAAAGGGACTAACTACTTGAATGCCCACCTACATAGTGGAAATGATGCTTCTGTTATAACTATACATTTGTAATTGTATTTATTTTTTATAGTCACCAACCTCCTATAGCTGTGAAAGAGCTCAGAAAATAAAGAACATTAGGTGGAGTGTACGGACAACCCGACATGAAACAGACAAACATACCTGGATTTCCTGATCAGTTCAGTTGCTTTAAATGGGTACATTATGCATATGTACAATGTTTGTATTTACAGGCTTATGTGCTACTCTATAGTGCAACAAGGATATTTTTTCAAAAACTGGTATAGGACCCATTTTCCAAAAACCCGTTGGTTCTGCTTCCAATAAGGATTAATTATATCTTAATTTGGATTAAGTACAAAGTAATAATTTATTATTACAGAAAAGAGGATAAACATTTTTAAAAATTTGGATTATTTGGATACAATGAAATCTATGGGAGATGGCCTTTCTGTCATTTGGAGCTTTGTGGATAATGGGCTTCCAGATAACGGATCCCATACTTGTAGTAATAAACCTGTACCTTGTACTTGATTCCAATTATGATATAATAAATCCTAATGGGATGCAAAACAATCCGGCTGGTTTTATTTAATGCTTCAATGATTTATTTTAGTAGATTTGAGGTATGGAGATCCAAATTACAGAAACATCCCTTATCCGGAAAACCCCAGGTCCCAGGCATTCTGGGTAACAGGTCTCATACCGGTTTATACATTCTATTTAACAAAACCTTACAAAAATGTATTGAACAGGGCTGTTATATTTAGTCTGAGGTTATAAACAAGACTATATTTTGGACCGGCGCTGTTCCTCAGTCCAAAAGGCAGTAATGACTAATGACAGATAGATCATGGGTAGGTAGGAAAATACTTCCTCCAATAAAATCTGTCCTTCTCAACTATAAGCTGGCCAATGCAATCCGAAACAGAAACATTTAATTGGGAAAGGCATGTATGGCAAGTATAAATCTAGTCTTTCCTGGGTGGCTGCAGAAACTAAGGCTGCCCCTGAAAGCATTGTACAGCTTGTTGGTAGGAGACAACAACTTTTGATGCATACTCCACCAAAAGGCCCCACAGTAGCAAAGAAGAGGAATTTCCCGAGGGAGGCAATCAAAGGGGAACTATCACAAAAATGAAAATTTGATACAAGCTTCATAATGCTGAAATAAGAAACTTTGTATAACATTTAAATAATCTGCAAAATTTCTGAAATAATCAAGTTTATCTTCACTATTCCTCTCTCAGCATCCGTTTCTCTTCATTCTGTCGTTGTGCAGCAGATGGGTTTCAGGTAGTCATTGACAGTTAGATCCAATATATCTTATGGGGGGCTTCCTTTACTAGAGTTCATTCAAATAAATGATTCTATTACAAACAAAATTTTACAAAAAAACTGCCTTTTGCACAAATCCTGCATGTAGAGAGACATGAAGTCTGGTGATTTTAATAGAGTGAGCTCTAATACATCTTCTAGGCAAACAAACCCCCCATAAGATCTATCGGATCCAACTGCTGCAAGAAGAGAGAATGAAGAGAAACAGATGCTGAGAGAGTAATAGTGAAGATCAACTTGATTATTTCAGAAACAGTACAGAATTGGTAGTTGATTGTATTTAGAAAGTTTCTTATTTAAGTATGCTGAAGCTTACATAAAATTTTCATTTTTGAGAAAGTTCTCCTTTAAGCAAGTGACTTGCAACCACGGTAAATAGTTGCATGAAAACTATACACATGACAATGTACTTCTACCTAAGGTATGAAAAGAACACTTAGGTAACAAGGAAGAAAGGGGGCTTTAGAGGAGGAGAGGGTCGATTTATATTTTTTCCTACCTACAGCTAGGATCTATCTCTCATTGCTCAGTGTTGACTGTCAAATAACTTTGGGCATGTGCCCTGGATTTTTAGGCCTAGCAACAGCTGCGGCAATAGCAATCTAGTACCTCTGCATTATTGGCAGCAGCTGCAGAATTTCCAGCCTGCTACGAGAAAGTAATGGAAAAGTAAAAGGTGAAACTCCCACTGTTAATACATTTAAGGAAAAGCACAATGTTTGTATAGCAAGGCAAACTAGCTGATCCTGGCTTCCATATGCTGCCGTAATGTTTCTTTGACCTCACTTTGCCACTGTGGGGCATCTGGAAGGCAGGGCAGCCTTTTTAACTGCAGAGTATAATGCTCTCCTGAAATAGCAAGAGGCAAACCAACCTCCTGTTTCAAACAGAACATAGAGCTCTTAGAAGCCCATAAATCAAAGGTAAATTTTCAAATTCATCTGATTTTTTTTTTTTAGTTCAAATATCCTCACAATTCGACTGGGAGGTAATTTAAGAAACAATTTGAATGTCTAATGTGCGATCAAATGGTTCTGACCCAAAGATCTGTATCTGATTCGTACAAATCAGTTGTTCTTGGAAAAATAAAACTCGAATGTCAGGAAGGCTATTATTCGAATATTCGAATTAGGACTGTTTCCATGGTCAACATTCGAATGGGGGGATTCAAATTCAAATGTGTGAAAAAAAAATTGGAATTTACTTTTGACATTTGATACATCTTCCCCTTAATGTTATATGGCTAGCCCTGCAGAAGTGACAGAAGAGCAACGGCATCGATTTAAGAGCAGGCAACAAATCTCCCCATCAACCAAAAGCAAGATGCTCCCCTTGACTCAATAGCAATAACACCTCATGTGTTTAAATGACTTAACCATGTGTTGTAGTTTTTATTTGAGTAGAACATAAATGTTAACTATACCATATTAAAAAAATTAATGATAAAACTGAATGCTGAAGTAAATCAATAAAACTTACTTGGCAGAACTGAATCCCACGAACACTGTTTCCCAGTTTATCAAGTGGAGGAGACCAACACATCATACCCATAACATTGGGAACAACTAGTAGGATGCCTCCAGAAACTCCAGATTTGGATGGCAGGCCGACCTGTTTTAAATGTAAATGTTATCACATTAACTTCAAAGAGCTCAATCTTTTCATTTCTGAACAGGTTAGCAAGGATAGAATACTGTGATATCTGTCCCAATCAAGAACAGATATCCATTACCTCTAGTTCCTCAGTGAAAATCCGATTAGTTCTGATCTAAGCTCCTAGATTTTTGAGAGGCATATAATCTTCTCTACACTAGGTCAGTAGATGAATGAAAAATGGCCTAATGATGGTCCATAGTATGATCATTTGGCAAATTTAGTAATTCTGTTTTGTTTGTTTTTTTTACAGTGCTCCTGCATCATTCAAATTATTACCGATACCTTTTTGTTTTTGTGTCTTACCCAACAATAAAAATCCTCTTAAAGATGTTCTGCTCCATTGATATGCACATTTTGGCTCATTTATGTAAACCTGGTGAATTTGTAACTGAGTGGCAAATGATAACCAATTAGATAGATGCAGGTAGAACAATAAAAGCAAAAATGTGATTAGTTGCCATGGGGTACTCCCCTGGTGCAAATGTGCCCTGTAATGATAAATGGACCCTACCATGTTTCCTCAAAACTAGAAAAGTGGGTATCTACAGATGCACTACAGTTATTTTCTTACACAACATCATTCCTGGCACACACTGCACGTGGCAGTATATTTCACAATTCTAAAACTGCACTTTCAGTACAATATGGTCTGTTGCTGCTTTTGAACTAAAACCACCAGCATTTAGCAGAGCTAAGGGCCTTCTGACAGTACTAAGAGGAGAATATTGGATGTTTCTACATTATCTAGGTACACATAATGAAAAAAAAGATATATTGGATATAATTTAAGCCATAACAAGAGAAATATATGATTTGTTGGAAAACGAGACAAGCATGATTTTTAGTGTATTTAAACAAAGTGAAGGTCTCAGAGTCTTACATGAAAAGCGAATTGTCCAGAAAAATCGTACATTCCACAAGAGTGCATTAAACTTAATGTGTTTCTGACAGCTTCAGGACTTAAAATCCTCTCCCCTGTTATTGGACAGAAGCCACCATTTGCCAGTGTTGCTGCCATGACACTGGCAGATTCACAAGTAACTTCTATGGAACACAACTAAAAGGAAATAAAACACATAAGTGGTGGAAATGCATGCCTGCATGTTTCATAATATTTACAGATGAGATTACAAAGTCTAGAAACAAAATATATATTTATGGCTGACATAATACTTGTTACTTTTATCTTTATCATAGTTTACGATTCTAACAACTTTCACAACCTGTGTGCCTTGGATTTTCTCATCTCTACCAGAAGCTGAATACAGCGAAATGCGTTAGGAGAAGGGGAAACTCGGATAAACATCCTACACAAGGGACTAAGGAGCGGATAGCTACCCAACACCCCAAAGGATCGGAGGGAACCTCATTGAGATTACTTTCTCGCAAGTATTTTACTTGTAAATTGTGAGTGCATTTTTATTGTCTTATAAACAGATTTTATATATTAAACAGTATTACACTATTTTGCTCTTTCCCTCACTTTGCATTTCATTGTGGAATCTACACATACTGGAGCATCGTAGGATCGCGTGCCAGGATAATTTTATTACAAGCTGCATACCACATTAGTGGTTTGTGAGTAGGCAATTTAGCCATATTCTCACTATTGGTTTATGTAACTGGATACCTTCACACTCCATACTTTTTATTTGATTTTATAAATTTTTAATATTTAGCAAGTTGGGGGATAATATCACTCACTGTTGGTTATAACATAAATATGTTTGAGAGCACTGGGTGAATTCCTGTTATAATCAAATTACTGCACTATATTGGTTCTAAAAATTTCCATTGCATAGGCGCTGATCTCTACAAAAGGAAAACCTATTTCCTTCTTGGTTCAGATTGACATACGTAGTGGGGAGACTGCGAGGAGCCCGGCAGGAAACCATTTGGACTAACATTGTTACTTTTGGGCTAGATAACTTTTTTTTTTTATTACAAAGTTAACTACCCATCTATTACCTAATACATTTTACAGAGTTCACCACAAGGAAGATGTACATGGAATTGCCATAAATGGTCAAGAAAGTACTTACATCTGAGCAGGTGCAAGCATTACTGGAAAACATGTGGCACAAGTAAAATATAGCCAATATGTATAATTGCAGTTCTGTAGCTAAAATTCTATCTTGTGTTCCTAACTGGTGTTAACCCTTTAGCCTCTGGCAACAGGACCTTGGAATTATGTGAGCACGAATTGGGAGGAGTGTCATTATTTTATTTGTCCCGTAATACAGACAATTTATCCGTCATTGTGGTCCGTTCTCTTTATTAATTCATTTTATAAACACATTCTAAACTCTATTTTTATTTATGCCAGGTATAACAATTCAAAGATTATCAATAACTGTATCTTGCTTGTACTTAGTGTGTCCTTCTGGATACTTGTCAATTGAATGGCTTTGGATCTCTATCACTAACACATAAGAACCTTTACTGTATATTGTATTCAACAATGTTTACAGTGTACCAACTAATTAACTATAGTAGAGGTAATAAACATTTCTGGGCTTGGGCTGATTTGTCCAGCCAAACTGAGCTGATTCTATCATTGGCCCTAGGACCATCAGATCATCCATTGGGCTAAAGTGACCCATCAGATGAAAACCTCATAAATGTGCCAGTGTGCTCCTCATCTGATCAGATTTTCAAACCTGCCCAATTAATATCACAAAAAAAAGCATGTTCAATATCATTCAAGAATTAACATTATTAAATAAATATTTTTAATAATTTGATGCAAAACGTATCTAAAGCAACATAAAACAGTGTGTTTAACGCTACGCAGAAATGTATAATATTTATGTTCTTGAATTAAAATAAACAGAATTATATAAAGAAAACATATAAATTCAAAAAACCATCGCTCAGTTCTGTACCTGGAAATAAAAGTCCAGAGTTCCAACCATGTCAGTGTGCTCTGGGAAGCACTGAAGAGGGAAAAACAAAATGCACAATTAATGGTTAACTTAATTTGCACTCATTTACAATACAGATCATTAAGTAAATTATAATGGATTCATAACATTCACGATTGATAAAAGTAAAGTCCAAAGTCATAAGCTCATAATGTCCATTTTTGTGTTTCATAGCATATGTATAGTATGATAAACTTTCTATAGCATTCTGTTATGGCGTCAAAACTCAATAACAAGGATGTTGTATGGTAATTCTAAGATGCAGTAGCCAATGTCAACTGGAGCTTGTTTACTAAGAAGAGATATTTGCACAGCTGGAGTCACAAAGAGCAACCAATGAGAGGCACATGTTCATTATTTTATCTGCAACAGACACACTTGCTGATTAGTTGCTGGGGTTCCTCCTCTAGTCCAGATGGGTAGAACCTATATAATAAAATGACTCCAGAAATCTGTGGAATATTTCATCAGGCATATCCCTCTGCCTACTAATTAAGTGGGTGAGGCAAGTTCGCACCAAGGGGCAGATTCACTAAAGCGCGAAGCTTCTAACGCTACCGCTAATTCGCCAGCGTGACGTCATTTCGCAACTTCGCAAATTCACTAACACGGACTCTGGCGAATTTTCGCTAGCGAAGTAGATAGACTTGCGCAACTTCGCACCCTTACGCCAGGCGAAGTTGCGCACTGACGAAGGATCGTAACTTCGCAAATTCACTAAGATGAACATTTTCCTCAACGTTAGCACTTACGCTAACGTTACTTCACCTGGTCAGACCAGGCGAAGTTCAATACAATAGATAGGAGGTTGAAAATTTTTAGCATAGGAGGGTGATAGTCTGAAAAAGATTGATAATTTTTTTGGGGGGTTACCCTCCTTCCCCCCTACATTTCCTAATATATGGCAACTAAACTATACAGGGGGCACATGTAGGGCAATAGGACAACTTTATTTTAAGTTTCCTGGGTTTGTGTAGTGGAATGTAGTGGCTGTAACATATACTTCTATTATAAGTTAAAGTTCCCGCCGTATGCAAATTAGGCTTCGCTAGCGTAACAGCGCTCTGCCTAGCTAAGTAACACTAGCGCAACTACGCTACCGTTCGTCAACCTGAGCGTATATTCGCACTTTAGTGTATTTGCGTAGCGCTCACTAGCAAAGCCTATGCTGGCGAATTTTCGGATCTTAGTGAATCTGCCCCCAAATGTTCTTCTCTCTGGCTTAAAAACCAGTTACACGCTGCACAGGGAGTTTGCAAGCTGTTATGCAAATGTGCATTAGTATAAGGGTGGAGACACACATGCAGATTCAGTTGCCTGGTGACTAATCGCCGGTTCTTCTGGGCGACAATCTCCCCAAAATGCATTAGCTTGTCTTTCCTTCCACTGTAATGAAGGATTGCCTGCGCTAAAGCACACTTCGTGCTTCGTTTTCCCAGGAAACCTTGGGCGACTTCGGAAACAAATCGCCACGTGTGCTTAGTGCAGGCGAATTTTCATTACAGATGAGGAGAAGACATGCAAAGGTTTTTCGGGGAGATTGCCACCCAGAAGAACTGGCGCCAAGCGACCAAATCTACCCGAATTTCCCTATATGTCTCCACCCTAAAGGGGTTATTAACTAAAATCCAATTTTATCTCATAATAGTTCAGGTATGGGATCAGTTATCCAGAAACCCGTTATCCAGAAAGTTCCAAACTACAGAAAGGCTGTCTCCCATAGACTCCATTATAATCAAATACCATAATCAAATATCATTTTTAAAAATGATTTCCCTTTTCTCTGTAATAAAACAGTACCTTTTACTTGAGCCAAACTAAGAAATAATCCTTGTTGGAAGTAAAACCAGCCTATAGGGTGTATTTAATGTTTACATGATTTTCTAGTAGTCTTAATGTGTGAAGACCCACATTACGTAAATATCCATCCGGAAAGCCCCAGGTCCTGAGCATTCTGGATAATAGGTCCCATACCTGTAATAGAAAAAGCTCGACAAAACTCCCAAACCCAATTTTAGATTATTTATTCATTTAAAAAACTCTATTTGAAAAAACTGGATTGTGAAAGAATCAAGCAAATACCCAAAATAAATAATCCTACCCACCTACCCTACATAGACCCCCTCCCTGATCCCCCCCAGCCTAGGTGGTACCTTTGGCAAATTACCTGAATGTTTTACTTAGCCCTTGGTGCAGATTCAGGCCATCGGAGTTCACAGCGCCATATTCCTGCTCTTCGGTCTTCCTCTGGCATTTCAGCAATTTCAGTGCATGAGCAGTTGTCGTGAAGCAGAAGATTGCTCCAACTGCGCATGTGCCAACACTCTATTCCCGAAGATTACTGAAGAGAAGAAGATGGCGCCAATGAACTCAGATAGCCTGAATCTGCACCAAGGGGTAAGTAAAGAGTTAGGGTCATTTACCAAAGGTACCACCTAGGCTGGGAGGCAGCAGGGGGGAGTCTATGTAGGGTAGGGGTTTTTATTAGCAAGGGTTTGCTTCTCCTTTAACTTAGCAGTGTCAAAAAGACTGTGGCTGCAACTTGCTCATTTTAAAATTCAAGTGTAACGGACATTAGAATTTATCAAAATGGGAGATTGTGAGCAAACCTTTTTTTCTTTAAGGTAATATCCAATAGCAAAATTTCGATCTCCACTTTCTCTCTCTGACTGAAACCTTAAAAAGTAGAATGAAGAAAAATATCAAAAACATGAACAAAACCATTTGGTTAAAGGGGTTGTCCACCTCCAAACAACTAGTTGTTTTCAGATAGATCACCAGAAATAACAACTTTTTCCAATTACTTTGTATTTTCTATTTGTAACCGTTTATCTAATATTGAAGTGTATAGTGTCATTTTTCATCTTCTAAAGCAGCTCTGTAAGGGGGGGGGGGGTCGCAGAATCTCTGGGTTTCATTACAGGCGGCTGTTAGAATTGATACAATAGTTGCTAATACTCCAGAGAGGTTGCTGTGAAATGTATCAATTAAATGTTGCAAAATTGTAACAGTTTAGAGAATGCACCTGAATTACTGAGCTGTCAGACTCAACTCCAGAGACACCAACATTCAACTTTAAACTTAGATTTTGGAAAAACTGTAAAAAAAAATAAATAATGGAAAGTAATTGAAAAAAGTCTTTATTTCTGGGGAAAAATCTGAAAACAACTGAACAGAAAAAAGTGTTTGGAAGGTGAACATCACCATGAAAACATACATCTATTTTTTTTTTTAAAATGCATGCCATTGAGACATCATCATACAGAGCATGATTTTTATATATAAGGAGAAACCTACACTCCAGAATGTTCAGATCTCACTCATTCCTGTATTGCAAAGGGTGAAAATATTTTTTAAAAATGAGGTAAAAAAATGTTAAAAGGCAGTGGTGAAATTGTCCCTTTGTGTCTGTTCTCACTTTCCTTTAAATTATAAAAACAAGTTATGCCTAAAGCACATGTAGCATTGACAGATGGCCCTCTAATCAGAAATTTTGTGCAAGTTTTAACAGATATGCGAGAGAAAAAAAAGGTGTACTGTTTTTAAAATAACCTACATTTTGTTTTAAAGTACTAACTTTTCTGCATAATTATGTTTTTACTTCCTCACTGCCATAAAGAAGTTTGCTTGGCAAACAAACAATTCTTTTTAAAAGAAGGGCTTTTATATTGTATGTTATTATATACTGTTAAGAAAATAAAATTGGGGGGGGGAGAGAAGATTGAGTGAAAGTAACGTGTGATAGGTGAGAGACAGTAACTTGTGATAGGTGGGTAGGTAAATTAGCAAAGCTAATACATGAATTAGGAGAGCCAGATACAGTTTTAATTGTGTTATTTCTACATTCATGCTTATTCTTATTAAAGAATAGATTTGCAATATGTACTAAAGTTAGCCATGACTTACGTGGCATTACTGAACCCAACATATTCGTTACCGGCCATTTTATTGAAACACTGCATCACCTATAAATACAAAAGACAAAAATTAAATGAAAAAACCCTTGGGCTATTGGTAAACACGGCTGCTTCAACTCTGTAAACAAACAAAATGGACTCTCTTATTTCACTGACTGCACAAGACTCACACCGTGACCATGCATTTTCATTGGACAATCTTGCATAAGAAGCTCTGTAATTTAGGCTGTATGCTGTACAGTATGCTGTAAGGTTTGGAAATAAATAATAAATGTAAAACTACTACTTTTTGTCAAAAATAATAATGAATAATTTCCATCCTCTCTGTAAAAATAACAGAATGACGGAAAGACTATCTCCCATAGACCCCATTTATGCAAACCAAGTCTTGGTTGAGAAATTGATTCCCCATACTTACTTTGGGGCCCAGATAAAAAGTTTAAAAATTATCCATGCATTATCATGATGTTGAGGTTTCGTAGTAATAGATATGACATGGGACAAATGTAAAGGTTTCGTTTGCTTAAAAGATATATTCAGCAGGTCTCTCCTCCTTGTATCCTAATTGAGGCTTCACTTACATTACATAAATTAGAGGTGCTGTGGAACAAGGCTTCTCAAGGCTACTGAACCCTTTTTCTCTGTAATAATAAGACAGTACCTTGTACTTGATCCATATGAAGATATAGAATTAGTCCTTGTTGGAAGCAAAACGAGCCAATTAAATGTATTTAATGTTTAAATGATTTTCAAGTAGGAAAGAACCGCTATGCAGAAAACCCCAGGTCCCTAGCATTCAAGATAATAGGTCCCGTACCTGTACCTTGTACTTGAAGGTAATTTAGCTGCATAAATCCATGTTGGTGGCAAAAGAAATCCAATTGAAAAGTGCAGAGGATTTCTAGTAGACTTCAAATATGGTAATCCAAATTACTGAAAAGTCTTTAACCCGGAAAAAGCCAGGTCCAGATAATAGATTCTATACTAGTACTACATTTATATAAATAAGTAGCTATGGGGAGGAAGCCATGCAACTAAATAGGGCAAATGAGATAGAACAATGCAATTTTTACTTTTTATAAAAGAAGATTAACAGGTCAAATATTAATGGCTAAAGATCTACAGAATGAAACCCTTTCTTATATAAAATAGGACACTTAGGGGAATATTCGAAAATTTGGTCCTTAGTTAATGAGCCCCTTATAGACCTATTTCTCAAAGGTTGGATTTTAGTTGTTTTAGATATTTTTGAAACCATGACTAAAAGCAAACTTGTAAATCTACAAATGTCAGGGCATGTATTAAAAAAATTTAAAAATGAACGAAAAATTTGCTAAAATACACAAAATACTCAAAAAACCTCTAAGAATGTGTTTTTCAGACAATTCCTAGCTTAAACAAGATGGGAAAAACCACTAATTGTCTGTACACAATTGTTTGTAAATGGGCCCCTAAATGTCAGGAAACAGTGTATTTTTGAATGAACTTCAAATGTACAAAAAATGTTGTGGTTCTATTTTACATACTGAACACATACTTTAAAGAAGAACTAAACCTTTCATTACAAAAACCCTCCCCCCCCCAGCGTAGCTCTTACTCTGGGCAAATGCCCCTAACTTTTAACTCACCCTCTCACGGCAGTTTCAGGCACTGGTGTTCAAGGCAGGCATTTAGCCGCATGCGCAGTTGGAGCATTTTCCCGGTTCCTGACAACCAGGCATGTGCTGAAACTCACAGACATTGCTGAGGACCCGGAAGAAGACACGAAGATTACGGAAGAAGATGGCTGCCTTGAACACTAATAACTGAAACTGCCATGAGGGGTAAGTAAAATGTTAGGGGCATTTGCCCGGGGTAAGAGCTACACTGGGGGGGAGCAGGGTCTACAGGTTTTTTTTTAATGAAGGGTTTAATTAGTTTAAGTATCTAATAAAAGATAAAAGATTATAGCCACTGGTCCAAAAGACTGGCCAAGTTGATCTAGGATAAGAACATGGTCTGTTAAAAGTATATAATACAAAAGTATATAAAATGCTTTAGGTGCCAAGAGTAAGGACATATTGTAGCCAATAAACTGTGGAACCAATGATGTTTAAAAGTTTTTGGTTTAAAAGAATAGATGTCCAAAACTAGTGTATGGACAACGCCTAACTGATTTGCCTGACTCAGACAAAGAGAATGTCCACTATGTTAATCCTAGCAAATGCCAAATTGCAGCTTGGTCTGTCGTAAATCTGTCTGCTTCATCTAGAGGCCCCCAGCACTACTGCCCATCATCTTGTGTAACAGACACGCTTTTTTTTGCTTAAAAGACTATCACACTCAAACAAAGCTTTTTATTGTTCATTAGAACTATTCTGATCAAACTGTAGTTATATTATTACACTGATAGTGTTGCTTTTCTTAATTTCAGTGGATTTTTAGGTTCACATAGCTTTTGATTTGGTCTGCTACAAAAATTATGCGTTTAAGTGATGACAACATTCTACTTAAAATTAATAAAATCATTAATGCTTCATAAACATCTTTGAAGCTGTTCAAGACTGGAGCCATAAAACCCTCTAAATCCCCCCCCCCCCAACCAAAATTTTTTTTTAGGAACTAGTAATGATATAGTCCCTCTGAACCTCTTCAATGCTTTTAAACTGACACTGAGGAATAATAACTCAAGATAATAGGATACTAATGATGATCTATTGCTTTTTCTCACCACACTGGAACAAAAACTTTTTTACTTACATAATCAAATTTTTCTGCATTGCTCGCTCCTTGCTGTAAAAGAAGAAACATTTTAAAATATATGTAAAGACAAGTAATCTACTTTCAAGCCACCACATCAAAAATACTTAAAATACTAGAATGCCATTAAAAAATGTTTTAGCAATTAAAAGCATAGTGTCACGATCTTGATGGTATAGTTTTTATGTTGTTCTGTACAGTTAGTTACAAGTGTATGTAGCATGTATGTGGCTCTTAATGTACAAACTTAGAGATTTACAGTATAGAGATTCATTTTGTTAGCTGGTCATTGTTCTGAGGCAGGTTATGTCAACAGCTGCTGGCGTGGGGGTATATTGACATGACTTTACACAGTTACAACAAAGAGTGACTGCAGCTTATCAAAGAAAAATTATCAAAGTGTACTGGATACATGCTGGGAAATATCTATTATGGCTTGCCTCATGCCTCTATTTTTTAAGTCAAATATAAAAAAAACAATTTGCTATTTTAAACAGAGACTTCATAACAGGATTATATCAGTAGCAATATTATATTAAAATGTATCCTCTTTAAAAACCCTCGAAATTATCCCGAAGTAAAAATCCGACAAAATCAAATTCATAGGATTTTACCACTATTCGATCTATCGAACTATCAAATAGCGATAATCCGATTTCTCGAAAAAAGTCGTACTAAATATCCGATTTCACGAAAAACGTACAAATTCAGCCGATCTCACGAAAAAAATCGGACGAATCATGCGATTTTTTCTAAAAATCAGATGATTTCTATTCATTCGAAAAAAAAACTTAGAAAAAAGCCTATGGGAGCTTCCCATAGGAAAATATATAAACTCAGTAGGTTTAATCTGGCGAAGTAGGCAATCGAAAAAAAATGTAAAGGGCAAGTACTTCAACCATCGAATGGTCAAACGATTTTCTTTTTTGATTCGTACGATTTATTCGATTCGATCGAATGATTAATTCAAATCATTCAATTCAATCAAATTTAGCAGTAAATCTGCCCCTTAGCCTTTCACATAACTTTTTCTGCACAAAAATGTACAGATCAGATCATTCGATTGAATGATTCATTCGATTCGATCGAATGATTCATTCGAAGCAATCGAATGATTAATTCGAAGCAATCAAATGATTCATTCGAATCATTCAATTAGATCGAATTTAGCAAATTCGATGGTGGAATTAGCCCCCAAATTTTTTTTCGAAAATCAAATTTTTTGCATTCGAATCCTTCACCCGAGCTTAGTAAATCTGCCCCTTAGCCTTTCACATAACTTTTTCTGCACAAAAACGTACAGATGTCTTATTTAATGCAGAAATTGTAAATAAAAAACAAACTGAAATTTGTCCCTTTCTGTTCTCTGACGCATCTCTCTCCTTCAGCTATTTTTATCAACTGCTGCTGCTACAGTGTTTCAAGAGTCAGAGCCAGTAATGCAGAAAATGTAAACATCAATAAAATCAATATGTTGGTGGATTATGCACCACTAAAAAGCCCACAAACACCTGTCTATGTTTACCATCTGCCTGGTAATTGCTTCTGAGTACAGTTACCAGGGTCATTTTAAAAAATCATACACACCACAGGAGAAGTTTGCCGGGATGGTAACTTGAGCCTCCCATTCTTGTAAGCCTAGACATACTGTAAATCAAAAGCAAGACAAATGTGCCCTTGCATAGTAGCAGCATCATATTTGGAAAACCAGGCTGGGAAGAGTTAGAGAAAGAAATGCACTCTTCTAAAAAAACTGAGCAATAACGGAGCATTTGTTGAGTCTAATGTGTCTGATTTATCACTATTAACTAACACTGCCATAAAGAGAACTCACAAGGTCTCGATAAATGTATTTTATTAGCCTCCCGGTAGCAGTTATTATTTATAAAACCAACATATTTTAAAGCGCAGTACTATAACAGAGTGCAATAGTGTCCCTTGCATTAGCGTTGTGGACCCCTCTGGATCCCTCGTTAAGGTGAGCATGGTTGTGGCAGCATGAAAGTCACCTCAAGGTGTTGGGGGGGTGGGGGTTAAGTATCTCCCCCAAAAAAAACACATACTGTAAAGCATCAATAAACATTCTGAGCAACGTCTGCATTTATGCGGTTAAACAGATTCACCCATTTACAGTATGTCTCATTAACTGTAAAACCACTCAGAAGAAAAGAACACAGTGTTCACTACAGTTAACTCACCTTTATTAAAGAAGTGATGACAATTGCACCAGCATTCACCATAGGATTGTGCGGTTTCTCTGAAATATGAAAAAGTGCAATGTATATCAGAAGCCTTGGGATATTATACAGACAAAAAAGCCAAAGTAATCCACCACAACCTATTTGTTGTAATAGGGGATGTGCCACTGAAATAAAAAACTTTGCAAAATAACTCATTGTTCATAAGCTACCAAATAAGCTCCCACTTCATAAGTGATACATACACTGCATTTAATTACAAGCAGTGCTTTTATTAATAATCAACAAAAATATGATTGTTGGAAAGCCATGAATGAAACAGATTGGTTTTTGGTGTTTAGGAATAGTGTACTACAGCACAACAATTGTAAAGCGTATGTTTTTGAAAGCTGCATGCCTCCAGAGCACACCAATACCAGATATAGTTTTATGCAGTCCATTGGTACCTTCCATAATGAAAGGGCCTGGACAATTATTTTGCAGTAAGTGGGACATGGCTATATGAGGCTGCTGCTCCAAGGGATGGGCTTTCCACATACACAAGTACATACAAAAACATTGCAGTTAAAAACTGAAGAGCAATAGGTAAGACTATAATAAGAGGCCATTTGTATGCTGGAGTGCGAGTTGTATACCAAAGTAAAAAAGAGGAGTAAGTATAGCTTTGAAGAATCCTAAAAGAACACATAACATGGTTTTGCAATCAAAGAGCAAGGCTTTTTATTGCCCTTAAGTACATACCATCAGGTTCTGCACCTTTGTTTATTCTACAAAATTCTTGCTTAAACTTTCTACTAGGTCAATCAGCCATTGAAGCAAAAATGATTAGACCAAAGTTCCCACTCCCTCTTTTTATGAATTTTAATATGCATATATTAAATAAACAAAGTTTTCTTTTCTCTGCGCAGTAGAGTAGTAGCCCTGATTACCTACTTGTATCTAACTAATAATAGTTTCATCTTACACAGCTAACTGAATTCCTGTTTTTTTAATCCAATCTCAATTGTAACCTTTCTATCAAACCAGAATGGTTTTCTCTGCCGAAGCTTCCCATGTGTAGGAAGCAAAGATAGCAGATCTAAAAAAGTGAACTTATAGGAAATAGTTTATTGGGGATATTTCATAGGTAAGTGGAAGTGTAGACTGAAATACAACAAGGTAGTCTGGCTTCAGACTGGGGCTTTGCATTCTTCTGATCTGGAGAAGAGACCCAGCTTCCTGACAATAGGGACAATATTGCACTCCAAACCTACCTCACATTTTAGGAAGCCATACACACGACTCAAGATACCCAGTTTGAGGGGCAGGAAATACATCACTATAACATCAGTAACAGAAAATCATTCCCTGATGGTTACATTTTCTTTCCTGGCCTGGCATTGCTTGCTACAGACAATGTTATTATCCACAAGTATCCCTATAGCCTTCCCCATCATGCAATGGTCTAATGTAGTCCCAAAAGGGTATAAGTGGCTTGTATACTATTACATCCCAGGTGCATAACCTTGCATGTACCAACACTAAATCTCATCTGTCAC
Source organism: Xenopus borealis (assembly GCA_024363595.1). Classification (NCBI taxonomy): domain Eukaryota; kingdom Metazoa; phylum Chordata; class Amphibia; order Anura; family Pipidae; genus Xenopus; species Xenopus borealis. The sequence continues at coordinate 92,676,938 of CM044447.1, read as the reverse complement.
TTTGCTGCCCACACCCTGTTGCATGGATGCTAGATCTACATAGTTTAGAGTAATCTGTGAATACCAATAAATTACTTGCAATGCTCTTCCCTTCTTATTAGCAAGCGAATTATAGGGAACCCCATATAAGCATAAACCTACAGTGTTCAATAATATTGGACTTGCACAGGAGACCTTTATAAAACCCAGCAAGATATTTAGATTTCTCTCACACCCACATGCCCATTCTGAAATGTCAATTCTTCTGTCATGACACTGAAAAACTTATATACATTTACCTACCATCTTCATCTAGAAATAATTTGTTGAACCGTAAGCCACTGGGCTCTTTTCCAACATATCTGTGAACATACTCTGTGCTGAGGTCATTTACTGCAATGGCATATTTCAGAGGTTTCACACAAGACTGGAGGCAAAATGGTACTTTGGTATCACCTACTGAATGCCTGCAAGGAGAAGATTAAAAGGAACAGAAGTAACTTATCAAAAATGAATAAATAAAGACAAATGCTTTCAGTCATTTTTCAAGTAACTTGGCTAATGTAAAAACCTTTTCTGGAAAAACGTACCATGCTTCCTATATATTTATGTTTTTTCCCTATTAATAACTTTTAATTAATAACAAAACTTTTACCGGCCAGGCTGGTTAAATACCAGCCAGGTGGCAACCATAAAGGTATATAATTTCTAAACTGAGACAATAGGCCTAGTGGCTACTCTTGTGGAGGGGGGGAAGGTAGTAAAGAGGATTTCCAATTTATAGGAAAACCACTGGCACGGCACCATTGTAATAATGCTCAATTCTGGAGTTAGATAGAATTGATAAATACTTACGATATTCAGGAATGGTGAGGGGGAACTGATTAGACATTTTCAATCAGGTCAGTTGGGTTACTGCTACTTTAAAGCCAATGAAATAATGCTTATCACTGTACACTTTATATTAACTATATAGGTGCATAATTACTTCTAGGAGACAGCAACGTTTTTAAAACAGAAGCGCTTACACAGTATTTGGCAGACTGAGAACATGTTGCTGACATTGGAAATTCCAATTTGGAATTATAATCTCTTATTCTGTTCTTATAAAGCCTTCCATCCTATAGGCCAGGGGTCTTCAGACTTTTTAAACAGGGGGCCAGTTCAGAGTTCCTCAGACTGTTGGGGGGCAGGACTATAACATTTATAGCTTTATGAACTGCATTCCATAATTCATGTTATGTATGAGCAGAAATAGGGCATTAGGGCAAACATAAATAGAGAGAGACAGCCTCATTGCAATACCGCCTAATGGTTTTAAAAATTAGTTGTGAGCACAACTTTTCCTTGTTTGTTATAAATTGAGAGACCTCATGGTTTTAAATGTAAAATTAAATTAAATATGTTGTTGGTGGTGGGCACAGTCTTTGTGGGTTATGGAGGTAATTAAGGCCCACAGGCAAATTCCACTCCCCCCATTCACTTAGCTCACAGTACAGTAGCAATAGCAAATGTATCCACTCTGGACTGAGTAGGCAAGCAGAAGGAAGGAGGTGTAAAGGCTGCACCAAAATGCCTGATGCACCTCTCTTGGATTCCCCCACGTGAAGGACGCCACGGGCAGTCAGTGACATCATCAGGGGGACCAACATGAACATGCGTGCAATGGTGAACTGAAGCGCCCCAGGGACATATGAGCAGCATCGCCACTATGGCAGCAGCCTAGCCGACAGGAGACTAGTGGCAGTGGGTCCCGCTAGGTCAAGGGGAAGGCCATAGAAACACTAATTTTAGTTATTTTTTTTTTTTGATTGCCAGCCTGGTCCAGATAAATGACATTGGAGGGCCGTATTCGGCCCGTAGTTTGAGCACCTCTGCTATAGGCGCTTAGCCTCTATGGGAAAAAGGCAGTGCAATTAATGATTTGTTTATCTAGTAAAACTTCCAGAAACTTTAACAAGTTAAAAGTAAGGTACAGAGTACTGCTATGCTTTAGCACCCAGAGGCATAACTTGGTCCTATGTCCCGCACCCAAGTGCAGAGAGGGTTATAGTAAAAGGATCACCGGATGTGAGGGAGGGTAGTGGGAGGGGGGGGCCGATGGAATGGGGGACTTTACCCACTGCATTCCTCCAATGAACATGGCACTCCATGGGGGGAATTCACAAAAGTGTCGGGAAGGAAAAAATGTCTTTAAAATGTCTTTAAAATGTCGTAGCAACAGACAACAAATTCACAGAGCATTTCCCTGCCAATTTTCCGACATATACGACACTTTTGAAAAAGTGTAGTGAAAAGTGGGCGTGGTTTATTCTGCACCACTTTCCCCGACATTTTTATGAATTACTCGTAAACTCATTTTTTTTTGCAGACAATTTTTCCGACACATTAGGCTCTCCAAAATGAAAATGTCGGTCAAATTGTCTTTTAAAATGTCTTTAAATTGTCTTTTAAAATGTCTTTAAAATGTCTTTAAAATGTCTTTAAAATGTCTTTAAAATGTCTTTAAAATGTCGTCTGTACGATGAAAAGATATACGACATTTTAGAAAATTGTCGGACTTACGAGACATTCAGAGATGGTAACATCTGCCTTTGTGAATTTGCCGTTAGTAAGACATTTTACAAATTTGTCGACCGCCACTTCTGGGTTATTTATTTTACCGACACTTTTGGGAATTCCCCCCCATGTGTTAGGCAGCAGTGTATTCATAAGTGAATGGGATGGGAAAAAAGTGTGCAGTCACACAAGTTTGAGAACTGGCAGGTGCAAGGTGCAGAGAGCAGCAATGCCATGGATACAAGTGCTGTATAACAATACACTAAGGGGAGAAATTTTGCACCACTTAGGGCTCTTAAAATTGGGTCAAGGGCTATATTAAATGAGCCCTTTTGCCTTTTGTGAAACAACTGATTTGTATTTATTGCAATAGGGTTAATACAAAAATAATTTTGGAAGAATTTACCTTTGCCCATCTACGGTACAAATAGAAACTCCCCACAAATCAGGGCTGAATTTAGCTAGTTGAGGAATGTAATCTGCAACCTGAAAAAGAAAAAAGAAAGAAAGAATACATTAGACATAACATGCTGTTCTGGAAATAAGAACTGTAATACTGTCAACTGTAAACCAATAGCACCAATGTATTCCAGACAAAAAAAATAATAATTTTTGGCTATTCATTCATGTACATACAGTTCGGGTGTATACACTGCAAGATCTCATGTGCTAGGTCAAATTAGGCTGATCCAATCTTTTGTCCAAAGCCAATCATGAAATCCCAGTTCAGGCAGTTTTTATTGGCCTATGTATGGTCTCCTTCATGGTTACATTCTCTTTAAAATGTAATTTGCATTAAATACAAAAATATAGAGGCTTGTTCAAAAAAATGAGTAATTCGCACTAGGGCAATAATTCATGGTGGTTAGGGGTTACTTTAAGGAGGAACTGTGCATGCCAGGCTGCCCAAAGAACATTTTTGGAGGGGCAGGAGGGCGTTGTTTACAAGTTACCCACTGACTGCCCGTGAGCAAGTCTGCCCACTGTTGGTAAATGGGCTTGTTATATAGAGGTTATATGTAACCTCTAAAACTCATAGCCACTCAAAATCTCAAGCCACTGAATAAAAAAATCATTCATCTTCTGATCAAAAATCTGTGAGGGTTTTTGTTTGGATAGTGAAATTCCGAAAGAGGGGAGACTGTGGTACTGAACTTGGAACAGTATTAATAAGTATTTATAAAACGCCAACATATTCTATAGCTTTGTACAAACATACAGATTAAAGGGCACCTATCGCTTAAAAAATTACCCTCAACCAAAAGGTGTGGGCTGATAGAGTCTGCTTTCCGGTTGGGAGTACCAGCTCTTTTTTTTTTTTTTTTTTTTAATGCCCACGGCATGCGCGTCTACTGTCATGGCAGCTTACACCAGGAGCTCCCTCCCGGTGCAAGCTTGCCTGTGCTGGCGGGGGGCATTTAAAAAAAAAAGTACTGGTACCCCCAACCAGAATGCGGGCTCTATCAGCCCGCACCTTTGGTTGGGGTGCCCTTTAAATGCATAAATTTAAAGAGAAGTTTTAATCCTTTATGTGCGGATGCCCAGGAAACATTTTTCAGGTTACAGGTTAATTTCCTTGCAACTGTTCAATTCTAAAAAATTGCCTGACACTTTGCTGTGTTAATTTGTATATTGTTTGATTTTGTGGTTTTTGCTACATACTCTGAGGAGCTTAATTTTTCCTTTTGGCTTTCAAATTACAAATGCAGCAAATGGCTTTACTATTTCAAAAATGTTAATTGTCTAAGTGGACGATTAGAGCTACTTACATGCCTAGCTCCCATTTGGTCCCAACGTAGATAGGCAGAGTCTGCACGGGGGACGTGTTTGGAAGGGTGGCAGCGGGCGTCTGATTCCTCCATCACTGTGGAGTGGCTAATTAGTTTATAGGAAGGGGGGTTGCCTCCATTATTACCCCGCTTGTCCACTGTGTCTAGTTTTTAATGGTGTATGGGTTTATGGACAAGGTCCAGCACTACCAAGACTTGGCTGGGTAGTGGGTGTGTTAGTGAGCGTGTTCTTATTTGATAACACATTAAAAGTTAAGTTTTAGTTGTCACTTCTTTGATTGCCACTTCCCGAACTGGCTTGCTTCGATATGCACACGGGCCATTAACCTAGTGGTGTTCAGTTGCATTTTGCTTTTTTGTTATTTATTAATTGTTTATTCATACAAGCTTGCGGGTGTTGGCAGTTGTAAACGAATTTAGCTCATTTAAAAGGTGTTCTATTTTCATAATCTAAGAAGATTTTGCAGAGAAATAATTGATTTTAACATTCAGTGGCAGATGCATGAGACAGTACCTTTCCGCCAGACAACTTCCTGGCATTTTCATAAAGTTCGTCGATGTGTGATGTAAAAGACATAAAGTCAGGAATCACAAACTTTCTTCGGAAGGCCTGGGTGAGCAGCACAATGTTGCTTTGAACGCACCTACACCAAACAAAAGTAAAATAAAATATTTTTAAAATGAGGTTAGTCTGCAACTTTCATGTTCAACAGTTATTCTGATACAATTTTTACACCACTGTTCAATGGTATTTTCAACACAGTTATCCGACAAGAACTCCTCATACTGGCCCTTCACAAATAATTCTGACAAATTCTTATGAAAACACATTTCATCCACACAGATGACTCACACTATTAGATTAAATTGAGCATAGGCAGAGTGTGATATTTTTTTTTAGGAGGCTAAGGTAAGCCATATATTTAAAGCTAAATCAGATGTAGAGGATAAAAAGGACACCTCCCACCGCCTGTGGCTTCCACTGACTTCAGTGGGACCCATGTAAAACTATAGATGGGAGTGATTTCCCATTCTTAAATGCTCAGGGTGGAAAATCATTGTCATGTGCACATTGTATAAAACAGAATGGAAGAATCCATTGTAAATGAATTGCCAGTTACATTTGTTATGCCCCCCCCCCCCCACAAAAGGGCAAATGCAAAACATACTGTAACAGAATAAAAAAGTACTAATCTCACATATAATACATAATATAAATGAAGTGCTACATATTTAATAACTGGTGTGTAATACTCACACATCAGATTAATGTACAAGATCCTAATCAGAGAGATCAAGATCAAAGGAGACCATTTAATGTAGAACACGTCCAACTAGTGATGTGCGGGTCGAGAAACGCTTGACCTGTACCCAGCTTCCCCCCTCCATTTATAGACCCACCTTACCAATAGAGTCACAAAAGGGACGGGCAGGTGCACTCCTATAAAACTGGAAGCCGGCAGTCTAAGAACCTACAAATGGTGCAGAGAGGTTGGCCTGCATCCGCCCAACTCTTGGGTCCTGTGGGTATTGGGACTGGCCCGCACATCGCTACTTCCAAAATACTGTATATCAGGATAAATAATTATTGCAGTCAGTATGAATCCTTCTCTCACCGTGTACCAGTGGTTTAATCCATAGGTAAAGGGGTGGATTTCACTTTTGAAGGTGAAGGTACTAAAAGGGGCATAGAGTCACGGGAGGAGGGGGTCATTCTTCCACTTTACAGAGCACTTGTAAGGCCCCATCTAGAATATGTTGTATAATTTTGGTCTCCATCATTCAAACAGGACATTATTGTATTAGAGATGGTACAGAGAAGGGCAACTAAGCTGGTAAAAGGAATGGAAAATCTTAGCTATGAGGAAAGACTAGCTAAATTGGGGATTTTCACGCTGGAGAAGAGGCGCTTAAGGGATGATATGATAACTATGTATAAATATATATGGGAATCATATAATAATCTCTGTAATACTTGATTTACCAGTAGATCTTTACAGCCGACGCAAGGTCACCCATTCAGATTAGAAGAAAAAGAGGTACCACCTAAATATTCGGAAGGGATATTTTACAGTGAGAGCTGTGAAGATGTGGAATTCTCTCCCTGAATCAGTTGTGCAGACTGATACATTAGATCAGGGGTCCCCAACCTTTTTTGCTCGTGAGCCACATTTAAATTTAAAAAAAGAGTTGGAGAGCAACACAAGCATGAAAAAGTCCATGTGGATGTCAAATAAGAGCTCTGATTGGCTTTTTGGTACCCCCTATATGGACTGGCAGGCTACAGGAGAGAATGTTTGGCAGTACAACTGGTTTTTATACAGCCAAAACTTGCCTCTAAGCCATTAATAAATAAGCACCTGCTTTGAGGCCACTGGGAGCAACATCTAAGGAGTTGGAGAGCAACATGTTGCTCGCAAGCTACTGCATTAGATAGCTTTAAGAAGGGGTTGGATAGCTTTTTAGCAAGTGAGGGAATACAGGGTTATGGAAGATAGCTCATAGTACAAGTTGATCCAGGGACTAGTCCAATTTCCATTTTGGAGTCCAACCAACAAATTGAGCTTGTTAAGGAGTTCCAAAACAGTAAGGTAAACGATATAATATGTAGAGGTTTGGGATCAGTTATCCAGAATTCTCAAGATCTGGGGCTTTCTAGATAAAGGATCTTTCTGTAATTTGGATCTTCATACCTTAAATCTGTCTGGTTCTGCTTTAAATAAGGATTAATAATATATTAATTTGGATCAAGTACGAGTTACTGTTTTATTATTACAAAGAAACAGGAAATCATTTTAAAAAAATTGATTATTTGGATAAAATGGAGTCTATGGGGGAAGTCCATTCCATAATTCAGTAATACATTTTCTGGACAATGGGTTTCTGTATGACGGATCACACACACACACCTGTATTTTGAAAAGAGACAACCTAGAACACAACATTGGAAAAATATGGTTTTCTAGGAACTGCTAGAGAACAGAAATTATTGGATAAAACAAACTTTTGGTGCTGGTGGCATATTGTTCATAGAAAAAAAGCCATTCCATTTGTTAAAAAAAAAAAGATTTTAATGCCATGCATTCCACATATCTGTACCTGCCAAAACAATTCCATTGGATGTAATATGTTTATGGTTTTTAGTAAGTTATGGTGATCCAACTTACAGAAAAAAATCCTTATCCCCAGGGTATCTGGCATTCCAAATAATAGATGCCACATCTGTATACCTTAAAGGGCACCTATCATTTAAAAAAGTTACCCCCAACCAAAAGGTGCGGGCTGACAGACCCCGCGTTCCGGTTGTGGGTACTAGTAATTTTTTTCTTTTAAAGGAATAGTTCAGTGTAAAAATGAAAACTGGATAAATAGATGCTGTGCAAAGTAAAAAATGTTTCCAATATAGTTAGTCAGGGAAAAATGCAAACTATAAAGGATGGAGTGACTTGATGTCTAATATAATAGCCAGAATCCAACTTCCTGCTTTCAGCACTTTAACTTTGAGTTAGTCAGCGACTTGAAGGGGGGCCACATGGGACATAACTATTCAGTGAGTTTGCAATTGATCCTCAGCATTCAGCTCAGATTCAAAAGCAACAGTTATGGTCCGTGTGGCCCTCCCTCAAGTCTCTGATTGGTTACTGCCTGGTCACCAGGGTAACCAGTCCAAGAGAGCTGAAAAAGCAGGAAATTGCATTCTGGTTATTACATACATTACATCCAGCAACTCCAGTCTCAATACATTACATTTTGGCTAACTAACTATATTAAAAACATTTTTTATTTTGCACTGCCTATCTATTTACCAAGTTTTTATTTTTATACTGAACAATTCCTTTAAGAGAAAGTATGTAATATACATTCAACTGTTTTTCAATATAATTTCAAGATACATTAAAATGCAATCCCTGCACACACCAAGTTCCAGGACTACATTTTCTATATATTATCTATTAATAAAAAGGTAAACAAATGTTTGCAAGTTTTACTGTGTTTACTTTTTAAAGAGTTCCTTATCTAGCATGACACCATCAGACATTGTTTGAAGAGACAATCTTAGCATGTCCATGCATTCTTTCAGCCTAGGGTCAGCTGTGCGTAATCCCGTAGCCTTTAATGCCTGTATAAGGAAAAAAATTAATCAAATACAGCTCCAATAGCTTCATTAATACCACATACATCTCCTACACTTAAGTTATGTACAAAGCAAGGCTCTTTCATCACATTGTGTTACTTGGATGATATTTCTTGCAATACAACACTAGGGCACAACACAAGACAATTTGAGTTTGTTCACTGTCCCAGTTTAGGCTAGTGGCAGATGAGCAGATTCAGGGAGATTTAATCGCCAGGTGACTAATCGCCACTTCAGCACGGCGACAATCTCCCCTAACTGCCTTCTGTGTGCCTGAATGAGGAATCACCTGCGCTAATGCCCTCGCGGCGCTTTGATTTCCGAAGTTGCCTCATGAGCTGCTAAATAGAAACATAACATAACTCCATAGTTACAGGCTCCCACTTAATCCATTACTAACATAGATTATGGTTATTCTCCGTAATTTAGTAATGGTGTGGGGGTGCCCCAGCTGTATTGTGATGGAATCACAAAGTTGTTAAAGGGCACCTGTTGGGCAACAATATTATCCCCAACCAAAGGTATAGAATACAGCTAATAGAGCATGTGCATAATGAGCAAGCCACAGCATTCCCTCATTATGCACGTGTGCCCCAACACAGTTACACTTACTCTTCAAAAATAAAAGAAAAAAAAAACAACACTACTGTTAAGTCCAGACAGAAAGCAGACTCTATTACCTTTGATTGGGGATAATGTTTTTACCCAACAGGTGCCCTTTAACAACTTTGTGATTCCAAAGAAATGAGCAATCCGTGTGTAAAATTCCATTTAATACGTGTAATGGCTAATTGTGCCAAAAAAACTGCACTCCCGGTAGCATTCAGATGCATCCCACTTTATAATTGGTTCTCAACCAATGTACACTGGCCAGGTAGCCTTGGTGATATCAGTGCCTGACCTGCAGTTGAATAAAAAAAAAAAAGGGCCATAACCCAACCAATGTGTCCTCTACAAAAAAATTTCACTGTGAACATTTTTTCCCCAAGAGGTTTTACGGCATTTTGTGATGACGTGTATAAGGAGAGTGAAGATGTTAGCAAACTGTGCAGTTACCACATAATTGCATATGAATTCAATATATAACCTTACAAGTATGCTTTATGAATGTGGTGGTTAGATATTGCCACAGTCTCAATGTTAATAGAGCCCGCCTCTATACGTAAAAAAACGTTGTTGTGTCTAAAAGTTAATTGGCTTGTACTTACAGTGATAAATTTATGAACTGGTATTTTTTCTTGTCCTTCTGCAATTGTGTAAAATAGCAAGTCTTCGAGACTAGGCAGCAACCCTGGTTTTTTCTTTCTGCAAAAAAAGAAGAAAAGAAGAAAAGTTCTATAAAAAATTTTGCTTTTATCTTATCTAGAACAGTGATATTTCTTTGGACAAACTCTACATCATAACTAATGAGGATATGCATGCCCCCACCGCAATAGTCTTAACAGCCACCTCTACTCAGCCTATACTGTATTTTCTTCCTATGCTTGCCTTTCCTTCCCTTTTTGGGTTTTAACCTTGCGACAACATGTCATGGTAAAGCTACCAAAAGACTGGCGATTTGATCAATGAGAACTTTCTCCAGAAAGTAAAGGTCCTCTTTACTGCTTACAATTGTGTAGCCAATGCATGGGCATCAGGCCCCCATTCTGTCAGATGAGATTTTGGGATGATGCACAGCTTGCCTTAAAAACAGGGTCTACAAAATGGCAGCTGCCTGCTTGCTGTCTCTGTGACTTTCAAGACTGAATTAAACAAGATTTAAGTAATGTATATAGTTTAAGTAAATTTCACTTGGTTTAAAGGAGAATTCAACCTATCAGGGGGTAAACGCCATCAATTGGAAATCTTTGAAACGGTCGGCGCATGAGCAGTAGAGCGGAACCGCCAAATACTCCTACTGTGCATGCGCCGCCAAGCAACGAAGAATCCAGGAAGAAGATGGTGCCTGCAACCTCCACGCTCATGACCTGCGCTGAGGGAGTAAGTAGTAACTTAGGGGCATTTTGCCCGGGGGGGGGGGGAGTGAGTTGGCCAGGGGGCATGGCATTTACCCCTTGATAGGTTGACTTCTCCTTTAAGTAACACCATAGAAAAGGATTTGGAATTGTTTCATAGAGTGAAAGGTCCCCTTTAAAGGGGAATTCAACCCCTCCGGAGCTAAACTTTATAAATAAATAAAGGATTGTCTGAAACAAAGTGGAATGGTTTTGATGTGCACAGTATGGAAATATTGGAACAAAAAGGAGCTGCAGAGAAAAGCCATTGCTACACAATCACCAAAAGACAGGCCACTTACAATATGCCTAACAACACCTGGAGAAGCTTCAAAACTTCCCTTAGGAGAGATGAAACCAAAATGTCACAACCATAAACACTATGGGGAGAGGGTGGAATTCACAAAAATGGGTATAGCTATTTTTTTTTTTTTTGAGTAAAAGTGGTGGTGAACTGGTGTAAAATACTTTCTCCATATCCACAAAAAGAAATCCACCTAAATTCCAACTCAACTGCCACTTTTCATTTTTTAGTGAAAGAAAGACAAGTTTACAGACACTTTTATGAATTTGTCTTTCAAATGACATTTTAAAACAACATTTCCTCACGACATTTTAAAAATGGAGTAAAGCTCAGTGTAACTATTCCCACATGTGTCAGATCAATTCTAAACTAGTCTGCTCTGCTATGGTTCACACAATCTTCATTTCACACCTCTTGTAGGTTTCCCATTGGGGAATTATTATAATATTAATAGGTTTTAGCATTTTATAGTCAGGGCACAAGTTTCTGTCTAACCCTATATAGGTGTAAAAGCGTCATTCACAAAACAAGTAGAACTTGTTACAGAAATGAAATTACACAAACATGTAGGCAGATTTAGAAATTCCAGATTATACTGAAAAAAGGATGTATAATAAATAAACCCCTCCTTGGAAATTCCAATGCTAAAGACAAATTCAGAAAAAATATGTCGTTAAAATGTTGTGAGAAAGAAAATCTGAAAACTGTCTGTTTAAAAGACAAATTCACAAAAGTGGAGATAGAGGTTTGTGAATTTGGAGTGAAATACGACATTTTTATCTGCACTTAAGCCATAAGAAATGTGCAGGTAGTAGGTATATGTCATATATACACAATATTTTGTTACTTTCAGAATATTGTTCTCATTAGCCAAGTAAATCTTTACTGCTTTCTACCACTCACTTCTGTCCTTTACTCTTCCTTTCACCCTCACTTTAAATATGGTGTTTCTTTCCATGTTTTTTTTTTATTTTACTTCAAGTTCTTAAACATTTTACCTATACATTTCCGAGAACATCCCTCGTTTTATTTTCCATTTCCTTCTATTCACTATATTGTGTGCATGCCTTTAAATTTGGCGCTGAAAACATGCGCGTTGTTACTTTTCGCCAGAAGTTGCCTTGTGAGAAAGCTTCTAAAAAACAAAACAACTTGGGGCAGACTGGTTCGCACAGTGAATATATTTGCCCTGTGCGTGGTTACATTTATAATTGCACTTTTTTTCACAATGCAAAGGTCTATAAGAGCTGTTTAAAGAAAATCTCACACTGCAAATATTTATGTGCACATTCTGTGTTTGAATTATTCCACAACTTTGGTGGCGGAAAAAATATTTGCAAAACAGTTTTGAAAATTGCGCATTTAAGTTACTGTCAACTCTATTTTTGATCACAATAACCTTGCACAGTGGGAGCAAGCACACAAACACCCTTTTCATTTACGAGCCATTTGCAAAAATGTATTCACAATGCAAATTCGCAAAAACGGAAAGTCGGGCAGAGCAATACATTAGCGTTCAGGAACAAGTATGGGCAATATAACCATTTGTGAATAAAAACGCAAACACACAAACTTTATAAATGACTCCCAGTGGGAGTTAACTAATAAAAGTTGAGTTGTGTTTATACGGAAAATATAAGTGTTTTTCGGGGGTAGTTTCAGAAAAAACTTTCAGGTTTAATAAAAAAAAAAACAAAAACTAAAATTTTGCCCTAAAGCTGGAGATAGCTCAAATCAGAAAAAAAAAACTTCAGGTAAAACCTGTCAAGATCATGCAGAAATCAATACCAAAGGTTCCTTGAAGCATTTGAAGATGTTTGTAGCCTTCAGGATGTTTGGATTTATTTGGATTATTTTCACTTGAAAAGTCAATCAATTCAAGTTTTCCACCTCACTGATTCGAGTTTTTCACATTCAAATTCTTTCAAAAATAAGAAAAAATTTGAGTTGTGAGTTTATTCGAGAAATAAAAAAAAACTCAAACTCAACCTTTGATAAATAACCTCAGTGTTAAAGGAGAAGCAAACCCTAAAGTTAAAAAAAAAAACACCCCCTACCCTACATAGACCTCCCCTCAGCAGCATGTGCACCATGTTCAGTTGCTTTGGCAATCTTTGGAATGAGACCAGCGATTCAGCAATTTTTGTAAGTTTCGGCACATATGCAGTTGTTACGAAACAGAAAACTGCTCCAACTGCGAATACGCTGCTACACCGGTCTCATCCTGAAGATTACCGAAGCGGCTGAAGATGGAGCTGGACAGAATCTGCATGGAGAGGAAAGTAAAGACTATGGGGCATTTGCCCGGGGTAACGCTTGGGCTGGGGGGTCTATGTAGGGTAAAGGGGGTAGGATTTTTTAACTTTAGGGGTTGCTTCTCCTTTAAGCTAAGTGTATATCTACCTGCAAAAGTGAGCCATAAAGGCACCCATACATGGGCCAATAAGAGCTGCCGACAGGCAGAGTCAGCAGCATTATTGGCCCGTGTGTGGCAACATCTCCCTGTGTATGGCCAACTTTGAACCTCTTCACAACTGACCAATTGCTTTATGATTAGATTTCAGGGGCAAGCATGAGGTAAAAAGAAAATCACACTAGTGATCCATTTGTTAAAGCTGTTCCCATGCCCCACTGTTTGGGACCATCTGCTTTAAAGAAACAGCTCAGCTGTTACTCACTTTGTCTTTGTCAAAAGGCTTACTGACTACCTAAAAGTGTGAGATAATTATAATGAATGAACCTATAATGAATACATATTAATTATAAGTTTCTACTGCTAATTTACAAACATAGCCAAATCACAGAAAAGAGGATTTACTGCATCCCTACGGAGTTCACTATTGATTTTTCAAAGCACTGCTACAGAAATCAGCATAGCTTGATGACAAGGCCAAAATTGCTCTGTGCTATCCCTCAAATTCTACATTCAGTTAGCATTGTAGCTAAAAAACTAGATGTAAACTAGATGTAAAGCTCAGGGCAAGGACATAGGTAATTATCTCATAGATCTTACCTGAGAGACATGCAACATTAAGATTAGAGACATTAATTCATGACTGAGGGAACAGTGTGGGGAGGAGGAATTTGAGTTTTTTTTAGAAGTGGGTTGATTTTTCAATCAGCTACAGGTTCTTTGCCAGAGATGGACTGTACTGCAATGAAGATGGTGCAGCTCCTTTGGGAGAGAGGATAGCCAATAGGTTGGAGGGGATATTTAACTGGGCATGGGGAAGGGTGCAGGGAGTAATATATGTGGAAGACAGGCTGGATGTAGTTTTGGGCATAGTAGTGGGGTGAAGGTTTGTTTAGGGTAGGGGAATAGATAATGGTGACCTTAAGTTGTATTTACACAATTTAAAAGCTAGTACCAGTATTAAATGTATGTTTATAAATGCAAGTCTGACTGGTAAAAAGGGAAAGCTGAAAGTATTGGCGCTGAAAGAGAAATGTGACTTAACTGAAACACAGCTGAATGAGTCACACAACTGTGCAGCAAATATAAAAGGCTACGGTGTGTTTTGGTCAACAAACCCCCCCCCGCCTCCCCTGTGTAGGCCCCCTCCCTACCTGCCCCCCTGGGCACATGCCCCTTACTGGTTACTTACCCCTCCATCCAGGTCCTGTCCAGCAGAGTTCACCGGCGCCATCTTGTCTCTTTCGCTCTTCATCCTGTATTGACCAGTGTTTTCGGGCGCATGCACAGTAGGAGGATCTGCTGGTGCGGAGCTATTGCGCCAAAAGTCACAAAATTTCCACTCATTTTTTCAGAAAGCTCCGCACCTGCAGATTCCTCCTACTTGAAAACGCCAGTCAATACAGGATGAAGAGCGAAAGAGACAAGATGGTGCCTGTGAACTCCTCTGGAGAGGACCTAGAAGAAGGTGTATGTGACAAGTTAGGGGCATTTTGCCCGGGGGGTGGGGGGCAGGAATTTTCCCACTTACAGGTTGAATTCTCCTTTATTTCATTTCTGTCACATGACTGAAACTTGTGTATTATAAAAAATAAAGTAGCCCATTGCAAAATATGAGGATATTAGAAGTCACCTCAGAGTTCCATGACCTTCGACCTCATGGTTTTTATTTGGTCATTGAATTCCTCAGTAACTTATAATATCCTTACATTTTACAAGAGGGGGTACTTTATTCAGTATATTCAGTATATAAAGAAAAACATCAATGTGATTAATTGTTTGTTTTAGTCTGTGTTTTTAGGAGGACAGCTGGCCCAGCTCAATCAATTCAGCCAACACAGGATATAGCACATATAGGGCCAGATGGAATACATCCTTGAGTCCTTTGACAGCTTAGTTCAGATTTAGCCAGGCCTCTTATTCGGATTTTCTCAGATTCACTTTCATCCTTTTTTTTACTGTCATGAGAGTGCAGAGATGCAACTAGTAAAAGGAAAGAAAGAATTAAAATATAAGGAAAGACTGTCACGGTTGAGGTTGTTTTCTCTTAAGTAAAGCTGCCTGCAAGGGGATTATTATTAATTCTTATTTTTCAGCGCCAACATATTGTGCAGTGCTGTAAAGTAAATGTGTTTATACAACTAAATAACATGAATTACATACATGGAACATATTAGAGAACATTATAGACAAGATAGTGGGGAATCTTTTCTCCCTTAGAAAGGATCAAAGAATGAGAGGCCACCCCATTAAACTAAATTAAATGAACTTTCTTGAAGCAGCGTAGGTGTTTCTTCACTGTGAGGGCATTGATGTTGTGGATTGCCTTGCCAGGTAAAGTTGAGATGGCTGATTCTACCAATACCTACATTTTTAAAAGTTTTAGGTTCTACTAAAAGGACAATACGCAACACCTATTACAACAAACTATATAT
>CM044447.1:92614114-92659056 GCA_024363595.1 Xenopus borealis | reverse complement strand
ATATATATATATATATATATATATAGAATAAAGTACAACCAAAACTTGCCTTCCAGCCAGGAATTAAAAAATAAGCACCTGCTCCTGCTTGGAGGCAACTGGGAGCAAGATCCAAGGGATTGGGGAGCAGCATGTTGCTCACAAGCTACTGGTTGGGGACCACTGCTCTACATCATAGTAATTCAAAGGTGAACAAGCCATTTAAGCCCAGTGAATCCAGTAAAAGTAAAGCCTCCAGATCCCAGTGAGTGGCAGATAATTCTAATAGCAGTTCAGGGTTAAGATAACCCCCAGTTATGTAATGTATTACTACACATATATTATTACACAATATTTATAAAGGAAAAGCAGCTCATTTGGCCTTGTGACTTAGCTACTACCTATCCAGCCTGTGGGGGTGGTGGGATTGCTAGAGTTGAAATTTCCCTGTACGTAGGGAGAGCACGTTCATTTATCTCTAACAATAGGACTATAATCAAACTGAATGCAATCCCAGACTTCAGTGTAGCAAAGCCCTTGCATTAAGGCAGGTATGTATAGAAGGTAGAGGAAGCACATACAAGGCGTCAGAGTCTTCCTTCTTTCGCCTAACCTTTTTGCAAGGCCGTGCGTTTCCTCAGGACGTCAAGCCCACCAACAAAATGACACCGCTCTAGTAAACACCCAGCGGCGTGTTACCCCACTGTCTCCTACGTCACGGCACGCCCTAGTACACGGTAGCGCAACACGTTCATCTGCCAGGCTTAGCAGCCGTCAGAAAATACTCACTGGTCCGCATTGGAAGCTTTGTTAGCGGATTCTGGTTCCGGTGGGTTTACTTGGCCCTTCTCGTTTCCCGTAATATCCTCGGATTTTGAAGTATACCGCCGAGCCGGTAGTGTGTACGCGTGTGTCACACAGTGTGTCTTCCAGCCGCCTACGCCTGCTCTCTCCCGAACACTGTGAAATCCATCCGCTGTGGCAAGGCTACGAACGGACATAGACGCCAGAGCGGCGGCCGAAGTCATGCAGCGCATAGCGTTGAAGAGATCCCTAAGCATAACACTGCTCGCTAGACGAATCATGTTTCTTTAGCCTGCCGTACCGTCCTCACTACGTTGCCTCTATGTCCGATCTCTCAGATATCTTTCGCTACAGCTACGGAGAAGAGAAACCTTTCACTCATTGGTTGACTGTCAGATCTGTCACGATAAGGAGAAATACATTGGTTAACCTGGTGGGCGGTCTAATGACGAAGGGGCGGGGTCAGGCAAAGCCCTGAAATAAAGTCTTAAAACCATCGTCCTGTGACCTGATGTAGTTTTTCATGTCTATAACGTACATAGAAACACAGCAGACGTAGAGGGGGGAGTGCTAGGCGCATTTTTTGTAATCTGTAACGAAATTAATTTTTTTCGTTTTATGCATTTTGAACTAGATTTTTTTTGTGTGTTTTTAAAAGTTAATTTTAAGACTAGGGACACACGAGGGTTTTTCCGCTCCTGCATTTTACATACAGACATAGTCAGAGAGTCGAGCTGTTCCCTTGCAGTCCCTGTTCTGAGAGCACTGATAGGGAAGGCCTCAGGCTGTCTGTCAGCAGATGCACACAAAAAGGTTTGGCACAAAAATGCATATTTTAGCTCTTCCATTCCAAATGTGCTCTGCGTGTCTGCTGACAGTTTGGAGTCTGTGCCTGTATGCGCCTACACATCAGCCATTTCTTGCCTGGTGGAAGCATTTGAAACTCCTCCTGTGTACTTTTCATGTTTATTGTTTTGAGTTTGCAGGATCAGACAGAGCTGAAACATTATATCCTTTGACAGAGGGCAAAACATGGCTGTATGGTTTGGGTTGCCGCCTAGTCCATAAAACACCTGCTGGGGCCGGTATTACAAATTTACCGGCAATGTAGTTGCCTTGGCCCATTGCTGTAAATGTAACTTTTCTCCATCACGTGAGATGACTTTGTCCCCTTTAGCCCACGGCTCTGTGGATCCTCCGCTTTAGTGTAGGGTTGCTACCTGGCCGTTATTTTACCGGCCTAGTCGGTAAAACACCTGCCTAGGCTGGGGCCGGTATTAAAAATTTACCGGCAATGTAGCTGCCGGTAAATCTGTAAAACCACTATTAAAGGCCCTTGGCCCGCCCCCAATCTGCAGAAATTGCGGGTCCTTTGACTTCACAGCACACCCCCTTTCTTACCGCCCCCACAACTACCGGTAAAACATTTTTACAAGGTGGCAACCCTACTTTAGTGTCACAGCTCTGTGGATCCCCTTTTGTGTCACTGCTCGACCCTTTTGTTCCAGCCCCCGCCACTGGCCAGTAATTCTTTTTTGAAAAGGTGGCAACCCTATCTACACCAGGCGTGTCCAACCAGTGGCCTAAGGGCCATATGTGGCCCAGGATGGATATGAATGCAGCCCAGCTAGAAACACTTGGTTCCCGAGGAAACATTATGTTTCAAAGGATAAAAGGAGTAGGCAGGAGGGGGGACTTTGCCCATTGCCCATTTAGTATTAATTATGATGTCTATTTAATATCCAGGTGTCCCATATTCCAGTGTATAGCTCTATCTGGTTATCCAACTAGTATTCAAAATAGAAGGTAGACACCATTGTGGCACTTTGCAGAAACCTAGGGGCAGATTTACTAAGAGTCAAAGTGAAAATTCGAATTTCGCAGTGATTTTGGGCTACATCGACTATCGAATAGCCCAAAATTCGATTAGAATTTCGAAGTAATGGCCCTTTAAAAACCATCGCCTATCCTCCAGCTTAAAGCTGCCAAATTGCCATTTTAGCCTATGGGGGACCTCCTAGAACTTGTCCTGACCCCCCAAAAAAATTAGATCTGCCCCTTAGATCTGCTTTATCATTGGTGGATCCCTCTATCCCCACTCTGGCCGCAGAAACAATACTTCAAACCAAACTTGATAGTAGGGATGACATCACCAGATCACAGAAATCCAACTGGTATTGTAGTTCTTTTATGTGCATTTTCTTTACTTTTACAAATCAAAAGTGTTAGTGTATTTCATGTGTGGCCCCCAGACAACTTTTCTTTTTCCAATGTGGCCCAGGGAAGCCAAAAGGTTGGACACCCCTGTTCTACACAGTGGTGGATAAATGACATTAATGATTGGTGATTTGTGCAACACCACTATATTAGGCCAAAAACTATGCCTTCTAAGTGCTTCCAACTGGCTAATCACTGATATAGCCAACAGGCTTTTTAGACAAACCAATGAATTATTTATTCTAATTAAAACATTAAAATAAATGAATACCTAATACATTTAGTTAAGAGAATTGATAAGTACTAAGGTGCAGTGCACACATTCATATATATATATATATATATATATATATATATATATATATATATATAATTAATTTATATATTATAATAATTCACAATTAATTAAGATAAAGTGCAATCAATTATCATTTATTTAAAAACAGTAAAATAAATGAATACCTCTTAATTTAGTTAAGAGAATTGATAAGTACTAAAGTGCAGTGCATACATTAATTTATATATATAATTTATATTATTAATTTATAAATTATAATAAATCACAATTAATTAAGATAATGTGCAATCAATTATCAATAAGCCAGTCTTCAATTAATTTATTTAGAATAATACCACTTAATATTAATTCAATCCATTATAATTAATTCATCAACTAGAAATTCATCGGTCTAAAGTGCAATAAATAGTGCAATTACAATCAGGACGGATTTGTGGGAAGGCCAAAAAGGCCCGGGCCTAGGGCAGCAAATTATTAGGGGTGGCATGCCGGCTGGCTGCTTGCTGAGGAGCACTAGGGACGCGCAGCTCCCCACTAGTCCGGCCCTGATTACTATTCCCATTTCATAAAGGATGGGTGGGTAAAAGTACCAAAAATAAGTTAGGATGCAATGTACAACCACTTCGCTCAGGTTCATAAGAAAATAGTAGGACATTTAAGCAAAAAGCGGTGAACTTGTCCCAAAACTCACTGCCTAATATTGTTCTATCCCTGGGACATCACAAAGTAAAGGCAGGCAGGGTAACCGTGACTGTGGTCTTGGCAAATTAACTTATTCTGCACTTGTAAAGAGGCTAGCTTCACCTATAAAACCACAAATCAACAGCTCTTTCTTTACAATTGAACTTACTGACTCTCCCCCCCCCCCCCCCCCCCCCCCCCCCCCCCCCCACAGCCTAGCTGCTACCCTGGGCAAATGCCCCAAAGTCTTTACATAGGCCTCTGTGCAGACTCAGGGCATAGGAGTTCACTGCAGCCATCTTCCGGGCCTTCTTCCAGTGCTTCAGAAATTACCATACATTTTGAAGCATGTGCAGTTGTTTTGCGAACCAGGAAATTGCTCCAACTGCACATGCACCAATGCGCAGCTTGCATTTCTCAGA
This sequence comes from Xenopus borealis, assembly GCA_024363595.1. Lineage (NCBI taxonomy): Eukaryota > Metazoa > Chordata > Amphibia > Anura > Pipidae > Xenopus > Xenopus borealis. The sequence continues at coordinate 92,654,655 of CM044447.1, read as the reverse complement.
TTTCCGAATAGCTACAGTGAATTCCGATTATCCAATTTCTGCAGTGATCTTACTGGCATTTCCTGTTCCTTTACATGGCAGTGGGCACCAATGGGTTACTCCCCCCATGTGACTTGACAGGAAATGACAAAGCAATCAATACATTTGACTTCCCACCCCACCTAGGGTTGCCACCAGCTCTCACCTGTACAGCCCAATTTTCAGAAGGGTTGTCAGGGTGAAAATAAATGAGGAAATCCGGACAGGATTTGATTGCCATATCATGACCCCTGATCTTACTGACCTGCCCACAGACTATTACTTGCCCCTGACATCACTGTGAGCCCACCATATCCAGCAAGGTCTCCCTGCTGAAACTGCAGAAGCAGGTTTGATAGCCTGTGTCTGTCCAATATGGATCATGGACATCCATTGCCTTCCATCAAATTAAGCCAGTAAACCCTTGGTACATGCACAGCAAGTCACAGCAAGGGTTCTCCTGACTATGCACTCTGCTCTGTGCAATAGCATATGGCTGAGAGGACTTTGGAGCATAGCAGCCTGCTCGATATATTATATTTCAATGATTTTATTTGTTTTGCATAGAGAAGGATGGCAATACAGTTTACCAAGGCGTAAAAGTTACATGGTCATCAATAATTTCATTTAGTTTCCACATTATCAGCATAGTTTACTTGCTCGGTATATTAGAGATACTGACATCAGAAATTGAACACTTTTTTACATCTATCACAATATTGCCTTTGAAAGTATTTGCACAAAGCTTTTACAGTACCTTTCTGATGCGACATGTTCTTGTATGAGGGGGCTGCCATATTTCTGTTAGAAACTCTAACAGGCTTCGATGGGACAGTCAGGTTGGCAAAACAGTCAGGTTTAGGAAACTAACAATTACTTACAAAAATAAACCTCTCAGCAAAAACTCCATCAACATGACCTACAGGTAAATTTTAGGGGCAGATTTACAAACTTCACGTGAATAATTCGAAGTTTGATCGAATTTGTATTAAATTCGAATTCGAATATGCAAATTAGGCAAATTCGACCATCGAATATTCGAATTGGACAAATAACTTCCCCTCTAAATTTTAATTCGACCACCTACTTCGCCAGATCAAAGCTACTGTATTGGGTATCATTATCTTTGATCAAATATAAAAAATTCGATCGATCGTTTATAATTGTTCGAATATTCTATTCGAATTCGATTCAAATATTCGATCGATAGAATTTTTTATATTCGATCAAAGATAACGATTCGACCAATAGTAAATCTGGCCCTATATGTACATTAATATTTTAAAAAGTAGTTTTTTTAATATCAGTATCACTTTAATTTCTGTGTTACCAATAATGGCAGTGATCTATCTGATACTTATGGCACTTGCCTTTAAAGCAGTGGTTCTCAACCTTCCTAATGCTGAGACCCTTTAATACAGTTCCTCATGTTGGACCCCCCAACCATAAAATATTAAAATATTTTCGTTGCCAGACCAGAGCGGATTGTTAGGAAAGTACAGAAGACAGCATGGCTGCATAAAGGTTTGTTTTCCGTGACACCCCAATTACCATGTTAATTTTACAAATTTTAAATGGGCAGGGAGAGCTGTATGGCAGTCCCTACTAAGGGGATATAGAAAGTTGTAGTGCAACTGGCTTCCCTACACAGGTTACTGAACTACAACTCCCAGCACCAACACCCGGAGAGCTACAACCTTGCCCCAGGGCTAGTGGGGAGAGAGATGAACCTGCTCCTGGAACCCCTTAAGTGACCCCTGTGAAAGGGTTGTTCGACCTCTAAAGGGGTCCCGACCCCCAGGTTGAGAACCACTGCTTTAAAGTGATACTGACACTATGAATGTACATTAAGGGGCCAATTTACTATATTCACGTGAAGGATTCGAAGTTCTATCGAATTCGATCGAATTTCGAACGTAGGATTCATTCGTTTGGTCGAATATGTGAATTTTGGCATATTCGATCATCGAATAGAGAATGGTCAAACGATCGAATAAATTCTAATAGAGTCGAATGGACGAATATTCGCTCATTCGATCATTCGACCAGCGAAGGATTTAAATTTTTAAGTTTCTTCAATTGCCTACTTCGGCAGATTGGACCTACCGAAGTGCAATAGAAGCCTACGGGAGCACTCCTGATCGAATAGGATTCCAACAATCAAAGTGTTCGATCGTTCGAATCGTAGAATCATTCGAATGATTGAATGATTTATTCGACTGATCGAATAGATTTGTATTCGATCGTCGAATGATCGAATAAAAGGTAGCCTAGAACTATTCGATTAACATTCGAAAATCGAATGCTAATCGAATATCGAATAGAAACAAATTATTTTTGGGGAATAATAATAAATTTGCCCCTGAATGTTACCTATAGGTCATGTTGATCATTTTTTGCTGAGAGGTTTGTTTTTGTATATAATTGTTAGTTGAAATTCCTAGACCAATTTTGAATGTAATTATTTCTCGTACCCATTTTGCACATTAATGATCCACATGTTCTGATACATTATACTTCTCCTAGCTGTCTTTCTTACATATTTCTTTCCACATAAGCATGTGGTCAAATAATTAACACCAGAATCTTACACAAATATGTCTTAGTACAGGATGGGATCCGTTATCTGGAAACCCAGTATCCAGAAAGCTCCTGACTCCATTTTATCCAGATAATCCAATATTTTAAAAATGATTACCTTTTTCTCTGTAATAATAAAACAGTACCTTGTAGTTGATCCAAACTATGATAGGAAGCAGAACCAGCCTATTGGGTTTATTTAATATTTACATGATTTTCTAGTAGACAAATTACAGAAAGATCTGTTATCTGGAAAGACACAGGTCCGAGCAAACAGGACCCATATCTGTACTAAATTCATTAGATACCTTTAAGAAATTGCATGCTTTACAAATTTGCACCCTACATTTAAAGTTCTCAACATAGTCCATCCTGACAGCATACTCAATGATATATTGCCTGTAGTTTCCCCTAAACACAAATTGAGGTTTCCCTAGGTACTTACTAACTAAAATTGGATAAACTAAAATTGGATAAACTAAAATTGGATAACCCCAAACTACTTTCCAGTTCCTAGTTATAACATGTATAACACGTTCTTCAGCTACATTCTTAGATCCCTTTTATAAGATTTATTACTTCTCCATTTTTCTCCTGATCTCATTTGCCGTTTCCTATTACTCACTACTGACCTTTCATAAGTAATATAGTTTCTATATTATACCCCTATCGAGGAATCTATCATATAGACCCATTTGCAAATCCTGAAAGGCACAAGTTGAATATATCTTTCTATAGGTGCAAAAACTGGCCAATCAGGATGCCCTCAAGAAGTGTTTGCAGAGGACAGCTAGATCCAGGGGCGTAACTATAGAGGAAGCAGACCCTGCGGCTAGATCCTAATAATAATAATGAGTTTCTAATTATTTTCTTCCTCGAGGCATCTGTATATATATCTTACCTCCAATTTGTGAAAAGGAGATATTCAAAACCTCAATCCCTAGTTTATCCGCCTGCATAATGAATAGATTGTCATTACAATATGCCACTGCATTCATAGTGTTTCTATGAAAACACTTTTACATATAAGGCTCTGACACTTCAGTAAATGAGTCAAATTCTGGGCACATACATAATTAGAATAGGAGTCACTCAATCTCTCTGAACTAGATACCTTCCAAATTCTAGCTGCCTCTTGGCAAAATAAAATCTGACCACTTGCTGAAATATTGAAGCTATAGACCACTAGTACAAGAAATTTATAATCTATGCTTACTAACAGCATAGTGGCATTCCCAGACTGGGTAATTCTGGTAAATGTCAGAGTATTTTCTATTATCTGTCATTTTTAAGTGGAGTTTATATAATTGCACCCTCTGCTGTTCCCTCCTCTTGTCACCGTGGCCCCCACTGCGACTGCAATGCAAAGATATAAAATAAGGAACTGCTTTCTTCAAAATACTAATCTCACCAGTTTTGTAAACGTAATCAGTATTCAGTAGTAAAATAAAAAAGCATTTTAAGATTATGGCTTTGTTAAAAAAATGGAAATGATTTGATTATAATTTCTGAAGAGCTCAGAAAAAGCAAATGTGCCAAACAATTCTTTAATTCATTGTGTACAGTAGAGGAGTAAAACTGGCCATAGACGTAAAGATTTTTGAAAGATCCAGTGGTTATCATGAGACCACAACTGTCTCAAAACAATCATTTAAATGTAATGTGTCCATCAACTAAAAAGACCATTTCAGACGATATTGCCAGCAAAACTGAAGGGTCGCTGCCTGCTTGTCCCAGCAAACATAGGTAGATTGCATGGGGACCGATAAAGATTTTCTAACCTGGCCGATCAATCTTCAGACCAATGTCGGACAAAATATCGTAAGATGTACAATTGTTGGTATCCCGATAACCACACGATAATTTGACAGATTGGTCAGACTTCACTAAGATCGATCGTTCGGCAGAGAAAGATATTTGCGTCTATGAGAACCTTTAGAGTTTCAAGGGGCACAGATGGCACAGATAGCCCCCCTCCCTCCTGGCCTATCTGGTACCCTGGGCAAATGCCCCTAACTTTCTATGTACAGGTCCTGTCCAGCAGAGTTCACAGCAGCCATCTCCTTCGGTCTTCATCCGAAGCTACTGCACATACGCAGATAGATCTTTTTTTTCCGGAAATTTTCATGGTATATGTGCAGAAGCTCGGCACGCCAAAAATATCTTTCCATAATTTGGATGTAAACATTAAATAAACCCAACTGGCTCATTTTGCCTCCAATAAGGAGTAATTATATCTTAGCTTGGATCAAGTACAAGGTACTGTTTTATTATTACAGTTAAAAAGGAAAGCATTTTTAAATATTTGGATAAAACGGAGTCAATGCGAGACACATTTCCGTAATCTGGAGCCTATTCTTATACAGATATGAGATCCGTTATCCAGAAACCGGTTGTCATGTTTACATGATTTTCTAGTAGATTTCAAATTACGGAAAGATCTGTTATCCGGAAAACCTCAGGTCCCAATCATTCTGGATAACAGGTCCCATACCTGTTTATCTATTTCTGCGGTACCCTCACAATGTAAGACAGAACACCACTAAAGGTTTGCTGACATTTTTGGCTATCATGTGTCTACTGTTTGGAATTGGACAAGAAAGTCCCAGGAGCATTTCCAATGACAACTTCCACACCCAAATAAACACACAAAGCACAATAAATATCTATACATTATATCCTTTAATTATAAGAAATTAAATACATTAGTGTTTACAAAATAAAATATAAATCTACAGAATATGTGAAATTATAAATGAGAAGGCTTTTTTTTCTTAGTATAGCTCTATACATAGAAATCCACACTTAATATACACCTAACCACATTACTAAAGATTTAAAGGTCTGAAAATTGCCGCAGAGAAACCTTTCCTGGGGCAGATTTACTTGCTAAATGACAGTTACCCTGATTGTGTTCTATAGCGGCACTTGCTAGTGATATTACACTTCTACATTACATTACAATGATATAAATGTAAATATTTTACTCTGATACACAGTGTATTAAGCACAGTCTTTGTGAGAAATATCCTGATAAATGTGTATAATTCTGAACCTGCATACAACAGATTTTATCATGTTTTGGCTAGTTCAGTTAGATGGTTACTGACTCACCTTGAAGGTTCAGCCTCAATTTGTTGCAATATGATCTTATATTCATTTCCAGTTAATCATAATCCCCTATAAGTAGCAAACAAGAACATATTTTGACAAGTCATTTTTATTTTATACAAGTCAATAATTCTAACAATTTTTTATTCTTTAATAATCCAAACTTGTAATACATTACAGTTGTTATGGCTAACTACCACATGAAAGCTATATCTTATTCAGAATAAAGACAAAAAAAGTCAGTACAGGTTTTGGATCTATTATACAGAATGCCTGGGACCTGGGGCTTTCCAGATAATGGATCTTTCCGTAATTTGGATCTTTACACCTTAAGACTACTAGAAAATCATGTAAACATTAAATAAACCCAACAGGCTGTTTTGCTTCCAGTAAGGATTTAGTATTTCTTAGTTTGCATCAAGTACAAGCTACTGTTTTATTATTACAGAGAAAAAGGGAATCATTTAAAAAAAATATTTTATTAAAACTGAGTCTACAGGAGCCTTTGTGTAATTTCTGGATAACTGGTTTCTGGATAACAGATCCCAATACCTGTACTACTCTGGTGGGGGTATAAGAATTCACAACAGATACAGAGATATGTACTATGAATCTGAATATGCTGGCTATGATGCAGATGAATATACCTTGCCAAGTTGCAATAGATATTGAAAGGATCTGTTTATGTGCTATTTACTAGTGTGCTACTTACTGGTGGCAAGGAAAACTTTTAAATTATGTGATCCTCGCATTATTCAGATATATCTGTCTGATTCCTTGTAAGATATCTGTTGGGCAGGCCATTGTTTTGGACTGGTTGCAGACTTGGCCGGGAATGGTCTGTGTATGGCCATAAGACTTGCATGCTCATATTACAAACAATAGAGCTGCATATGAATTGACCAGGTGACAGAAAAACAGATATAAAGTGGATATACCTTTGACAGCCTATTTAAATCTCCTGCTGAGTACCAAGTCCAAAAGCAGCGCCATTGTCCCAGACCCAACCTTTCTGATAGGCTCAATCATCCACTTAACAAAGAGCCGTGTGTCTGATACAAAACATGCCATATGTGAACACATAAACATGTATAAATCAAATATAAATCCTCCTACAAAAAATGGGTCTGTCCTCATAGTCTACTTGCCAAAAGTGTGGCAGCAACAACACAAAGCTTATCCATATGAAACAGGAATGTCTGCCTATAGCTGTACAGTACCAAACAGAATACTTGAAAGAACACTTGAATTTCCCAGGAATATGTACCTCATATGTGTGTGTTAAGTAGCATTACACATAACATCAGTGTTAGTCTAAGCCAAAAAACCGATTATCATGTGATGTACCCTACAACCAAGTATTGATTGATGCATGGATGTCTTTAATAAGCAAATACCTGGTTTCAATCCAACTTGTCAATGAGGCAAGAAGATAACCCGAAAACATCTGAGAAAATCTGGATTGACAGTAATTCAAATGTTGGAACAGTATAAGTTCATAGTGCTTTAGTAAAATTAGAATGATCTGGGCCCTGAGCAACTGTATGGCAAAGCGAGAATGTTTCTATATAATGAATTTAACGTCTAGTAACATTGCAGTAACATAGACCATTTTACCAATATATGTTATTTGTTTTGTGCATTGTTTGATAACTGCTGTAGCACAAAGTACACACTGTTTCGGTTGTAAACTATAAAAGTGCAGAATCCAAATAAAGCCTTTAAAAGAAAACTATACCCCTCGAACAATGTAGGTCTCTATAAAAAGATATTGCATAACACAGCATGTGTAAAACCCTGTTCCATGTAAATAAACCATTTTCATAATAATATACTTTTTTAGTAGTTTGTGTCATTGGGTAATAATAAATAGAAAATTGCCATTTTAAAAAATAAGGGCTGACCCCCTGGGATTGTAGGATTCCCGGTGCACACAAACATACCAAACAAACTATAAAGTTAGGTCACATGAGCCAATTAACAGACAGAGTTTTTTGCTTCCACACTTCTTCCTGTTACAGTTAGAGTTGAAATATTTCTGGTCAGGTGATCTCTGAGGCAGCACACAGACCAACAGAAAATGGTGGTTCAAGGCAAGAGATGTAAAAGGGTAATATTTACTTAAATATATATAAATATATATATATATATATATATATATATAGTGTAATCCAGAACAGCACTCCAACTATGCAATACGACCCAGGTGCACAGTAAGCAAATGCATACAAAATGAACAAAGACCAGCAACACTGGGAGTTTTTTGAATCAAAGTATTGTATTCAAGTGCATAACCGACGTGACGTTTCGGTCCCCACCGGGACCTTTCTCAAGCCTTGAGAAAGGTCCCGGTGGGGACCGAAACGTCACGTCGGTTATGCACTTGAATACAATACTTTGATTCAAAAAACTCCCAGTATTGCTGGTCTTTGTTCATTTTATATATATATATATATATATCAGTTTGGTAAGATTCTTTAATATGTCACTTAATATGATATAAACTGTTGCTTAAATATTCATTCTGGGGTAAAGTTTTCCTTTAAGTCCCTTAAAGTATAACAATACCACCTTTTATTTACTTGGTACAACCTTGCTCACTTTGCATTGTAATTACTGTATATTAAACAAATAGAAAGAATGATGGTAATAATTCTTCAAAATGCATGCACAATTTCTAAAGGCATTTTATAAGTAATGTCTACTGTCAAATGAATCAGCAGAAAGGCATGAAACAGAAATGAGATAGAATGCCACTTAGGACTAGTGCCTTAGTTTATTTCACTGCCAAATGAGAACTACATGGAATATAAAGTTATCTTATACCATAGCGTTTATTTTTGCATTAAAAAAAGGCTGAATTACAGTTTCCCACAGAACTGGGTAGTTTTACCATAATTCTTTCCTATAAACTTTTGTGTTTTTTTTTTTTCATCTTTCTTTACAATCACAAATTCCGTAAAACTTTTGCCATATAAATAGTTATCAGAGATTCCAATCTATGCTTATTTTCACAAAATCACACAATTAATAAGTACTTTGTCTGAAAAGTCCAGCTTGTTTTGTAAAGAATAAAGTGATTCTGCTATTTAGAACTTGAATGCAATACCTAAGACCAACTGTTACACCAAAAGTAATGAACAATGAATACACAGAAACAATTTAGGCTCTTTCTTGTCCCAAACATCATTACTATCTAATCTAATTATATAATATATATATATTATATATATAATATAAATGATATCAATGACCTTACTATGACTATGACTTGGAACACACGTGGGACACTGGATTACATACAGTATTTTAAGACTACAATAAAGACAACACGGCTCACATTTTCTTTCCACTAAAAGCATGGCATACTTGACTACTGTCGTAAGAAACAGAAAAGGTAAAACAAGGCTAGCATCTGGCTAGATATGTTTCATTTAAAGACATTTCATAACTCAACAGAGCTTCTCAATCAGAAAATGGGTGCGAACCAATTATGAACCTGATTAAATACATACTATGTAGGGAAAAACTTCACATTATTAAAGAAGACTCATGGAAATTATCTAAATTACAAACATATACATTTTTAGGATCTACTCCTTTATCTCTACCAGAAGATACGGCAGGCACTCACAGGTCCCACAAGCAGGTGCAGTAATATAAGTGTAAGCTTTATTATAAATACTTGTACTTCATACGCATTTATAATAATAATGTTTATTTTTCATAACAAAATTTGATCATAGTATCTGTGAGTGGCTGCTGTCTCTTCTGGTGTGGATTACCTCCTCAAGCTGTAGGTCTGAGGCATATATGCACCCAACCCCCATATTAGTACTGGGGAGATTTTAACTGTGAGGCCCTATCAGTATTATTTAGTTTTTCCCCTTAAACTATTTACTCAATCATCCCTTAAACATAGTGGGGATGTCGAGCTAGGGGAACCGTCACTCTAATGGTCGCCATAGACGCAAAGATCTTTCTCTGCCGAACGACCGATTTTAGGGTCCGACCTTTTTTTAAGTCCGACCAATCTGTCAAATTATCGTGTGGTTAGTGGCATTCGAACGATCGTACATCTTACAATCTTCATCCGACATCAGTCTGAAGATTGATCGGCCAGGTTAGAAAATCTTTATCGGTCCCCATGCAATCTATCTATGTTTGCAGGGCCAAGCAGGCAGCGACCCTTCAGTTTTGCTGGCAATATCACCTGAAATGGTCTTTTTAGTTGATGGACACATCGGGCATTTAAACGATCGTTTTGAGACAATTGTGGTCTCACGATAACTATTGGATCTTTCAAAATTCTTTAGGTCTATGGCCAGCTTAAGAAATAACAGCAAATCCTGTTTTAATCATGTTAGTCCAGCCCAATAAACTTTACTTACAATATATAAATTATTTAAATCTTATTTCCTTCAGTCTTGAATTTCATAAACAAAGCCAGCAGGCAGGTGCTGTTTAGTACAGCTGTCCCCAGCCTTTTTTGGGGACCGCTTTTTTTGTTGAAGAGCCTCATTTTTTTTTGCAATGGCTGGGGGGGGTGGGATAGGGAGGGGTCAGAGGCAACTACGCGTCAAATTCAGGTGCGCCACGTTAATTGGTCACTAGGCTTGTCAGCCCAGTTCAGGACTGGCAGTTGGGGACCCCTGATTTAGTAGACACTGTTAGTAAGTCATCAAATCTTGTTTATGCACCAGCATGGGGGTCCTGATGCTCATGCACTAGTCACACAATTATAGACATTGATGAAGGAGGGGGAATGTGAAGAGAGCAGTGACATCTAAAAAGTACAGATATGAAAGTAAAAATAATTGCTGTGAAATGGGCATAGAGGTGGGACAGGCAATATATGACTGACAGCTGAGACTTTAAAATACATTTATAACAGGTATTGATCTTTCAATATAAATATAATTTGGGTTTCATGTTTAATTTGAAATGGACTTTTATTATTCAGCTTTTTGTAATAAAAGTTCTCCTTTAAGCCATGGTTAGTGGAGTCACTTTATAAAGAACAGTGGAGCTACTTTTCAGTTTCAGAAGTTATCAGTAATAGCTTGGATGAATTTCAACTGTGTTGAAATGAATGAATGGCTGACAATCCATGTAACCGCTAGACAAACTGCAATGCATTGGGGCGGACTGCCTTGTTGCTTATCTGAAGGTCTGCGTCAAACCAAACAGAGTTAATGTTGGTATAAAGCAGATAAAATGTGACCTAGTTGTTGGTATAATGCAGATAAGATGTGACCTAGAATCTAGGTTACTGTTAAGTATACTGTACCAGCCAATATAGAATAGAAATATTATAGGTATACAGATATTTATGTTGTGTTCAAGTTAAATGGATGATAACATTTACATCAATAGGATATGTGCCCTTAAGATAATATGGCTAAGAATCTACCCAAAATAATACTGAAAGCTTGCTTTATACAAGCACTTAATCAATATGGGAATCACATTTTATCAATGTGATTATTGCTGCTGCCATAATTAATATGGTAAACACAGTTACAGCACATTCCTGTTTGGGCCAAATTGCTAAATTTAAGCAATATACAGTACCATAAAAGGCTTCAGGAAACACAATAGTTGGGCTATTTGTACATTTTTAACCAATGTACCCAACCACTTATTTATGTGTACGCCACATACATTGCATACCATTCTGTGCTCCTACATGGAATTTCTTACTGGAACCTCCCTCCCATTGACATGAATTAGCCGTTTTCATCACAAAAATAAGTAACACATGCTGTCCACTTGCCTCTCGCTAACTGTGTAATGCCATAGGTTGGCTTTTGGCTCTAGAGATCACATTAGTACCGACCACAGAGAGGCACATATATTAAAGGTCAAATTTTAAATTCAAATATACTCGAAATTCGATTGGGGGGTTATTTATGAAAATAAATTGAATATATAAAACTAGCACAAATTGTACCGACTCAAAAACTCAAATCACATTAGAGTAAACTCGATTCGAGTTTTTTCTCAGAAGAAAACTTGAATGTCAGGGAGGCTAATAATATGTCCAAATTGGTCCCTGGACCTCTCCCATTGACTTATACATGAACTCAGCAAGTTTTAGGCGGCAATTGGTTGAATTCTAATTTTTAAAGAGCCAGAGCGTAATAAATCTTGAAATTCAAATTAAAATTCTAATTGAGTTGATTCACAAATTTGTATGCAAGAGTTTTAACCATAAAAAAAATTCAACTCAGAATTTTCAATTTGACCCATAATGAATCTGCCTCAGAATGTAATGGAAATCTTCCAATGTGTGGTCACCTGTATACTTACAATAGCAAATCAATCCATTAGAACAGGTGTTTATGGCAATCAATGGTTCTGCCCATGACATTTAGTTAAATGTTTAACACAATTTCTTTAAAAAGAAAATATACTCTCTTTTGACAGGAGCCTATTCAGCTGAGCGTATGCAGAAAAGATACATTACCACTATCTGAACTTACAAATATAAATGTATGTTGCATTTACACATACCTGATGCCACACACTGAAAGGAAACCACAATAACAACTCTGTCCCATCCCCCCTTAGGTTTACACAGTAATACAAACCCTCCCTCACCTTGTCCCATTAATTCAAGGACAAGGTAATGGTGGAGTTGCATTACTGCATGTATGAATATCATGGTTTTCTTTCAGTCTTTGGAATCATGTATGTTCATGTAAATAATACAGTATATTTATTTCTGGAAGTTCAGATAATGTTTATGTAAATTTTCCTACATGAGCATGTCGGGGGGAATTATTTTTCCCTTTAGGCACCATTCACAGGCACTGTAGATTCTACATGTATTATTCATGTTCCTCAGTGCTTTATAGAGATTATACATCTTTCACAGTCCCTGCCCGAGTGGAGCTTACAATCTATGTCCCTATCACATTCATGCACGCTATGTTTCGTTTCACCAGAAGCCACCTAACCTACCTTTATGTATTGAAGTAGTGGCGTAACTAGCAAGGGGTAAGTCCAGTTGCAAGAATCAAATACCAGTGTGCAACATAGCAGCAATTAGCTCTGCAAGGCCGGTTAGGGTAGGGGGGGGGGGCAGTTACGATAGTTATTGTGTATTTTGAAGTGTGAGAAGATACCGTCATACCAGAAGGAACCCCACAGACAAAGAGAGAACAAACAAATTAATTGCAGATAGTGTTCTGGCTGGATTCAAACTTAAAGGGATCCTGTCATGGGAAAACATGTTTTTTTTCAAAACATATCAATTAATAGTGCTGCTCCAGTAGACTTCGGCACTGAAATCCATTTTACAAAAGAGCAAACAGATTTTTTATATTCAATTTTGAAATCTGACATGGGGCTAGACATTTTATCAATTTCCCAGCTGCCCCTGGTCATTTGACTTTTGCCTGTACTTTAGGAGGGAATTGCTTTCTGGCAGGCTGTTGTTTTTCCTTCTCAATGTAACTGAATAGTACGCAGTGGGACATGGGTTTTTACTATTGAGTGCTGTTCTTAGATCTACCAGGCAGCTGTTATATTGTGTTAGTGAACTGTTAACTGGTTACCTTCCCATTGTTCTGTTGTTAGGCTGCTGGGGGGAAAGGGAGGAGGTGATTTCACTCCAACTTGCAGTAAAGAATGATTAAAGTAAATCAGAGCACAAGTCACATGACTTAGGACAGCTAGGAAATTGACAAAATGTCTAGCCCTATGTCAGATTTCAAAATGAAATTTAAAAAAAGTCTGTTTGCTCTTTGAAAAATGGATTTCAGTGCACAATTCTGCTGGAGCAGCACAATTAACTGATGCATTTTGAAAAAAACATGTTTTCCCATGACAGTATCTCTTTAAGACCCCCAGTGCTAACTGTTTCACCACTCCGCTGCCCTGCAGTTATGGATTACCTTTTGATCTATTCTTTGTCACATGTCAACTGGCAACATGTGGTGTGGCAATATCAAACAAACATACTGAAAAGGTTAAAAATTGCTCACGTGGGGCTAATTTTTAAACACTTTGAAAATTTGCACCTACGTAGTTACCCTTGGCAACCAATCAAGAGTTTAATTTCATCGTTCTACTTGCAGCTGGCTCAATAAAGCTAATCACTGACTGGTTACAATGGGTTACTGACCAGGAGCAAATGTGCCCAGTGTTTATAAATGAGCCTCTGTAGTTTTTAGATTGTTAGCTCTTCTGGACAGATCATGCTTTACCTCTTGCTTCAGTCATTGGGTGAAAAGATGCAAGAAAACCACACACCTTCACAGTTATTAAAATCAGTTGTATTGTATCTTTGTGGCTTAACTTAACTATATGCTGGATAATATGATCTTCCTATGTAAGTAATTCATAAGTAAAATAACTTAATTTTATATATATATATATATATATATATATATATATATATATATATATATAAACATTTGCACTCCAAAGTCATTGTATCATCAAGGACGATGATAAAGGCCATGATGTGGGGGAAAAAGATATAGGGGAAAAAAATGTCATAAATTTCAGATTCTAGTAAGTGAAGTTTTATATACACCTTAGGTTTTAAGAACTGCTTGCCCCTTTAAGTGTTTAAAAAATAAAATACATATTTTAATTAATATTATTGCGAGCTATTAATCATGCCAGACTAATTTTTTCCTGTAATCCCAAGAATATGTGTTTATCTTATGATAAGCAATATGGTTGTCTAAAACAGAAGTAATAAAACAGACATAAAAATTTTCAAGTAAAATGAACCGTATTCACATATATTAAATTGAATACATGTTCTAACACCTACAGTATGCATTTCATACCTTACACAAACACACTTTGTAATCCTAAACACTGGAAGCCCACTTGTATTAGTTTGTGAGCTTTGCCATTTTTGTAAAAGGCATTAGAGGAATGTGTGTCCATCATAAAGACTGTATCAGAAGTCCTGTCTTTTTTATTACCAATTGTATCAGTCTGTAAGCTTTGGCTTTGTATATGTATTGATGAGGCAACACTGGTAACAGTTTAAGGCTTGCTTGTGGTGGTGGTGGTATTATACATTTAAATTAGAAGATTGTCTTTCCAGCTATCTTGCATCTTCTGGTTCCAGCTTGATGATTTTCCTCTCTGTATTGTTTAAGGCTGCTTGTGAGTAATCCTTTAGGATTCCAATGCTATCTGTAGATATGAAAAGAAAAACATTTTGTTTTAGTTTATGTCTAAAATTATAATTGTTTTTTCAAGGGGCCATTAAATCTTTCCCTTCAAGGAACAACCTGATCCCACCAATGCAGTATCTAGGTTTTCCGAAAAATCCCTAGGCAGCACCAGGTACCCATGGCTAAATATACCCTTCTGACTAGAAGGCAAGATGGAGGCAAGAAGAAAATCTCTCCAGCGGGGGTCCTCCATCCTGGAGTTAGGATGTTTGGGAGCTCTGTTCATTTTATTTACATTTTGTCTTTAAGACTTTTTATGAGAGCTTCCTAATCATTTCTGATCTCCATGGTGTAAGGAGACATGCTCAGCACTATCACTATTTGGTAGGTTTGGAAGCATGCTTCAACATTGCTATCCTGCCTCTCCCCTACTGCACCACCTTGTAGTGAACATTTTTTCCACCATCAGCCCTTTATGACATGACTTTAATGCCGTCTAGTGCTCTGCTTCTGTATCACTTCCAAATTAAGCTCGTTCCCAGCAGCCCATTACAACATGCTTTAGTGCTGCCACGGTTGTCCTTCCTGATGCGCCTGCAGTTCACCTCCCCACATAACTTATAAATCTTGTGCTTTTTATTGTCAATCCCCAGATGGTCATTTTACTTAGAGTGTGCAGTTTTATCAAAGTCAACAGCTGGAAGATCCATAGCTCCAAGAACACACTCCAAATTCAGTCCATTTTTCTTTTTGGTAGTCAAATTCACAGACTATTTCTTGCCAATACAAGACACTCTTCCGGCAGCTGCTCAACAACTGCAAACCTACGCTTCATCTGCACAAGAACATGCGCTCGCCTCCTTTGGCCTAATACACTTGACCATAGAAGTTGTATCATTTGCCTAGACATGCATGAAAATCTCTTCAGTTACAATTCCTAAGAAAGTGGTCCAGAGATCACAACATCACTCTTTCACAAAGAATTCAATACAAGATACAAGATTGCTTTACTTGTCAGTACCGACCATATAGTTATACAGTGTATCGAAATCATGTTTCACTCACTCAGCACCCCACTTGGTGCATTTACATAAAGAAAGAGCATTTGAGGATACATATAAGGTGATAGGTGCAGGGAACAGTTAGTTTTTCAACATTTTAATGTTAAGGGCTCTGACTGCTTGTGGGAAGAAGCTTTTGCAGCGTCTAGTGGTTTTAGTTTGAATGCTGCAGAACCTTCTTCCAGATGGTAAGAGAACAGAGAATGGATGGATGGGAGATGTCTTTTGCCAAGATATTTGCTTGCCGTATAATGTGTTTTTGGTAGAGTTGGGAGATGGGTGGTAGAGGTTCTTCTATGATCCTTTCTGCAGTTTTCAAAATCCACTGCAAAGATTTTTGTTCCGCGACAGTACAGTTTCCAAACCATAGCGTGATGTAGCTGCAGAGCACACTCAAGATGGTACATCAATAGAATGTTGTGAGAATCAATGGGGGAAGACTGGCGTTCTTTAGGTTCCGTAGGCATTGTTGTGATAGAATTTGTGTTTAGGGTCCAGGAGAGGTCATCTGTCATATGTACTCTTAGGAACTTCACACTGTTGAGTATCTCAACTGGTGAGCCATCGATGAACAGTGGTAGGTGAGTTCTTTCTATAGTCAACAACCATTTCTTTAGTCTATTCGACATTTAGAGCCAGGTTGTTTTTCTGGCACCAGTCTTAAGGTAGCCATAGACACACAGATAATATTGTACAAAACACATTTTCGGACGATATTCGGTGTGTGTATGGTGGGAAATGAGCCAACTGATATCATCAGAAGATTTAGATATCGGTCGGCTGGTTGATCTGGCTGGATGGAAAATTTTGATTGGGTTCCTTTGAAGGCACCCTTAACATCGGCCATTGTTAGTGCCGAATCGTCAGATACAGGTAGAATTCTATTGCTTCTACCTGTATATTGGACGATTCAGCTCTACACGTGTGTGTTGAAATGAACAATCCTTCTATAAAAGATATTTTCCCAGAAAGATCGTAATTGTTACGTCTGTGGCCAGCTTTACTTCTTCTCTGTATGCAGACTCATCATTTTTCTAACAAGACCTACTACTGTTGTATCATCTGCAATCTTGATGATGTGATTTGCACTGTACTAGGCTGTGAAATCATGTCAGTAGGGTAAATAGAAGAGGGCTAAGTACTCATTCTTGGGGTGAGCCTATGCTCAATTTTAGAACCCCAGAGGTGTGATCCCCTATTGAGACATATTGGGGTCTATCAGTCAGAAGTCTAGGATCCAGTTCCAGATGGGTGTGTTTATGCCTAGCAGTTCCAGCTTCTTTTCCAGTTGCTGTGCTATAACAGTGTTGAATCGATAAATCGCATTCTAACATATTTGTCCTTTTCATCAAGGTGAGAGAGAGGGTGAGATGAAGGGCAGTTAAAATTGCATCATCTGTGAATCGATTTGGGCAGTAGGTAAACTGGGTCTAGGTGCTGTGGTATTTTCATATTTTTAAGTTCAAGCTTCTCAAAGCACTTTGAGATGATAGGAGTGAGTGCTATGGGCCGATAGAAATTGAGGCAAGCCACAGTAGACTTTTTGGGCACAGGGATGCAGGAACCGCAGCTGAGGTCAGGGATGAATTGAAGATGTCAGTGAGAATGTCTGCAAGCGGTTCAGCACATTCCTGTAGCACCCAACCTGGAATGTTGTCAGGTCCTGCTGCCTTTCACAGGTTTATTCTGCGGAGGGTAGTCTTGACTTCTTCGCTGGTAAAACAGAGACCCTGGCTATTCTGGAAAGATGCCAAGTATTCCCTAAGTTAGTGTTGGCAAAGCTAATTTAAAAAGATTCTGCAAGCTGTTCAGCACATTCCTGTAGCACCCGACCTGGAATGTTGTCAGGTCCTGCTGCCTTTCACAGGTTTATTCTGCGGAGGGTAGGTAGTCTTGACTTCTTCGCTGGTAAAACAGAGAGCCTGGCTATTCTGGAAAGAGGCCAAGGATTCCCTAAGGTAGTGTTGGCAAAGCTAATTTAAAAAGATTCCAGCAGGGGACGTATTTGTCGACAGTACCATGCAGGGTCAGTAGACACATGGGGTGTCCACCCTCATATCAACATTCTCCAGCTAAGAGCAATTTTCCTCTCTCTCTCTCTCTGTGACTGGACTGCATCTCTATAAGATCACCCGATAAAGATCTATTCAGAAAACACCACAGCTGTAGCCTATATAAATTATTAAGGGGACACAGGCAGCAAAGCAGCCTGGCTAGGGTTGTCCAGTAAACTGCAATGGGTGGTAAACAACAATTGCCACATAAAGGCCCCCATACACGGCCAATAAAAGTTGCCGAAAGACGGAGCCAGCAGCTTATTGGCCCATGTGTGGGACCATCCGACGGGCTTCCCTGGTCGATATCTTGCCGAAAGTTAAAAAGGTTAAAAAATCCCGTTGGATTGTGGGCGCCTATATTAGATGCATTACGATTGTATCAGCCGATATCGCCCAACTCAATGTGGTGATGTTACTGGTCCTTTAACAACTGAACTGGGAGGTGAATTTCCTGTGTTGCATCACTCTAGACCCAGAAGAATGGGGACACAACAGGAAGATGTTGCTTCATTTAAAAGCCAAATGAGGAGCTCCATAAGTAGACTTAAAGTGAAAGAATTTTTTTTCAAAATGCATCAGTTAATAGTCCTGTGTCTTTTCTACTTTTTCAACTTTGAATGGCTGCCCCATGGCTACATAGTCATTTGTTTATATAAACTATAGTAGTATTTTTGAAGCAAACACAACAATTTTACTAGTACGGAGCAAAAGGACATTATATTTTCATTAGTTTAAAACACTTCACTTTTTTAGTGCTGTTCCTTTAATGAAGACTAAGAGGCTTAGCTCCTGTTGCAAATAAAAAAAGGCTGCTAGTTCGGGACAAGTTTTAATAATGGTGAATTTAGAGGACAATCAATGGGAACAAGTTTATACACTTGTTACATCACAATTTATGTCATAGGTTGTAGAGGACCCAGCCAGCGAGGCAATTTGGAGCAATTTTAAAAAGCGCGCCGCTCCGTGTGGATACGCGCCGGCGTTTTCAAGCAACGCCGGTGCGCTTAGGTAAGTGGCTGTTCGGGGAGGTTCGGGGGCTACAAGTCGCGGCGAGAAGTCGCCAGGCGATAAAATGCCCCCGAATCTCCCCGTCTGGCCTTAGCCTTACTCTGCTTGCCTTACGCTGCATGTGTGCAATGCTCTTACTGCCATATGCTGCCTGTGTGTGCCATACTCTGCTTTCCCTATGCTGTCTGTGCGTGCCATACTCTGCCTACCCTTTGCTCCCTGTGTGTGCAATCCTCTGTCTGGTGTGCCCTACTCTACCTGCCCCATGCTTCCTGTGTGTACCATACTCTATCTGCCCTACTCTGCCCGTGTGTCTATGCTTCCTGTGTGTACCATACTCTACCTGCCCTACTCTGCCTGTATGTTCCATACTCTTCCTGGTGTGCCATCCTCTGCCTGCCCTATGCTGCCTGTGTGTGGCATGCTCTGCCTGGGTATGCCATATTCTGCCTGCCCTATGCTTCCTGTCCATGTCATACTCTGCTTGTGGGAGGTGTACCTGGTAGAGGTTTATCAGCATTTGGAAATGCTTGTTAGGGGGTAACCAAGGTATTTAATAATGTGCTGGGTGTTGTGTATCCACAGGGGAGGAGGAAGCATATGGATTCAAGGCTATGTCTTAATATGAATTGAATTTTTCACATATTAGTGATGAGTGATATCCCTGCAGTAAGCACCAATCATTTGCTTTTTTGGTGTTCTGCCACCATTAATGTGGGTATAATCTTAACATTTCTTGTGATAACATGGGTGTGGTTTAAAAATGGGATTGGTCAACACTGGCTTCCATTATCAGCACATACTGTATCAGTACCAAAGAAGTTGGACAGCACTGGATTAGATTGTTCAAGGACAATACTATCTAACATGACTAGAAATTATTGTTCTAATGAAGTGAAGGGGGATCTAGGGCAAGTGGAAGGTGCACAAACAGTGTGCTTCAGTTACACATAATAGCCACCCATCAGGTGCATCTACAAAGCTAGAAGCTGCCAGCTTGATTATTTTTCTGCCAGCATAGAGATCAGATTTACTTGCCAGATAAAAGCTTAACTGCATTCAGTTCTGCAATAAACTTCAACATTCTTACACTCACCTGAATATTGAGCATTGGTCTCAGAACAGGAATAATGTCCACTAAGTTCATTGCACAGCTGCTTCCCTAAATGCTCATCTCCATCTGACATAAGTTGCTGTAGCTGTTGACTCTGATGGTTTGATGTTCTAAGGTTCAGTGGCCGTTCAACTAGAATTAAGAATTAAATGCCACTATTCAAGAAAAATACTCCTTAAAAGATTCTTTTAAGAAATGAAGACAATATTTTAGGCTTCATCGTTGAAATGTAAGTGACTGTTTTGGCTAAACATTATCTGTTTTAAAGACACTGGAATGTTTGCATTGAAATGTCAACTGCCAGCTTCAATAAACACAACAAAATGCTTTACAGTGCCCCTCTATAAAACCACATACAGATATGGAATTTCTTACCAGTAAACTCAATATCCTGAAAACGCTAAATAAAGGCATAATCACAGTGGGGGTTCTACAATGTTATGAATCCAGTGATTGTAATCACTTACCTGAGACACAGCCCACTGGTCATGGTCACTGAAAACTGCACTTGCCCAGGGTACTTTTTTAGAAGCACCACACTCTATGTTCTGGTCCATGTGCACAATAGAAACAAAAATCCAGCTTTCCAAATTACTGCACATGCATACCCAGTCAGGGCCACAAAGAATTTTGCAATGTGGCTCCTATATAAGTACCCAAGGCTGGTTTCAACTAACAGTAGCCTCACCAGGGATCTCAAGCAAGTGATTATAATGACGGAAGGGGGCTGGGGTGCCAGTGTTTATACCTTCTGTTCACCCTTAAGCTATGGTCTTTAGAATTATCTGTAATTCTTTTTTCAACTTACCTGGACTCTCTGAGCTATCGGAAGCAATGGTTGTTGGACTACTGTCTTCTGAGTTTTTCAGATAATTTCCAGTAGAATGGCACCTTTCTGTATTCTGCAGTCTGTCATACTCTGAGTTGCGTAATATTTCCATCTGCTTTGACAACATTTTTTCAAGTTTAGCCTACAAAACAGGGCATGGAAATAAATGAAAAATACAATTAAAACTACATCAGATATTGCAATTGGTGGCTGATGGGTTAGACAAGGGGAAAATTGGCCTACATACCAGATACATACCAGATACCAGATAAATATGATGTGTTATTTTCGTAACTAATTCTATGTGTGGGACACAATGCTATACAGGCAAGCTCAGAGGTGGTTTTCAGATATTTTATCAAAGCTGTTAATTGTGGCAAAGCCTTGGGCCTTTGTAGTTTGGTGTACTAAGACAGGATTACCCATATAGGAATAGGGAGAATATGCACTTTCCAAAATGGTTTTCTGGGGTAAACATCTTTGTGCATTTAGCACACATACAATGCAGTCAAGGTGTTGATTTTGGAGTAGCTGAATTAACCTCCATAACAATTTGTATGCACTACTTTGACTTTACATTCCAGATGCTATGGTAATTCTGTGCGTAGTGGGCATGAAACTGAGCAGTGGACCCTTGGCATTCATATTTATGGTGTCTTCTATTGGTTTTTAATTACATGTGGGAAATGCAATGTTGAAAACTAAAAGCTTTGAGGTGATTTTCAGCATTTTAATAACATTATTATAAAAACTACCATAAGAGTATCATGCATTTCACGTGTTGTAATAACCCTTAACAGAAGACTGACGAAAATGACATATTTTTGAAATACACATTCTGACAATTCAATATTTCATAGAAATGCTTTTCTATTTCAAAATAGCAAGGGAATTTCAAAGGCCCACAAGTCATTAGCTATCAATATAAATCATTGTAAATATGAATACCATGGGTCCACTGAACACTTTGAGATCTATTATGCATAGGGTTATGAAAGTATTTGGCATGGAGAGACCCAAACATTAAATAGTACATACAAGTTGTACTGAGTTATTTCAGCTAAGGCAAACATCAACATTTTATGTGGAGTAAAAAAAGAATTCAACCCAGAAAACCATACATTTCTGATAATAACATAGTCTTCTGAATCCAAGATTGGTACTACGTCTAAATATTACTCTATGTCTACTATTGTCTAAACTTCAAAGCTATGCTAAACATAGCAGTTTGACTTCTCTGAAAATGTATTTTCCAGCATCATATGCTCTAAGTATGCATTGCAAGGTTAAACCATCCTAAAATTGAAATGGCTTCACCTTGCCACCTGTTTGTTTTTGAACCCGAAAGTCTGGCTTTCACACAGGCTGTCTGAACTAAAACTGCTTATTTGGGTTTTAGCACTTAAATCAGAGTTCAGAGTTTCCAATCCTAATTCCTGTCCACCATGTCATTGGCGTGCAGATATATCTTTATGCCCGATGAACAATCATTCATTGCAATCCGACATACCACTAAACATTCAGATTAAATAAACAGTACAAAGAACAAATCAGATGAAGTTCTGCCCATTAATTAAAAGACAGCAATTGTATGAAGGTTATGTCTAACAAATAGTAGTGACAGTCACCCATTGATATCAAATAGTCAATCGATGCAGAGATACTGTATTATTGTTAGCCATCAGAAATCTTGTAACCTGTCTGACTGACTAAACAACATGGTACGAAAAATGTCGGGACGATCCACACCATGGTCCAAAAATCGGAAGAGAAAAATTCTACCTTTACATCAAGACCGCTCCAGCCATGCTGCTCACTCAGACCTTCCAGTACAAGATGCAGTGCAGAAAAGGGGAGTGCAGGCTTTTGAAACTTAGCAAATAAAAACATGGGATCAGACCAAAAAAAAATTAGGCTCATCCTTGGTTAAGTTGAGGCTGAACCTGTGTGAATCACTGCTAACACCCTAGGTCCATTCACCAATAAATTAAAGCAGGAGTTAACAAGGACAACGCTTTTATACAAACGTTTCAGTCAGAAAAGCTAATTTAAAAAATGTTTTGATATTTTAGCCTACGAAAAGGCATGACAGAATAGCAATCACAAGAAATCAATTTCACGATTCCTCGCCATTGAATATGTGACAGCTCGTAGGGTTTCCATGCCATATCTTGTACCAAAGACCCTTACAAAGAAACTGCTTGCATACCAAATACTGTTAACCAACCTGTAAAATGTGAGCTGCTGTTTCTTCTCCCTTAGCTTTTGCAACAGCCATCTGCTCCTTTAAAGATTCCATTTGCTGGTGAATTGTGATTAGTGTTTCCGGATAATCAGAGAAGTTTTCCTGTGGCAAGAAGTTAATTAAATGTTAATTACATTTTACTTTCAATCTACATTAACATTTCATGAGAAGGTGAATATTATTGCAGATATATTGCTGAAAGGTTAAAGAATAAAAGAAAACATATGAAACATTAAAACTGAAACTCCCAGCTGAATATCCAGAAACTAACCTACTTAGCCAGAGACTGTCCACAAAGTTTGAGACGATATGGAACCCTTTGCTTGCATCTCCAGCAACTATTATTACCTAAATGTACTCTCCAGCTTCTATCTCTGTACTTTCCCTTTCCTTTTTGTCTGCCTATCCCTATTACCTATCAATAAATAAAAAGTTACCTATTAAATGGGTTGTTCACCTTCCAAACACTTTTTTCAGTTCAACCGTTTTTAGATTGTTCACCAGAAATAAAGACTTTATTTATTTCACATTTTTTACCATTTTTCCAAAATCTTTTCTTAAAATCCAAAAGTTTAATGTCCCTTTCTATGGTGTTTCAATCTGGCAGCTCAGTAATTCAGGTGCAGACTCTAAACTGTTAAATTTTTGCAACTATTGTAACAATTCTAACAGCTGCCTATAATGAAACCCAGGAATTCTGCTCAGCAGGTCCCAAACCTATTTTGGCACAGGGACAGTGGCAACATTTTTTTGCAAGGGGGGAAATTCGGCTCGGAAAGCCACTTAAATTGTGGGATAGGCTCAGAGGCCCAATTCAGGTCCGGTCCACGGCCTGGCGATTGAGGACCCCTGAACTACATGTACCAGTTTAGAACAGAGTTGCAGCCCCCACTCTCAGAGCTCCTAGATCGTGAAAAAAATAGAAAGTAATTGGAAAAAGTCTTCATTTCTGGTGAACTATCTGAAACCAACCAAAAAAAAGTGTTGGAAGGTGAACAACCCCTTTAAAATAAACATGTCATATTGGAATACAAAGATGCAACGTAAGCAGACATTACTAAGCTGGAGAATGTCAGGCACTTGTATGCCTTGATGCTGTTCTGATTGGAAAATAGAAAGTTGGAAAGATGGAAAGTGTGCAGTACATTTGCTAATACACCAGAAGACCTAAAGTGGGAATTTTGGGGTACAGGCTTTAAAGACAAATAAAACTAGCAGGACTGCCACGAGTAAAAACAAGGAAAAATATTTACAAAATAAAGATTGGTAAATAAATTCTGACCTAATATCTTTTGGATTAATATGACACTCTTTCTGTATACTGTTTAAAGGACAAGGAAAGTTAAACTAAAGAAGTAGGCTAGGAATGTACATTATGTTTTGAGCTTATGTACCAGCTCCAGGCAACCAAAATCCTTTAGCAGGGAAGATCTGTGTCTCCAAATATGCCCCAGTAGCTCCCCATCTTCTTTTTTGCTGATGGGTCACTGAACATGCTCTGTTCTGCTCTGTTACTGAGCTTAGGGACTGACTCAAGATATACAGTACAAATAGAATAGAAATGTCATAGTATAGGGCTGATTAGTAATTACAGTAGAACCCCCATTTTACGTTTTTCAGGGGACCAGGAAAAAATTATATAAAATCATGGAAAATGTAAAATCAGGGAAATGTGTTAAAGTAACTTTTTCTTCAAGTACTGAAAGGTTAAAAGCACAGGAGTCTGTTTTACCTTGAGATACAATATTTACTGTGTTAATAATAAGGGTTAAGCATTGCAGTGTTAATGTTACACTATGGGGGGCATGAGCAAGACTCTCTGACAGTCACACACACAAGCTAAAGCAACCAGTCAGGCCTGGACTGGCAATCTGTGGGTTCTGGCAAATGCCAGAGGGGCTGCTATAAGGTGCCATAGAAAGTCAGTATTTAGTGGGCTGGTGGGGACTGTTTGTGCCTCTGCGTGGACTGATTGAGCCTCTGTTTACCTGAAATGCCAGGGCCTATTTCAATTTTCAGTCCAGACCTGCAATCAGTGATTGGTGCAGGACTGTATGAGGGGCACTCATAGGAAATTACCATTTACAGGTAGAACAGACAGAATCTGGTTAGTATTTGAAACCTCTTTATTTCACAATTAATAACATTCATAGAGGAAAAAAAGCAGTTTTTGGGAACATCAGGACAATATTTGGATGTAAAATCAGGGAAAACATGACTTAAAATCAGGGAAATGCACCCATTGAAATGCATTATAAATTGGTGGGACCACAGATAAAAAATGTAAAATGCGGGGAAACTTAAAATCAGGGTTTCACTGTAATATGGATAAATACAACCCCTAAGCTTAGCTTCTCAGAGCCCACTGAGCATGGGAGTGTCACAGACACTTTCCAAGATGGTGACCCCCTGTGACAAGTTTGAAGTCCTGGATCATTGCTGCTATTGACAAACTGAAACTTTAGGCTGGTGCAATGAGTTCAGTATATAAAACATGGCATTTTATCCATATACATTTTTATGGTTTAGTTCTACTTTAACCTTTTTTTGCCAAGTAAACATTGGCGAAAATAGCTTACTGAAATGTAAAATTTATGATGCTGGACTAAGGTCCTTTAGGCCTTGTTCTATGATACACAGCACTTAATGGGTTAAAGCTGGCTAGTACAAAGCAAAGCTTGAAGAAGGATGTGGCCACTTGGCATCTTTATTCAAACAGATTAGATGGCTTTCTAGCAAATGAATAAATACAGGGTGATTTTTAGAAATGTCATATAAAACACTAACTTTAGCAAAGCTTTGCAGTTTTCAGAGGTGAGTGAACTTTTTTGCAGCCCCATATAAGACAGTGTGTATTTGAAGTATTTTAAATGAAGCCATGATATTAGTAGGCATAACGTATATTTGGGGTCGCTACACATACTTTGATAAACCTATGCACATTGGACATCAAACTGCAGGGCCATGGCATTCATATTCAGAATGTTTCATCTTGGTATCTAATGACAAGTGGGTGAAAAGTAGCTGTGTAACATTTAAGTTTTGAGGCAATTTTCAGAAAGGTTATCAAATTTATGAAAGCGCTGCGGTTTGGTAGTTTGGAGTAGAAAAATATGTACCCATTTGGGATTTTGGAGAATGTGTATTTTCCAAATATATATGGCTTTCTGGGGTGAAGTTGCTTTACATCACATAAAATGCTACAACAAGAGAGTTATAGGGGAATGCTCATTCTTGGACCCCCTACATGCCACATACCTAAGTATACCCAAGCATTTCTGCCACCAAATTGTTCACTAGACCCAAGGCATTGAAAATTAGTGTGTTTTTATCTTGGAACTTATTGATAAGGAACTGCAAAATGGAAGCATTGAAGTTATTTTCAGAAATGCTACATTTAAAACAGCTTTGGTTGCTTAGTAGTTTGGATACGTTATTTGTCCATTTTGGCTTCAGAAGAGTGTGTATAATTGAAAAAATATGACTTGTGGGTGAATTTATTTTTTGTAGCTGTAGCCTTTACCCCACATAAAATTCAGTAAATGTGTTGATTGTGCTCTAGCTGAAATATCATATTATAGAAATGATGGATAACATGGGCATATTGCTACACGCCACATACTTAGGTAAAGCTATGCACGATAGGCTGTTTAGTAGATCTTGGGACCTAACAATGACTTGTGGGAGTTAACATTTTTTTTAAAAACTGGAAGCTTTGTGGTGATTTTTCAAAAATTGTAGACATTTTTCTAGGAGAACAGAGTAGTTTGGAGTAAAAAGACACATTTACCCATTTAGGATTTGTCACAATATGTTCTTTCCAAAAATGCTGTGTGGGGTAAACCTACTGTAAGTGGAATCTTTGCCAGATTTTTGGGTTAGTAAAATTCAGTAATCTCCATAAAACTATATAAGTTTGATATTGGCACATTTGAAAAACATGGGAAAATCACTTGTATTTCCCTGCATAAAAATATGTTTTTGATATGTCCAGTCATTTGTTTTTATATAGATACAGATAAGAATGAAATATATGTATTGACATTATGCCTATCCACATTCTCCCAAATGATTGGGTAACTGTCACAGTACCTCTATTTTAATTCTTTTGGGGGACAGTTCTTCTCTGTCTTCACATTTAGACCTAGGATTTAAAGCAATATCCAAGTTAATGGATGCTACATCATATTAAACATACATGAGCAACATTATAAAATATTACAAACATAAACTAAAAACTTTATAATATTTTCTTGCTGAATTTTAGTTGGTAAGGCTGAAAAAACTTTGCTAATAAATTAACATGTAGCCCCAAACATTTCAAAGTGTTGTACCATAAATGGTTGCAATGTAACAATGAAGATACATATGTACATACAGATGAACATATAAAGCAACCAATAACTGATACAAGAGGTAAAGTCTATGATTTCTCTTGGTACAGACTAGAAGAAAAGTTGGGGAATTGTTCCTGCTGCTTCTTTGTCATTAAAGATGACCACATACACCCAGCAATTTAATCCTCTTATTTTGGGCCGTAAGAGCACGTTTATCATCTTGTATTTTTCAGTGTGTCTTTTACTTACTTAATTTTCTGTCACTGCCTCTTTATTTACTCAGGTGCCAGTTTCCAGCGCCAGCTTTATTACTAAACCTCTTTCTTGGTGGAGCCCAGAGTCAATAGCTAATTTCCTGTTGTCATGCACCTAGGATGTAAAAATATTCAAGCCAATTTTACCCTTAATGGGACTGAACTAGGCAAATCCATAAATGAGAAGGGCCTTGGGGTATTTGTAGATAGTAAACTTGGCTGTAGCAAGCAATGCCAGCCAGCAGCAGCAAGGTTTTTAAAAAGTTATTAAATGGGTACCGATTTGTGGTAGGCGAGGGACATTCTTCCCCTTTACAAAGCACGTGTAAGGCCCCATCTAAGATATGCCATGTCGTTTTGATCTACAGAGATTAAATGGGATATTATTGAATCAGAAAGCATTCAGAGAAGAGCAATTAAGCTGCTGAAGTGTAGGGAGTGTCTCAGTTATAAAGAAAGACTGGCCAGGTTGGGGCTATAAAAGAGGTGCTTATGGGTAGATAACTATGTATAAATACATAATGGGACAAAATAAAGTTGCTTTATTTACCAGTAAGTCCTTCCAACAAATATGAGGGCATACTTTCAAATTTGAAGCAAGGATTTTTGGAAAAGGGTTTTTTACAATGAGAGCTATGAAGTTGTGGAATTCTCACTCTAAAGTGGCTGCACTGGCTTCAAGAAGGACTTGAATGGATTTTTAGAAAGTGGGAAAATGCGTTACTAAAAATAGCATCTAGTATAAAGTTGATCCAGAAGCTGGTTCAAATAGCTTGAGGTCAGAATTTTTTTACCCCGAGGCAAGTTGTAGAGGGTTTATGGGGTTTTCTTGCCTTATCAAAACATGTTATCAAACATGGTCATATTATTTCTATGCGATACTGATGTATACTTCAGTTTTGAATTTAAGATTTGAAATATTATGGTATAATATAACTTCTGTCTGAAGCAAATGCGTTTCCTAGGTGCTTTCTGTAAACGATCTACAGTCATAGCGGTTTTGTTGTATTTTTTTTGTTGTTGAAGGAATTCAGCTTCATCTTGAAGATAACCTTATTTTTGAATGGTTGAAACTCCTCTGATAGTACCTAGAGTATTACAGCTCTGTAAGCAATTATCTGCAATGTAATCTGTATTTTATAACTCACGCACTTGGTGGCTCTGTAAGTGTACTTATATGTGACTTCTCGGGATATCTGCCGTGCAAGTGTAAACAACTCATCTCTTCTGGTGAGCAGAGCAATATCCTTCATGCAAAGTTGAGCAGCAGCTTCGTTCACGGTAAGCTACAAAATCAAAGGATAAACATCATAGGCTTTGTATATTCATAGATTACATGCATATACAACTAGAAAACTATCCAGAATTTACTATAATGAATGGCATGAATGCATGTGTCACTCATAAGTGCACGTTTTTTTGTGCTCAGTGCTAGAGCAGGGGAGACTGAAAGCCAGTCCTGCATTTGGGTATTTTTTAAAATACATTTACAAAATTTACCTAAAAGCATCTGCAATGTTTTGAAAATGTCAATTATTCAACAGAACAGAAGATAATGATCAATTACAGTAACTTTCGTTTAAAGTTATTCTTATTTTGTGGTAACCCATTTCCCTGAAATCAAACAATAAGCCAGATTCAGTTCACTGAGAAAAAAATGATCTCATGGTTTATCACATGAAAACTCAAAGATGAGATGCACTTTGAGGAGAAAAACGTTTCTCCATAGACTACACATAGACTTCCAGTATTCAAGTGATATACAGTGAGATAAATTTTATGAATTGAATTGCACCTCAAATTTAACCTGTTCCATGAGATTTCACGTGATAAACCTTTTTCTCACTGAACTGAATTTGGTAAAACAAGTGTAATGTTACTATCAGTTATGCTTCTCAAGCTCGCTAATAGATTGTTTCCTCTACTTTATTTCTTATACACTCTTTATCAGCCTGTGTCTCTCCTATTTTTTGGGGTAAGGGCAGCAGTTGTCTGCAGAAAATCCCCTCTACTCAGTGCCCAAAAATACCATCCCCTCTGGAACTATTAGCCTTTTTTTGCTTTTTCACTTAATAATCTGGGATTACCACACATAGGGGTTATTTATTAAAGTCTGAATGCCAAAAGCCCGATGAAGTTGTGTTTTTTTTTTTTTACTATAAAATCAGAATTTTTTGTGGAAAAAATATTTTTTTTACAGAAAACGTCTGAATCCGAAATTCCGGCATCTCAGCCCTGACATGGTTGCATTTAAGTGAATGGAACAAGTCCCGAAGATATCTTGATCTACGCTGGGTTTCATGCAATAATCCGAAGATTTCATGGTTTTCGGGCAAAAATCTGAAAATAGTTTTTGGGAAAATGTATTGATAAATAAGGGAGAAACATCTGTGTGGATTTTCAGAAAATAATTATATATATTCGGGCCTTGATAAATGGGCCGCGTAGTGTGTAACATACAACAGTTCAAATGGTCCGGAGGGATTGGTAATTTTGGGTGCTTTGTTTCCTACATAAGGAGTTTTCCTGCTGGCGACAAAGTGCCTTTTCTGTTTTTACTCTTACCTTCCAAGTTGGCATTCTTCAACAATAATTTTCATTCTCTGCCCTCCACCAGCTACTCATTTTTAAAAAAATTAAAAATTTTTAAAAATGTTAATTATTTGGATAAAATGGAGTCTATGGGGTGGATTCATCAAAGAGTGAGGTTCCGCCACTAGAGGGAAATTCCACAGCTCTCAATTCATTTCTATGGGATTTTGCAAGGTGTATTCATCAATGGGTGAAGTGAAAGTTCACCCTTTGATGAATACTCATTTAAAAATGCCATAGAAATTAATTGAGAGCTGTGGAATTTCCCTCTAGTGGCGGAACTTCACTCTTAACTTCACTCTTTGATGAATCTACCCCTAAGGGTGATGGCCTTCTTGTAATTCTGAGCTTTCTGGATAATGGGTTTCCGAATAACCCATCTCATACGTGTATTGCAATATATAAGAACATTTTGGACTTTTCTGGCAAAAATCCAAAAAGTTGGCAAAAGTTGGTAAATGATTCCCTTACAAGTCAAAAATGGCCTTACCTAGCAAGAGGTTGTCCAGAGAAATGTAATGCTATATGGGGTATTTGGCTTGAACTGCAAAATGTCTGATTTCTCCTTCTTTAAATTTTATATAATTTGGTGCCTTAGCCTCAATTTTTATTGTGTTCCTCTTTCTTTCCTTTCACTCTCCTTTAGTAGTCTCAAATGTTTGTTAATTTTAAAAACATGCAAAATAAAATCTTTAAAAAAAAACATTGAATTATATTTATCAAGAATGAGGCCTTTAAAGGGATCCTGTCATGGGAAAAATGTTTCAAAATGCATCAGTTAGTAGTGCTGTTCCAGAAGAATTCTGCACTGAAATCCATTTCTCAAAAGAGCAAACAGAGATTTTTATATTTCATTTTGAAATCTGACATGGGGCTCATGTGACTTGTGCTCTGATAAACTTCAATCACTCTTTACTGCTGTACTGCAAGTTGGAGTTATATCACCCCTCCCTTTCCCCCACCCAGCAGCCTAACAACAGAACAATGGGAAGGTAACCAGATAACAGCTCCCTAACACAAGATAACAGCTGCCTGGTAGATCTAAGAACAGCACTCAATAGTAAAACCCATGTCCCACTGCGTTTTTTTCAGTTACATTGAGAAGGAATAACAACAGCCTGCCAGAAAGCAGTTCTCTCCTAAAGTGCTGGCACAAGTCACATGACCAGGGGCAGCTGGGAAATTGACAAAATGGCTAGCCCCATGTCAGATTTCAAAACTGAATATAAAAAAAATCTGTTTGCTCTTTTGAGAAATGGATTTCAGTGCAGAAGTCTACTGGAATAGCACTACTAACTGATACATTAAAAAAAAACATATTTTCCCATGACAGTTTCCCTTTCCTGTTTCCATAAAGGTTTTTGCTTTGTTTTTCTTTATTTCTAAGGAGACTACACAGATATACAGTATATCTCTTTAGTAGCATTTTAAAGACGTTTATGCATTAAGCCTGCTACAATCTGAGAGAAACAGCAGTAATAAAATATTTTATAAAAAAAAATAGTAAACAGTGTTTTCACATTTTGAAGAAAAAGGCTATCGTAAAAGAATGATTAATAGAGTGAAAAAATAGATATGCTAAAAAGAAAAGACATATAGGAGTAAGATAAAGAAAGAGAGCCAAAGACAAAAGTACAGTTCGCCATGTACAGAAATCCAGAATATGATGTTGTATTATAAAAAATAAGCAAATTAAAATGGAAAAAAAAACAGAACCGAGAGTTCACCGTAGAGTCGGCACTCTCGAAGGATAAAATTAGCTTGCCTGGGTTCAGAATCATCACCTTTGAGTCACAATCCATCGTATAGGATCCTCACTATAACATTTTATAAGTCCTGAGAGCGTGGATCTTATATGATGGTATATATATAATCTACAGTCTGGTCATTTCCCTGTGGCACCAGTCTGTAAATTATATCCTTATAAATGGTGCGTTCTGATGTCAAAACGCTCCGTTTATAACAGGGGTCCCCCTCCGCCAAACACCAAACCCTCCACCCCCCTCCTGACATTTCACTGTAGATTATAATGCATAATGTAGCCCCTACTGAAATTTATAAAGATATCAGAAGTCACCTCGGAGTTATGTGACCTGTATAAAAGCACGCTCCTCGGTGACTTATAATAGCTTTATAAATTACAATAGGGGGTACATTATCCACTATATACACACACACACATACACACAAGTATTGCAAAATACACATTCCTGGACTGACACTGACAATACATTTGTGTTCATATTTGCAGTGCTTGTCTATACCTTATGGAACTGCATTAAATGAGTGTTTGCTGGAGTGCACCATGCATATGCACTATATATATCGATGTGTAGCTGATTTAAATGAATCTTGCAGTGTCCACAATTTAATCTGGTTATACAAACATAAACCAGGAATTGAGAGTCAGTTGCTTTCTAATATAGTTGGTTAGCCAAAAATGTAATGTATAAAGGCTGGAGTGAGTGGATGTCTAACAGAACAGAACACAACACAACATCCTGCTTTTCGGCTCTCTAAATCTGAGTAAGTCAGCAACTTGAAGGGGGGCCACATGGTACATAACTGTTCAGTTTGCAATTGATCCTCAGCATTCAGTTCAGATTCAAAAGCAACAGTTATGACCAATGTGGCCTTCCCTCAATTCACTGGTAACCAGTCAGTGTAAAGAACAGAGAGCTGAAAAGCAAGAAGTACTGTAGTGTTCTGTTCTGTTATGTTAGACTTACAGTCACTCCAGCCTTTATACATTACAGTTTTGCCTTATTAACTATATTGAAAACATTTTTTATTTTGCACAGCCGATCTATTTACCCAGTTTTTACTTTTATACTGAACAATTCCTTTAATGTTTACAACAAATAACGGAAAGACCCGTTATCCGGAATGCCTCAGGTCTCGAGGATTCTGGATAAGAGGTCCCATACATGTATTGTGATTTTATATTTTTGTATTTTTTAAGGTAAGTTTTATTGTTTATTATTTTAAACATTTAACATAAAACATCTTGTATGCATTACATGAAATCAGACATGAATTACCAGTCGACATATGGAGTATTGTAACAGTAAGAGCCCTGTATTGGGGTTGATTGGACACTTGTAGAAGTATTCTTTGTGAACTATTTTTGAGCTACCATTTGCACCAAGCTAAATCGGGAAGTATCTTAATTGTCTTATGTAGGGGTACACCTAGGTTACCCTAATTCAGGGATCAGATCGATATCACACCATGGCCCCCAGACCTTGTCAAATTTGGTGGATGGATCTCTAATTTCATATGTGAGTTTGAAAAGTGGGACAGCATTGTTGACCAACTGCTTCCATGCTCTGAGGGAGGGTGGAGAATTACCCATACAGTATATTGCCACCGTTTTCTTTGCGTAGAACAATTGACCTTAGTGACCTAAGTGACCTTAGCCTGGTATGCTTGGCAGGGATTATAGCCTCTACAACCCCAAGGAGGCAGATAGCTGGTATTATTAGGGATGCACCGAATCCCCTATTTTGGATTAGGCCGAACCCCCAAATCCGAATTTGCATATGGTGTGGGAAGGGGAAAACATTTTTTAATTCCTTGTTTTGTAACAAAAATTCATGTGATTTCCCTCCCTGCCCCTTATTTGCATATGCAAATTAGGATTCAGTTCGGCTGGGAAAAAGTATCCAGGCGAATCAGAATCCTGCTGCATGCCTAGTTATTATACATGGGAAATCTAAGTTATCCACCAAGTAATTTACAGCTTTGGACCAGAAGGTACAAATTTGTGGAAATTCCCATATCAAATGGAAAAAATCGGCTGCCAGTTCCTGACATATAGGGTAAAAGTCATCAGGACTTCCCCTATTCCTCTAAGTTGGGTGGGAGTTACATAAAGATGGTATATTGTCTTATATTGTATTAGCCTATCTTTAAGATATGAGACAGGAATATGCGTTGCCTGTTGCCTCGTCCCAGTAGTCTTGTTCAAGGTCTGGAATCCTACCAGATCACCACCATTCCTGAACTGCTCGGAAAGGTTTGGGGCCTGTCAGAAGCAGGTTTTGATATAGTTGGGATACCATCTTGGAGGAATTGGGGTTGTGGAGAATTTCTTCTATGCCGAGGGAAGTGAGTTGGGGACTGAGAGTGGTAAATTGAAAATGGAATGCATATCTAAGTTGCAAATATTTAAAAAACAGTATATGATCTGATTGGCATTTTTGCTGGAGTGAGAGATAAGTGGGAAAGGTCAAATTGTCAAAAAGATCCCCCAAGCATTTGATGGTCTGATTAGGCCAAAAGGTAAAGTCTTGTAAGTCTCACAAAGGGGAGGTACCTGGATAAAATGGGTGGGGAGTGCCTTAGGAGTTTACGAGCCAGGATACCAAAAGTGACTGGAGTTGCGAGTTAGGGTTATAGGGTTCTGGATTGAAGCACCAGTAGAGGTAGTATATCTGTGAAGCTAGGTAATATATATAGAAGTTGTGGAAGGCCAGTCCTCCCTTTTCTCATGGAGTGCATCCTTTAGCCCAGCGTATTCTAGGTGTTTTATTGTTCAGTGCCTGCCTCCCACTAGGGCTGCTGGAGTATCCACAGTGCACTACAGGAAGAGCCTCAGTGCCTGTCCTGGCAAGTTACTCAACTGTATACTTTATTATACTCTCCAAAAGCTTTTTTAACACTGTTGTCCAACCAACAGGGCTAGAGTTTCCAGGCTGAGCGCAGAATTCCCATGCACCATGACAGATGTCAAAGAATCCTGGAAAATTATGTTATGAGGTTTGGTAATCACAGAGCTAATATTTTTAAGTATCCTAGAACGAATACCATCCAGTCCTGGACCTTTGTTTCCTGTCACATTTTCTAGTCTCTTTTGAATTTCTTCCTGAGTCACCCATCCATCAACTGTTACATTATTACAATTATCTCTGTTAAAAAGAAACCTTTCATTAACTGGTCCCACAGTTGTGTAATCTGATGAAATATAACAGTTCAACATTTCTGCATTTCTCAGCTCTCATAAACCAATTTACCTTTCTCTTGCTTCATTTTTTTTACTGTTCACATATTTAAAAGCCTGTTTTTTTTGCGTGCCTTATTGGCCTCTCTGTACATAATTGAAGTCTTAGATATCCTGGCTGACTTGAATGTGTTAATAGCATATTTTTCTGTTACCAACCTCAGTGGTAACACATCTATCAAAGCATAAGGGTTTAGCATTGTGACGTCTTTCTTTGCTTACTAGGGGAATATACTGACAACTTGTTAATGCAGGCCAAGAATCAGCCCTTCCACTGGCATCAGTCAAGAATCAGCACTCCGCTGGCATCAGCCAAGAATGAGCCCTCTGCTGGCTTCAGCATTCTCCAGTTACTGCAACCAGAGCCACTGTGTTCGGTCCTGGTAAAGGCACACAAAGCTGAAATTCATACTCATGCATTTTGACAATCACAGGAGAAGGCTGATGTCAGCGGAGGGGCTGATTCACGGCCTGTGTTACTCCGGAAGCAAAGTATCAGTCCTGTGTGGCATTAGCCTTATGCCTGATCTGTCTTTTTGGCTTGATAATTGAAATGATAATATGATGGCACATAAAAAGTCATGCAGCATTGATAAAAGTGGCCATGCAGGGGCAGATCCAGTTGTTTAATGATGTTGTCAAAGAGCAGGCATGGGCTCAACTTGCCATCCACATGCTAGGCCAATGATTAGATCATCCATTAGGGCCTACAGAGACCCACTGAATGAAGACTGTATTAGTGTATAAATGCACTCCTTGCCCAACGTAATTTTCAAATTTGCCCTATTGATATCTGCTCAAGTACAGTCATGTCAATGCACACACAAATGGAGTGGAGGGAGCCAGCAGAGAAAAGCAGATCTGCTGACTTGCACTCCCTGAATGTACAAGAACAGCCCACCACAGGACATACAAAATGGAGTTTGGCGACAACAAAAAAATATATGATTAAAGAATCTCTTTATCTTTGCTTCCCAGATTTTAAAGGGGTTGTTCACCTTCCAAACACTTTTTCTCTTCAATGGTTTTCGGATTGTTCTCCATAAATAAAGACTTTTTTCAATTACTTTGCATTATTTATTTTGTACTGTTTTTCCAAAATCTAAGTGTAAAGTTGAATGTTGGTGTCTCTGGTGAGTCTGGCAGCTCAGTAATGCAGGTGCAGACTCTAAACTGATACAATTTTGCAACATTTAATTGATACATTTCACAGCAACATCTCTGGAGTATCCATTAAATGTATAAATTAAATGTATCAGTTTAGAACAGTTGGGCTCCCAGAGCTGCTTTAGAAGGTGAAAATGACACTTTACACTTCAATATTAGAAAAAAGGTTACAAATAGAAAATAGACAGTAATTGGAAAAAGTCATTATTTCTGGTGATCTATCTGAAAACAACTACTTGTTTGAAGGTGGACAACCCCTTTAAAGCAATCCTATATTAACGGGAAAGAATGTCAAAATGAGGTGTATTTTCACCAGAGCAAAAACACCCTGAAACAGCCCATGCAAGTCTCCACTGAGTAAAAAAGAACGCTCCTGTCACTGTTGCTACAAGTAGCTATCAGCCTAAAAATGTGAGATAGAAGTTTTCAGGCTGAAAGCAACCTGCACCAGGGGTGACAGGTGTTTTCTATTATGTTCCCTGGGGCCCATGTTTTTCTGTGCCGACAGAGGAACAGACTTTTTTGACATAAGCCATAGAATGACTCTTTATGTAACTATAAAACCGGGCAATAAGTATTATAAATATTTGTTTTTAATGAAAAACTGATTTTAACTTTATTTTTTTTGTAATTAGTAAACAAGAAGTGATGCATAAGTTTCTCTGGGGACAAATCTCAATTTGATGGCTAATGAAATCAAGCAATAACATTTAAAATATATAGACTACTTTTTATATTAACTATTCCAAGGATGATTTTGGTTTTCACATGTAGCTACCTCGTGAAGTGTCAGGTGTTTCCCATCCTTTCTTTTGGAGTCAAACCTGCCATAGATTGCACTGTACTTGCGAATTTCCTCTTCCCTGTGGGGATCTTCATCTCCCATTTCAAATATGTGCCCAATCATCTTTGACAGCTTTTTGTTTGTCTTTAGCAATTCCCTGACCTCATTTACATCGCTTTTAGGTAAGGAAGGGAACATCCTCTCCACACATTCAGCAACTGAGAGAGCAGCTGAAGCGTCCAAGGTTTCAGTTGTATCTCTAGGGGATGCAGGAGAACCAAGATCAGCTGGGGACAAACTGTGTTCGCTCTCTGTAGTATGGTGACTTTGCCAGTGTCTTCCTTCACTGTTGTTCTGCAGAGGAGAATGTCCTACTCCATCTGATTTACCTGGACCCAAACTTTGTACACAAGTTGTAGCTGCACATTTTGGGATCTTTAGGTGGGGCTCTCTTGAATTGCTGTTCCTTTCATAACTACTGGAGTTTATACCTAGTAAAGATGAGGAGGATTCGGGTAGCTTGTAAATTGGAATGCTGCTAACTGGCAGGGATGTGAGGGGTTGATTAAAAATTCCTGGGTTTGTGACCCAGTCCCTAAGTGCCTTCTGCAGTCTTCTAACATGGAGTGGTTTACTGGCCATTCCAACCAGAGCCATTATCTCAAGAAATTCTTCTTCCCCTGCTTCACAGAGCTGCTGAACATCATCTCCTCCCTGCTGGATAAATGCATCAAAGTAAGATAGGAGGTTAGCTCGCTGTAGTATTCTGTATAACTGAAGCTCACCAAGGGTTCTCGGCAGAGAGGATGCCATGGCAAATCAGCAACTGGAATCAGAAAAGAACAAAAACTATTAACATTGACATAAAAATATGTTGTACTATATTATGAACAGCATTACAAAGTGAAGCTCTGTATGTACTAATGTGAACACTATATCATCAATCTAAATCAAAGTTTTGCAAAGTGTGGGTTTGCCACCCTCCCAAAAAAAGTAGTAGATGGGATGCACCCTGAAGAACGATTTGAATGGCATATAAAAGCATATTGCAGGCAGTACTTAATTCAAGGACTAATCATAGGTTTATCTACTCAGTAACAGCGCAAAGGCCTGCACATTGTACAAAGATTTGACATACATACAAATGTTTGATGTACCTAAGTATGGAGTGAAGTTTTGGGCCCAGTATCTACTGATAAAAGGAATGGAAACTGAACTATAAGGAAAGCCTATGAAAGTACAGTTGTTTTCTCTGGAGAAAAGGCATTTGGAGTACATTAGTGGATATTTTAGACAGCTTTTTTTTCCAAACAGAAAATGAACAAACAACAAAAGGTCACACCTATATTTCCACTTGAAGCTAAACATATTGTTCTTCATGGTGAGGCTGTAGAATGCAATGATGGGTGATGTAAATTGGTCTTATAATATCAATACTAGGGGTGCACTAAATCCACTTATTGGGATTCAGTTGAATCCCAAAATGAATTTAGCATTCATTGCATCCCTAATCAGCACCTACATCATAAAACTTCCCCTTTTAATTATAAATCAGCCTATTCTGCTAGCACTGGATGTTCTTTAAGAATAATCACTGAATCAGGTTGCTTTCTTTTATTGTGAAACCGGTTAACCTTCTGAATTCTCTTCAAGGTTGTAGAATGACCTGCTGGGTTATGTTTTGTTGACTTAGTTAATGCCTTTAAAGGGAAACTAAAGTCTAAAATAGAATAATGTTAGAAATGCTGTATTTTGTATACCAAACATAAACATGAACTTACTGCACCAGAAGCCTAATTAAACAAATGATTTATGCTTTCAAAGTTGCCCAAAGGGGGTCACTATCTTGTACCTTTGTTAAATATCTTTGCAAGACAAAGACCAAGCGCATGCTCAGTGTAGTCTGGGATAAGCTTGGGGTTCAAAATAATCTCGACAAGAGTAGATACAGCAAGACTAAGACTAATTGATAAACATAATATGCAGACTGCACTGGATCCTTTGTTGTCATGTAATCTATTATCTATAATCTATTATTACATATTATTATATTATAATTTATATTATATTTTGTATTTTTTAATACAAACTTTCTACAACTCTCCAGAACCAGTGACTGCAGCAGAAAGAAAAGTCTTCCTTTGTCTCTGCAGATGGAGTTGGAAACATTAAAGATGATGTAAACTGTTTTTTCCCCAAAGACATTTCTGGAGTCAACTTACTGTTAAGGGTTACTTTATGTTTGCTTTGCAGCAGCAGCAAAATGTGTATGAATTATAAGAAAAGCGTCTGTAAATGACACAG
Organism: Xenopus borealis; assembly: GCA_024363595.1. Taxonomy (NCBI): domain Eukaryota; kingdom Metazoa; phylum Chordata; class Amphibia; order Anura; family Pipidae; genus Xenopus; species Xenopus borealis. The sequence continues at coordinate 92,615,046 of CM044447.1, read as the reverse complement.
GTTAAAAAGCCACTATATCTTCATTGTTTACTTTGTTTTTATTGCCATATACTTTATGTGACTGAGAGACTTCTAAATGTGTAGCATTCTCCTTCTCTTTCATCACTGGGTATTAGAAAATTTTCACTGGAAGTGGCCACTTAAAATAGAGGCAGTTCAAGTGGCTATAAGCGTAATTCTGCAGCCAAAGAGCACCTACTGGCTCTAAGTGCCTGTGCCAGCTTAGTTCAGGTCATGAGGGATGGCCAGATGGATTACAGTTCTATTACATTTTAAGTACCCCTTTCACTGAGTTTGGCCTATTTTAAAACTGAGGGACATATCAGAAGACAGTCAAAATCAGGTAAGATCTAAATTCACAAAATGTAATTGATGCAAACGTACTCGGCGTGGGCGCACTCTGCATTTAACACAAATTTTCTATTTTTATCTGCTTTTCTATTTTAGTGGGGATAGTAGCATTTTTAGACATATTTATACTGCTAGCTTCACCTCAACTGAACCCTAAGAAGGCCGAGAGTGCCTGCTAACCTGTCTGTTCGATTTCTGTATTCAGTTAATCCTAGCTTTACCGACTATCAAGTGAGCCAAAAGCCTGGTATTAGAGGTCTAGTGATGGAAATAACTTAAGATACACTACTGTAAATTGCAAACGTGTACAGGCAAGTATACAATAATTACCTTTTTGGGTTTAGATCCCAGTTGGCAACATGATTTTAAAAGCACTAATGGAGTAATGTAATAAAAGTTGCATAGCAACCATTAAGACATTTATTATATTAACAAGTGAAGTATATAAGCAAGGGGCAGCAGTTCCCATGAGTGGGGAGAATACTGCTAACAGATCCAGAACAGCTGTGTTTGGCACAGAACGCTTGCAGCTGGTAAGTTTTAATAACGTATCTATTTCTTTTTTTTTTTTTTTTTTTTTA
>CM044447.1:92558876-92599711 GCA_024363595.1 Xenopus borealis | reverse complement strand
AAAAAAAAAAAAAAAAAAAACTTTTTTAATGACTGCCATGAATACAACTAGTGCATTTATTAAGCATATGATTCAGAAAGTTGCAGTAATTTTACTTTTATTTAAATATAATAAGGCAAAATGGGTCCATTTTTTATATTTAATTTCAGCCTGAAGTTCAAGAATCTCTCAACCGCAAACATTTTCCAGCCACAAAAGAAAACTTTCATTAACAGGATCTAGTAAGTCATTTAGTATTTGAACCCTTTTCCTTTAGGACACATGAATGGAGACAGGTTTCAGTAAAAGTTTGGCAGTCATAAAAACACTTTACACGTGATTAAAACCATGGCATGTAAAAAGTATTGCCATGTATTTCTATACAAAATGACCATTAATCTATACTAGAGGTAAAGAGAAGCATGGACTGTAGCTTTAATTAGAATGCACTTTGTGTAGTTACAACAGTTACCCTTTGTAACTTTTTCCTTAAATAATTTTGGCTATGTACTTGTGTGACCAAAAATATAAGATCACACCCCTATTTATTCAGACCTTCATTCATTTTCTTCTCCATCATTTCACATATTATTTTTCTGTAGGTGCTTTCATGATTAATAATCCTCCTCAACCTTAGCAACTGACTGTAGGGAAGACCTTTCTTAAAGGAAAACTATACCCTCCGAACAATGTAGGTCTCTATAAACAGATCCTAAAACAACTCATATGTAAAACCCTGCTTCATGTAAATAAACCATTTTCATAATAATACACTTTTTTAGTAGCATGTGCCATTGGGTAATCAGAAATATAAAATAGCCATTTTAAAAAATAAGGACAGCCTCCTGGGATCCTAGGATCCAACAGTGCACACAAACATACCAAACAAACTATAAAGTTAGGTCACATGAGCCAATTAACAGACAGAGTTCTGTCTTTTGCTTCAACACTTCTTCCCTTTACAGTTAGAGTTTAAATATTTCTGGTCAGGTGATCTCTGAGGCAGCACACAGACCATCATGAAATGGTGGTTCAAGGCAAGAGATGTAGAAGGGCAATATTTACTTAAATATATATACCAGGTAGGTAAGATTCTTTAATATGTCACTTGATTTGATATAAACTATCTGTTGCTCAAAAATTCATTTTCGGGGTATAGTTTTCCTTTAACATTCTTGTGAAAACTGGAGCTTAAAGGAAAATGATACCCCAAAATGAATACTCGAGCAACAGTTTAAGTGACATATTAACATATTATCAAACTGGAATATATAATTAAGTAAATATTGCCCTTTTACATCTTTTGCCTTGAACCAACATTTTGTGATGGTCTGTGTGCTGCCTTAGAGATCACTTGACCAGAAATATTTCAACTCTAACTGTAACAGGAAGAAGTGTGGAAGCAAAAGACACAACTCTGTCCTTTAATTGGCCCATGTGACCTAACTTTATAGTTTGTTTGGTATGTTTGTGTGCATGGTGAATCATACGATCCCAGGAGGCTGTCCTTGTTTTTTTTTTTTTTATGGCAGTTTTCTATTTATGATTACTTAATGGCACATAATGCTAAAAAAGTATATTAATATAAAAACGATTTATTTACAAGAAGCAGGGCTTTATGCAATATCTTTTAATAGAGACCTACATTTTTGAGGGATATAGTTTTCCTTTAACAAGTTTCTATTTCAGTAATTCTACTTTTGAAATAAATGTGTAATTTGTACATTCCCTTGCTTTTTAATTAATGTATCCAAGAAGCTTATCTTCTCATCATAACCTTAAGTAATTTCCAAGGTGTAATCTAAGTTCATATTTTGTCTCATGTTAACTTGCCCCTGTTTGTCAAGCGATAAGAATGTGTCATCCACATATCTATATTTTTTATGTACACGTTGGGGCAGATTTACTAAAGGCCAAAGTAAAAAATTTAACCATCTAATTTTTTTGATCGAAAACGGACTGTTTTCAAAATAATATGTCAGTTTTCGATCGAATAAAAATCGTTCCTATCGTTCAAATGCATTGTTCGATTTGAATGATTTTGCCCATAGGCTAAAAAAGCAATTTGCAGGTTTAAGGTGGTGAAGGGTTGAATTTGAATTTTTTAAAAGAGACAATACTTCGATTTTTGAATGGTCGAATTTTGGCCTATTTGATAATAGAAGTACCCAAAAATTACTTTGAAATTCTAATTCTTTCTAATTCACTTTGACTCTTCGTAAATCTGCTCAGTTGTATGTCCTCTTCATATAGATACTGTATTTCAACAAAAGAGATAAACAGTAGGGGAGAACATTACTGCCCAAGTGCCCATATTTGTCCCCTGACTCTGTAGGTAAAGGGTTTCACCAAAACAAAAAAACATTTTTTTGGCCAATAGCAGTCATAGTAATTCAACAAGAACAAATGTTACAATAACTTCTGTGAGCAGAAGACATGGAAAAGACTGAATATCAACTGTGATTAAAGCATCCACCCCAACATACAGCACATTCATTTTTAAAAAGTGTTCTTTAGACAGCATTTAATCTCCATTAATCTTCAAGTTTGTAAGTCGTTATCCACATATTATTAGTGCAGCTTCTTTTACATAGGAAAGTGACCCATATGTACTTGCAGTCTCCTCTTGTTCTTCATCTAGTTCTTTCCTGTTTCTTGATGCTGTTCGATAGTGTAAGCACTGGGTAAAGGTATCTTGCATTCATTATAAGAGACAGCTTTTTTATACAAAGTAAGCTGACATTTGGATCTCATTGTGATTCCTGAGTATCTGAGAGCGTGAGTGCCTCCAAGAGCCTTTATCAAGACCTATAAAATGGCACACTTTCAAAAGCTTTCAGTGTTCAAATTAGTAAAGGAAGGTGCACAGAAAAGGCTAGCATTAAAGTGCTAGCATTAAAGAAAGGACAAAAACATGTTACCTCTTCTATGTGCCTAGTTTCATGTATCAAATTTTACACTGATTATTATACATTTACACAGATTACAATAAAGATCACAAGCATTTCTTAATTTACATATATAGTACATGTTCCTAACTTACATTTTGAAGTGTGTGGACCAACGTTCTACAAAACATACTAGGTTCTAGGATGGTCTGTTTTCTTAAAATTGTCTCTCACTATTAACAATCATGTGCTTAATCAAGAATCAAATATTCTATTACTATCACTGTTATCTCTAAAGAGGCACTCAAAGTTGTTTACAAATACAGAGGAATGTATGTATGCAGCTGCTTCCCTTTGGCTTATCACATTCAAGCATTTTTCTTCTTTTCACAAAAACACACAAAAAAAACCCCTACAGACTTAGAATGTAGACCTCTTTTTATGCAACAATATTTGATTATTTCCAAAGTTACAGTTTTATCCCAATATGAATTTTATGGCCTTTTCTATGTTTTTTGTGCATTGCACTTTAGAAATAGCACAATATTTATTACAAGCGTAATATAAAATATCTTGTCTTGGGGTTTTTTTCTAGCATCCCTATTAAAAATGTACTTTAAAAGGAGAACAATACACTAAAAATGAATGTAACTAGAATTACCATATTTTATATAATGAAGATTTTGTATCAGCCTTAAGGTTCAGGTTGGATTTTGGTAAGTGTGACACAGCACAGAGCTACCATGTACTAATAATCCAAATTATTTACTAATCAGTCTGATATCATTCATTCTCATATTCTATATATAATACAGTATGAGTATTATGAGTTGGCCCCTAAGTTCAGGTATCTAACGGCAGCACAGAGCAAGTACAGTGAATCAGCAGAAAAAAAAATGGGGATCTACGGGGGCATCTTCATGGGCACAGAATTTTACTGCTAAAAAGTTGCAGTTGCCTTGGGCTGGTACAGAAGCCCATAACATTATGTACAACATTTCTAGCCTAATTTTTTAGTTAAGCTTAAGTTCTCCTTTAATACATAAAGAAATAGTGAGGATGCATTCCCAACAAAGAAAAATCACATTTAAAAAAAACAGGAATAAAACAGAACACAGACATTTACGTGTATACCTTCATAACAAATAGACAAACAGCACTTAATTCTTTTTTCATTTATCAAGTGGCATGTCATGCTCAACCCTCAAGTCTTACCTGTTGAAGAGTGCTCTACTGCAAAACAAAAACCCGTAGTCAATTCAGAGAAAACTTAAAATCCAGAAGAGGTAAAACTGGGGTTCTACTGTATGAAGTTACAGTAAATCTCACAACTGTTTTGGTAAAATTGAAGGTGAAAACGGGACATACTCAGAATAAAACAAAAACAGATATGAACAAGTTATGAGTCCTTTCCCAACTGCCATATCTGGCATTGCTACATTTAAGTCCAGTTCACATGGAGCTAAGCAAACAAACAACAATGTGATATATTTTCCACAAAACTTTTACTTAAATATGGTTCTCGTAGCCAGTCGAGACAATATATTAACTTCTATTTTTTCCTGCAAGGCCCACAATATATAATAATAAAATATACATATATTTTAAGGCTCTGTATCTTCTGTTGGAGACATTAGAGCATTGCTGCATGGAAGGTTTGAATCTATTTGAGTTGGATTTTCATTCCTTTCTGTGCAAGGTGGTTTAACGTGTTCTTGAATATCCGCAGGACCTGTAGCATATGGCTGGACAGCAGACTCTTCATTTCTGACCAGTTGTGGAGATTGTATTATTTGACGATAATTAGGATTCCTGTTATCTTCCTAAATAGAACAGAGTAAGGAAAATGTTAAACAATACAATTAAATCTCGCCAACAAAACTGTGAAATATTATGTTTATGCATGGTTACATGTGAGATGGGCTTGCTTTTCACTTGTTATCAATCATTTCATTGAGACATGATTTAAATAAACCAACTCACCACTCTGTTGTTTACAAAACCAGGCTAAAATATATGTTTTCACCAGAACAAAAAATATACAGCAATAATGTTTGTATTTTATGAATTTGCCTAGGTTAGCAGCACAAAAATACACAAAAGAAAAAAAAAGTACTCATATCATCTACCAAATTATATAAGCCATCCAGATAAATAGCAAACAACTCTGGTCCATGCTATTATATGTCTGGTAACCAAAAGTCCCACCATTATTAGGCAAAAAGATTTTTTAAAGCCCTGAAACACCACACAGCACAATTGCCACTAAACTATACACATAATAAGGCCACAAACTTCTTTAAAGTTAGGAGCAGATTCTCACAGATGCTTATTTTGCACCAAGCATTTATCACCCAGTCTGGTATGTGTAAGGCTAAAATATGGTCCGATGGCTGCTGCCCTAACTGGCAAATGCCTGGTGCAGATTTCTTTCATCTGTTATGGACCTGCCCTTCATATGTTGGGCAGAGATATGTGAAATACTTACCAGAACTTCCACTCTGCAGGTTACTGTTTCCTCTAAGACATGTCTGCTGGGCGTTATAACACACATCACCAAACCTCATTATGTGCTTGCATCGATGAAGGAATCATTGTTTCTGGGATGTAAATGTATTGCTCTGACATGGTTTTCAGGGGATCCTCCCATTACTGGTATGTGAAAAACTATATTGCGGGAACACCGCACGCTTGCTTGTTTGGTGTCATGCAAAGAGGTAACCCGGACAAACTTGAATTGGTATGGCAACTTTGGCTAGATTTACCACACTTTAAGGACTGTCCCCCTAATCAATCTGACATGTGGTTTTACTATTATTGTTGTTATTATCTTGCTGCATTTGTACAAAGACTGTAATTAACAGACAAAGGCACTGTATTCACATAACTACCTATTTTTTTCCTTTTGTTTGTTTATATGTTCTTCTTTTGTTATGTTAAAAACAATAAAACATTATTTAAAGGAGAAGGAAAAGTTAAAACTAACTAAGCCTGGTCAGAAACGTACACCTAAATACACCATTAAACCCTCAAAGTAATGCTGCTAATTTATTGGCAATAAAATAAATAAAAAAAGGTCACATCTGTTGTGTTTTGGTAGCCGAGGATGAGCAGGGTATAACAGTGCTTTATTAGCAGGTTCATGCAGCCATTACACAACAGCATTAACTTGAACTCGATCACTCTCAAGCTGTACAGAAAGTACTGTGTATCTGCATAGTACAAGTAATATGCACAGTGACACCCGCAGGCCATTGGTATAAACACCACATTCCCCCTATAGTAGGAAAGCATTTGGACAAATATAATAAACAGTATCAATTCAACAATATGTATCTTAAAACAATCATATACATTCTTCACATCACATAGTTTTTGGTCCATGCAGGTAGTTTTCTGATTCTCTCAGTATGCCTTATAAGTTCACTTTCTTCAGGCCTATTGCAGTCGGCATCAGGAATAGGAAAATGTCCTTCATCAAATGGAACGTCTCCAAAGTAATATCTAGCAGGAGCAAGACGACTTGCATTCCATATGCGTCCATCAGACAGTTCATATGTGTATGGTCCTCACTGGTGTCTCAATGTAGTAAATTTAGATTGTCCTTGTTTCCTGGTTTATTAATTTTGAATAAAGATCCAGGCTGAAAGTGCACTTCTCTTGCACCACTTGTTGACGTTTGACAATGTCAGCAGTAGATGAGTTTGTAGGAACAGTATTTGGTGGAAGTTTGATGTCTGCAATATGTAACCTAGTGGGCATCTGTCTGCCATGTAATAATTCCGCTGGAGATGCTTGGGTTGTTGCATGGCATCTCTGTAGTTATGTAGTTCCTGTGAGACAGTCTCCCTTATAGAGTAGGGCAATTTCTGGCACACTGGTTTTAAATCTGGTCTCAACTTAACTTTGTACAAAGTTCTTTGCAAAGCCCAGTGAAGTGTTGCAAAATTTTAGACACAGGCTGTATGGCAGGCATTGGTGCTGTAGTAATGAGACCATCAACTAATTGTAGGTTTAATGCAGCAAAGAGATCCCTTCCAAGTGTAGCAGTACCCTTATTCACTATGTAAAAGTGTAATATCCTTTGCAAGGGTTAAATCTTGCTCCAGGAGCAGTCTCTCTCTCTAATGCCATGTGAGTTTGTTTTTTCATCTTTTCATAGCATTTCATCTGTTAGAGTCCCAAACTCACAGGTAACAACCAGCTCTATCAAAGCTGCTACAAATTGTTCTGTGGATTCCACGTTGGTGGAATTTATATCTTTCAAAAACCACATTTACTCTTGCCACAAAAAAGTTGTTTATTGCAGTAAGAGCAGTTTCATAAGTCTCATAAGGTAATGGTAATGTATAGAATATACACTATCCCTCTGCTCCCAGGCAGTGAACAAGTAAAGCACGCTTTCTAGCAGCCGAAATCTCCCCTTGGTCAGCAGCAATAATGTAATTATCAAACATACGGATCCAAGCAGTAAAGGGTATGGTAGGCTCACCAGAGTTTGGAAGAAAAGGTGCAAGCTGCTGTGTATCTGCATAGTACAAGTAATGTGCACAGTGACACCCGCAGGCCATTTGTATAAAAACCACAACATACATATCCAGAGTTTGTGCATAAAATCTAACATACTTTTGTGTGGACAACAAATAATAGTGCAGAGGGGATTATTATTCGTTTGTAGATTCTTAATGCTTGTTTTATGTTAAGAAAAAATATATTCCTGACAGTTATTTATAGAAAGCTCATTTAACAACTTATGTTATGCACTAAAGAATAAGTAAGATATAACCAACTGCAAATGTACGGTGATGTTCAATAAAATTAGTAGAAAAGTTTTTTAAAAAATTCTCATTCTCAGTTTCAAAATCTGAAAGGATAAGTAAGACTTATTTTAAAATCCCTACACAGACCCTAGTAGGATGTTTTATCCTTGTATGTTATGGATGTTGAGTGTCTCTAACTAGAAAGGTAGTGATACATAGATCCTCAAGTTTATCTCTGCCAGCCAGGAGGCCTCCCACCCACATCACTTAGTAATCTTACTAATCATACTCATTGCAGGGAGGCACAAGCAATGCTCACTTGTGCTTCCTTTGCCAGTCATTGAGCGAATAGTTGAATCATAAATCATGCCAGCCAATCAGATCTTGGAAATGTTAATTAAAGGGGTGTGTGAAATAGAGATTAATACCTGTTCTTCCTCTGCTCTGCTGGTGTCAGAGATACCCTGGCTTAGGTAGAGAGAACAGGTAGATTTATTAAAAATGTTCCTTTTGATTTCAAATTGAGCCACATTGCAAATAATGTTTAAATTGGCCATATATATTTATTTTCAAAAACTGTTATACTGTGAACATCCCTTTTAAAGGGTTAATATTTACTATAAATGTTAGAGGTACTAGTAAGATGTAAATGTGATTTTAATGGCTATTTAAAAATGTTACAAAGCAAACACTTCCCCAGGCTATCTGCAAAACTACACATTTTTTTTTTTGGTGTACTGGCTAATACAGCCTATGTATAGATGAAAAGTTTGTACCTGCAGATGCTGGTTTTCAGAAATCGAACTGTCTTTGCCAAGTGCCACCATTTCTTTGATTTGATAGAAGACAAATACAAGGACAACCCAAGGAGAGGAACTTATGCCCCAGGCAGGCCTACTGACATCCTCTTGCTCCTCTTGGTGCTTTGTTTTCTTGGGAGGAAGTTTGGGTTGGATCACAGGCATTATATCCTCACTCTGCTGTGGGACCAGGTCGATAGTTGCTATGGGAACTGGGCTGGAAGGAACAGGTATCCTTTCAGCCAGCATAGATGCATCTAGCGCATAAAACACAAAGGTAAAAAAGAAAAAGGATCTTAGCGATTGTAACTTTTACGTATAGATGTGTATATACGTCCTGCTGTCTGCATTTATGAGTAAATGTCCACCTCACGAAAATGACAAACATACTAAATATGATTAATTTAAACAGCTGTCCCATTACTGAAATAATCAAGATACACTTTACTTTAGTACCTTCCTTTCAATAATATGTCTCTCTACATTCTTTCTTCAGGTTGGAGTAAGAGTCAGATAATGATTGACAGTTAGGACTAATATACTGTATCACATGTAAGGGATAAAAAGTTGTGTGTTAAAACAGCCAGCCCTCTCTTCCAAATGTTTTCTAATTGGCAGTAATGAGAGAAGTTTGAGTCAGGTAGAGGTTTGCGGCTATTAACCAGGGAATCTCCATGCATTGCATATAGGTCCTGTCATTTTCTGGTGCACATAAGGCAGTTACTATATGCAAAAGTATCTCTCCAGGCAGGACACCCTTGGACTTACTCAGAAAGATTATATCAAGTGCAATGTATTTGTTTCAATGAATGTGAATATCAATGTAAAGTACTGTGTGATGATTTGGCTTCACTATTAACCTGGCAAGTCAATGGAATGTTCTCCCTACCCATCCCTTTAAAAACATATTCTGTCCCCTATCTAATTTGCGGTAATTAAAATAATGCACCTTGTTTGTGTGTATTGTGTAAGTGAAGTTTATTTTGCTTCACTAACTATGATAGGTGTCCTTTAATAAAAATGTAGAGCTCTCAAGTTTTCTCAAATGTGTCTTTAAAGTGTAATTATAGTGTAATTATTTCACACATATCTTTGCGTGTGGTTAATTTTTGGTAACACAAATCATATAAGGTACCTTCTTGCTTTTGAGATACAACTATCCACTGTATCAAAGCAAAGAGCAAAAGAATAACCAGACATGCCATTCCTATCCCTCGAAACGTTTCAGCAGCACCTAGGGAATAAAAAGTAAACAATTCAAAGAGATACCTTGGACTATATATATTGTGACTGTTTCAAACCAAATGCTTATTTTCTATGCTAATTTTACACAGGATAAGATAATATATAGTGATGGGCAAAAGTTTTACTGGGTCAGAAATTCATAAAACAACATAATTCGCCGAAATGCACTGAAGTCTATGGGCAATAACATTCTTTTATGCGCAACAAATTTTTGACACATGAACAAATTCCTTCACCAATTAGAGTCTATGGGATGTAATTTTCGAGGTGAAACGTGGTGAAAGATTTTGCTCATCCCCCGTACATGGTTTAATTCAAATTCATCTTAAAACTATTTACACTATTATGTTAAGCATATAATAAATCAGTATCCTACATACTTACAAAAAGAACATGCTTACATTTAAAACGAGCAATGCTAAGATATCTGCAGCCTGATTTTGAGGTGTTGCTTAGACTATTACTATTAAAGGATGTGGGGTTGCAAACATTTCAGTGCACCATGCACTCCTCTTTTACAACACTTTAACAGGCAACAAAGTAAAATCTAAATTGATTTGTTAGCAGGTATCCTATGGAGCCTATGATTAAGGGAGTTCTCTCCCGAAACGCGTAAGGTATCATGGATCCTTCCTTAATGGAATAAATTTCCTATTTGTTTTATCTGGAGTGCCGCCAGTTTTTCTTTCTCTGGACGTCTATAATTGCAGCTGAGGCGCTGCCGGCTGAGCACCCAAATTCGGAGTGGAGGAAGTGGGGTCAGCGAGGGGTGAGTTTGGAGCGGCTTCTTTACTAATTGACTGTACACATAATGATTTAGACCTGTATAATAAATATCTACTACTGTCGATTAGGGGGCAGTGTGTTCTCCAAAGAGAATGTCATTGAACATATTGGTAGTTTATCTAATCACACAATGGCTAAATGATCTGGACAAATGTTAGTAGGATGGTTTTGGGGTGTTTACATTTTTGTGGCCAATTATAGTTGTTTGTTTTGCAGATGGGCCACTTTTCTCTAAAACATCAGTAATATCCTAAAGATGTTTTAAAAAATATGAGTGCTTCTGAGTTCTTATAATTTATTGGAAAAATGGACTGGCTATCACAGTCTGGTTAGCACCAGGTCTTTTTTTGACCATGTTAAAGGGGAACTATCATGAACATTTTATATAAGCTTTATGTGCTAAAATAAGCCATTTTCTAAATATAACCAATTAAAAATTTTGACCCATTTCTGAAATAATCAATTAATTGAGGAGTTGGGAGTATGATATTGAATGACAGTTAGGTCCAATGCAGCCTTGGGGGGGGCTCCTTTTTCCCAGAAGATGTATCGCCATTTCAAAATCACCAGAAATCCTGTCTCTCTACATGAAGGTTTTCTTCCAAAGTCAGCAATTTTTTTTAGATTGTAATGCTTGTGTTATCTGAGTAAGCTCTTGCACATCTGCTAAAATAGGGAGCCCACCTAAAATATATATTGGATCTAACTGTCAATGAAAATCTGACACCCCATTCCTGCAAGAAGACAGAATGAAAAGAAACAGATGCAGAGAGTAAGGATGTGAGGATAAGCTTGATTATTTCAGAAATAGTATATAATTGGTAATTGATTATATTTAGTAAGTTTCTTATTTTAGTGCAATGAAGCTTATATTAAATTTTCATTTTTCATGATAGTTCCTCTTTAATGAGGATACAGTGGAAACAAATAGCCTATATAGTTTATGACAGGTGGACATCTCTGCAGGAGTTCACTACTTTCTGTAAAAAGTAGCTTATATAGCACACACAGGCAATGGCATAGTGTGGAAACTTTAGAGATGCAGCCCTTGGTTGCCTGTATAGCAAAAAAAATACTTTAAAGAATCTCTCCTTTCCTCTGCCAAACACATGCATCTAAATACAGCAGCACAGCTTACACGAGTTACCCCTCCCTTCCACGGCTGGCCCATGCACAAAGACTGCCCTATACGTGGACTGACTGGGAACAGTCAGGGAAAAAGCCTTTGCTTAGAGCAGCGGTGAGCAAGAATACAGCACTGTCTGTAACCTCTTTATGCCAATAATCAAAGATGTAAATAGGGCAATAAGTGAAAAAAACTGGGCACATATTTGCCTCTAGTAGTAATCTTGAGTTTCTAGTTTTGTATATATCTTTGTAAAAGGCCAAGAAACACATTTTTATGGCTTACCAAAGAAATTTACCATAACACCTCCTATCATGGCACCACAACCCCTGCCAAGTCCTAAATGGAGGCCCTGGAGGATTCCCTGTGCAGAGGTTCGAAGTTCAGATGGGACAGCAGCACTTAGATATGAAATGCAAGCTGCCCATATTGCTGCATGAGTCACACCTGCAAAAAGGCAAACATATAAAATTATATAATTGTTTCATCTGGTACAAGCAATGCTATAATAGTTAGGCACCCCAAGGGGCAGATTTACTAAATTCGTGTGAAGGATTAGAATATGCACGTGAATAGTCTCGAATAGTCTTACTGTTCGAATATGCAAATTAAGTATTTTCAACCATCTAATTTGGAATATTCAGTCGCATCAAATAAATCGAAAAAATATTTATTCAATTGCTTGACTATTCGCCAGTCAAAGAACTTGCCCTTTAAAGTTTTATTTGACTGCCTACTTCGCTAGATCGAACCTACCGAACCTACTGTGCGATTGAACACTTCGAACATTCAATTTGTACGATTTTGACGAATATTCCAACAATTTTTCAGCAACTTTTCGTAGAATCGTACGATTCTGGCGAAATGTCCAAAACGCGCTCAAAACTGGGCATTCCTTGGGGGCTGGGTCCTCCCCCCTCAAAATTTCTCTCCCAGTGCATAAAATTGCACTGGTAGTGAAACAGTGGTGGATGAATCACAGGTCACCTGCAACCCTCTCCCACCTCTGGAGCCACTGGGACTGCCCTTTCTATATAGTTACACCACTAGGGTGGGATTCTCTAACAGGTCAATATTCAGACACAGATACTTATATTCTGAGAACTTCAAATCATATTCCCCACACTACAAGATCTCCAGACACCCAAGACTAAATAAGATTTGAGTTACTACTGACACAGCCATGCAGAACAGAAGGCTCCTATTGCTGAATCTATCTCCACCATTTATTTGTTTGCATAATGAAAGAAAATCAATTTCTAAGCAACTTTCCAATGTACCATAATCCTGCATTTTTACCTTTTGCTTTTACAATCCATGTTAAATGGTTTAAGGCTGGGTCTTGCCTCTGCTACACTAGTTCAAGAGTCAGACCCATTAAAGGACATTAAACTGTCTATATTTATTTTAATAAAGAATTTCCTCATAAAATATTTGGTTGAATAAAATTCACCATTGGATAATCCTGTAATGATAAACTGCCATTTTAAGCATCAGCATGGGGAAAATTGGCCACTGGAAAACTCACTGGTGGCTCAACATTAATGAACAGATGGCGAGCAGTATTACTGGTATGGGATCCATTATCCGAAAACCTGTTATCCAGAAATTTCAGAATTATGGAAAGGACATCTCCCATAGACTCAATTATAATTAAAAAATCCAGATTTTTAAAAATGATTGACTTTTTCTCTGTAATAATAAAATGGTACCTTGTACTTGATTCAAACTATAATATAATTAATCCTTATTGGAAGCAAAACCAGGCTGTAGGGTTTAGCAAATATTTACATGATTTTCTAGTAGACTTAAGGTATGAAGATCCAAATTATGGCAAGACCCCTTATCCGGAAAACCCCAGGTCCCGAGCATTCTGGATAAAGGGTCCCATACCTGTACAGCCAGGACATATTGCAGCAAATTGCCCAATCACCCAGGAGCCAAACTGAGACACAATACCTATTCTTGTTGTCATCAACCTTGAGAGGAATCTGAGCGGGTGCCTTATTAGATTCTGTAAGTCATATGACTATGACCAGTCTGGTGAGTTACAGCCTCATCACTTGTGAGTTATTTGTTATCAGGAGATATCAAGGCTATCCCACAGCTCTGCTCTCTTTTAAGACCTCTTGTGGATTTTGCATATATATTGGGACAGCAGAAGTGTTGGAAAGGACATTTCACTACAAACCATTCACCCATGTTGTCCTGGACTGCTGCAATCTATTTCACAAGTAAAGTTTGTAAAGGTGACACATACAGTGTTAGTGGGAGGACACTGATCCTGAACTGGCTCTACCAGATTTACCAATCCCTCAGCATAATTTTGCCCAGTTAAAGGGATCCTATCATGGGAGAAAAAAAAATTTCAAAATGCATCAGTTAATAAGGCTGTTCCAGAAGAATTCTGCACTGAAATCCATTTCTCAAAAGAGCCATAGATTTTGTTATATTTCATTTTGAAATCTGACATGGGGCTAGACATTTTGTCAATTTCCCAGCTGCCTCAAGTCATGTGACTTGTGCTCTGATAAACTTCAATCACTCTTTACTGCTGTACTGCAAGTTGGAGTTATATCACCCCTCCCTTTCCCCCACCCAGCAGCCTAACAAAAGAACAGTGGGAAGGTAACCAGATAACAGCTCCCTAACACAAGATAACAGCTGCCTGGTAGATCTAAGAACAGCACTCAATAGTAAAACCCATGTCCCACTGCGTACTATTCAGTTACATTGAGAAGGAAAAACAACAGCCTGCCAGAAAGCAGTTCCCTCCTAAAGTGCTGGCACAAGTCACATGACCAGGGAAGCTGGGAAATTGACAAATGGCTAGCCCCATGTCAGATTTCAAAAATGAAATATAAAAAAATCAGTTTGCTCTTTTGAGAAATGTATTTCAGTGCAGAAGTCTGCTGGAGCAGCACTATTAACTGATGAGTTTATAAAAAAAAAACATGTTTTCCCATGACAGTTTCCCTTTTAGGTATGCTATGTTAAGTGGATTGTAAGATCTTTTAGAAAGGGTCCTCTGTACCTCTTGTATCAATTACCGGCTGCTATGTATGTAAATCTGTTCAATGTATACACCTATTTATTGTACAACATTGTAGAATATGTTGCTACTTAAGAAATGTTAATAATAAAAATAAATATAATGATAGGTAGAGTTCCACAGCAGATAAAGTTTCTGCATGGGGTACCCCAGGATAGAGGAGTGGACAAAATTGTTCACCCCCTTTTTCTTTTACAGTACATAGAAATAAGTGTTTATTTCAGGTGCTTGTGCTGATTAGCCTCACATTTAATTAAAGAGTCATGGTCTGGCAGTTATCCATATCAGACTTGGGAGTGGGCTGTGTAGCTAGGGCTGCTTGGAGAGCTAGGAAGACTGTGTGTGTGCTTGTAATATTTATTTTGTTGGGCTGATCCTTGTTCTAATGATGGGTGTGGATCCTTTCAACAATCACAGGTTTAGTTGCCTGTTTTTATGTTAGTAGGACTGCCAGTTGTTTGCTCCACAGAGGATTCATTAAATTAACTTTGTTTTGTTTGATTCTGCTGTGTGATAAAACAAAATGAACATGAATTGACATTGCCAGTAGTTTACACTGTATCATAACAAGAAGAAATAAACATTCACTATCATTAACAACGGACTGCTTGAATGTCCCAGAACAGAGCAAGTCTCCATAGACCCTTAAAACACATTTCAGTCTATGGGCCCTTACCTGCCTAAATTTAAATGTATGACATTGACTTTCAACCAACATTGACTATTATTAAAAAGAGAAAAAAACTTGAAATTCAAAAGTTTAAAAATGCACGTAGTGGACCTAAAACGAATAGTTTTGTTTGAATTATTACATATACAGTTGTGCTCATAAGTTTACATACCCTGGCAGAATTTATGATTTCTTAACCATTTTTCAGAGAATATGAATGATAACACAAACACTTTTCTTTCACTCATGGTTAGTGGTTGGCTGAAGCCATTTATTGTCAAACAACTGTGTTTACTCTTTTAGTGGGTGTGTATAAAAGGTCAATGACTTTCTGAACTCCTGACAGACACTTTGCATCTTTCATCCAGTGCTGCACTGATGTTTTTTGGATTCTAAGTCATGGGGAAAGCAAAATAATTGTCAAAGGATCTGCAGGAAAAGGTAGTTGAACTCTATAAAACAGGAAAGGGATACAATAAAATATCAAAGGAATTGAGAATGCCAATCAGCAGTGTTCAAACTCTAATTAAGGAGTGGAAAATTAGGGATTCTGTTGAAACCAAACTACAGTCAGGTAGACCAACTGAAATTTCCATTTTATTTAAAATTTTTGCATTCCTGTTTTTTGCTTGCTTCAACCAAGGGTACCTGGAACTAGAAATGAAAGAGCCAAACATGGCAGTCACCACTCCCACTGAACAGCTCTGCATTTTGTCAGCAGGTATGTGGGAATGGTTTTCAGGATTGACTTTGATGCTGTTTTGGATGGGGCACAAGGGCTGTGCAGGGACTTGTAAAAAATGATGGAAGAGTTACTTCCCTTTTTAGCTGCGTTTCTATGTAAGGAGCCGCCCCACAGTGCTTACCTTTTCTGCGCCAGATTCGGCTCTTAAAATTACCAGTTTCAACTTGCCTCATTGGTGCATCGCCCCTTTTAAAGTGGTTGTGCACCTTAACCTTTAGTATGATGTAAGAGTGATACTCTGAGTCAATCTGCATTGGTTTTCATTTTTAATTATTTGTCGTTTTTGAATTATTTAGCTTTTCATTCAGCAGCTCTCCAATTTGCAATCTGGTTGCTAGGGTTCAAATTACCGTAGTAACCATGCATTGATATAAGAGACTGGAATATGAATAGGACAGGCCATCAATTAAAAGATAAGCAACAAAAAGTAGCAATAACAATGTTCGTGTAGCCTTTCAAAATATTTTCTTTTTAGATGGGATCTGTGACCCCCATTTGTAAGCTAGAAATAGTCAGAAGAAGAAGAAGGCAAATAATTAAAAAATTATGAAAAAGAAAAAATGAAGGCCAATTGAAAAGTTGTTTAGAATAAGCCATTATATAACATATTATATGTTAAATTTAAGGTGAAGCACCCACCCACAACAGCTACTTATTCATCTAAGGAATGAACAGGTGTTGTGCTTTCAGCCACAAATGATTACTAGCAGATAGGACCTCATACCTCCCAACATTTTGTAAATAAAAAGAGGGACAATAAAGTTGCAGCGCCCCCCTAATTACCATGTTCAGTTTACAAAATGTACAAAATTGGGCATGTTATGAAAGTTTGAACATATTTCTGTGTTTTTTTTTCAGTCATTACAGCTTTGGTAATAAAGGTGAATTGGCCTTTAGGGTAAGACCAGACTGGAAGATTCAGGGAGATTTGTCACCTGCATCTATTCACATGCGGCGCTGCGTTTTCCAAACTCGGTCGAAGTTGCCTCCTTAGGCAATTTTGAGCAATTTCTGGAAAGCAAATGGAAAGGTATTGTCGGAGTGACACAGAGTGGCGGAGTTGTGATGTACTGAGAAAGGGTCATGACATGCGGGGTGGGGCTATGACGCTGCGATTGGCTGATCTTCGTGTCAATTATTATGGGGAATCCTGCCAAGTTTTCCTAACTTGGAAAACTGGGCAGGAAGTTTTGACCTGGCCAGCCCTTCACCTGTCTGGGTCAAAACTGGACAGGTGGCAACTCTCCTTAGAACATGTAAGTATTGCCCAGCCGGCTTCATTTAAAAGTGCATCATATAACTAAACCTAATACGTTTTCAGTAATAAAAACGAATTAGTCACATCTTTGGCAACTTGTTCATCTGTATTTTTCTTACCTTGTAGCACCTCCATAGGTAAAATGGTCCAGGCATTTTCAATGTATGAGATATATAGGTAACGAGCAGTATTGCAAGCAAGCCCAATGTATAGTACCCTAAAAAAGAAAAAAAATATGAACCTGTAGATCCAAGTTTATATTCAAGAATTCATTATTTAAATATGGAATTACTGGTCAGCTTCCTGTTTCCAGGTCTAGCACTTTTTTTTTTTGAGCTGATGAAAACTTGCATTGCAACATAAATCATTTATTGCAGAAATGTGGCACAAGCTTTCCAGGAACAACCCCTTCTTTAGGTGCAGCGCACTCAGAGGTCCATTTATTAAAAGGTCAAATTTTTGAAACCAGTATTAAACTTTATTTCTCTAAAGTCACGAATGCCATGAAAGTTTCTAAGAGTTCCACATATAATTATAAGGACAAATGGAAACATATCAGTACTAACCAAAAAAAGTGCAGAAAAAATACGACAAGCAGCTCTCACTGACTTCTATGGGACCTCAACTGCTTTTAGTTTTTGTATACGCGGTTTTGTGGTTTTTACACTTAATAAATATCTAATTTTTGAGTTTGAGAATTAAAAAAAAAAGTTTTAAAGGTTTAAAGGAAAAAAATACTATTCGTGGGAAAAAAAGGAAAACCAGATGTTCGCAAATAGGTCCCATAATGAACCAAATGCCATAAAACACCCTCTATATCAGTGATGCCCAACCAGTAGCTTGCGAGCAACATGTTGCTCCACAACCCCTTGGATATTGCTCTCAGTGACCTCAGAGCAGGTGATTATTTTTGAATTCCAGGATTGGATGCAAGTTTTGGTTGCATAAAAACCAGGTGTACTGCCAAACAGAGTCTCCTGTAGTCTGCCAGTCCACATAGGGACTACCAATAGTCAATCACAACCCTTAATTGGCACCACAAAGGAACATTTTTCATGTTTGTGTTGCTCCCCAACTCTTTTTACATCTGAATGTTGCTCACGGGTGAAAAAGGTTGGGGACCCCTGCTCCATATCATGTGATGCTAACATGGGACTCATTTAGCCCCATCTTGATCTTGTTCATGGTCATGGTGTGTTTGTGTGTGTGTGTGTATATTTGTGAAGTATCACTTTAAAACTGCACATAATATATTATATTTACAACAATAAATAAAGATCTAAAGTCCCCCTTGCTGGGAAAAGAGACAACCCCAGAGCTATTGCATGTAAATTGTCCCAGAATGATACTGCTACTGAGTTTGCATTTTCTTACAGTGAACTCTTTTTCTTGCACCCCCAGACCACTGGACGCTATGGGGGAGTAGGAATTATTCTCTTGTCCTGATGTAGGTTCTAATACATTCTTGTCCCTCCAGAATTCCAATTAAAATCTACTGAAGTGGGTGCAATTCAGATCTTGCACTTTCCTTTGGTACTCTGGCCATGATTTATAGACCACCTTCAACAGCCTCCTCTGCCACCTTCCTGTCTGACTAGAAAACCTGGCGTTCTTTCTTCTTTCGTATTGACAGCTCTATCATCCTTGGTGATTCTAATTGCCATACTTAAGATACTTCACTAACATAACCAGAATTTCTTCATCACTGCTGCACGTGGCTCCTTTTGCGCACGCGGGGTGTCAAAGTAGGGGCTCTGGAAGGGGCACTGGACAGCGGCCATGAACAGGAGCGCCGTTGGGCCCCCCAGTCTGACCTTGGAGCCAGCGAGTTGCTGTATTTAAGTTGTCTGATTAGAAAGGGAGTTGTCTAGCCAGCGGAACCCTGGTAGCGAAATAACAGGGGCCCAGCCGGATACACTGTTGCGAGTTTAGTACTTGCAGAGAGAAGGGCCCAGCTAGATACATTGTTGCAAGTCTGCACAGCTGGAACATTGTTGCAAACAGGCCCGGACTGGCCATTTGTGGGTTAGGGCAAATGCCAGAGGGGCTGCTATAAGGTCCCATAGAAAGTCAGTGTTTAGTGGGCTGGTGGGGGATGTTTGGGCCTCTAAGTGGGCTGATGGGCCTCTGTGTACCTGAAATGCCAGGGCCTATTTTAATTCTCAGTCCAGTCCTGGTTGCAAATTTAGTATTTGAATAGAGAAGGGCCCAGATAGATACATTGTTGCAAGTCTGCACAGCTGGAACATTGTTGCAAATTTAGTACTTGAATAGAGAAGGGCCCAGATAGATACATTGTTGCAAGTTTAGTACTTGCAGAGACAAGGGCCCAGCTGGATACATTGTTGCGAGTTTAATACTTGTGGAGGTTAGTCAGTCGTCTGCCTCCTCCGTTCATAATTAGAAGTTGCTAATAGGGAAACCAGGAGATTTGCCGGGTTGAATTGTGGTTTCCAGCACTCGTTTTTTTTTTCTATTCATTTCGGCCTATTCGATAGTCGAAATAGCCCAAAATTACTTCGAAATTCTAATTTTTTTAATTCGAATTTTAATCAAATATTCACTCCAACCCATAGTAAATGTGCTACTAAAGTTACAATCAACTTGCCATCAGTCCAGTCCATAAACCTGGAATGATTATATGCCTCTCATTTTATAAAAAGTATGTTAACCTTTTAAATAAACGTATGGGGTTGTCCTTGCTTGTATTTCCTGGCCCTCTGTTGTATTCATCTGGCTATGCAACACTATTTTCAGACCACACCCATATGAAGTGTTGGCAACTCTGATATACCACACAGAAATGTCATTTTGAAAAGTTTAACAGAACATTACAGAATAGAAACCAAAATGCAATGAAAGAGAGAATAGTCTAGTAAATGTATGCATTCAAACTCCTTTCTACCTTGTCTGCAGCTATAACGTTATACTCTACTCTATGCTCTGACACCTTTCTTAGAGTAAAAGCACAATCCCTCCCATAATCAACTTTTTCCCTGTTTCATTCAACTCCATAAACAAGTTCTTGTTCCAGTGCCACCTCACTTCTGTAAAACATGTGACTTCATCTCTAACACAAAATTTTCTACTACTCTCACTCACAACTATGACAACAACAAAGAGAAAGCGGGGGGAGGGGGATTTCAACACTATAGAGGAAACAGACTCTGTGGTCCTCATGAGGCATCTTCAGAAAACAAAGCACTCTGAGTGCCATCCCACCATTGATTTACATTCTTGCTGGTGGGAAGGCAGTTCGTGGAGTTTAGTCGCCCTGAAGAAGAGGAGATTTGGTGACTAATCTCCCCAAATCTGCTTGTGTATCTCTGTCCTTAAGGACCACAGATTAGCCACCTGAAGCTACTTACACCCAGCTGGTCAGCTTGTAGCACCTCACTCTGCTACTCCTATCCACTGCAAAAACAACCTTTCTTCTACTGTCAACTCTATTATACTTTGAAAAGAGTTTTTCTCCAAACAGCACCTCCCCTAAAACAATAGTTTTTTTCCCTCCCACACTTACCTGCCCTAAACAAAACTGAATGTCTGCTCTGCTTACATGGAAACCTTCCCCCCTGTTAGATTGGCAACTTCAATGTTACACCAACCAATATCAGCACTACACATTTGCTGATATCCCATAAAAAGTGTGTGTGTGTGTGTCTCTTTCTCCTACTGTAACACACTGTAGTTCTGAAATTTCATATTTGTAAATTGGGCTAGATGTTAAAGAATTGTAGCTCTGCTTCTGTTAACATGGCATATTGGCAAAATGCAATAATCAATTTGAATCAAATGTTTAGTTTTTCATGTCCAAACCTTATTGTCTCTCCCATTCCTCACACTGTCACCTAAATTCATTCAGTGCCAGTTTTTCAAATACTGCCTCACCCTTCTTTACACAGAGTCTTGGCTCTTCTACCATTGACTCATACAGTTAGAGAAATATTATCGACTTTTCTCCTACTGCCTCATCCCTTCATTAAAGAAGAAGTAACACAAAAAAGGTGCTTATATATATATTTTCTTTTTTATGATAGCAGCCCTTTCAAAATAGTGTAAGCTCATACCCCGTTGTAGTATCCTAAATCAGAGGGCTACCAGTAGGCTGAAATTAATGAAGAACTGGTAACAATGCTCTAACTTTTATTCTGTGATATGTTTATCTCTCAACTGTAAGTTAACTGTAAGTTAGTGTAAATATATATATATATATATATATAGGCACGAGTGAACACTGGGATTTACTTAAAAACATCAACTTTATTTAGTTACATTAAAAAACAGGCCAACGTTTCGGTCCTACTGTAGGAACTTTAACAAGACCTTGATAAAAGTCCTAGAGTAGGACAAAAATGTTGGCCTGTTTATTAATGTAACTAAATAAAGTAAAAGTTTTTAAGTAAATCCCAGTGTGCACTCATGCCTTCTGGACTTCTGGATCAACTAGCAGTTAGGCAGCGAATGATGCCCTTGTTCACTAATATTAGAAGGAAGGACTGATAGAGAAGAGCACTCCTGTGTACATCTGCTAGATACTGAAATAACATATACAAGGCACAATCAGATCACAGCAGGAAGACGAAAGAATTGGCCCCTGTGGGAACATTTTTATACAAAGCATGGGTAAAGAACTAGAGCAGACTTCCAGGCCAAGTCTTGTGTAAAGCTGGTAACCTAGCAAAGCACCAGGGGAATAAGCAAAAAAGTAACAATTGCCAGGCCAGGTCACTTTTACAGGATAACAACATACAAATAAGGCAGTGATCCCCAACCAGTAGCTCGCGAGCAAGATGTTGCTCTCCAACCCCTTGGATGTTGCTCCCAGTGGCCTCAAAGCAGGTGCTTATTTTTGAATTACTGGCTTAGAGGCAAGTTTTGGCTGTATAAAAACCAGTTGTACTGCCAAACATTCTCTCCTGTAGGCTGCCAGTCCATATAGAGGTTACCAAAAATCCAATTAGAGCTCTTATTTGACAACCACATGGACTTTTTCATGCTTGTGTTGCTCTCCAACTCTTTTTTAAATTTAAATGTGGCTCACAAGCAAAAAAGGTTGGGGGCCCCTGAAATAAGGTATTAAGAGGATTTATAGTCAGTCAAGCTAAATTTACAGAGATTTCAGGAACATTCTAGCTAACACACAAAAACCTGTTCACTCAGGAAGGGAGGAACTGAATTCCATCCATATATAAAACATCACAAAGCAAATTATTGATGCAAAAGGCAGCAATGATTTACCCTTACTAGGTTAGGCCTAACCCTAACTCAGAGTTCTGGAGTAGATTAAAACACAGAACCTTTGAAGAACGCATTGCAAGTTTATATACATACAATTTCATTCTCTTCAATTTATCATCCTGTCGGACTGGATGCCATGATAGAAAGACCCTAGCAACCAGAAAACATTCCGATGCAAAAGAGAATTTAAAAGGGAACTATAGCAAAAATGAAAATTTAAAATAAGCTTCATCATACTGAAGTAAGACTGAAGTTAGAAATATAATCAGTTAAAAAACGATAACATAATTACTCTTTACTATCTCCCTCTCAACAATCGGTCTCTCTTATTCTGTCTTCAGGAAGGAGTCATGAGTCAGATTTTGATTGACAGTTGGATCCAATATATCCTTTTGGGGGTGTTCATTTTACCTAGAAGATGTATTAGAGTTTGCTCTTTCGAAATCACCAGAACACCTGTTTCTCTACATGCAGGTAGGGTTGCCAATTACCTCCCAAGGCCTGGGCTGGTATTAGAAATATACCAGCAATGTAGTTGCCAATGAATTTGTAATACCCTGAAGTTCAACTCCTGCATGAAGAGATAATTAAGAGAGACAGATGCTTATTTAAATTTCTATTTTCGTTTTTCTTTCCCTTTTAAGCATATTAAAAAGCATTGTATGAATGACTGTGAAAAAATATTTTAAGCTGCCCTTTATGATGTCAATCTATTAATGTGAATACAAAAAGGTAAATACATACAGTGGTTTCTTACCTTATATGACCAACTAGTTCAATCAACTTGTGGCTGAAGAAATAAGCAGTAAGTTCAGATACGTGACTCAAGACAGAGCAGATTCCAAACAATGTTGTAGTCCCATTGAGGTCTTGTAGGTGCCAAAAAAGAAATGTGAAAACATATCCATAACCAAAACCCATAAACCAAGCCACAAAAAGAACTGATCCATACTGCACTGTACAAAAAATTTTGATCAAGTCCCAAAATCTGAAAGTTTGATTTGTTTCCCTCTGCTCACTTTCATTCTGATTTATTGAAGATTCAGTCTGAGAACTTGGTTCTACGGTTGAGCTCTCTAAGTCTTCTCTTCTGTCGTCTTCTTGTTTTAAGTGATGGTAGTAAAAGTGGAATTGTGTAGAAACAATTAGAGCCACTGTCATCAGGACACCAAACACGATAAATGCAATGCGATAATTTTTATAATCTGGATCCAAACAACCAATACCATCAATGATCACATCAATATGGGTGTTATCAATGCCTATACCGACAGACAACATAGCCAAGCCCCATCCAAGGGACCCCCACATTCTCTGCATTCCATACCGATCTCTATGTTTGCCCAAATATTGTAGTGTCACTGTATCCACTATAGTGACAGCTGGGGCACTGAAAAACTCGCCTATAATAACCACTAGCAAGAGTAACAAGAAAATGGTTTCTACATCTTCTTTGTTATACTCTAAAGAAAACTGATCAGCAGCGGGAGACTTAGTTTCAGTCAATGCAACTGCTGTAGTTGTGGTAATTAAAATGGTAGAGGTTGTACTCTGTGTTGTAAAATTAATAGCACTGTCATTACGGATATCTCGAGCGCTACGGTGAAGTAGTAAGTGATTTCCATTAAAACCAGAGTATTCCAATATTTCCCTTTTCCTCTTGTTTTGCGTTGAGTTGGAAATAATTCCAGTGATTGCAGAAATAGGCAGTGAGCTGGAGTTAGTAGGATATACAGGCTCGAGATTACTGCTCACACAAGTCAGTGCTGCTGGTTTCACAAATCCAATTCCCAAATTAAATAAAACCCAACAAAGAACTGAAAAGAGGAGAACCATCTTGCCTTTCCTAAAGCGATCTGCAATTACTCCCCAGAAAGGGGCACTGCAGAACTCAATAAAATACCGAATTCCTACAAGTAGCCCACTCTGTGTGGGATTCATACCCAGTTGTTTGTAGTAAACAGGTAACAGCGGATAGAGGGATCCATATGCAGCATAGAAAAAGAAGTAGAAGACTTTAGAAATAAGAAGATCATTATTAATTTTGATACAGTGTCTTTCTAGACAGTCTATATCCTGTTCAGCAGTAGATGTTGTCTCAGCAGCTTGCGGGGGTCCAGTGGATCCAGCATGGTTATGGTCAAGGTCATTTGAGACGCCGTTAAAAGGATCAGCAAGAACATACTTCCTTTTTTGTTCCTCCTCATCTTCAGATAAGATTGCGACTTTATCACTTGTAGCCATTGTTCTACAGATCCACTAAATAGCAACAGGATCGAAAGTGGAATGTGAAACAAACCTGAAAGTTAAAAAAGCAAATGTTCAGAAATAATACTTTGCAAAAATCATGCACTAACTCAACTTATTTATAAATTAGATAGCAAACACCACCGAGCAGGGATTTTATTTTAGGATTAACTCTAAACTTTCTCATACACTTAAACGTACATCTTTCTCCACTTGGCCACTCTTACTATGGGACTAAAGAAACCCGTCACCGGGGATTGCATTAATATGTTATGTATAGTATTATATGGGTATTTAGATTTTGTCAGCCTGCAACTTGTATTTTCAATTACATTCCTATTTATGATTAATAAAATAAGGGTGCTGAAAATATTTCAGAGTCCAGAGTTAATGAAGGACAGTGGGGGAGTGATCCATTCCAACAGGCCAATCCAGGCAGACTAGTTTCCCAGTGAAGTAAATGCCTGGAAATTGTGCTACAGCTGTGCCATAGCTAGAAATGTAACTGTTTAGCGAGTCTGGGAGTAAGAGCTGCAATTCCTGTATGCCTTGTAAGCATGAAAAACTTTATTTTGTGTTTGGTTTTATGGTTAGGTAATATGCCCTAGGGTAGACAAAGAAAATCACCTGTGTATTATGTAGAGCTGAACAGGTTTGATTTTCTGCTTAGAAAATAATAACCTGTATCCGAAGTGATAAGGCTGCATCTTGGCTCAGCTGAGAAGGAATTAGAGGGAACATTGGTGTTCTCAGTGTTGGACTGGGCCACTGGGAAAAATCCATGTGGGCCCAGCCACCCCAGACCTGCTGCTTGCCCTGCAGCAACATTTGATTGAGGCTCAGGCAGCCACATGCAACAGGAAGTACTGGGCTTGACTTGGAGGTACCTTGGAGGGGTTTGCACTGGTTCAGGGGCCTCTGCATATTGTGATGGCAGCCCTGGTGGACCCAGACATGTTGGTCTGATGGTGGTTCCCTTTTTGGATAATTTGGAGGGTTTGTATGTATCTTATTGGAGTGGGCAAGTAAATATTTGGCTGCAAAATACTAACAGTGGGTTATTGACCTGTAACTGTGTGTGACCTGGTGAGAGGGGCTAAATTAAGTTGATGACTGAAAAATGCAGTTATTTGATATATCTGAAAATCTACACCTCTCTTTTGGGTGAATGTGAGTTTCACAATCTACCCAAGATACCCCTACCTGAAACTGCTTCAATATACATATCAAACACCCTATAGTGGCAACATTTTATATCCTCCTTAAAATCCATAAAATATTGATTAGTCCACCGGGACAACCCATCATATAGGGAACTGGTTGTTTTCGTGCTGGATGTTTTTTGCAAAGTGAAGAAAAAAATGGCAATCGGACATTTCCCTGGACATACTCCATATCAGAACTCACAGGGATTTCTTCCTCTTGTTTATTCGCTGTAGGAATATGAGATGGTCAGTCTTAGTGTGAGTTCCCTTTTAGGACTGGGTCCCAGCAGGATTTTCTTCCTCTTTGTTTATTCGCTATAAGGATATGAGATGGTCAGTCTCAGTGCGAGTTCCCTTTTAGGACTGGGTCCCAGAAAGATTTTCTTCCTCTTTGTTTATTCGCTATAGGGATATGAGAGTTCCTTTTAGGAATGGATCCTAGCAGGACCTTCTCCCTCTTCACACAATTCGCATACGGATATGAGATGGTCAGTCTCAATGTCGGTTCCCTTAGAACTGGGTCCTAGCAGGATTATTCCACTAAGTATAAATGTTTATTGCTCTTTTCCTCTTGGATTGGAGTTGAGATCAGCTAATCCTATAAGATGTCTCCTGTACATTACTAGGTTCTGCACCTGGAGCTGATAGCATGACAAGTGTTGTACTTCACAACTGTGAGTACTGCAATATTATCCAGGAGTCTGTTAAAACCTAGTCCCCTCTCAACCCGGTGAGTTCTGATATGGAGTATGTCCAGGAAAGGAAAATCACAGTAAGTATGATACAATTTTCCCATTTTTTGTCTGTGTCCTGCTTTGTATAACGTGTTGCAGGCCCCTTAGATCAATGGCTGCCTGCCAAGAGGGTGGCAGGGAGGAGACCCATAGGTGGGCCCCCAGCCATGTTGGCAGACTGCTGATCAGAACTGAATGTGCACTAACTTCTGTGTGAGCAGTAACTTGGTTGCTTTATAGAACTATAGAACTAAACCCTTAACCATAACAAGTCTGCAACTTTTATATAGAGAGAACACACAGGAAGATGAAAAACCACACAGGGTTACAGTTCAAACATGACATTACATTGCTAAGCAACAAAAGACCCATCCTGCAGTAAGTAATGTTTAGACGCACTGGTACAATCTCTGTCTGTTGCATTCCAACAAACTGCACCCTAACTTGCGCATCATTCAGTTTGCAAGAAAGGGAGTATCAAAAAGTACAGCCAGGGCGGCACCTTACCTCAGGTGGCAGTGAGCAGCCAGTTACCCGGGGTGACAAAAAGTTGCCACTGATAATTTTAAGAGACAAATTTCTGTTTTTTAAAATGAAAATTAGTCTCTCCTAGTGCCGAGAATGCAATCACCCCTGAGTGCAGCCCTCATTAGGAACCTGTCTTCTTGATGCTGCTCTCACTTAAGCCTCCTGCAAACATCATGTGTTTTAGGTTTTATAAAAGTCTTTTACACCTAATAGAAAGTAAAATGGAAACTATGCCCCTAAACCAGGGTTGATCATATATAAAGTAGAAAGCAGGAAAATTCCAAGGCACTAACTATGACATCAAAGTGGTTTTATTGGGGATAATTGCACCACACAACATGTTTTTGGCTAGGCCCTTTATCAAGTGTGATAAACCAGGGTTAGACTGGCCCACTGGTAATCCCACTGTCCAATCTCCTCTTCAAAAGAAGAAAAGAAGAGGGGGATCAAAGTGTTATGTGTCGCACTGTGGAACACCTGGCCATCCTTTTTACAGGAGTTTCAGCTACTGTTGTTGCCAGTAATAGTTGCCCCATAATACAGCCTTGTGTGTCAAGTAATTTCTGGTATACAAACGTACACCAATATACATAAAATATTAATAAATGGTTACAACCAATGGCTAAAAAAAAACACATTATGGCCCCTTATAATTTTGCTACAGTCAGGGGCGTTCCTGCTGTCCCCCCTCCCGCTCCTCGCTTCTTTTAGTGTTGGAGTGGGTCGAGGAGGGGCCGCATCGCTAGTGAAGTGAGCGCCTCATGGCCGGAGCGGCCCTGGCTACAGTCAAAGCATTACAGACATATCAATAGGTCATCCAGGGTAAGTGAGGTCCCTTTAATGCTGTAAGCAGTTAGTAATTTTGGTGCTAAGAAAATAGTTTATTGCTGATGCTGACTACAAAGGAGCCCCTTACCCCCTTCCCTGCTCTGCAAAATAATCCCCTCTGCAACCCTGTTGTCAACCACTCCCCTCTGCCATGTGTCTAAGCAAGCTACATAGCCTGAGAATCCGTATCTGTGGCTTTTTCACATGATTTTTTAACACAAACAGATGGCAAGATATCTTGGGGCCATGTATTGAACAAGATAAAAAAAAAATTAACAAAAAAGCTCAAAATACTGTGTGACATTGGCATAAAAAGGGAACTTAAACACAGGGAAAAACTGTAATAAAAATCCTTTACCTTATATTTCAGATTACTGTATCAGCCCAGAGGAACATGTACTGTATGATTCTATTTATTCCCTATCTTTCTCCCAAGATGACCATAGATACAAAGATACTGTCATACGAAATTAAGGTTGATACGATTTTGGGACCATGTGTGATCCAGACATTTTTCACCACAGTCGTTCAATCAGTTGGACAGGTTAAAAGATTTATATCAGGTTACGATAAGATCTCTGCATGTACTGCAGTTGGACGATATGCATGAAACACTATTACTACTATTTCTCGGACATAACTATCATATGATTGTTGCTTGTCAATTAATGGCACGGGCACTGTGTGATTTGTTCTCTTTACTACTTTATATTAATCTGAATGGTTAGTTGCAGTTTGGAAGATTGGAACAGAAGTTCATTCGTCTGATATAGCCTAATAATCTGCACGTCTATGGCCAGCTTTACACTGATGCAAAACACGTCTTGTTTGCCCTGGCTGTTGTCACTTAGCTCACCAAAGGAGAGATCAGAAGACCTAGCAAATTACTATAAGCATTAATGCTGCATGACCCATTATTCATTATTCTGCTGAGTGCTGTCTTCAGCATGCATCAAAGCCAATCACTAATTAGCAATCCCCCAGTTCAAAACAAGTAAGTGTGCTCTGTAAAAAAGCGATTGTAAAAAAACAAGCCACACATTTCACGTTTCTCCTTTGTCGAAGCAAACTATGCAGCCACGAATAGTTTTAAAAACACTGAAAATATAAATACCGGGGTTTGTAACCCAAAGCAAACAATCAGATATTTGCTTTAAAAAGGTCACTGGTTAGATTGCCAAGAAGGAATGAATTCTTTCCCCCTCTGAAGCAAACTGGCAGAGGTTTTAGTTGGGGTTTTAATGCCTTCTTTTGTATGAACTAGCAGTTAGGCAGGTTTTCCACAGACATAAAAGGTTAAACTTGATGGAAATCAACTTTTTTCAACTTGAGTTGTGTTACTATGTTAAAGGCGGCATATAGGATAAATAATGAAACCCTAATTTTGTATGCAATAATGTTTATATAGTGCTGGTTTTACTTTTTTAAAATTGTCTTTAAAATGGACCCGTTACTGGAGCTCCCTATAGATGTTTACTGGACCCTGCCTGCGTTTCAAATTCAGGGTGGGCGTGTACCTGCCAGAAGCACATTAGGAAGGGGACAGCCAATCACAGCCCTGCAATCACACAAGCAAAGACAGGCTTAAGTTCCCTATCAGGTACGCCTAGCTGCTGAAGGAGGCAGAAGGAATGACTAGTAGGGTTTTTGCAGAAATTTTTAGGGATGCACCGAATCCACTATTTTGGATTCGGCCGAACCCCCGAATCCTTCCCGAAAGATTTGGCCGAATACCGAACCGAATCCGAACACTAATTTGCATATGCAAATTATGGGTGGGAAGGGGAAAACATTTTTTACTTCCTTGTTTTGTGCCAAAAAGTCACGTGATTTAGCTCCCTGGCCCTAATTTGCATATGCAAATTAGGATTCGGATTCGGTTCGGCCAGGCAGAAGGATTCGGCCGAATCCGAATCCTACTGATAAAGGCCGAATCCTGGATTCGGTACATCCCTAGAAATTTTCAATAAAGTAATCATAAATAAAACATTTTAAAACACATTCATTCTATATATAAAATAGTTTAACACACTTTAAATACTTTTCTGATGATTGCTATAAGCAAATGATCTTGTGCAAATTTTGCAGCTTTCATTACATTACCCTGTTAATAGCTTTAGGCACCCCATGCACTGCTGCTTTTTCCATTTAGAAGAAATCAGGGGGTATAAATTAGAGGGCAAGTTAATCTCTATCAAAGGATATTGACAGGAATTGTGACTAGCAACTAATTACAGGTATGGGACCTGTTATCCAGAAAGTTCTGAATTACAGTCTCTCATAGACTTAATTGTATCCAAATAATCCAGATTTTAAAAACTAATTTCCTTTTTCTCTGTAATAATAAAACAGTAGCTTGTACTTGATCCAAACTAAGATATAATTAATCCTTATTGGAAGCACAACTATCCTGCTGGGTTTACTTAATGTTTACATGCTTTTCTAGTAGACTTAGGGTTTAAAGATCCAAATTATGGAAAGATCTATTATCCAGAAAACCCCAGGTCCCAAGCAATCTGGTTAACAGGTCCCATAGCTGTACATAGCTGTATAAACCTGTTAAAAATATTTGGCCAAATACTTCTCCAGTACTTCTAGGGTCAGAGATATTTTCCATTACCAATAAGTGTCTAAGAGATGGGTGTAAGGAGGAAGGCTTCAGTGAACTGGGCTGATTTCTCCATCAGCTTCAGGACCTTGGCAGGGATGGGTTGTACCATAATAATTATGGTACAGCTGTTTTGTGGGAAAGGATGGCTAGAGGGTTGGAAGCGATTTTAAACTAGACATTAGGAGAAAATAGTGAGAAATTCAATGAAATGTAGGTTGAATGAGAATCTTGGCATAGCAGGGGACAATGTAGGTGAAAAGCAGGGTGGAGATGTGGATGGAAATATAAGTAAGTGGACCAAAAATCGTAATTATATAACATACAGTCTGTGCCAGTATTAAAGAGTTCAGTGTAAAAACAAAAACTGGGTAAATAGATAGGCTGTTTTCTAATATAGTCAAAAGTGTAATGTATAAAGGCTGGACTGTCTAACATAATAGCCAGAATACAACAACCTGCTATTCAGCTCTCTAACTCTGAGTTAGTCGGTGACTTGAAGGGGGGGCCACATGGGACACAACTGTTCAGTGAGTTTGCTAACTGGAAACTAATCAGTGGAAACAAAGGAAGCTGCAAAGAGGGAAGTAGTGCTCGGTTAGATCACTATTATGTTGTGATTATGTTAGACATCCAGTCACTCCAGCCTTCATAAATTACATTTATGAGAAGTATTTTTTATTTTGCACAGCCTAGCTGTTTACCCAGTTTTTATTTTCATACTTAACAATTCCTATAA
The DNA here is from genome assembly GCA_024363595.1 of Xenopus borealis. NCBI lineage: Eukaryota > Metazoa > Chordata > Amphibia > Anura > Pipidae > Xenopus > Xenopus borealis. The sequence continues at coordinate 92,568,272 of CM044447.1, read as the reverse complement.
AGGGGTTGTTCACCTTCCACCATTTTTTTCAGTTCACTCAGTTAAAGATTTCACCAGAAAATCCCTGAATTTCCTTATGGCAGCTATTATAATTGATACAATATTTGCTTATATGCCAGAGATACTGCTGAGAAATGTATCAACTAATATAGCAAAATGTAACAGTTCAGAATCTGCACCTGTTTTAGTGAGCTGCCCAAAGGAAACACCAGAGACAAAATTTAAATTTAATCAATTTTGGAAAAATGGTAAAAAAATAAATAAAAGATTTATTTTTGGAGAACAATCTGAAAACAGCAAAACTGAAAAAAAGTGTTTGGAAGGCGAACAACCCCTTTATGTAATATAGTAATTCAGGAAGTGTGGCTGGGAAAAGAAGACAGTTACTGAATGGCACTGGATGATAAATATGATGTAATTGGCATTTCTGAAACATGGATAAATGAGTCACAGAAGTGAGCTGTAAAAATACTCTACTTACAGAGACAGCAGAAAAAGTAAATGTATATCTGTATGATTTGAAACCCAGTTTAAAAGAGAACTAAACCCTAAAAATGAATAGGGCTAAAAATGCCATGTTTTATAATAGCAGCCATGATCCAGGACTTCAAACTTGTCACAGGGGGGTCACCATCTTGGAAAGTGTCTGTGACACTCACATGCTCAGTTGGTTCTCAGCAGCTGTTGGGAAGCTAAGCTTAGGGGTTGTCACAAATGATCAAGCAGAAAATGAGACTGGTCTGTAATATAAGATGATGCTACAGGGCTGATTATTACATTCTGATGCTAATTGCACTGGTTTCTCAGCTGCCATGTAGTAATTAGCAGTATTAAATACTAATCAGCCTTATACTGTGACTTTATATTGTGAGTGGGTCCCTAAGCAAAGTAAGTGACAGCAGCAGCACAGAGCATGTGAATCAGTGAATCAGCAGAAAAGAAGATGGGGAGCTAATGGGGCATCTTTGGAGACACAGATCTTTACTGCTTAAAGGAAAACTATACCCCCCAAACAATCTAGGTCTCTATAAACAGATATTGCATAAAACAACTCATATGTAAAACCCTGCTTCATGTAAATAAACCATTTTCATGATAATATACTTTTTTAGTAGCATGTGCTATTGGGTAATCATAAATAGAAAATAGCCATTTTAAAAAATAAGTCCAGCCTCCTGGGATCGTAGGATCCAACGGTGCACACAAACATACCAAACAAACTATAAAGTTAGGTCACATGAGCCAATTAACAGAGAGAGTTGTGTCTTTTGCTTCCACACTTCTTCCTGTTACAGTTAGAGTTCAAATATTTCTGGTCAGGTGATCTCTGAGGTAACACACAGACCATCACGAAATGGTGGTTCAAGGCAAGAGATGTAAAAGGGCAATATTTACTTAAATATATATACCAGGTAGGTAAGATTCTTTAATATGTCAGTTGATTTGATATAAACTATCTGTTGCTGAAAAATTCATTTTCGGGGTATAGTTTTCCTTTAAAGGGCTTTGGTTGCCGGGTGCTGGTACAGAAGCCCAAAACATAATGTAAGACATTTCTAGCCTATTTCTTTAGTTTAAGTTTCCTTGTACTTTAAAGGAAGACATGGTGGTGTAAAATGAGATAGATGAAGCCTAGTATATCAAAATGTTAACATATTGTAATGCACCAAGTTACTTGTAGGTAGGGTTGCCACCTTTTCTAAATACTTTTACCGGCCTGTGGGGGGGCGAGGACAAAAGGGGGCGGGTGTGACGTCAAAGGGGGCGGGGTCATGTGGTTTGTGGGCGTGGTCTGGACTCCGCGCGATGAAGAACGTGACAAACTGTAAGTAATGCAGGGGATTGGGGGCTGGCCGACGGGCCTTTTTAAAGGTATTACAAATTTACCGGCAGCTACATTGCCGGTAATACCGGCCCCGGCCTTGGCGGGTGTTAACCCTACTTGTAGGCGTATGCAACAGACTCCCTCATATATGTGAAGAGGATCAGCTAGATAAGATAAGGCTGTTAGTTTGGGGAAAGTCATAATAAGATATTGACTGCAAAGGCAGTTGTTAGTAAGAAATGTTTAAACAATTTAATGTTACAGAAGTTATGCTATTTTCTATCTAGTTATCTACTGTAGAACCCCTATTTTATGGGGTTTTTTTAGGGGACCAGGAGAAGTGTAACATCCAGGAAATGTAAAACCCGGGCAATGTGTTAAAAGCAATGTATTCTCCCAATACTTAAAGTACAAGTTAGAAGGTCAGACGGTTAGAAGGTCAGACACTTCAGCACACAAATATTGATTATTTCACGAGAATTAAAATGGGGTCTTAGAACTGGAATAATTATTTTTTAATAGGGCACAGTAGTTGCCTCAATTTGTGCTGAGTGATACATAAAACACTTTTCCACATGTCCTATCTTCTGCTCTCATGAAAAGACTGTATATAAACCAGGCCCTGTCAGATAATAAATAAATGAATTAGAGAACAGCTTTTCCCTGCACAGGTCTTGCTTGCCAAAATGTGTAAAGATGCGTATATGTGTATAGATACACATTTGGTTCTGTACGTTACCACAATGAATTTTAAATGAAACAACTCAGATGCAGTTGAACTGAAGACTTTCAGCTTTAATTCAGTGGGTTGAACAAAAAGATTGTGTTAAAATGTGAGGAACTAAAGCCTTTTTTTGAACACAATCACTTTTTATCAGGGGCTAAAAAGTAATTGAACAAATTTAGAAAACTGAAAATAAAAAGATCATTTCTAATACTTGGTTGAAAACCCTTTGCTGGCAATGACAGCCTGAAGTCTTGAACTCATGGACATCACCAGATTCCTCCTTTTTTAATGTTCTGCCAGACCTTTACTGCAGAGGTGTTCAGTTGCTGTTTGTTTGTGGGCCTTTTTGCCCAAAGTTTAGTCTTCAACAATTGAAATGCATGCTCAATTGGTTTCAGATCAGGTGACTGACTTGGCCATTCAAGAATATTCCACTTTTTTGCTTTAATAAACTCCTGGGTTGCTTTGGCTGTATGTTTTGGGTCATTGTCCATCTGGATTATGAAATGCCTCCAAATCTGTTTGACTGCATTTAGCTGGATTTGAGCAGACAGTATGTCTCTGAACACCTCAGAATTAATTCAGCTGCTTCTGTCCTGTGTCACATCAAGGATAAACACTAGTGTCCAGTGCCACTGGCAGCCATGCACACCCAAGCCATCTCACTGCCTCCAAATGTGTTACACATCAAGTGGTATGCTTTGGATCATGAGCTGTTCCACACCTTCCCATACTTTTTTCTTGCCATCATTCTGGTAGAGGTTGATCTTGGTTTCATCTGTCCAAAGAATGTTTTTCCAGAACTGTGTTGGCTTTCTTAGATGTTTTTTTTAGCAAAGTCCAATCTAGCCTGTCTATTATTGATGCTTATGAGTGGCTTGCACCTTGCAGTGCACCCCCTGTATTTACTTTCATGCAGTCTTCTCTCTATGGTAGACATAGATATTGATACACCTACCTCCTGGAGAGTTTTGTTCACTTGTTTGGCTGTTGTAAAGGGGTTTCTCTTCACCATGGAAATGATTCTGCAATCATCCACCACTGTTGTCTTACGTGGACATCCAGGTCTCTTTGCGTTGCTGAGTTCACCAGTGTTTTCTTTCTTTCTCAAGATGTACCAAACTGTAGATTATGCCACTCCTAATACTGTAGCAATTTCTCGGATGGGTTTTTTTCTGTTTTGCAGCTTAAGGATGGCTTGTTTCACCTGCATGGAGAGCTCCTTTGATCGCATGTTGTCTGTTCACAGAAAAATCTTCCACATACAAGCACCCCCCCCCCTCAAATCAACTCCAGGGCTTTTATCTGCTTCATTGGTAGACTTAATGAAGGAATTGCCCACCCCTGCCCATGAAATAGCCTTTGTGTAACTTGTCCAATTACTTTTGAACCCCTGGTCCAATTACTTTTGAGCCACTGAAATGAAGTTATTGTGTTAAAAAAAGACTTCAATTCCTTACATTTTTAAGCAATCTTTTTGTCCAACCCACTGAATTAAAGCTGAAAGTCTGCAGTTCAACTGCATCCAAGTTATTTCATTCAAAATTCATAATGGTAATGTACAGAATCAAAGTTTGAAAAGAAAGTTGTTATTTATGGACCTAAATGTATGGAGTAAGTACAAGCTACTGTTTTATTATTACAGAGAAAGGAAAATCACTTATAAAATGGAGTCTATGGGAGCCTTTCCGTAATTCGGAGCTTTCGGGACAATGGGTTTCCAGATAACAAATCCCATACCTGTAGTAGAATTATATATTAATGTGAAGGGCTGCACCACAAGTTAAGCTGTTCAGGGGGCCCTCTGATAATAATATAGCAGGGGAAGAGGCACAATGTCGTTAAAAAGAACTAATATCACAACTTTGTTAGAGGTTTTAAAGGGAATGGAATGGCAGACAGTCTCACGCATTTTCTAATTCAGTGCGACATGCATATCTTCAGCATTTATCCATTAGAAAATATCAATGTGCCAGTAAGAGCGCTTTGTTCAAGCACATTTTAGTTCTCCCTCACTTCTTATGAAGTTCTTGCTGTGCTCCAACAACTGCCATACACATTGCTCATACACCTTTGCTGCTGCTAGGAACACAGTCCAATGAGAAGGCAGTACATGTCATTGTTGATATTTCCCTACTGCTGAACTGTTTGCTAGCAGCTTGTTGATATGTCCCTGCTGTTTCCATTCTGACAGCAATGGGAAAAGTAACAATATTGCTACTGATCTGTGAAAATTGCTGACATTTCATCAGCTTTTCAGTGTCAAGGATACTGGTCATTTTCCTTTTTAACATATGTAAAGTGGAAATCCTGCATTTCATCCTGAATGATTAGCTTAGACATGGAAGGGCAATTTGGATGAGAATTCTCTACACAATTCAAGACCAATTAACTTATTTAACTTTGTGGGGAACATGTCAAAGAATTATATGGAGAATGTTATTTTCAGAATGTTATCAATGCGTCTCTGTATGTTCAGTTGCTGGTTTACTGATAAAAATATGCAGGTGGTTAGTGGAAACACTTTGTATACAGTGTATGTGCTGGTAACGTGAATTGACTTAGGATGCTAAGCAACCTTTCAATTGGCCTTCATTTTTTCTTTTTTTATAATTTTTAAATAATTGCCTTCTTCTTCATTCCAGCTTTGAAATAGGGGTCACTGACCCCATCTAAAAACAAATGCTCTGTAAGGTCACAAATGCATTTTTATTGCTGCTTTTTATTAGTAATCTTTTTATTCAGGCCCTCTCCATATTCTAGTCTCTCATTCAAATCAGTGCATGGTTGCTAAGGTAATTTGGAACCTAGCAACCAGAATGCAAATACTGAAAACTGGAGAGCTGCTAAAAAAACGAAATACCTCAAAAACCACAATTAATTTTTTCGCAAATTGTTTCAGAATATAACTCTCTGCATGATACTAAAAGTTAATTTAATAATTTAAAGGTAAACAACCCCTTTAAAGAGGTTGTTCACCTTTAAGTTAACTTTTAGCATGCCGTATAGAGAGTGATATTTTGAGACAATTTCCAAACGGTCTTTAAGGGGTGGTTCACCTTTAAGGTAACTTTTACTATGTTATAGAATGGCCAAAATGTTCAATAGCTTTTCATTATTTATTTTTATGTAATTTTTTAATGATTTGCCGTTTTCTTCTGAATCTTTGCAGCTTTCAAATGGGCATTGCTGACTCCTTCTAAAAACAAATACTCTGTAAGGCTACAAATATAGTAAAGTATAGTTATTGCAACTTTTTTTATCACTCATCTTTCTATTCAGGCTCTCTCCTATTCATATTCCAGTCTCTACATCATACTAAAAGTTATCTCAAAGGTAAACAACCTCTTTAATTTTGCATTATTTGTGTTTTCTTAATTATTTCACTTTTTTGTCCAGCAACTCTCCAGTTCAGCAGTTATCTGGTTGCTAAGGTTCAAATTACCTTAACAACCAGGGAGTGATTTGAAACAGAGGCTGGTGTATTTCTAGGAGAGGGCTTGGGTGGAAAATAGGTCATAAAAAGTAACAATGACTGTAAAATTGTAGCCTCACAGAGCAATAGTTTTTTGGTTTTTTTTGTAGCCACTGGAGTCAGTGACTTCCATTTGAAAGCTGGAATGAGAACAAAGAAGAGAAGGCACATAAGTCAAAAACTATAAACAAATAATGAAGACCAATTGAACAGGTACTTAGACTGCTCCATTCTATAAGATACTTAAAGGAGAAGTAACCTCTTCCTTAAAAACCCTCCCCCCCAGCCTACTTGCTACCCCGGGCAAATGCCCCTAACTTTTTGCTCACCCCTCGTGGCAGATTCAGGAGTTGGAGTTCAGAGCAGCCAGGGCCCCACTGACCCCCCTTCCTCTACCCCCTCCTCACCTATTGCAGCGCCGCCAGTTGCACAGTTGCACACGCACTGACATTGCTGCCTGACACGCTGGGCGCAGTGCACCACTACGCATGTGCGCCGCGTGACAGAAACTGTTTATTTTCAGATTGTTCAGGATTGGGAGTGGGGGTCTGGCCCGGTGTGGGTCTGTGAGGGTCAAGGCCCACCGGGTTTTTTCCCGGTGTCCTGCCGGGCCTGTCTGACCATGACGGCAGCCATTGTCTTCTTCTTCGGTAATCATTGTGTCTTCTTTTGGTACGTGCACAGTTGTCTGGAACTGGGAAGTTTACAGACGAATATGGCTGTGTAAAAAGTTAGGAGCATTTGTCTGGGGTAGCAAGTAGGCTGGGGGGGGGGGAGCAGGGTCTATGGGGGAGGGTTTTTTTTAAAGTATGGGTTTTGTTCTCCTTTAAAGGTAAACTAAAGATGAACTAAACCTGCACTCTTTCAGTAACATTTCATTCATATCATTCCCAACTTCGGTTTGACACCTTACAACAATACATTCAGGGTTATATTTTCAGTAGCCAGTGACACAGTGAAGCCATGATCTACAGCACTGCTTTCCCTCAGCAATGAACACATTATTATTCACGGAAACAGTCCAGTCCAGTCACACTGCGCTACTCTTTCCCCTCACAACTTACACAAGGCAGTTGTGTGTTTGCTCTTCTATGGCAGCCACTGTTCTCCGGTTCCACCTCTACTGGAAGCTTGCTGTCACGCTCAGAGCGCAGTATTGTATGAGAGTAAAATGTCAGGCATGAATCGGGTCTCAGTGACCAGCTGCGCTTGGCGGCTGAACCAGCCCAATGTACGTTTGCGGAAGTGTCAGCAGTTGTGATGCGTCAACAGGTAGTCCAGCACTATTGGCAGAATCCATTACTTCTATCGCTTCTCTAGACAGCTTCCCAAAACCCAGGTGAACAATGAAATAATGAGTAAACATTATTATTATTAATAATAATACAATTGGGGCATATGTAGCAAAAGTGTGCAACTTCCAGCTGTTGTTGAATGATATTCTATCGTCTCGCCCTGCTGAGAGTTGTCACTGTGCCAGCCCTACTTTCTGCACTCATCTACTCGTCTGCAGACGATTCCAGCTGCCAACTACAGGACACACACACGCCAACAGCTCCCATGCCATTAGGATCGCTCAGGGTACTCACATGTAGTAGAAGTGGAAATGCTAAAGTTGCTATTCCCGGGTAGCGTGCCACTGCCGCTTCATTTCGTCACTTGTCAGTCGGTTGTTGCGTTATACACCGCCACCACACTCTCAGCAGCAGACAGTAACAAAGTTGCACATCACACTAAGCAAGGCGGACTACCGGTTGGACCAGTCTCGCTGCCCTCCACCCCTCCCTCTATTCACAGACTTGGGCTCGGCAGCAGGTAGACCCGCCCCCTCATTTCTGACGTCAGCGAATCCCTCGTACATGCCCAGTCCATTCGCTGTGTGGGAGAGTCGTGTCATAGCAGCTCTGCTACTGGCGTCTCACAGTCATCGGCTCCGTGTGCAATCAGCCGCTTCACCCACAACACTGGGCCCGAGGGTGGGGCTTTCTGTCTTGTTTGGCCTTTCATTGGCAGGAAATCTGTCACTTTGCGCAGGAAGTCATCTGTTGAGGTCCAGACACTACGCGGCAGAGCTTCTCACCATCGCTGTCAGGTACCGAAACCCAACTGGTCTTTATTGCAGGAGCTTCTGCAGCTGTCCGATACTTGCTTTTCCGAGCCTACATAAAACAAATGTGGACGCTTACTGATACGTCACTTTTTCCTTATTCGTTTCATTGGCGAGACTTATCTGCAGGCTGGGTTTAAAGGCTCCCTTACATACTGGCTACTTATCGAGAGGGCGAGGAGAGGTTTATATGGCGCCATAAAAAGGTTGCTTTAACCATTGTGATGTGCAGTTGCTGCAGGGATCTGAACCAGGGGGTTTGTTTCATGACATTCAACGTTGTTTAGGCTTCAGGCCAAGGGCAGGTCTGGACTGGGATACAAAATAGTCCCTGGCATTCCAAGTACACAGAGGCCCAGCCAGCACACTAAAATTAATAATCACTTTCTATGGAATTTTACAGCAGCCCCTCAGCCAGAACCCACAAATTGCTAGTCTGGGCCTTGCCAAGGACAACACCTTGTCTTCCTGCAGTGCTGAATGAAATGCTTAAAGGAGACATATTGTGTAAAAAAATAAGAATGTACCCGTGCATTATACTCATTTAGATATAGAAGAATTGTGCTTAAAAAAGTAGTGTTTCAGGCTAATTTATTGAATATTTCTGCAAAACCCTAATAATCCCTCCCTTCTCTTCCACTTCCTGCTCCATGAATTCCCAGGCTGTTCAGGGGAGCCGGCGGTGATATCAGTCCAACTTGCAGTACACAGGGCCGGATTTACATAGCAGGCACCCCTAGGCCCGCTTTCATTTGTTGCCCCTGTCCCCTCCCTTTTATTTACTCAAATTTTCATCATCAGGATGGAGCTATGGGAATTGGCACATGGTAAATTTAAATTTCTGAACCAATGTGGGTGTGGTTGGGCAGCATGCCGCCCCCTAAAATTTTGCCAATCTAGGCCCGGGCCTAGGTGGCCTCTCCACAAATCCTGCCCTGCGTCAGTGAAGCAACTGGAAAATTTACCAAACAGTCAAGGAGATCTTTTAGGTGGGTCAGAAGGTCGGGTTAGTGCGGGTTTGTGGGGCTGGTTTTTATAGGAACGTGTCAGTATCACTTTAACTCATTACACAAGATCCCAGCCTTTCAACAGATAGTAGGCGCAAATTAAAAAAACAACAACTTTGTTTAGGAAGATTTTATTTAAATAATATACCATATTACATTATATTTGTCATTTGTGACAGGTGCATGTTAAACTATCAATGGTATACAGTGGTGTGAAAAACTATTTGCCCCCTTCCTGATTTCTTATTCTTTTGC
>CM044447.1:92438287-92550449 GCA_024363595.1 Xenopus borealis | reverse complement strand
CCTAAAGACTGCCCTAGTAGAGGAGTCAAAACGTTGAAACGTTGAGATCACTTTATTTTTTCTCACTTATAAAGTTCCTGGAGCGCAGTTATTGGATATTTCTGTATATATGTATGTGTTAAAATAGAACATTCCTAGCCTTTCTTTAAAAATTCACATTTACAATTATTCAGTTTCCAGGTCTGGAAAAAAACATTGCTGGAGAAGAATCAAATACTTTTACAAATGAAATGGGTAAGTTATTGATGGACACATACTTTCTAGCAAAGCCAGTGTTTAAAAGAGCAAGTAAGTTTTTTTTAGTGCAAGCAGGTAGTTTTCAGGGATATCAGTCGTAACTGTTATGGTAATTTTCTATAGAAGTACACCTCTAATAATGAACATAATAAAGTAGGTTACATTTTGAGGTACAGTAAGAACTACAATTGTGTAGTTTTATAGTCTGTGTAGTATGCCTTAAGCTTTCCATAATGTTTTAATTCAAATATGTAGGTTTTATTATTTCTTGCTCTGAAAGGGCAAACAGAGAATATGGGGGGGCAAGAAGAAACCACTAATTAAAGATAAATTGAAAACTGCTCTACAAGTTTAATTTTCCATTAGAAAGAAGTTGATAGATAACTATCTGATAACTAATCAGTCGGAGACCAGAATGTAAGATGTTGAAAGAAGTCCTAAGAACACCAGAATTTAATCATGGGACATATAAGTAGCTCTGACTACTAATGATAAGTCAGAAACCATGACTTGATCATTAGAAAGAGGCTGTACAACTAAGACAAACATTAGGAAAAACCTGGACTTCTAGAACAATGTGTATTGGCCCTTGCAACAGAATACATGTTTATCAAAAACCAAAGATAGCATTTCACCCAGAAAAAACAAATTAGGGTTCAAATTTGCTTTGGTATTTGCCCAAAAGATTTGGGACTTGGACAAAACCCAAAATAGAGCCTTTGGTGCATCCCTAGTTTGGTACTGCTTTGCTGCATCAGGGCTTGGGGAGCTCACCATTATAGAATCTAATATGAATTATTTATTGTACCAGAGAGTGCTTGAGGATAATGTAAGATCATCTGTCAGAAGATTGAAGTTGACCTTGCAAAATAAAAATTACCCTAAACATTCCAGTAAGTCCACCAAGGATTAACTGAAAAATGTTTTTTGTGTTATTACCACACCACACGAGCGGATCTTTGCATCTATGGCCAGCTTTAGACATGTGCTTCTAGAATATATTTGGCTACTAGACAATTAACCTAGTAATGTATGTATGCCTCCAATAGTTGCAGAAGGTACAAGAGAATATATATCCGTAGAGCAGTAGTGCAAGTGCTAATCAACACTGACCACTAGTGGGCAGTAACAGGCTGGCAAAAGGGGAGACCAGCATTCGGCTTACTGACTGACTTTACAGTGACTTCACAGGTGAGTGACCCAGAGATAGCACAGCAATCACTGACAAAGAGGAGCTAAATATGACCAGGAAGGTTGGGTCTATCAGGAGCATAAGAGTTCTGAGTGGACAAAACATTGTAAGGTAAAAAACTGAACAGATTTGCAGTATCCAGCAACTACAAAGAAGGAAACCAAAGACAAATTCTTTCTAAAACGGAGTGAGAGCTTGACAATCCTGGTTTATATATGTTTAGTTTTTTTATTGCTTTTATGATGTAGTGTATGAGGTATAAATGAAAAGGGGGTACAGATAAGTAAAAATAATTAAATGCTACTCGTACTTTCTTAGATCAGAATTTAAGTTACTTAAGTTGTGAAGTGTTGTCTATTTAAGTCAGTAGATTTATTTATTTTGTCCATAATTTACTTTCCTTTAATCTTGTTGGCTTGATCATAATACTATATTCTTTCTATTTAGGAGAAAAAATTGTAGTTCAGATTTGTGAGACAGAGGAAGAAACTGCCAAGCTCCTACTGACAGTTCTTGATAATAATGAGGCTGCAGCTAAGGCACTGGCGAGAGCTGCCCATCAAGATGTGGAGCTGTCAGTACCTACAATAGACAATGTCATTCTGAACATTCCCCATAGTAAGATTGGCATGTGGGTGGACCCTATAGGTAAGTTGACCTCTGTGACAGTAACGTCTCAGAAGGAATAATAATTTGAATTGTATTGCAAGATTTTTAAGGAATTCTAAGGCTCATTCCAAACACAGCATTGGTGCAAATTGCAATTTTCAGATGCATATTTTTATGGGCCCCAGAATTTACCCTCCGCCCAGATTATCTAAGGATGAGAGGACATGACTAACTGGGGGGAGGATGGTGTTAATTCCAGCCATAGGATTAGTGCAAACCAAGTTAAGAAATTTTAGTATGGTTATCCATTACCAGTGCATTGGTGATAATTTATTATGAGTGCATCTGTCTCTATCATACACAGCTATAAAGTATGAACTTCTACTTTCTCAGATTTTGAACCCTTTCACCCTTATAGGAAACAGCGGTATAGTATTTGGGAGGCAAACCTTCCCAGAATTATTTTCATACATCCGAAACAGATTTAACATTTTCTGCATTATGCTTTAAAATGCGGCTGAACTTAAAGGAGAATTCAACCTGTATATGTAAAAAAAAACCCCGGACAAATGCCCCTAACTTGTTACCCCTCCTTCCAGGTCCTGTCCTGTGGATTTCACAGGCGCCTCTCGTTCCCTCTTCATCCTGTACTGACTGGCGTTTTTGAAAGTCACAAACTTTCTGAAAAAAATTATCAGAAATTTTGTGACTTTCGGAGCCTGGATAGTAGCTCTGCACCGGCAGATTCCTCGTACTGTGCATGCGACCAAAAATGCTGGTGACTACAGGATGAAAAGTGAACAAGACCAGAAGGCACCTGTGAACTCCACTGGACAGTAACAGGTTAGGGGCATTTGCCTGGGGGGCCTACACAGGGGAAGGGGGGGGTTTCACTTACAGGTTGAATTCTCCTTTAAGGTGGCCATAGACGTAACAATTACGATCTTTCTCGGAAAAGATCTTTCCAGGAAAGATTGTTCGTTTCAATACACATGTAGAGCTGAATCGTCCGATATACAGGTAGAAACGGAATTCTACCTGTATCTGACGATTCAGCACTAACGATGGCTGATGTTAAGGGTGCCTTCAAAGTCATCCGATCAAAATTTTCCGTCCCGCCCGATCAAAGAGCCGACCAATATCTAAGTCTTATAACGATACTGGTTTGCTCATTTCCCACCTTACAAGCACCGAATATCGTACAATAATTTGTTTTGTACGATATCTGTGTGTTTATGGCCACCTTTAAGCACCTGGTCCTGGGAATGCTTAGTTACACAAAAAAAACAGCAGCTGCCAAATATTTCTTCAGAATGTATCTCAGAAAACACAGGGTATTTATATTGTCAGCCTTTAGTCTTTGCAAGTAAGTAGGAATTTCCTGCCCCTTCCTATCTAAATTTTCAGTACATTTTATAGACTCCCACACTTTGTCTGGTGATGCCAGAATTGTGGAGCGATACAGTTTAAATCATAGGAGGAGGCAGGGAATAGGCAATGATGTCACCAGTGTGGCAGGAACATGCAGCCCGTGACCCACCAGTGACCCGCTACCAGTGATGGTTTGTTTGGCAGTATTTGCCTGGCCCACAAATAAACCAGTGTATCACTATGTCACTGCATTGCAATGGTTTTCTCATACACTGAAGTTTATGGGCAGACTGTCGTGCAATCGATTCCATGAAAAAAAAGAATAAAGTGAACTAGATAACTTTGTCCTTTACTGATTTAATATTTTGACCGACAAGTGTAACTTTGATCTCCTAAGTCCTGGAATCACTTGATCAAAATACAGATAATGTTTACATAAAACACCTGAGTTCAACTGAAGCTAATTCACTAATATTATCTATTTGCTGTTAAAACATTTATAAAAGAAGTCATGTATTGATGAAAAAATATTGCTGGAGGAGAGATGTAGGAGAGCAGGAAACATTCATATACTAGGACAGGGGTCCCCAACCTTTTTTACCCGTGAGCCACATACAAAAATAAAAAGAGTTGGGGAGCAACACAGGCATACAAAAACTTAATGGGCTGCCAAATAAGTGCTGTAATTGGCTATTTGGTGGCCCCTATGTGGACTGGCAGCCTACAGGAGGCTCTGTTTGTCAGTACACCTGGTTTTTATGCAACCAAAACTTGCCTCTAAGCCAGTAATTCAAAAATAAGCACCTGCTTTTAGGCCACTGGGAGCAACATCCAAGGGGTTGGGGAGCAACATGTAGCTCGCGAGCTACTGGTTGGGGATCACTGTACTAGAAGAATGTTGTCCTTTATGGAGGTTTCTAAAGGTCCCTTGTGATTGTCTGAAATACTGGTGCCTGTCATGTGTGACAGACTCTCTCTATTCTAAAATGTAAAAACGGTTATGGGACTGTTATCTAGAAAGTTCTGAAGTATGGGATGCAACATCTCCCACAGACTCCATGATAATCAAATAATTACATTTTTTAAATGAGTCCCATTTTCTCTAATAATAAAACAGTAGCTTGTACTTGATCCCAACTAAGGTATAATTAATCCTTATTGAAGGTGAAACAAGCCAAATTGGGTATTTAATGTCCCAAGAATTCTGGATAGTGGGTCCCATACCTGTATTTTAAATTAAAGTAATGAGTTAACTGTTAAATGTAAATGCTAGGGACTGAAACAGGCTTTTTAGTTGCAGGAACAAGAGAGGCACTTCTGCTGTGCCTGCAATGGAATTAGTCACATATGTATTTTATTGTGATAATCTTTGAAACCTGCTGCAAATATCGCCTGTAATTTTGTTTATTTTATTTTTTCCCAGATTCAACTTACCAATATATAAAAGGGTCAGCAGATATAGAAGCAAGTAATGGCATTTACTCTAAGGGACTTCAGTGTGTGACAATATTGATTGGAGTGTTTCTGACTGATACAGGAGCGCCAATTATGGGTGTAATTAATCAGCCTTTTGCCACAAGGGACAAAGATACCCTCAGGTAATCCAACATTTCTCCTAGGGGCAGATTTATTAAAGGAACATTTCAGTGTAAACATAAAAACTGGTTAAATAGGCTGTGCAAAATAAAAAAATGTTTCTAATATAGTTAGTTAGGCAAAAATGTAATGTATAAAGGCTGGAGTGACTGGGTGTCTAATATAATAACCAGACTCCAACTTCCTGCTTTTCAGCTCTTTAACTTTGAGTTAGTCAGCGACTTGAAGGGGGGCCACATGGGACATAACTGTTCAGTGAGTTTGTAATTGATCCTCCGCATTCAGCTCAGATTCAAAAGCAACAGTTATGGCCCGTGTGGCCCCCCCTCAAGTCACTGATTGGTTACTGCCTGGTCACCAGGGTAACCAGTCAGTGGAAAACAAGAGAGCTGAAAAGCAGGAAGGTGGATTCTGGCTAGAAGAAGAAGGGGAAACAAGCTGCTGATAACACAGAAACCAGAGCAGACTTGCAGCAGGGACTAAGGTACATCAATCTGGGGGGCTGTTTAGAGGAAATTTACCGATAGAAAAAAAAAAAAGTAAACTTTTTCTTTAAAGATCAAGTTGTGTTTTCAATGAAAATTCGAGTTTCCAATGTTATTTTTTTTTTTGGTCAAATTATTTTTTTCACGGAAAAAAAAACTTGAATTTGTGTTCTTTGAAAAACAAAAACTTGATTTCCTTCGATATTCCTTATACCCCGACCATGGAAATAGCTTGAATCTGAAAATACACCAACAAAAACCTGTCCAGGTCATGTAGGAGTCGATGGTAGAGGTCTCTTGAACCATTTGAAGATATTAATAGCCTGCATGATGATTGAGGTTTTTTTTTCGATGGGTTGCCCGAAAACTCGATCAATTTTGTGTGATTTGAGGGTTTTTTTTTGCCAAAAACTCGATCAGTTCTAGTTTTCATGGTTGTTAATCTTGAACTCCCTGATTTGAGTTTTTTCCATTAGTTTTTCTTAATTAAGAAACCATTTCAGTTATATGTTATACAGGACATGAAATGACAGAGAAGGAAAGACATTGGACCTCTTATCGATAATAAAGAGAGAGAGGGGTCTGGGACCCTGTTATCGATAATAAGAGAGAGGTATGGCACCTTTTATCCATAATGAGAGAGAGAGAGAGAGAGGTATGGTACCTTTTATCCATAATAAGAGGGAGAGAGTTATGAAACCTATTATCCATAATGCTCGGGACCTGGTGTTCCCCAAATAAGGGATCCTTCCATAATTTGGATCTCCATACCTTATGTCTACTAAAAATATTTTAGGAGCAGCAGAGTTCAGAGACCAGAGAGAGAGAGAGGATGGCATTGTTTATCCATAATGAGAGAGAGAGGTATGGGACCTATTATCCATAATAAGAGAGCAAAGTATGGGAGATGTTATCTATAATAAGAGAGAGAGGTATGGGACCTGTTACATAGTAAGTGAGAGAGGTATGGGACCTGTTATCCATAATGCTCAGGACCTGGTGTTTTTCTGTAATATGTATCTCCATCTACTAAAAATAATTTAGGAGCAGTAGAGTTCAGAGACCATATAAAAAAAAAAGACTGACTGGGTGATCCTATCTTTCTCAGTGTTGCTAAATCCTTTTGAGTATTTCAGTATTGTAATTAAAAAAACTGAAAGTATATTTTATGTTCTTTTGCCTACATTAAGATTATTAAATGGGTACTCTAACAGCTGTATGACCAATTCCTTTTCTGTTGTTAGATGGAAAAGCCATTTATATTGGGGATTGTCTTACATGGATATCAACATCTGCTCACTAGATATTTCTGCCAGTGGAGGGATAAGCAACAAGACAAACTACTGCTCTTCAGAAAATGGCGGCGTCGCAAAAAATTCCTACTCGGCTGTCACAAGTTCTGCTGAAACAAAAGATATACTGAGCTCTCTGTCCGCAGTATGTGGCGACAACCTACATTTTGCAGCTGGAGCTGGTTACAAGTGTCTTTGTGTAATCCTGGGTTTAGTGGATTTCTATGTGTTTTCTGAAGACACCACTTTCAAGTGGGACTGTTGTGCTCCTCACGCCATCCTGAAATCCCTTGGTGGGGGTATTTTGGACCTTTCTGAGTATATGCAGTCCATAAGGAAGAGGAAAATATTTTCAGAGAGACCTCATCTTGTGTACAATGCGCCTGCTGAAGGAGCTGTCGGAGCAGACGTGTGGGCTAACGTAGGTGGAGTTATGGCCTACAGATCCGATAAACATCTAGAACATTTTATGGATTTATTTTTTAAAAACCTGCCTTTGCAAAGTGAGCTATGTTGAACCAATAGATGATATTTCTCATTTTACAGTATCAACTGTATATTCCATACCTGCTCTATATTTCTGACTTTTGATTGCATTATACAAATAAGAGACTAAAAGCTGAAAAGTCAGTAGATGTTTTGGCTGTTTTTAACTGCTGTTTAGGGCTGCCCTTTGCAAAACAAACTATGTTGTAGAAATGAGAATATGATGCATTATTTCACTGTTACATAACTGTGTATATTCCATACTCACTATGTATTTCAGAATTATTGTTACATTATACAAACAAAATGGAACATTGTAAAAAGTCATCCAAAAGTGGCCTAGTCTTTAACCTGATAATGCATTTGTGTTATGTGCTCTGTGAAGCTTATTCATCAACTTATGAAAATGAAAAACTGACTCACTGAACATAGGCACTTTACTAACAATGTGGTTTAGTCTTCTACATTAAAAATATATATATATATTTTTTTTTTTACCCAAAAAAATTTTTAATCAGACATTAGAAATAATGTCTTAAGACTCAAAATATATATACTTATACTTATATATTTACTTAAGTACCTTTTTCTTATCTAATGTTTGTATCTTTTTTATTTATAATTACTGTATATATCAAATTATATGCAGCACCATAATATTCTGTGTATATGCAAAAGTTAAAATAAAGTTATATCTGTGCTGAAGTTGTAGTTCAGACATATCTTGATATCTGTACGATTGCTGCTTGACTATCCACCAAGAATGAAAATAATGCCAGTGATTCATATCATTTCAGAAATAATGAGGTGTATAGGTAGGTAAGAAGGTATGTTTCTGTACCAGGGATGCAACAAATCCAGGATTTGGTTTGGGATTCAGACAGAATTCTGCCATTTTCAAAAACAAAAAAATTCTGTACCATATGTGTAAGCTTTAAAAGTTATCAGTACTGAGATTAACTGACCGCTGTGGGGTTTAGAATCCACTATTCCGCAATATGTATACAATTTTGGGTACAAATAAAAGACGTGTCTTGTGTACTTCTGCTCTGCAGTACTGGCAGAGGAGAGGACATGGAGATGTGAGGAACACCATCATTGTGTTTCTCGGGAAGCCTCAGCCTTTGATGAGTGGCAGTCATGTTGGAGAAGCTACAAGAGGGCAGGTCCTGTCCAACCAATGCTTTTGACCATGCAACCCTTCAGATCAACAAAGAAAAGAGGTTGAAGGGGTGACTTTAGGTGAATAGTCAATGTGATGTATGTGTGTTTGTTTTTCAGGCTGAAGGTCTTTTGCAGACTGCAAGTAATTCAGCAACATTTGTGTAAGGAACACCTTACCCTGGTGGTCTATATGGGGGATGGCAGGGACGCCTGCTGCCCCCTCGGCGGGGGCGCCCGCTGCGTCAGTTTCTTTATGCCGCAGGTGCCGCTTCCTAGGGTGTGCGCGCACTTCCAGTTTATTTAAAGGTGCAGGCTCGCTGACGTGATGACGTCAGTGTGCATTGGCGCAAAATTCAAGTTATTTTAAGGCGAATTGGGCTTGTTCCTGGTGCCTTGTGCTTAAAGCCTGTATCCTGATTACCTGTTGTGACTCATGCCTGCCTGTCTGACTACTCCTGACTTCTGTGTTCCTGACCTTGGCTTGTTACCTGATTACTCATCTGTAATCCGACCCGGCCTGCCTGACCTTTCTGATCTGATCTCCAGGTTTAACCCTTGCCTGTTATCTGACTCCAATCCTGCCTGATCCCTCTGCATGTCTTCCTGGTTTTGACCTTGACCTGTCTGACTCCGTCTGTGTTTCGCCTGGTCTGACTTCGTTATCTGACTCCGTCTTGTACTGTGACCTTCTGCCCTAAGAACTTTGCTTTACGTTCGTGCCCCTTTGCTTGTCCAGAACCTTTACTTTGCACCTCTCGTTTTAAGACCTGGCGGCATCCGGTTAGCCGAGGGCTCCTCTCGAAGTGAAAGGCCTAGAACAGGGTGCTTAGCATTTGGTTCTGGATTTAGGATGCCAAGCGTTACAATTTGGCAAGTACAGGAGTCCATCTTGTATATATAAGAAATGAGCATAAGTATAGTTCTTTTTTGTATAGTCATTATTGTAAAATATAATGGACTTTTACTATCACACACGTATCTAGCAGCAGTATTTGGTGACATCTTCATTAACATAACATAGCAATGGTGAACAGGGGAGACAAGTAGGGAGATCTTTAAAAAGGCAAGAGCTTGAAAGAAGGGTGGTACATGTCATAACAATGATTAGTACATTATCTCTGGATTAACAGTATCTTTTCTGTAACTATTGTTTTGTTTGAGCGAACCTTTATACCAGAATTAATAATTTGGTTCCCTTGTTAAAGGGGAACTATCAAGAGAAAATGAAAATCATTTGTTATAGCATAGTATTAGTAATTTAAGTGAAATGTTGCTTAGAACCGACCCTTTAACAAACTAAAAGTTAGTTAAAAGGTGAGTCGCCTCTTTAAGTATTTGCACTTTGCAAACAGCTGAAACAGTGGTTAACATTATGAAAAAATAATATATAATATTTTTTAAAATAATTTCATTTTACATCCGTCATGGAATCAGGACCCTAGAATAAACTTATGTCACAGTATATGTTGTCATATTTGTTGCCATGATATATCACAAAAAAACAGGTAGACCAATAGGAAAGCAATTTCTGTAGACATTTATTTCCATGGAACGTTTACCTTCCTGAGCTGTGCAATCAAATTTTAAAAGTACCGAAGCTCCTAATTATCATGCTGTGTAAAACAGTGGAAAAAACAGCACTGGTGATGTCCATAGCAACCATTCTGATCTTTGCTTTGTTTTCCAACTTTTAGGTGACTGTTGAAATCCAATTTCTGATTGGTTACCATGGGCAACCAGTGATGTTTTTCCTCCAGTGTTTTACGGAGTATGATAACCAGCCGCCCTAGCCTCCTGCAATTTCTCCACTCAAGCCAGCTGCTTAGACCACTAGCAATAATTCATATGTGTCATTTGCTTTTCTTGCGAAATTATTTCTGCAGCTCTGTGTTCTGCAATATCTCCACTAAAGCTAAATACTTTGATTTTAATACTATTGCCAATTATTCAATTGTGGGTTATGTGCTATTGCAGTTACTCTAAAAGATTTTCCTACTTGCTTGACTAAAGAGCTGGCCTGTCCATTTATATTTTTACACATATTGATCTACAATATTTTTGTGTTATAGGGTGAAAGTTTCAGCACCTAATATAAATCTGTTTTAAAATATGTTGCCATTACTCAACCAGTTGGAGACAGTGTCCTACACAATATCTTTCAGCTGTGGGAAGATCCCGAGACCTATCTGGTGATTATTAAAGGAGCAGGTGGAAAAGCATTTTGTGCTGGTGGGGACATCAGGTAAGGATCTCTTTTACATTTAATGGATGCTATCATGAGTTTGGAACGGAGTGTGTTTGTCAGTCATTTAAGCCTCCAGTATTACCATCACACCCGTGTAAAGGGCAAGGAAAGGCAAAGAAATAAAATCCAATTTTTACTTTTTTAATGAAAAAGAAATCTATCTCCAATATACTTTAAATAAAAAATGTGTACCATTTTTATAAGAAACCTGACTGTATGCAGTGAAATTCTCCCTTCATTTATTGCTGAGGATAGGAATTGTCAGACGGTCCCTAACTTCTGGCAGGGAAACAATCATACTTATGAACAGCGGGGGGAACCCCTGCCTTACTTACCAGCCATGCAGAACTCAAACAGCTTTTTTTGATAATTTATGACGATCCCTAAGAAGCCCCGACCACACTGAGCATGTGTATGTAGTCTAGTCTTGCAAAGCTGTATAACAAAGTTACAAGATGACAGCCCCCTGTGGCCAACTTTGAAAGCATAAATCATTTGTTTTATTAGGCTTGTGGTGCAGTAAGTTCATGTTTATGTTTAGTATACAAAATACAGCTTTCCTAGCCCTATTCTATTTTACTCTTTCCTTGTCCTATAAAGAATAAGTATTTGACATATGATGGAACCTAACTGACAAGGTTATCCTACCTGAAACCACAAGAAAATATCCCTCGTAAAACCCTATTATAGCATCAACTGCAAATTGCTTAGGAAAATTCATAAATCCGTCAAATGAAATTGGAAATGTTATGCCAAGAGAGTGGTATCTTGTATCATAGAACTAACGCAAACGCTAAATATTCAGCAAACCCATAGGAAATGAGAATTGAAGGTATATTGACCCTTTAAAGTTGAATAGGTACTAAACCTAAAAAGCAGCCTAGTAAATTTAGCTTTGAGTAGAATTAAGAGAAATCTGAAGTCATACTAATAATGACACAACCTTGTGTGTCTTATCTATAGGTACCTCCAAGAAACCCTATGTTTATTGATGGCATTACAATGGGAGGTGTAAGTAAAAAAAAATGTATTATAAATGTATGGTTTTCCACAACACATTATATATGCATATCAGTGCTGAGTTTTAGGTTTGGTGTGATTGGTGACATGACAAAAAACCCCATCTAGTGATCCTTCAGACAGACATGCATGTGTAGTCATTACATTTTGTTATGCAGCGAGGTAATGTATAAAGGCATGTAGGTAGGAATATAGAGAGAGAAATATATAAAAATGTCCAATTATTTTTTAAGACATAGTTAAGCTTCTTAGGTAGCGTTACTCATTTGTGGTTTGGAGTTAGGCTACACAATAGATGACTGATACTACAACAAAGTGTGGAATGTCATGTGCATTATTTGCTTGTAAGAAATGGTAATTGTTGGTAAGTACGGGTGTGGGCAATGGAAACCTGTGCCTTTTCTAATAATGTGCTGTTTATA
Source organism: Xenopus borealis (assembly GCA_024363595.1). Taxonomy (NCBI): domain Eukaryota; kingdom Metazoa; phylum Chordata; class Amphibia; order Anura; family Pipidae; genus Xenopus; species Xenopus borealis. The sequence goes on along the minus strand of CM044447.1, from coordinate 92,538,330 downwards.
TTTTTTCTGTAATAACAAGACTGCTATGTACTTGATGGGTAATTAACAAGAATCTATGTCAATGGAAAAACTACTGGTTTTTAGTATCCCTTGTCCTTTCACTAACTGAGCAAAATCATTCCTGAAAAAGTATTTTAAGAAGATTTGGTCAGGCTCAGGAGACCTTTTTCAGAACTAAAATATCAACTACTATAAGTCTGCCTGTCGAGCAAAAGTCTTAGGAGAGCTCTTTGTGTTGGAATATCTTGTATATCTTATTTAAAGGGGAACTCTGTAAAAACATAATTTAAGCTTTTTGAAAAGTAAATATAATTTCAAGCATGTTTGGTCAGGTGGGTTTAGGCTGGCGTATGCAAGAATACTTTGGACTGTTTCAGTTATATTTTATATAGATTATTTGTGGTTTCTGTGAATTTTTTGTGTCTCTTTAAAGAAAAAAAATCTAATTTCCAAAAATATGTTTTATGGGATTAACATAATGTATAGAGTTCGAAAGACATTGAGACATAATTTTATTTCTTACATCCTTACAATGAAGAAAAGAGGGTTTAATATACATGTATTCGTATATATTTGTACATGTTGTCTGTTTATCTATATGAATGTTATGCTCTGTGCATACATTAGAGTCCTGCGCGGCCCACATTCTTACCCGCTTGGACCTGCGACCCGACCCATACCCGCGATCTGGACCAGCGACCCACTGACCATCAAGAATCAGGAAGTGCTGTCATTGTAAACCGGAAGTGACATCATCGGAAGTAGCCGTGATCAGAAAAAAAGGAGTAAAACAGGAAGTGCTGTCATTGTAAACCAGAAGTGACATCATTGGTAGTAGACATGCTCAGAAAAAAGGAGTAAAAATCAATATTTCTATCGAAATTTACAAAACGGCAAAAAGCTGCAGCGTCTCGTTTTGGATGCGCACGTCTGTTTTTTTTTAAACCGGCACCCATTGCCGGTGTCCAAAACGAGACGCCGGCGAATTTTCTCCAGTGTTTCATGAATTTATTCGCCTGCGGGAATTCGCTGCAAATTCAACCATCACTAATAAATAGTTATGCTTTGTTTTGGAGAGGTAGGGGAAATATAAAAGAAGCTACAGTATGTCTGTAAATTAAAGAGTTGGTTCACCTTTACTTTGATTTGTAGTAGTATGTTATAGACTTTCTAATTCTAAGAAACTTTTCAATTGGTCTTCATTATTTAATTTTTTTATTGTTTTTTATTATTTGCCTTCTGATTCTTTTCCAGCAAATGGAGATCACTGACCCCATCTAAAGAGCAAATGCTCTGTATGGATACAAATGTGTTGTTATTGGCACTTTTTATTGCTCATCTTTCTATTAAGACAATTGCAAAATGTCTCTGTCTACATAAAACTAAAAGTTAACTCAAAGTGAACAACCCATTTAAGTATGCATTTCCCTTGCCTGCCCAGAATTGTCACCTTGGTTCTCTCACTATAAGACCTGTTTGCATCCGAGTAGTTCAGGGCTCCTCCTGAAGCAAAAGGTGGAAGAGTGAGCCGTGACCAGAACCTTGGAGTCTGTTCTGGGTTTAGGAAACCATACATGATGTTTTGTCTCCGTTGCTTAAAAGCAATAGAACTGTAGAAAGAAGAGCAACTACGTTAATAATGCCAGTCAGCATCAGGACCAGCCAGCAAGATACTGTCATGTTTTACATACGTAGTGACATACAGAAGAAGCCACTTGGATTTGTGTGTTAAATGCGTCATGGCTCAAGAAAAACTGAAGAAACTGTGTTATGTAAACTTATGCATTTAACCTTTCTGAAAGTATAAAATATATGTTCGCACGAGCTTTCATAAAAAACTCATTGCTGTTACACAATTATCTGTGTAAATGGGATAAGTGAGTTAAATGAATTTAGTTAAGCACAAGAACCAAAGAAGACACTTTAACCTTTTATGTCCAAGTGAAATTTGCCTAACTGCTAGCTGATCCAGAGGGAGGCAAAAAAACCATCTGTAGCTTCTCCAATTAAAGGTGACCATACACGGGCAGATGGGGGCTTACTGATCGATATCTGGACACGATATCGACCAGGAAGGTTTAATTTTCTCCCAACATGGCCCTATGGCTGTCAGATCATTTGGCCATAGGGCCAATTGTTCAGATTACCCCCGATATAGCCCTGCAGTTAGTGGCATATCGGGGAAAGATCCACTCATTTGGCGGTGTCACCAAACGAGTGGATCTTGATGCATGTTTTGAGCCAACAGAGGCACCAGAATTATTAGGATGTATTTTTTAAATCATTATAGAGGGCATGCGCCCTAAAGATGAGAGCAACAGGTTTTCTTATTCAGACTCAGAGGGACATCATGCCTTCCCTTACTTTCATGTTTTGAAGATTCTTTATTAATACATTTGTCAGTTTTAGCTGATACAGTACCTGCACTTGATATTGTGGTGATGTAGTGTCATGTACAGTCCAAAGGAATACAGCACTATCAAACACCAGCAGTGTTGTATCCATGGGGGGAATGCAGCTCTTTACCCTGCAGTCAGGAGTGCAAATACCAATGCAAGGCCAGGTGAGTGTGCAAAATTTTAAATAATATGTGGATTGCACCCATTTTATGTACTTTGCAACCTGCTGTTTGTAATATAGCACAGAACTCATAACTTAGAGGAAGGGAACAGAGACATTGTCGATGTGGTTTATAAACCATGGGCTATGGGTGGGCTCCTTGATAGTCATGCCTGGGCTAACATTTAGATTGTTTATCAATGACTTTATGTGCTGTCTCTATTTACTTTAGTAGAAATAGCATAGGTGTAAGTTATACAATAAATTTCTGTGTCGGGGGTATGCTTAATTGAGACAGATTTGGGTATTTTTGTGGATATCAAGCTGTGTAATATGTTGGCACTCTAAACACATGATAATAATAATAATAATAGGCAGTGCAGAGACATACAGTTAAACTGGTAAAAGGAATGAAAGAATTACAATATGAAGATGAGCAAGCATTATTTGAAAGGATTGAACCCACTATTGATAACAGTAGTTTTATTTTTCTGTCTGTTTCTTATAAGCTTGTGGGGACTATGACTACATTTTAGCCTCAAATGGTGCCTTTTTGTTTGAAAAGTTTAAAAGCCACACATTTATAGTGATACATAAACGATATATTCATGCATTCTGAGTAAAATCAGAACTGGGCATCTGGAAGTGCTAGCTTATTAGCTGTCAATTGTCTGCAATAATAACAGCACAAATGGTTAGTTCTATGAATTAGCAATCAGATATATCTGCCAAATAAATGTGGCATTTTCATGGACATATTGCAGGTTATGGGGTGCAAGTGCAATGTGTGCTGCAGTTAGTATGGTGTTGAGCTAATATGGACAACAATTGGAAGCTTTAAGGTGATTTTCACATATTTCATCAGAACTGCTAACAATAGGAAAGATCTGCAACATGGTAGTTTGGAGCAGAAAGGCACGGATACCCATTATGGATTTGCCTGAATGTATTCTTTCAAAAATGTAATATTTCTGGGGTAGATGTATTTTTTTGGGGCTTTACCCCACATACAATGCTGTGAATGTGCTGATTTTCTGTAGTTGAAGTCACCTCCAGGACAATTTCTGCAGCTATGGGACCGGTTATCTGGAAACCAGTTATCCAGAAAGCTACACATTATGGGAAAGCCATCTCCTATAGACTCAATTTTTCAAATTCAAATTAAAATTTTCAAGAATTATTAAATTTTTCTCTGTAATAATAAAACAATGCCTTGTACTGATCCCAACTAAGATATAACTAATTCTTATTGGAAGCAAAACAATCCTATTGGGTTTCATTATTGTTTCATAAATTTTAAGACTTCGGATATGGAGATTCAAATATGGATAACAGGTCCCATAACTGTGTACACTAAATTCATTTTGGAGTCTCTAAGTGCCAGATACATTGGAGGTCTTATGCACAATTGGCATAGGATACGGTTATGTACTGCTGGTACTTTTTTGATATATAGAAGTTAGAAATGTCCTTAAAGCCATACATATATGGTACTGGCACACTCGAGAGACATGAGGCTTTTTCAAATCAGTTGGATTTTTGAGAGTAAAATAAAATATTTTTTTTTATATAAATCCACAGATCATGAATAGCAATTTTTGCAAATTTGCTGTCTAAAATTTGTAAATTAGATGTTGCTGGTTGTAAACTGCTGTAATGACAGGTTCCAGTGCTTAGGAATTTTCTTTTTTTTTGCTAGGAAGGTGATGGGGTTTTTGTTTAAGAGAGGTAAATTCAATTATAATGGACTCACGTATCAAAATAGTTTCACTCTCTAAAATATTTATTTTTTTGGGATATTCATCAAACCCAACCAACAAGGGATAGAGTAATACAAGCTGATATGAAGTTGTTTAAAATGGCTAAACCCCAAGATAAATAGAATTGTTATTATTTTTATTAACAGTAGTCGTATCAGTGGAACCAAGAGCATCTAATAAGATTTGAATAAAAAGTATGTTCCATCTTTAGATGCCAATGCTTTTTTTTGTAACAGTTAAGGGTGTGAAGTTATGGAATTCTCATCCTAAAGCTGTTGCATTGGCAAATACACTAGGTAACTTCACAAAGGGCTTGAAAATTTTTTATAGAAAGTGAAAAAATACAGGGTTACTGAAATGAAATTTAGTACCAAATTGATTCAAGAATTGGTCTGATCTCCCTTTTGGAGTGAAGGAGGTCTTTTTCCCCTGTGATGCTTCAGATTGGGGTTTTCACCTTTCTATGGATAAGCTTGTAGTTAGATTTCCTTTGGACAAATAAAGGTTAAACTTGATGGGTGAGAGTCTGTTTTCAACCTATTTTCTAGAAGTGAATAATTCAGGTGTGAGCAGCACTTTTATCAGCATGGGAATATCATGTCCTGTATCCAGCCTTGCATGATTTGTTTATAAAATGTTGTGCTTCATGAAGCACACAAATAAAAATCTGTCTTTATCTGGCAGTTAAAGAAACAGCTGCCTTTACATACTTGCTTGCATTATCTCAGTATGGGGGGAAATAACGTGACTGTCTTTGTGTGCTACAGATCAGATTTTAGATTTGTACACAATCCATTATAGGCAGTAAGATATCAATCACTGGTATTTTGTAGAAACCTGCTTTTAGTTCAGCTTTTCAGGCTATATATAACTATATATAACTCTTGACTATAAATATAATACTTGCTTACAGCAGATAATGAGGGTAGTTATTTTCTTGAATGTTGTTCTGATCTTGAAAACAAACATATTGGTGTTGCACAAAGATGCTGCAACTGGAAAAGAATGTCTGCACAGCATGTGTGTAGACAGTGATATCATGCGACAATTTTCAATTGACTTTTGTTAATTATAATTTATATATTTATACTTTATAATATATCTACAGTTATGGGATCCGTTATCTGGAAACCCATTATTCAGAAAGCTCCAAATTACAGAAAGGCTGTCTCTGATAGACTCCTTTTTATCCAGATTATCCAAATTTTTGTAAAATGATTTCTTTTTTTTACTGTAATAATAAAACAGTATCTTGTACTTGATCCAAACTAAGATATAATTAATCCTTATTGGAGGCAAAACCAGCCTGTTGGGTTTATTTAATGTTTACATGATTTATGAGTAGTCTTAATGCCCCTTAATTTTTACTTATCCCTCCTGGATTCAGGTCACGGGAGTTCAAGAGCGACATCTTTTTTATTCGGTCTTTTTCGTGCACAGTTGGATGACGTTTCTGGTCCGGAACAATTGCTCATGTGCTGAAAGTCACGGAAAAAGTCCAGTAGTTCCAGACCGGAAATTTCCTTCAACTGCGCATGCGCTGAAAATGGTGGTCTACTGACGAAAATTACCAAAGAAGATGAGGCCCATGAACTCCAGCAGCCTGAATCATCAGGAGGGATAAGTAAGGGCATTTGCCTGGTGGGGCAGGTAGGCTGGGAGGGAGGGGGGTCTACCCAGGGAAGGGTTTGTATTCTCCTTTAAGGTATGAAGATCCAAATTATGGAAGGACCAGTTATCCAGAAAACCCCAGGTCCTGAGCATTTTGGATACGCTTATCTACTCCAGCAACCAGGCGGTGGTTCTGAATAGAAAAATAAGTTGTAACAATAACACTGCACCATACCACAGACATTAAGATTCTTTTTGTTTACTGGGGTTATGGTCCTATCATTGGAAAGATGCAGAACAATGCAGCAAATATACAATATACGAAGACCAGTTTCTAAAAATAGTACATTCTGTTATATACTAAAGGTGAACAGTGTCTTGTGCAATGAACTGTCTGGAACTGCAGGAGGAAAATATTGTAACACTCTTGACATTTGTGTTTCTTTCCAGCACAGCGTGGTCCCATGGGTATTCATGTTTCAAAGACAAAGAACCTGCAAATAGCCGCATGAATTGAATTTGTGCCATAAAAAAACTAGTTCCTTTACCTTTCACTCTTAAGACATGCATCAAAAAATAATAAATGTAAAACAAAGTAGTTGTCTGTCTTCAAATTGTTACATTAATTCATATTTCTCTTTTAGCATATTCTCTGGCAACGCTGTAGACAAAATCATTGAAAATCTGAAATGTGATGGCTCTTCTTTTGCAGGTAATACAGCTTTCAGAATGTATCTGCCAAGTTTGAAATATATTTTTGACTTAGAAAAACAGATAACACAAAAAGACATCTTTTCACTCAGAATCTGTCCTAGACTTGCAGAACAGTAACAATTTTCATGAGTTTTGGCTGCTACATTTTTCATGGCAGATACGTAACATGGAATATTAACAACAACAAAATGATCAGGAAAGGTCCCTATTGTTGTCTATGCACATTGTGTGCAAATGCCTGTTCAGACAATTTCACACCGTTGCCTTATACAATTATGCTGCAGTAGTTAACATTTTTTTTTTTTTAAAAGAGAATGAGGTACAGCCACAGTATGGACTTTGTAGCTCATTTCAAGGGCAACTTATATAAATGTAAATTCCTCAACTCAAAGTTTGTTTCTTGCTTGGAGCCAACATAATGTTTTCATCTGTTTTCAGTATTGATCTCACCCGCACCCCCCTGGGGCCTGCCGAAATAGACAATTATTGCAGGTGGATTTTTTTTTTGGCAGGTGTTGCCCTGCATATAGGCTCTACTCTGTCTAATTTTAGCTGGTTCCTCCTGACACAAGTGCATGGATGCCAGGATAATTTAAAGGACCAGTAACATAAAAATAAAAAAATAAAAATTTGTACTGAAAGAAAAAAAAAAACACCAAGACACATTAAGGGTTAAACTTGCAAAGTCTTTATTAAGAAATAACTTACCGATACTGCGCTTCCACTCCTCTTTAGAAAAGGCGATCCGGCGACGTTCCATCGTGCGGCGCTCGATTTCTCCTCCCTGTCTTCTATAAGAGATAGCCAGGGAGGAGACATCAAGTGCACATGATGGATCGTCACCAGATCGACTTTTCTAAAGAGGAGTGGAAGCGTAGTATCGGTAAGTTATTTCTTAATAAAGACTTTACAATTTTAAACCTTAATGCGTCTTGGTGTTATTTTTTTCTTTCAGTACAAATTTTTTAAAAAATTTTTATGTTACTGGGAGGGAGTAAGCCAGCGCAGGCAGGGGGAATTTTTTTTTTTTTTTAAACTACTCTATCATCCCGCACCTTCGGTTTGGGGAATTTTTTTAGCCCCATAGGTGCCCTTTGAGAGATGCCAAACAACAACAAATTGACTAATGGTAAATTGCCTGTATCATTGTCCGTATCATTACTGAGATTAACTGCCCCTGCATTGTGTTTACACCTTCAGGCTGTAAAATCCTCCACCTATATTTTTCACACCCCTAAAGCCCTGTACTGTTAACACCTCAGAAAACAGCAATTAATGGAGGGCCCTCCATTTATACAGATTTAACAAAAGGTGCAAGAGTCAGGCAGTCTTGCCCAGTTACAGCCAAAAAATACTCCACGCTACAAAAGTTACTCTGCACACCATATCATTAGAAAAGACACTAAAAGTGGTTTAATAAAGCAAGGGGAAATCCACACTTGGTGTCCTAAAAGTTGGGCTATTGCTATGTACTTAATTATATTTTTTAATGACCTTGTAATTATACACTGTTATAAATATATGCTTTATTAGATCACTTATTTGCATACCATAAGGGACTGTTCACGCCTCAGACCCAACCTGTAAGTACCTACATTGTTCACCTGTTCACCCGTCATAAAAACTGCTGTCGGGGCACCAGCACTTTGTCACTGTATGTAGCACAGTATGAACTGTTCTTAGAGTGTTCCTGATAGCTTTCCCTGTCTCCTGCTCTATTCTGCCTGCCCTATGTTCTATGTGTGTGCCGTACTCTGCCTGATACATTTCCATAATTAGCACATTAACTCTTAGAAACATAGATATTTCTTAGACAAAATAAAAAGTATACTCATCACAAGCTCGGTTTATAATTAATGTTGAAAATAAGAGACAGTTGCCCTTAACACAGCACGTAGTGTGTCACCATATTGCAAGAAGTGTTGGAATACAAGGGAATAGCAAATCCAGAAGGGTCATATGGCAATCATGAGGCAAGATGGTGACCATCCATAATCAATAGTGACCCAAGTTCTGGGCCTGCAGGTGTTTAACTCCTAGGGGCTAATTCACTAAGATGCGCAAATTTGCTAGCGTTGGCTTCGCCAGCACTACGCAAATTCACTAAAGTGCGAATTTACACTCAGGTCGGCGAACGGTAGCGTAGTTGCGCTAGTGTTACTTCGCTAGGCAGAGCGCTGTTACACTAGTGAAGCCTAATTTGCATACTGCGGGAACTTTAACTTATAATAGAAGTATATGTTACAGCCACTACATTCCACTACACAAGCCCAGGAAACCTTTAATAAATAAAATAAAGTTGTCCTATTGCCCTACATGTGCCCCCTGTATAGTTGAGTTGCCATATGTTAGGAAATGTAGGGGGGAAGAAGGGTAACCCCCCCAAAAAATGAGCGATCTTTTTCAGACTATCACCCTCCTATGCTAAAATACGCCGGCGGTTTTTTTGGGACTTAGAAAAAATGTAACATTTTTTTTTCAACCTCCTATCTATTGTATTGAACTTCGCCTGGTCTGACCAGAAGCATAAGTGCTAACGTAGAGGAAAATGCTCATCTTAGTGAATTTGCGAATTTACGATCCTTTGTCAGTGCGCAACTTTGCACCCTTACGCCAGGCAAAGTTGCGCACTGACGAAGGATCGTAAATTCGCAAAGTCTATCTACTTCGCTAGCGAAAATTCGCCAGAGTCCGTGTTAGTGAATTTGCGAAGTTGCGAAATGACGTCACGCTGGCGAATTAGCGTTAGACGCTTCGCGCTTTAGTGAATTTGCCCCCTAGTGCTCTAACATCTTTAGGCATTTGTGGTATTGTGAGTTCTGTGGCCATAGGTTTTAGAGCCCCATTTTATGTGAATAATAGGGTCTCGCCAAGTTTGTTTTGCTCAGAGCTATGACACAACTGAAGGCAGTCTTGGATTGTATCCCAAGTTGTAATATGTTAAACAAGTTAAAATTAGTTTCTTTTGTGTCTTTGCAAATATGTAACATATATTTCCTCTGTTACAGACAACTTTCTACAATGTCACCAATATCCTTTAAAATAACATTCCGGCAGCTCAAGGAAGGTGCCTCCATGTCATTACAAGAAGTACTTGCTATGGAGTACTGCCTCAGCCAGGCCTGCATGGTAACAAATCCTTTTTTTAAAAATAAATTATGTTTCACTTTGAGGTCTAGGATATATTTATAAAATATAAAGCTGTGATCAGGTTCTATGGCCCCAGCAAGACAAACAGGTCTAAATTATCTCTGTGTTTTATTGAGCAACCCGCTTTGCAAAAATGAATAGAAAAGCAGTTAATAAAATGTCTTTTTTTAAAAAAAATCTGACAGTGAATAATAATAGATTTCTGCACAGTGACTTAATTCCCAGGGCAATATCCAATACAAGTAGTAATTTAAAAGGCTGATGGTTCTTCCCTGGTATAATGCAGTTTCACACACTACAGAGTAAAATAGGTTTAAGTACCCCCAGGAGGTAATGACAAAAATTATTTCACATATACTATAAGAAGTTGTTCAAGAGCTAGCCTTATTCCATGTTGTCTGATCAAAACCTTAACCTGCAGATTATTATAGCCTTTTAAGGCTGAAAATGTGTGTTGGCAATTACTTTTCTACAATTAAGAAAGACAACCACCCCCCTTTACATGATATATATAGGTTTCTGACTAGTTTCTGGGCTATCCTCCATTTTGTTCTCATGCTAGCATGACTACATTTCTTTGCACCAACTAAAACAAATGCTTTTCATTTTATGATCTGGGCATTTTAACCAGAATCCAAGTATCTGCTGTATATTTGTAGCTCCTCAAAGTTCAGCAAAAACTGTAACAATAACATGGAGGGGGCGGTCACAATACTGGCATTTAGATCATTTTGGTCTTAAATCATTTTTTTATTCTTGAAAATCAAATTCACAAGTGTCTGAAAGCCAATTTTTTAAATTTCTTTCACCATACCCCAAAATGTTTTGTTAATTTTCCCAAAAAATTGGGATAAACCTGCTTTATAAATTCCACATTGCAAACATAAGTAAAATATTGCTTAACGCCAAAAAAAACAACTTATTTCTGTTACACTGTGCAAATAGTGATTAATACCAAAAGAGCATATTTTATGTTAGTGTTTATATAAAGGACATGATTTTTATGAATGTGTAAGAGCTGGTAAGTAAATCCAGATTAACATATTTTTTAAACTACGGTTTCATGTATGTTGTGTGAAATTCGACAGGGTATTGTTTCCTTTGAAAACTATATTAATACATTTTAATAATAATAAAGGAAAAAAAAAAAATATATATATATATCACTTAATACAGAGTATTCATTTGCAAGTGACAGTTCAACCAAACTACATAATATTTTTGGACCATCGACATGTCAAATATAGACATATGAAACAACAAAAGGAAGCATACATGGTAATTTTTAGATTAACATGAAGAATACTAAACTACAAAGCAAATACTAGATGTAACACACAAGGACACTGTGAAGCTGGCTCTGTCAGCGGGGGCCTCCGGCTCCCACGAGGGGGTGAAGTTAGGATCAAGGAGGAAGTCCCACTCAGCGAGTGCGGGCAAGGTACAGTTCAGGGAGAATCCAAATAACGAAGTCAGGTCCAGGCAAAAGGTTCAGAAGGCAGGCAGCACAAAATCAGGATCAGGAACAGGCAAGGGTCAATATCAAGAGTTCAGGAACAAGGTACAAGGCTAAGAGACCCAGGAACACAATAGCTTTGTTGAGCTATTCTCGGGCATTGAACCTGGGTCTCTGGAGTGCTTTTATTTTGAATTTGGCGCCATTGCGCATCTGGCGCGGCGCGATGACGTCACGGCGGCGCCGAAGCCACGTGGCGGCTATGGGCGCCGCCATCTTGGATCCGCCGCCGAGGGAGATGGACGCGCCGCCCGGAGCTCCTGGAACTGCTCCGGGCGGCGTTCGTGACAGGCTCTCAGATGGCACACAGATTCTCTGAAAAGCAGTGGGACCACAATCATCACTTTATCATGGAAAAAGTGCTGGAGGGGTTTAATGTGGGGAACTAGTTCCTGCAGGCACAGATGGGTTCTCAAGGTTTCCTACAGTCTGTGGAATCAGGTGCGTCAGTGTTAAAAACAAACATTTACAACATATTTGTGGAAGTTCAAATGGAGTTTTTGTTCTTTTTCTATACAAAACCCCAACTATGAGCTTGTGTCGAAAATGGGAGGTGTATTCTCTGTTTAAGTACCAAGTATTTCTCTGCTGGGGCATGTGAGATGCTCTGGGACTGAGCATTTGACACGAGATAGCAGTAGAGAAGACACAAAACAAATATATAGTTAAACGCATTACTGGCCCAATCCTGCATATTGGAAGAAGTGGAAGCAATAGAGAATCCAACAGACAAGGAGTATAACAAATAATTATAAGATGGGGAGATAAAAAACAAAAAGGGTCATCAAATGGAAAGGGAGTTAAAGACAAGGGTCAGTGAAGTGGCAGTTGGAGATAAGACAGTTGAGGCAAATGAGATATTCAGGTTTGTCCAGTTAGAAGGGGAAGTAGGGTATGGAAGGGCATTGTTCACAGCTAGTACACAACAGATCTGCCATTTTGGGTGAAGATGTTGAGAAAACAGCTCTGAGCTGGCATGAATGGAGCAAGCAAACTCTCAGGGTACCCTAGGCAACAATTGCTTTTGTAAAGGCGGGGAGAAGTTCTAGGAAGGAAGGATAGGGTATGACGTTATAAAGGACTGATTGTGTCAGACAAATTTAACTGCTTTCTAAGATAAAGTGGGAAGCTGAACAGTGGGGTTGCAGCAGATTTCATCTATTTGGATTTTGCCAAAGTTTCACCATAATTGGCAGCTTTGTAAAGTACTCTCTGTTGGTTGTGTAATAATGGGGTTTGCACAAGACTAGGAAACTAATTAAAGGATTGTGTACAGAGGGTGGCTGTCATTGGTACATGCTCTACAAGGAATAATCCTTAATGAAAAAGGACCTTGGAGTCCTTGTAGATAATACGCTTCTGCTGTAACAAGGCATGTCAGTCAGCAGCTGCAATGGCAAATAAGGGTTTGTATTAAAAGAACTATAGCTATGTGGGAGGAGTAAAAATTATTCACCTTTACATAGAATTGGTAAGGCCCCATCTAGAATATGCAGTATCTCAAGTGCTCAAACAGGATATTATTGAATTAGAGAGCCCAGAAAAGGGAAATCAAGCTGGGAAAGGGTGTGTAAAATATGCAGTCTGGGAGCAGTGCAGCAAACACTCTGTCTGCCTTGGCTAAGTCTAATACCAAAAAGTCTGACATGGCACTGACGAATCCTAAATTCCAGTCACTAATATCCCCTACATCAGGGGTCCCCAACCTTTTTTGCTTGTGAGCCACATTTAAATTTAAAAAAGAGTCGGAGAGCAACACAAGCATGAAAAAGTCCATGTGAATGTCAAATAAGAGCTCTGATTGGCTTTTTGGTAACCCCTATATGAACTGGCAGCCTACAGGAGAGAATGTTTGTCAGTACATCTGTTTTTTATACAACCAAAACTTGCCTCTAAGCCAGTAATTCAAAAATCAGCACCTGCTTTGAGGCCACTGGGAGCAACATCCAAGGGGTTGGAGAGTAACATGTTGCTAGCGAGCTACTGGTTGGGGATCACTGCCCTACATCCTCCATACCTAACTGTTACTGTTAAGCAATGAGAATGGAATTCTCTCCCCTGGTGAAGAATGTACAAGAGGTGAAAGTCAAAGTTAGATGTATTATTCCACAATTATTTTTTCCATATTTCAGGAGACACGCCTTTGTGTTTCTCAGACCAGGCAAGTCCCTGAGCTACTACGTGACACTTCCACACTGTTTCCAAAGTCTCTTCTGCACTGATTCAGTTGTGCTTTGTATGGCACAGTCATTCTTCCATTACGCTAGTTGCCATTATATACTTGCATCTGACCTTGACATTGAACTTACTCTGTTAGACTTTATGATCAGAGTTCTTCCCAGTTTATTGATGGCATTGACAGAGTAAACCTAATCATAAAAATGTCAAATTTTTTCAGCCTCATCCTTGAAATTAGTATATAAGTACTGGGAATCCAGTGTTGTGCACAGATATATTGCCTTGTTGCAAATCTTTTAAAGGGGTAGTTCTTTTAATTAACCTTTAGTATGATATAGGCATTGATATTCTGAAACAATTTGCAGTTGGATGAGTTTAGTATTAGTATTTCTGAAGCTATCTGGTTACTAGGATTTTATTTACCCTAGCAACCAGGCAGTTGTTTAGTTTTGGCTGCTGATGACAGTGACCCCTTCAGACTAGAAGAAAATAACTTTTATTTGAAGCAACGTAAGTGGTTCTTCACGGTGAGGACAGTGAGGTTATGGAATGCATTGCGATGCTGTATGATGTGCATTGTGATACTGTCTCTGTTAATGCCTTTAAAGGAGAACTAAACCCTTCATAAAAAAACCCTACCCCCATAGACCCAGTTCCCCCCAGCATAGCTCTTACTCTGGGCAAATGCCCCTAAATTTTTACTTACCCCTCACAGCAGTTTCAGACAGTTCAAGGCAGCCATCTTCTTCAGTAATCTTTGTATCTTCTTCGGGTCTTCGGCAACTTCCGTGTGTTTTAGCACATGCGCAGTTGTCAGGAACCGGGAAATTGCTCCACCTGCTCATGCGCCAAAACGCTGTTCAGTAGAAGAAGATGGCTGCTTTGAACGCAGATGCCTGAAACCGCCGCGAGGGGTGAGTAAAAAGTTTGGGGCATTTGCCCATGGTAAGAGCTATGCTGGGGGGGGGTGGACTGGATAGGGTTTTTTTTAATCAAGGGTACAGTTCTCCTTTAAGAGGGTCTTGGATGATTTCTTGGACAGACGTAATATCAAAGGCTATAGTGACTTGGAGTAAAGCAAACGAACCCTTTTAAGTAGTACTGTAATTCTAAAACAGAAGGTGTATGACAGATTATTAGAAAAGGTGTGAAGTACTACAATGCAGTAGGAACCCAATTTTATGTTCCTTGAATTGTTGTTTTTCCAGATTATTCAACGTTTATTTGCAGTCCCGTGCTTGTATGCTCTGCTCATTTTTCCAAGATTTTATGTTTTACTGTGTATCCCAGAGATTATGGAACATCCATGGAGGGACATTAAAGATAGTTATTAAATTATCCTAATATTTCCAAATGGGAATATCGGTGAAGTGTTTTTGTTTCCCATAATATTTATTGTGACATAATAGGCAATTTATTTTCATGGTCTCATGTAACTACATGTCTATAAATTCATTCTTCATAGCACATATACACTTCTAAGGAATCCTAAATCAGCATGGCCAATGTAAGAGCAATGAACATGTCCCCAAATGCAGACATAGAAAGGGGAGACAATAATAAGGAACTTTTAAATAGTGAAATAGGAAAATATTTAGATAATGTATGTATATACAGTATGAAAATGATCAAAGGCATTGAAAAGTGTCCGTAGTTTACCTTTGAGTTAACTTTTAGTATGATGTAGAGAGTGATATTCTGAGACAAATTACAATTGGATTTAGTATTATTTGTGGTTTTATAGAAGTTCTCTAGTTTGAAGTCTGGTTGCTTGAGTCCAAATTGTCCTAGCAATTGGAGCTTGGAATATGATCAGGAGAGGCCTGAATAGATAGAGGAGTAATAAAAAGTAGCAATTACAATGCTTATGGAGCATTTGTTTTTAGATGGATTCAGTGACCCCCATTTGAAGCTGTAAAGAGTTAGAAAGA
This sequence comes from Xenopus borealis, assembly GCA_024363595.1. Classification (NCBI taxonomy): domain Eukaryota; kingdom Metazoa; phylum Chordata; class Amphibia; order Anura; family Pipidae; genus Xenopus; species Xenopus borealis. The sequence continues at coordinate 92,522,911 of CM044447.1, read as the reverse complement.
GACAGCAAATAATTTAAAAGCTATAAAAAAATAAATAATGACAACCAATTGAAAGGTTGCTTGGAATTGTCCATTCTATAACATAAGTGAATATGAGATGATGATCATATTCTAAGTCTGAGTGACACCAGAATAGAAGTGTTTGATGTAGTCCAGTTGGGAGATGTGTGGTCTATGATATACTATATTATATACTGTATTTTTGTCACTGACATTACTGAGTGACTCATTTTACGATGCATTTTATAATTCTTCTCCATTATATTATGTGTGCTTATGTGTTATCTAACAAAATACAGGGCACATGAGCATAGCTTAAAGATTTTTTTTCCATAACAATGTGCAATAATAATATGAAATAAAAGAAGTTATTTAGAAATATCAGATCAATTTTAATTTTTTTTTTTTTGCAGTTTTGATTGACAAGGACCAGAAAGCAAAGTGGAAACCTGAGTCATTAGAAGAAGTGACAGAGGATTATATAGATAGCTGTTTCACATCCCTTGGAAGTAGAGATCTCAAGCTGTAATCAAATTTCTAGAAATAAATCAGATTGTTTTTTTTCTTTGTAAGAAGGCTTTATGTGGGAGTAGATGCAACTATAAAACCTTTCACAATAAATTATCTAATTTAATATTGTCATTTATGTGCCTGTCCTTGAATAACTTGAGGTGTGGTACCTGCACACTGCATTGTATTTCTTCACAATTTTGTATCTTTAGGCTATTTCTCTGTGTGTCATGTCAGTCTTGGCTTCTTTTATATGTTCTTCTTTGATATTTTACCTTGTGTGAATGGTGATGTGAAGCAATGTTATTTTTGACAAGCGCAGCAAAACTCTCTGTGCTCATAGTTTGTTCATCCTGGAGTAGATCAATTTCCCCTTAATCCTCTGTGTGGTGCTGTAGTGCTGTTTGTGCAAGCACACTCATGCAGAGTAGTATCGGGCTTTGAATCTTCAGCCTACAGACCTTTGACTCCCCTTATTCTATCTATTATTGGTGGGAAAAACCACTGATCTGCATTGCTCCCTCTCCAACTTTACTTGTTTCTATCAACTGTTTACCTTGAACCGCCACTGCTACCAGCCCTATTCCTACCACTTCATAACTCTCACTCTTCAAAGTCAACGGATGAGGGTTCACTGTGCCTCTGTAAACACAAGCATTCTATTTTAATTGAAGGCCATTGTGTGCCCAGCAGAACTACACCAATGGGCAAATAATAATCTCAGCTTCTACTCTTAGCACCAGAAAACCCTAGCACAGCCAGTGCATGTCTTGTGCAGAGTTGCCAAATTACAGGCTTTTAAAGAAACTGTCAATCTTCAGATGCTCTGCAAACCCTTCTTAAAGCTGGCCATAGACGTAACGATTACAATCTTTCTAAAATTTTCTGTCTAGCCCAATCGATGATCCAATTGATATCCAAGTCTTCTGCCGATATTGGTCTGCTCGTTTCCTACCATACATGCTCCGCATATCATATGAAAATTAGTTTCGTACAATATTATCGATGCGGCTATGGCCTATAGTCCAAGCCACTCCCTGACTAAACATAGAAGATTCCGCTGGTTTAACCCTCATCGCTGTGTCTAGTAAGAAAGCAGCTGGAAAATAGCAAAAATGTTCAATAGAGTTACAAAGATGAATTTGCCATGTTGATTCAGTGGTGGGATTCAGTATTAGGATGTAGCAAAGCTCAAGAGATGCAAGGTTGTGTCTGGCTCTGCAGACCAAACCCTGCAATTTAAGAGCCATTATCCAGAAATTTATGCATTATGGGAAGGCAATCTCCAATAGACTCCATTTTAATCACAATTTACATTTTTAAAATTATTTCAGCTTTCTCTGTAATAACTAAACAGTACCTTGAACTTTATCCCAAGTAAGATTTAATTAAACCACCACCATTGGGTTTATTTAATGTGTTATGCTTTTTTAGTAGACAAAGTATGGCGATCCAAATTACAGAAAATACCCCTTATCCCACAAACCTCAGGTCTTGAGCACTCTGCATAATAGGTCCCATACCTGTATGTATAAATAAAAGAGGCCCTTCAAGACTTTTTTGAAAACACATGCATCACCTTCCATCTGAAAAGTACTGTACATCAGGACAGGTTCTGGACTTTCTTTATTCTAATCTGAATGGGTGCCCTTGCATATACACCACCTAATTAATGTGCTCCACTTATTTGCACACTGCCTGTGGGTATTGCTTCATTAACAGATACAAGCTTTAAATGAAAGAAATATATATTTTCACTTTTTGACATAATTGGAACAATATCAAATTGACCAACCTTTCCCTATAATTGAGACCTTCCAAATATTTTATCAACTTAGTTGCTCTTCTTTGGGCTCTCTCTATTTCGTTAATATCCTTTTTGAGTACCGGAGACCAAAACTGCACTGCATATTCTAGGTGGGGCCTTACTAGTAGCCTTCTATGAGGAAGTGAGTAGAAACCTATTCTGTGGGACGGCACTGGATGTGATTTACTGTACACATGAGGCTACTCATTAAATTAAAGATTAATGCCCTCGAACATAATATTTCTACTTTGACTGTGAATTGGCTGAAGGAGGTATTACAAAAAGTGGTGTTAAAATGAAATTTTATAAATTGGACCAGTGTTGTTAGTGGGATAAGGCAAGGGTCTCTGCTTGGTCATTTTTAACTTGCTTTAATGACCAGAAGGTGTCTTGACTAAATGGGAGAACTGGGCAGCAACCTGAGGTAAAATGTTGCTACATGCAAGACAGGTTATGCACTTTGACATATATACATGCTATATTCTAAATGGTAGTATGTTAGGAAATCATCCTTAATTGAGGAGTAATGTGTAATTCTGTACCTGCTAAAGCAAATAAAGTATTGTTTTGCATATAAGGGCATTAACTCAAGGGATGAAAACAGAATTTGCCTCTCTATAGGTCCCTGGTAAGGTCTCATCTTAAGTATGCAGTGCAGTTTTGGACTCCAGTCCTTAAGAAGCATATTAATGAACTGAAGAGAGTGTAGAGACGTGCAAATGGACTAATAAAAGATATGGAAGAATTAAAATTTGAGGAAACCCTGTCAAGTTGAGAGATGTTTCTCTGGAGAAAAGACACATGCAAGCAGGGCCGCCATCAGGGGGGGACAGGGGGGACAAGTGTCCCGGGCCAGGAGCTGAAGGGGGGGCGCTTACCAGTGCTGAAGTCTTCTTCTTTGTGAATGCGGAAGTGCCGAAATTACCCAAAGTCCTGAAGCGGCGAAAAGACGCAAAGTCACGAAGTTGCCAACACGAAGTCCTGAAGCGGTTAAAATTAATGAAGTCACGAAAGGAGCTGACGCTGAAGTCCTGAAGCGGCGAAAATACCCAATGTCACAAAAACAGCTATAACTGAAGTCCTGAAGCCATGAGTTCAATTCTACTGACAACAATGTGGGCCTTTTGGTTTTTTTGATCAATTTATTTTAAAAATATTTTTTGGGGCCCCAATTTTTTTTTAACTTGTAAGGGGGGCCCTGCCACCAATGATTATTTAAAAAATATTTTCTGGGGCCCCAATTTTTTTATAACTTGTGTGTGTGTGGGGGGTGTTACCTTTTTTAGCGCTAATGTCTGTGTGGTGATTTAACTGTGGTGTGGAGTGGGCGGGATCTGGGGGCTGTTATGGGTGGGGTCTAATAGATTTCTAATGGCGGCCCTGCATGCAAGGGTAAATGATTACTTTTAACAAGTCCATTAGAGGCCTTATATTTATCAGACCAAAACTAATCCACTTTGGTGACGCTAGATACCCTCTGCCCCATCTCTATATAAATAAATGACGATGGTTATAGACAGATTGCAGGGAATGTTTTCTCCCTCAAAGAATGAAAGGTCACCCCTTAAGACTTGGGGAGATGAACCTTCATTTGAAGCAATGTAGGTGGTTCTTGACCATGAAGGCAGTAATGTTGTGATGGCAGATTCTATTAATGCCTTTGATTCTATTAATGGCTTGGATGACTTCTAGAACAAGCAAAATATATAATGCTATAGTTATCTTAAAGGAGAACTCCCACCTCCACTCCCCTCCCCACAGAGTCTATTACACTCAAAAAGTCCCTTTGTGACCCTGACTTAAAGGAAAACTATACCCCCCGAACAATGTAGATCTCTATAAACAGATATTGCATAAAACAACTCATATGTAAAACCCTGCTTCATGTAAATAAACCATTTTCATAAAAATACACTTTTTTAGTAGCATGTGCCATTGGGTAATCATAAATAGAAAATTGCCATTTTAAAAAATAAGGACAGCCTCCTGGGATCCTAGGATTCAACGGTGCACACAAACATGCCAAACAAACTATAAAGTTAGGTCACATGAGCCAATTAACAGACAGAGTTGTGTCTTTTGCTTCAACACTTCTTCCCTTTACAGTTAGAGTTGAAATATTTCTGGTCCGGTGAACTCTGAGGCAGCACACAGACCATCATGAAATGGTGGTTCAAGGCAAGAGATGTAAAAGGGTAATATGTACTAAAATATATATACCAGGTAGGTAAGATTCTTTAATATGTCACTTGATTTGATATAAACTCTGTTAAATCTGTTGCTCAAAAATTAATTTTCGGGGTATAGTTTTCCTTTAAATATTCAGAGTGGCACAGCGAAGTTCAAAAGTGTCTTCTGCCAGTCTGGATTCTCTTCTGTAAATTCACCAACACATAGCCTGTAGAAGCATGCACAGATAAAGCTGGGTCTGGGATCAGCTTCAACTGTGCATGCTCCTACTGGCTTAGTGTTTAATGTGCGTTTATTGAAGAGGATCCAAAGATTGTGCTTGGACTACATGGTGCAAGTCTGCATTCCTATAGTAGGCTCACAAAAAGAGATAATCTCTGGAATGTGGGAGGAGCTGGTTGAGTGGGGCTGGAGTTTAAGAAGGGCTTGAGTTTTCCTTTAAGAGCTACTGTTGGGGGCCTATTTATCATGTAAAATTGTCGTAGCGCACATTTATAAACTTTTTTCCACTAACACTGCTGGTAATACCCTGTCTTCGTTTTTATTTCCCTTACCCATCTAAAACAAATAATTACCCTCTATGTTCACCAAAATTCAGCCATGTTTAGCCAATGCCAATCATGCTTCTCATTTAATACAGTTACCTCCAGTTCTATAATTTAACAGCTCAGCTTCTAGCATTAATAAACATAAAGTTAAGATTGGTACCAGTTTTTATATTTTGTGTATAAAACATCTTTTCTTCCCTGTCATACGTAGGGTTGCCACCTTTTTGGGAAAACAATACCGGCGTTCCTGTATATTTAGATTTATTCCCTATTAATAACATTGGGGTTTTTACTGGTCAGGCCGGTAAAATACCGTCCAGGTGGCAACCCTAGTCATACAGGATATCACATCCGCTTATTATGCCCAAATCCTCATCTACCTTATCTCACAACCCTCTAGCCATCATCTCCCCCTAAAGGAACTGCACCATACTAATTAAAGTGAAGTCCATCCCTGCCAAAAAGCCAGCTCTCCAAAAACCCAAATCCCATCTCTCTACACCAATCTCTTAGCCATGCATTAGTCTACCTAAGCTTCTGCTTCCTTCTTAATGTTGTATGTTGCCCAGGGAATCTCTGATATAAGTACCCAGGAAGTCCTCCCCTTCAAATTTTGCCCAGTTTCCCGAAGTCATCGTTGAAGGGACTACCCCCCCTTTCTCATATTTTTATTGGTACCAATGTGTACCACATGCATGCCAACATCCAATATTCTTTGTGAGTCGCAAGCAGGTTTTGTCTGAACTGTCCACAACCATATTGTACCATGCCCCTCTTCTGTCTCCGGTAGCCTGTATTTATAGGCATGCACCTGCTCTACTTCACCCCTGTTATGACATCAGACATAGGTGCATGTCTATAAATAGAGGTGACCCACCAGCTTGGGCATGGGTTGGGAGCAGGAGGGCTAATGCCAGATGTGGGGTTGACTTTTTTTGTTGACCTACACATCACTAGAAATTTTAATCAAATAGTATGATGAAACCCTCAGTGTCAGGAATGGCAGTGTGTGGGGGAGGGGAATATTCTGAGAAAGCCTCTGCCCTAAAATCCTCTTTTTATTTACATTTGCAAAGTGTCCCAACTGTCCATGGTTCTCTGTTAATCAATAAAGTATTTCAGCTGGTTAATGCAACTCATCTGGAACCTATCATTGTCTACACAATTTCCACATAATATTTCTACTTCTAGCTCTGAGACCATGTAACCACAAACACAAACCACTAGACAAGGTGCCAGAAATTATCTACAGGAGGCAATCTTTAAACTGATTAGGCTTTAGCATTGTACAGTGCTTGGAAACAATTGTATTTCATAAAACTCTTTCTTCATTTCCTGCAGTAACTGCACAATTAACGTTGAGCACTGGCAGAAAATTGAGGAAAACCCATTTATTATTTAATAGCATGCAATTATATTTTTAAATAATTTGCAGATGCTATGTACCTTGAATTGTGTTCTTTTCTATCATCAGTCAACGTACCAATATTTTTAAAATTCCTGTTGGATTGTATATGTTAAATGCAGACTTCTAATGTTTACACAATGGTAACAATAGCTTTTACTGTACGCTCTTCAGTAAATGCTGTTGCTCTGAAGAGTAATGCAGTGCTAACAAAAAGAGAGCAAAGGTTTTTCAGATGATTTTAGTGTTTACTTTATGCTAGTTAATAAATTACCTTTGTTCCCCTTGTTTTTTGCACTTCCCCTTTCACTGATAACACCAATCACTACATTTCCCTTTATGTCCTATATAAAGCAAACTACTCTATTACTTGTGGCTGGCACGTTGATATTTATCAGATATCTTTATAACCAGCAACCAGATCAACATCGAACAACAAAGTAGCAGGCACTCACAGATCCCACAGAGAGGTGGGGTAAAGTAACAGTAGATGTTGTTTTAAACAAATGTAGAACATGAAATAGCCTTACACATTTCAAGTATACAGCACTTATAAGCTATACAAATTGATGGGTCTCACAGATCTTTGAGTGCAAGCTACAATAAGGGACACCCAATTACTGCTAAGGTAAACACTGGAGTCCTGTGCCGAAGCAATTTGTTAAACCCGACCCTGCTTGGACCTGACCCACAATAACCTTATCTGTAACCCGATCCACTGACCAGCAAGAAACAGGAATTGCTGTCATTATAAACAGGAAGTGACATCATTAGAAGTTGGCGTGATAAGAAAAAAAGGAGTAAAACAGTAAGTGCTGTAATTGTAAACCAGAAGTGACATCATTACAAGTAGGCGTGTTCAGAAAAAAAAGAGTAAAACTTGCTTTTGAGAAGATCCGCAAAACCCGGAGAACCGCTGAACCACGTCTATACCTGCTCCCCAAACTTCTACCTGCAGCCCGCAGGGCACTGCCGGATTTTTCCAGTTAACCCATGGGTACCCAACCTGCTGCAGGACTCTACTAGACACCACATATTTTAAACCTATTCATTATTTATAACTGAGGCCATCCTACAGGATATGGCCAATTCTATTAATCTTGATACAAAGCAATTTTTCGTCTCATACCTACATATGCTTGATCTCAGCCGTGTCATTCCACAGATATAAATGATAGTATGGGAGCTCATCTCATTGCTTAAGGGCTGAGGTTACTAAATATCTGTGTGGATTATTTTTTACTGAAGTATCCCCTTGTATAGAATTCTATATTCTTTGATAACCCAGCCTGTTACACTGTAAATTATATGCAAAAAAGCTTGCCCAGGGATCTTCTTAACAGGAAAAAAATGCATTGTGGAAAAACAAATGTTGTTAAAGGGAATGAGCTCCTGGTCATAAAATTGTTATTAAAAAAAATTATTTTTGCTGACTAGGGATGCACCGAAGCCACTATTTGGGATTCGGCCAAATCCCTAAATCCTTTGCGAAAGATAAGTCTGAATGCCGAAACCAAATTCTAATTTGCATATGCAAATTAGAGGTGGGAAAGTAAAAAAGTGGGGAAACATTTTTTTACATCCTTATTTTCTGATTAAGTCTCATGAGTTCCCTTCCTGCCCCTAATTTACATATGCAAATTAGGATTCAGGCAGGCACAAACCAAATCTGAATCCTGCAGAAAATGTCCGAAAAAAGACCAAATCCTGGTTCAATCCCGAACCGAATCCTGGATTCGGTGCATCCCTAATGCTGACAATGATCACAATACAGAGAACTGCAGATAGGCCTCCAAAAAAAAACCCTATCTCTCTATAGCAAGGAGTACAAAAAGTATATACTGTATTGTATGAGTGTAAAGGGGGTGGCTGGGATGCCTGCTAGTGATAATGTTGCTGGTGAAGCAGTTATACCTTGTAAACAATTTCCCCAGAAACTCTACAAGGTGTGCTGCAAATGGGGTGTTAGACAAGATGCACAGTGCTATTGTCCAAATTGCCCTTACAACCCTGGGTTACATTTCATACTGTCTTTTGGAATTTATCTAGACTGCATTGTGTTCATTGGATTTGTAATAGGCACTGTTATTAAGCTTTGTGGAAACTATGTTCACGGATTACATTTGCAGGCACGTGATTCATTTGGGATTTTTTTTTCCTGGGATTTGCAACTTGCAACTCTGCTAAACAATTTTAGTGTGTCTTAGGGTAAGGCCACATGGGAAGATATCGGGGAGATTTGTCGCCTGGCGACTAATCTCCCTGATATCTTCCCGTGTGGCCTTACCCTTAGGTTATGGAATAGCAATTCTGCTGGATCCATAACTGACTGAGGTGATAGATGAGCAATGGGGCCCTTGTTCATGGTACATGATCACTCCATGCGATAATTTTCTCTCTCCTGTTGATGCTGAGGTTTTCCTGGTACTTCAAAGGGTCATCATTCAGTGCAATTATTGAGGCTATCTGCATTTGTGGCCAAATTTCTCTTTAATGTAGGTTTCAGATTTTTTGTAAAGCGTTTGTTTTTTGTGTGCAGGCTTGCAAAAAATGTAAGTTGCAGCAGATCGGGGTAGTTTGCATTTGGTTTAGGCCAGTTGAAGTATTTCCATGAATGTTGACGGCACTCAGTTTTGTGCTGGAGGCATAGCTGACTGAGGTTCTACATGACTAACAGGACACATGGTCAGTCTTTCGTGATGAATCCATGAGATGATTTAATCTATCCTGCTAATGCCACAGGCTTTATTGTTAGAAACCTTCAGTTACATTACAGTAGTGGTATATATGTACAGTACTACAGTTTTCTTTTATTACTTTTTACTGTATAAATAAATAGTGCAAATACCTTCACTATTGTGAAGGTTTTTTATTTGTCATAGTTTAGTAAAAAACAAAAAGAAATAAAAATGCCTCAGGTCTCTGGTGTTCTTATTCTTTCCAGCTCTCTTATTCCATCCTCAGTCGGACGTGTTGCTCAATAAATCAGAATTTCCAAAAAAGCACCAGCACTTATAGATTAGGAGAATGAAAAAAAAAAACAGTGCTGCCTTAGGATATACAATGAAATTTCATATTTGGCTTGAATTAAACAGTTAAATTTGGGTTACATCTCAAACTACAAAACAGAAAGCAATATCCCAGTTTGTTCTGATGATATTTAATTAGTCTTGGGGGTTTTCCTGGGGGAAAACCTAATCAACTGTAAAATGAGTAAAATTGCTTGGCAGTAGATGTATAGGTTTTTAAAAAAATATCAGCAGGCAGTGAAAGGGTTAAAACAACAATGCCAACCACTAGAGCAGTCAGCTGCAATCCAGAGGATTATGGGAAAGTATATTTTAAAAGAATTCCTCTATAGGAACTGCTGTTTAAGTGCCCATAAAACATACTATTAATCTGTATCCATCTGTTATGCTTCTTTTTGTTTGTACTATGCAACAGACATGATTATGTAGACGCCATCTGTTAATGGAGGGGGGATTACAATTTTGTTCTTTGAAGTTGCTGTTATACCTTCAATATGTTTCTGACCATATCCTGTCTGTTAAAGGTTCTGCCATACAGATTTTAAATATAATGTGGAAAAGACAGTGTATATCTTAACACTTTCTCTACTTAAGAGAATTGGATACAAGTAAGAAATTCACAAATTTAAAGCTCTATTTAATCCTCTATCTACAGAACCTTTCTTCTTTTACCATAAGAAATGTGAAATATGTCTTTTTTTATGACAGACTATATGACAGTAATGTATCTTTATATCTTGGGGGAAAGTACTCCTTTAGTAGCCCTTGACACATGAATCTGTTTTAGATAAGTGTCATTGCACTTTCATTAATTTTCCTTTAGGCTTAGTCCAGATTTTTAAAATCGCTCCAAATTGCCTCGCCAGGCAATTTGGAGCGATTTTAAAAATCGCGCCGCTCCGTGTGGACACGCGCCGGCGCTTTTAAGCCTCGCCGGTGCCTAGCTATTCTGGGAGATTCGGGGGCGATCCGTCGCGGCGAGAAGTCGCCAGGCGACGGATCGCCCCCGAATCTCCCCGTCTGGACTAGCCCTTACACAGTGCTTTACAAAGATAGTTCATCATTCACATCAGTTCCTGTTCCAGTGGCTCGTACAATCTGCAGCCCTATTGCATTTGAACAACAGACTAGGATCAGTTGTATCAGAATCCAATTAACTTGCCATCATGTTTTTCTGTATCTTGAGGAAACCCAGGGAGACAAAGGGAGAACACTCAAACTCCTTGCATTATAACATCACAGCTGTTTAAAATGAAATGATTTCAACTAGATGCTTTAGTGTAATGAACCGGAATCTATTTCCCATCAGCTACCTAAGGATTTTATATTGTATTCTTGCTTAATTGAGACAGCCCAAGCATAAACTGCTATGAACTGCTTTGCATAGTTCAGGAGGACAGCAAGAGGACTAATTCAGTTAACTCTGCTTCATGTCTCATTGTTAGACTGGGGTTATTTTACATTGAAATCATTCTAAGTAGTATATTATAAAATCAATTTTAATTGTCTTTGACAATTTTCCTACTAAACAAATTAGTTGGAAACCCATTGATGGTGAAGAAAAAAGTTGATGTCTCATTTACATAACATTTCATATTGAATCACTCTCTATATATGGGATATCACTGTACTTGCTGTCCACTTCTGCCCACTGTCTCACAGCCTTGTTTACAATATCCTCTGATAGCCGATGGGCATACTCCAACAATAGGGGACTAGCAGAGCATGAACACAGTTTACTGTCTTCCTGGTCTTCCTGGTTAGCTTGGACCAAACCAACCATCTCCTTATTGTGCATCTCATCCTTCTCATGGTTTTGCTTCACTTGAATAGTTTTGTGCACAGTACAATCTTGCTTGGACTTTATGCATCCCATAATAATTTAACAGATAATTTTAACTGCACCTATCAGAGGTTGCTTCTTGACAGTCACTCTTTCAGCAAACTTTGTTTTTTCGTACTGAAATTGATGACGGGGCCTCCTCTCATATGAATTGGACCTGCAAAAAAATCATATATTAGCTGCAAAGTACAAAAATCACAGTAAATGTATTTCCACTATGCACAAAAAAAAAATCATATTTGTCCATACCTAAAGAGCACGTTGAGGGGCAAATTCACATGAAGGATTCGAAATTCGATCGAATTTTCAAAACGATTCGAATTCTCAAATCTTTTTGAAGACCACTTCGACCATCGAATTTTGAAAATTCGATCGAATGGAATGATTTGAATAAAAATCTATTCAAATATTCGACTAACTTCCCCTTTAAATTTTTATTTGACTGCCTAGTTCGCCAGTTTCAACCTACGGAATTGGTTTTCATTATTTTTAATCAAATAAAAAATTCTGATCGAACGGTTAAAATCTTTTGATTCAAACGATTTTATCGTTCGAACTAATATTTGCTATTCGATCGTTCGACCAATCGAATTGCGGTAAAATCCTTCGAATTCAAAGGATTTTTATTCCCATAAAATTCAATGGTCGAATTCGAAGGTTTTTTAACCCTCGAATTCGACCCTTAGTAAATCTGCCCCTTAGAAAGCCTATAATCTAGAATACTTCTTGTATCACTGAGGGCCCTTTCCTTCATAAAATCAACTTGGGTAATGAGAGGCTGGCCAGAAAAAAAGTAAACAATGATGTGCAGGTTAGTCCATGACCTGCGGTATATAAATTGGCACAGTGTGGACTCACTGATTGTATCAATCCGCACATGACTAGTATGCTTGCTTAAAGTGGACCCGTCACCCCAAAAAAATATTCAAAATCATATTTTTATCACATTAGTCAAGCAAAATGAACATTAATTACACTATATAAATTATTTTAATCTTGTTTTCTTCAGTCTGGGAATTCATAATTATAGCAAGCAGGCAGGAGCCATTTTGTGGACACTGTTATTAAGGCAAGCCTTGCATCATCTCAGAATCTTGTTTGTGCACCAGAATGGGGGACCCGATGTCTATCCCCATGTCCTGGCTACACAATTAAATGGTTAAGAGAACGGGGGGAATGTGTGGAGAGCAGTGCTGAATGGAAAGTGAACGGAGTGGCAGACGATATTTGATTGACAACTGAGATTTTTAAATGAGCTTAAAACAGCTATGAATGCTTTAATACAAATTTGAAACTGGAATTCATGCTTAATTTGAAAAGTACTTTTATTATACAGATTTTTGTGTCTGGGTGACGAGTCCACTTTAAGGAGACTACTGTTTTTCCCAATAGGTAATAAAACATTTTCTTTTTATATAATAGCAATACATTACACTTTTAAAAATATGATTCAAATCTGGTATTGTGTTTTGCTAAGGGAGACACATGTGCATTTAATGTTTATATGAACAGAGGCTTTATTATATAATAATAATACATTATTATTGTTACTTAACTGGGTTTTGCACTACGTCTGTGTTCCAATGTAAAAGGTCACAGAGCCAACTATAAAACAAATATTGGTCTTTCCTCAATAAAAGACAACTAAAAGGGATTTTGCTTGCCTATGAACAAATATTATGGGAATTTAGTGATGGATTGCAAAATTTTATGAAAATATACATGCCATTCCTGTAGTTATCATGCGTAAAGTGTCAAAGAGTATTAGCACTGATCAGAGAGGAGTAACAACAACATGGGAAGTGATAACTGTAGCGTATGAGGGGCCAGGTACAACAGAAGGACCTTACTGATGAGGACTCTTAATTGATTATCTTCCGAAAATTTTAAGGTACCATAAAATGTTTTCAGCTGTAGGGCCCAGTGAGTTCCAGTTAATCCACTAATCATTCTTATTTTGGATCTCACATTTCGTCACATTATAAAATGGTGAATAAAAGGTTTAATCAGAACAGGAATTATGTTGAGTGCACTGAGCAGCAGTGAAATATTATCTACTCTTCATTAAGCAACTTGCTCCAGCACGAGACACATGTTGATGTGAAAGCATTCTTGCTTATCCCAGCACATTATAAAGTACACAATGAATCTGACCACAACAGCATTATCAGTCCCTTGTTTCATTCATTATTAATGCTAATACCCTCAAAATCGCTCACTGGCTTTGAGTATACAGAAGTATAGAACAATATGTAGTATTTTTCATGCCCTTCCCTCTGAAAAAAACAATTAGCATAAGCTCTAGCCTTTTGTTCTATGCTAAAAAGGCAAAACATTCTACATCTAAACTACTAATTTTAAACAGAATTATAAGTTGACTAGTGATAACATAACAGTGTATAATGATTTGCTAATTTGCTATAGAATCACATAATCCTTGCATAAGCTTTACTCCTATAACAGTAAAAACACCTTTCTCCATAACAAGATTATCAGTTATTTGTATAATGTTTTAATATTCCAAAACCTCGTTCAGATATTATACATCTTTCAACACTCCAGTAAAGCTTGCAATCTAAGGTTAGGGATCTCTTATCCACACCTACTAGGGCCACTTTTATCAGGAGACAATTAATTACCTTCCTTGTATGTTGTTGAAGTGTTGGAGTAAGCAAACCATTCCAGACATGGGCAGAACATACAGAGAGAGAGCTCAAGCCAGAATCAAACTTGGGACCCCAGTATTCTTCTACTAGGAAAGTATGCCCGTCTGTTCCTTTGGAAAAGAAACTAAATTAGAGGCTAATTCTCTAATATAAACAAAGTGGAAAGTATTTCTAAGTAATATCCTTTTATCCCCCTATTTAACTGCCTGTGCCTCATTCAGACATAAAAGTTAGGGAGTGGCAGAAATCACAGGACCTTGCCCTTTACTACCTGCCAGCGACATACAATTCCACTTAAACATTTTCACTGATGTCACTGGATCACATGTTCCCACCTACCTGAATAAGTTCAATGGAACCATTGTGATTGTTGCTGATTATATTACCTGTTATTAAAGGTTTTTTTAAATGCCGGGAGCATCCTACCACTGTGTTGAGCTGCATGGATGAGTAAAATGCTTTCAGGTCCAGTTCTTTTAAACATCATTGTTGGATACAATATATCATAAAACTGGGATAATAACATTAGAACTTGGATAATAACAAGGGGACATTCACACTGCTAACACAGTGCTATGTGCTCAAAAGAAAGGTAATAAAGATCTCTTATATTGAAATCTGATTAGCATATGTATATATATATATATATATATATTATACAGGAGCAGTGGCGAGCTCCATGTTACACCCCTTCTAGCTATAGTCAGGTGATCCCAGTGGTGGCCAATAAAAGGGAAACCATTTTTGGCAGTTTTAACCTTGAAAGGAAGCAAGTTGTAGTTTTTCTCAGCTGCATCCTGAGCCATAACAGAAATCTTACATTTTAGTGTATACTGTTTATCCATATTTAAGGTAACAGGGCAAAAGAACATTAATTCCCAAATAAATAAATTCTAAACTGAGAGATCCCCCTCGCTTCTGTTATCCATATAAAGCCACTCCACTTTCTCACGGGACTTGCCAAATTCTTCAGTTACAAGTGCCCATGTTCCAACAGATTTATGCCCCAGTGACAGATTTATACATCTAATATTTAAGTAGTTAAAAGCTGTTTAAAGCATGTTTTAGTCAAAAGCTGGCACTTAGAGTCCTTTGCATGTCTATATCATTTGCATTCAGTTAATTTAATGGTTTGGACACCACTACTATTAGCTGCAATCTCAAGGATATCCAACCGAAAAACACTGTTAAATAGCTGTGGTCATGTGATTGTGAATGCATCATATATAAGCACAAGTGATGTGCGGGTTTACCCAAAACCTGGGTTGACTGGCAGGTTGACCACTGATTGGAGGGGTTTGCATTGAAATCTGGCCAAGTACTCTCCTCCACTACTCGGGAAGATTCCTTGTCTTGGAACCAGAGGCATGCACAGAAACAAGAACACTCTGGTATGGGATCAATGAGGGTCACCTAAGAAAATGTCTAGTTAAAGCACCCAGCTGGCCATAAAAATTATGTAACCAGAACCAGGATATCACCTGACATAAAAACAGATTGCAACAGTGAATCAAAATACTTCACACTGTAGCTGTTCTGGACCTTCTAGTACACATATACTTGGTACCAGATCACATCTGCCCTGGAAGTTCTACAGCTCCAGAACATTCCACCCCAGAAAAACCAAACTTTTCAGGTGTAGGATTTAAAGGGATAATGCCATGGGAAAAAATGTTTTTTTTTCCCCCAAAATGCATCAATTAGTTAATAGTGCTGCTCCAGCAGAATTCTGCATTGAAATACATTTCCCAAAAGACCAAACAGATTTTTCTTATATTTCATTTTGAAATCTGACATGGGGCTAGACATATTGTCAATTTTCCAGCTGCCCCAATTCTTGTAACTGGTGCTCTGAAAAAACTTCAATCACTCTTTACTGCTGTACTGCAAGTTGGAGTGATATCACCCCCCCCCCCAGCAGCCTAACAACAGAATAATGAGAAGGTAACCAGATAGCAGCTCCCTAACACAAGATAACAGCTGCCTGGTAGATCTAAGAACAGCACTCAATAGTAAAAACCCATGTCCCACTGCATTCCATTCAGTTACACTGAGAAGAAGAAACACCAGCCTGCCAGAAAGCCACATGACCAGGGGCAGCTGGGAAATTGACAAAATGTCTAGTCTCATGTCAGATTTCAAAACTTAATATAAAAAAATCTGTTTGCTCTTTTGAGAAATGGATTTCTGTGCCGAAGTCTGCTGGAGCAGCACTATCAACTGATGCGTTTTGATAAAAACATGTTTTCCCATGACAGTATCCCTTTAATGAAGTACCACCATCTCTGCTGACATAAGGGAGCACGAAAATCACAGACAGCCGTTTTCTCATCTACTTCATCAGTAATGCTGCAGTAATGGTTATTTCTGCATTAAGTAAAGTGATGAGTGGAGCTGTCATAAAAACCCATACAGTGGGCACAGGTACAGTCTTTAAAAGTAGCATTATTTTTATAAAACACATGACACACAAAAACAGTCAATTAGCAAAGGATATACACACCACACACAAACAGGAGGCACCACTTCTCTCTTACACATTATTTCAATTGCCTTTTCTGTATATCCATGTGTAGCAACCTTACCATCAGAGCAGGGATGCAGCACTTTGTGGGTACCATGTGACAATTACATTTCCAGTTGGTCAATATCCTTTTCTACAGTAAAAACTTCCCAGGAGAAATGATAGGTGAAATAGTGACAGCAGTTATATAGCAGAGACAGTACTCACTGTTGATTATTATGGTAATTAAACTGTCCAGTGACTTTGGAGGCAGTGACGCCAGAGGCCACGACACAGCATGGGGGGGGGGGGGCGGTATGTGGCGCCGTCCCTGTGGTGGTGCCTACTGCGCCTGCGCACTCTATCGCTAAACCTACCTACAGTGTTAAAGTCGCTTTCCCGCCACGTACTCCGAACAAGCAAAGCGATCACAAGCTCCTCTGTCACAGCAGCAGAGTTTTCAGATTGTAGAGGATTACAAACATGATTCTAAGCTCCGCACAACGTAATAAACGCAAACAGCAGAAATGCTGTGTCAGTCAGACATGCAGCTGTTGTATAGTAATAAGGGTCGACTCGTGGTGGTTCAGTAAAAATCCAAGCTTAATGTGGTAGAGCGGATTTTCGGGTCTTCTTTACCCAGGGGGTCCTCCTGTCTCTTGCAACTCTTCTTCCAGCTCTGCCACCTGCCATTTGCCTCAGCCTGTATCCTGTTTGGCATGGCTAATTGGCTAAGCAAACAGTAGCGTCGTGTTCGCTCGATTACCTTCAGAGATGGTACAACACATAAAAGTGTGTGCTCTGCTTCCTAGCCAACCCTGTTATAGCTGACTGATTCTTTTCATTCCCCACCCAAAGTAACATGGTTTTTGCACGCACTTTATTTTGATTCACAACCTTTCCTCTGGAATTGTGGCGCCATCTGCTGAATACTTGTAGCACCTCAGCTATTGATAAACACTTGCCTGTGTCGGAGCCTGTCCAATCTAAAGGTTTATGATGGAAAGATATTTTCTGTTCTTTAATTAGTCATAGTATATCTTCAGATTAAAACTTTTGCTGAGGTATTCCTGCCTAAAGCTGGCCATAGACGTAAAGATTTTTGAAAGATCCAATAGTTATCGTGAGACCACGATTGTCTCAAAACGATTGTTTAAATGCCCGATGTGTCCATCAACTAAAAAGACCATTTCAGGCGATATTGGCAGCAAAACTGAAGGGTCGCTGCCTGCATGGCCCTGCAAACATAGGTAGATTGCATGGGGACCGATAAAGATTTTCTAACCTGGCCGATCAATCATCAGACCAATGTCGGACGAAAAATCGTAAGACGAACGATCGTTTGTATCCCACTAACCGCACGATAATTTGACAGATTGGTTGGACTTCCCTAAGATCGGTCGTTCGGCAGGGAAATATCGTTGCGTCTATGGGGAGCTTAATACACTAGCTGAGCAAGAGGAGGTTGGAGAAACACAAGGTGAAACCATGTCCATTTTGCCTCAGGTGATTAACCATTGCTGACATGGTGCTGACTGCTGACATATCCCACGGACTTAGGGTTGCCACCTTTTCTGGAAAAAAAAATATAAATATATTTACCTTTTTTGTCTATTAATAATGTAAGGATCAACCATCATTTTTACTGGGCAGGTGGCAACCCTACCCACAGTCACGGCCAGACCTAGGGGTAAGCAGAAGAGTCAGCTGCCTAGGTGCAATAGGGGTGCTGAGCAGCTACCTCTAGAATTGTCTTCTGCCTACCCCTAGGGTTGCCACCTGGCTGGTAAAAATTATGGTTGATCCCAATGTAATTAATAGGGGGAAAAATAAATACATAGGAAGGCCGGTATTTTTTTCCAGAAAAAGTGGCAACCCTACCTACCCCTAGTCCTCACCTATCAGTCTTCCCCTTCCTTACCTCCTGACACCCTCCCCTCCATCGCTGTCCCTCCCTTGCTCTCTCCCCTCTTTCGCTCTCCCCTATGGTACCTGGCTCTGCCCACAGTGCTTTATAGGGATTTAATAAACATCAATCTCTAACTCAGTGGCAATCTTGCCAAACGAGCAGATCTCTCCCTGATATGCCCACCTTGGGGTGGGTGATATCGGGGGGATCAGATCACAACGTTGTGCGTACAGGTGGTCCAATCAAGGACCAGAACAACAAACAGATGCAGTCAATCTAATGGGAATTTTAACCCTGCCCAATCGATATCTGTCCAACTTTTGGCCAACTATCAAACAGGGAAGCCAGTCAGAGGGTCCCATACAATACCCAATAAGCTGCTTACTTTGGCAGTTTATATCTGCTTTTGTATGGGGGCCTTTACAGTCTAAAGTCCCTATCCTATGCACAACTACAGTCAGTTATATTGGGTGCAAATTAACATTTCAATATATGTGAATAGCATCTGGAAAAACCCATGCAAGCACAGGGACAATACAGGGAGGTCAAGGTGGCAGGCCAGGTGACTACTGGCTTGGTCTGGTATTGGGTGGAAACACAAACTGTTAAATGTTGTTCACCCAACCCCTCTTTTATACAGATTTCACATAGTATTTGTGTTTTTTTTTTAGTTATTTGGCTTTTTATTCAGCAGCTCTCTAGTTTGCAATTTGAACAATCTGGTTGCCAGGGCCCAAATTACCCTAGCAACCATGCATTGATTTGAATAAGAGAATGGACTATGAATAGGAGAGGGCTTGAGAAGAAAGATGAATAATAAAAAGCAGCAATAACAATGAAATTGTAGCCTTACAGAGCATTTGTTTTTTAGGTGGGGTCAGTGGCTTCCATTTCCATTTTAAAGGGATCCTGTCATGGGAAAAAAAGATTTTTTCAAAATGCATCAGTTAATAGTACTGTTCCAGAAGAATTCTGCACTGGAATCCATTTCTCAAAAGATTTTTTTATATTTCATTTTGAAATCTGACATGGAGCTAGACATTTTGTCAATTTTCCAGCTGCCCCAAGTCATGTGACTGGTGCTCTGATAAACTTCAATCACTCTTTAATGCTGTACTGCAAGTTGGAGTGATATCCCCCCTTCCCCCCACCCAGCAGCCTAACAACAATGGCAAGGTAACCAGATAACAGCTCCATAAGACAAGAAAACAGCTGCCTGGTAGATCTAAGAACAGCATGCTATAGTAAAACCCATGTCCCACTGCGTACTATTCAGTTACATTGAGAAGGAATAACAACAGCCTGCCAGAAAGCAGTTCCCTCCTAAAGTGCTGGCACAAGTCACATGACCAGGGGCAGCTGGGAAATTGGCAAAATGGCTAGCCCCATGTCAGATTTAAAAACTGAATATAAAAAAATCTGTTTGCTCTTTTGAGAAATGGATTTCAGTGCAGAAGTCTACTGGAGCAGACTATTAACTGATGCGTTTAAAAAAAAAACATGTTTTCCCATGACAGATTCCGTTTAAAAATGTAAAGAGTCAGAAGAAAGAAAATAATTCAAAAACTATATTAAAAAAACGAAATTACAAACTGGAAAGAGTCAGACGAAGGAACATAATTAAAAAACTATAAAAAAAAAACTAAATAACTCAAAACCACAAATAAGAGACAAATGAAAATCAATTGCAAATTGTCTCAGAATATCATTCCCTACATCAAAAAAGTTAAAGGTGAACAACCCCTTTGAAGAGATACTGACATCTGATAGTAAACTGTTTTTAAATATATGATGACATTGATTTTGCATGAGCTATATAATTTTGCCTTAAAAGCGCTTCCGGGTGTTTTTACAGATCCCCCAGATTATGTTTAATATTACCCAGGTACTCTATACATTTGTAATTTGTTTTGAGTTGTTAGAGATCACTAGATGCAATATACTGTATCATCATTCCTGGTTGGCTCTGACATTGAAATATAATGCTGCACATTTATAAACGTGCTTCCATTAATTCTTAATTTGCTTTGTCTGTTTTCACCAGGAAGACCATTTCATGGGGCAAATTTGCTAAAGGTCGCAAATTTGCCAGCGACGACTTTGCAGCCATCGCAACACAGGTGAAAATTCGATCAGACAAAGCAAATTAAAGGATCCTGTCATGGGAAAACATTTTTTTTTTCAAAATCTATCAGTTAATAGTGCTGTTCCAGAAGAATTCTGCATTGAAATCTATTTCTCAAAAGAGCAAACAGATTTTTTTATATTTCATTTTGAAATCTGACATGGGGCTAGACATAGTGTCAATTTCCCAGCTGCCCCAAGTCATGTGGCTTGTGCTCTGATAAACTTCAATCACTCTTTACTGCTGTACTGCAAGTTGGAGTGAAATCACCCCCTCCCTTTCCCCCACCCAGCAGCCTAACAACAGAACAATGGGAAGGTAAACAGATAACAGCTCCCTAACACAAGATAACAGCTGCCTGGTAGATCTAAGAACAGCACTCAATAGTAAAACCCATGTCCCACTGCATACTATTCAATTACATTGAGAAGGAAAAACAACAGCCTGCCAGAAAGCAGTTCCCTCCTGAAGTGCTGGCACAAGTCATATGACCAGGGCAGCTGGGAAATTGACAAAATGGCTACCCCCATGTCAGATTTCAAAACTGAATATAATAAAATCTGTTTGCTCTTTTGAGAAATGGATTTCAGTGCAGAAGTCTACTGGAGCAGCACTATTAACGGATGCATTTTAAGAAAAACATGTTTTCCTATGACAGTTTCCCTTTAACTAAGATGAAAAGTTTCATCCTGAGCGGCAAACACTGGCAAATTTTTGCTAGTGTTACCTCAGTGGTGCAAGCAAATCAAAGCGAAGATGCGCTAGCATTCAATTCTGCATAGCACAACCTTGTCTAAGTTCTTGCGCTCAGGCTTATCTGCATACGGCAGGAAATATAAAGTTGAATGCACCTCTTTATGTTACATGGTATATCTGATTATAACTAGATAACTAGACATTTCAATGGGACCTTAATAAAGTCAATAGAGTTGTTTTAATGCCCTACACATGAGCCCACTTAAAATAATGTTCCCATATGTTATAAAATGTATTGGGGAAAATGGTTGCACAAAAAAAATAAAATCCTGCAAGTAAATAATGCTGTGCCCAAAAGTCAATAAACTAGCATACTTAGCTTAGCTGCTAGTTATCACTGACCCTATTACGACCCTACTATTTCTTTATTCTGCTCAACTTATCTGCAATAGTGATGTGACAAAAAGTCAACCTGCACCCATCCCTAACCTGGCTAGCATCAGTATTTATAGACCTATACCCAACACGTGACATATGGGATGGGACACACAAGTGCAAGTCTATAATTACCGATGTCTGTAGGCTGAAGCTGGGAATAGATCTGAAAAGCTGCAGCTCCTGAGCATTGTGGATAACAGGTCCCATACCATATTAAGATGTATGTCATCCTCCTCCTCCTCGATCATCATACTGATGATGGTTCAAGAAGAAGCAAACCATGGTTATGTGGCAAACTATGTATATGTATATATAGTATATGTATATACTATATATATATATATATATATATATATATATATGTGTGTGTGTGTATCCCGTTAATCAATATTGCAAGCAGTAAACACCTAGTATGTATTCATTTCTATATCTACTTAACATCATAAGGGTTATTTATGGCCACAATGTGTGTTCACAACATTCATAGTTTCACTTCTTGCTCCTTTATTGGATATGTAAACACATAATTGCATTTGTTTTTATGCAGTCATGTGCAGTTGTGGCAGATGCAATGATGCTGGAATTCTGGGAAAAGCAGTTTTGGAGAAAAACATGGCAAATTGCATATAAAGTCCAGTAAGTACCTGCACTCAAACTCCAATTGCTGTGTGTGGGTGCTGGGTCAAGACAATGATATGTATATTAGAGATGGACCCGCACACCAACGTTTTGGCCCTCATTGGGGAATTTGTCAAGGATCCTTGACAAAGGCCCCAATGAGGGCCGAAACGTTGGATGCAACGGTGATTGAACAAAAATCTTTAGAGCACATAACTTTGTTGTGCGAGTCCATCTCTAATATATATATATATATATATATATATATATATATATATTTCAATGGGTGAAAGAGTTCACCATTCAAAAAATCCCATAGGAATGAATAGAAAGCGGGTGTTTTTTTTTAATTGTTCTCACATTTTGATAAATCAAAATTTGAAACAATCCAGCTACCAGTCTGCAGACAGACCAGCAGGGGGTGCAATAATTCCATCATTAAAGCGTGTAAACACAAAAGCTTTTTACTTTTTCAAAATATACTAAAAACCTCTTCTCTGTGAGAATGAAGAACAATCATATATTGTGCCATTATTTTATTTACCAAACATCCCCGCTGCTAATGTAACAGAATTGCAGCCAGAAACATACTGTATCGTAATATGTCCACTTTTGGTTTCCAAAAACATTTTAAAAATCATGCACATAATTAGTCTACAAGGAATAATGTTTACAATAAATTTAGCAATCACTAAATCATTAATGCAGTGACTGAAAAAAAAATAGAACTGGAGAGGAAAAATGTTGCTTGCAAGTTTAAATTAAAATACAGTCAATTAACCAGTTCCGTGGCAAGTATCTTTTCATCAGTGGTGTGTTGCTAGTAAACACATGGGGGTATATTTATCAAAGAGTGAAGAAATTCCACCGCTCTCAATTCATTTCTATGGGATTTTTAAAGGTGTATTTATCAAAGGGAACTTTCTCTTCACCCATTGATAAATGCACCTTTCAAAATCCCATAGAAATGAATGGAGAGCGGTGGAATTTCACTCTACTGGCGGAACTTCACTCTTTGATAAATTCCCCCCAATGTGTGACATAGCTCAATAGGAAACCCAAAAATGTAAAATCTAATATGATTGTACTTTTTTGTTAGCACCAAAGATTCTATGTATGCAGTCACTGAAACAAAATAAATTTCAAGAATTTTTTCAGTAAGAGAATTACTGCCTTTGTAAGGTTGAAATGGGTTATTTTATAAGTGTAGTTGGAAGATACTGAAGTCTTTTGGGCTTGCATGAATTACTTGGTAAAGTAACATAACTGTGGTGTTTATACAAATGGCCTACAGGTGTCACTGTGCATACACAGGACTTTCTTTACAGCTTGAAAGTGAAAGTAAGACTTACTGCTGTTATGTAATGGCTGCATGAACCTGCTATTAAAGCATTGTTATACCCTCCTCATCCTCAGCTACCAAACATAACAAATGGCGACAAGGATGTCTTTTCTACCTCTGCAGCAGCCTGCACCTTTTCTACCAAACTCTGGTGAGCCTACCATACCTTTTACTGCTTGGATCCGTATGTTTGATAATTACATTGTTGCTGCTGACCAAGGGGAGATTTCTGCAGCTAGAAAGCGGGCTTTACTTATTCACTGCCTGGGGGCAGAGGGACAGCGTATATTCTATACATTACCATTACCTGATGATACTTATGAAACTGCTCTTACTGCTATAAAGAACTTTTTTGTGCCAAAAGTAAATGTGGTTGCTGAAAGATATAAATTCCGCCAACGTGGACAGCGTAATGGTGAATCCACGGAACATTTTGTAGCAGCTTTGAGAGAGCTGGTTGTTACCTGTGAGTTTGGGATTCTAACAGATGAACTGCTAAGAGACCAAATAGTGGAAAAAACAAACTCACCACGCAATAGAGAGAGACTGCTCCTAGAGCAAGATTTAACCCTTGCAAAGGCTATTACAGTTGCTTGCCAAATTGAAACAGCTGTGGCAGAGGTTAAAACTCTCAGTCAGGGAACTGCTGGGAATGTACAGATTGTGAATTCAAAACTGTGGCCTAATAATACGCAGTCACAGGAAAAATACAGTGCTAAGGAAAGGGATTCACTGCTAAACCGTGCAGCAAATACAAAAAGAAAATACTGCTTCCGCTGTGGTTCAACACAACACATTGCAAACTATACTAGATGTCCAGCAAAAGCTAAACAGTACCGCAAATGTTTAAAGCCAGGGACACTCATTTAACCTGATGCTTGATACAGGTTCAGCTGTTTCTATACTACCAAAGGATATTTTCTTGAAATACTTTGCAAAAGATATGCTTGGTGCACTTGCCCTGAGACTGGTCAGTTACTGAAAGGATCCAATCCCTGTGCTTGGTTGCTTGCCAGTGACTGTACAATTTGAATCAAATACTGCAAAATGTGACTTTTATGTTGTGAATAAGGGTACTGCTATACTTGGAAGGGATCTCTTTGCTGCATTAAACCTACAATTAGTTGATGGTCTTATTACTACAGCACCAGTGCCTGCCACACAGCCTGTGTCTAAATTTTCACCGCAAAGCAACACATCATTGGACTGTGCAAAGAACTTTGTACACAAAGTTAAGTGGAGACCAGATGTAAAACCAGTACACCAGAAATTTAGGCGATTACCCTACTCTATAAGGGAGTCTGTCTCACAGGAACTACATAACTACAGAGCAACATGCCATGCAACGACCCAGTCATCTCCAGCTAAATTATTACACGGCAGACAGATGTATACTAAGTTACATGTTACAGACATCAAACTTCCACAAAATACTGTTCCTACAAACTTATCTACTACTGACATTGTCGAACGTCACCAAGCCAAATGCAAGGTTTATACTGATAGAAAACGTGGCACAAGAGAAGTGCACTTTCAGCCTGGATCTTTAGTCAGAATTAAGAAACCAGGAATACTGAAACAAGGACAATCGAAACTTACTACACCATTTGAAGTGAGACGCCAGCGAGGACCATACACATATGAATTGTCTGATGGACGCATATGGAATGCAAGTCATCTTGCTCCAGCTAGATAGGACTTTGGAGATGTTCCATTTGATGAATGCCAACCGAAATAGGGCAGAAGAAAGTGCATACTGAGAGAATCAGGAAACTACCTGCATGGACCAAGGACTATGTCATGTGAAGAATATATATATATATTGCTTTAAGATTATTGCTTTAAGATACATACAGTTTAATTGTTACTGTTTATATATTTGTCCAAATGCTTTCCTACTATAGGGGGAATATGTGGTGTTTATACAAATGGCCTGCAGGTGTCACTGTGCATACACAGGACTTTCTGTACAGCTTAAAAGTGAAAGTAAGACTTACTGCTGTTATGTAATGGCTGCATGAACCTGCTATTAAAGCAATGTTATACCCTCCTCATCCTCGGGGTACCAAACACAACAATTACTTAAATAGAAGTGTACTGATGAATAAAACCATGTTGCTAACCTTGTGAGACAATGCAAATTGACCCCTGAAGGTGACATATTTTAAAGTGCATCTACAATATTTTCTGAACAATATTTGTTAACGGTGATTATAATATTTACATATGGGACCTTTTATCCAGAATGCTCGAGACCTAGGGTTTTCTGGATAACAGATACCGTAATTTGGATCTTCGTACCTTAAGTCTACTAGAAAATAATGTAAACCTGTGGTGGAACTATAGATGACACAAACCCTGCTGTTACAGGGGGGGTCTGGACTGTGGGGTCTGCTCTATAGCTAATAAAAAAAAACCTTCCTCCCCAGCCGGTCTCTTACTTGTGGTGAGGATGGGGGATCCATGCTGGATGGGAGTGGTCAGGGAGGGGCAGGTGGTGGATGCGGGACATGGGCGGAGCAGAGGTGGGATGGGAAGTGGGCGGGAGGATGGGAATCATAGTGCGCCAGATACTTCTGAAGATTTTTTTTGCAGTGGGGCCTGGAGCACTTAAGTTATGCCACTGATGTAAACATTAAATAAACCCAACAGACAGATTTTGCCTCCAATAAGGAGTAATTATATCTTAGTTGGGATCAAGTATAAGGTACTGTTTTATTATTACAGAGCAAAAGGGAATAACTTTAAACAATTTGGATTACTTGAATAAAATGGAATCTATGGGAGATGGCCTTTCTGTATTTCAGTGCATTCTGGATAACAGGCTTCCTTATAACAGATCTCATTCCTGTATTATAAAAATAGTAATGTTGATACTGACTGACATTACCTTGCCTTCAGTACAAGCAAATAATACAGTGATCACTTCAGGTTACTAGGATTCTTTCCTGGCTCATAACAATGGATCAAGGACATTTAAGTGTATAGTCAATCAATAAATATTGATGTGAATACATTATTTGTGTGAGAAACAGCAGAAAAGCTTTTTAAATGTGAAATATTTTTCCATGTACATTCCCATAATTATTGTTACCATTAAGTGAGGAAAAAGTACACAAGGAAATCACCATGGATTCATAGATGATGGAAACCTTTTTACTTTACGCAAAAAAGTAACATTGCAGAAACATAATGGCTTCTCAATCATACACATTGATATAAGTGATTGAAGCAACTCAATTGGAGGAACTCCAGCTAATGGAGTATGTTCATATTCCCATTTAATTCAAATGGATCAGTGAAAGAACCAGGGACCAAGGTTAGCAATTACAGAAGAACCTCTGTTTTACATTTTTCAGGAGACCAGAAAAAATTATTTAAAATCCAGGAAAATGTCAAAAAAGGGAAATGCATTACGTATAATATATAAGTGGGACCACAAAACAACATTGTAAAACAAGGGAAAACGTAAAATCAGGGAATGTAAAATTGCGGTGTCCCTGTATATTTACTTGCCCTTTAATCAGAATTTTCAAAATCTCAAACAAATAAAACAAATTGCTTCTATAAAAAAATACTCTGTAATGTTGATGCAGTCTTCTTCAAATCTGTTTTTTGTCATCAACTGGATAGGCTGTACATTTATACAATTATTATGTGTATCTAATAAAATATATCAGATCGTTTGCTTTTATTTTTATAATTACAGAATGAAATTTGAAAAAAATGTATCTATATATACACAATACTAAATTAACTAAATTAACACGATAAATTCTTGGATTGCATTTAATTGCCTTTCTTCCGAGACTGTGGGTCTGTCTTCTGCCAGCTGGATGCATTGTTTGTGTGACAGCCAATCATTGGCTCTGATGACACAAGAGAAACCCAAGTTGGGCTATAAAAGTTCACTTGGGAAAAGCAGTATTTATCATGGAAAGGTTTTTTCTGCTTGACTTTTTATTTCGCTGACATAACTCTTGGTTTTACCATCTGAAGAAATAGCTAATAAGATTAGAGGACTATATGAGAACATGAATAGATTACGTGCATGGGGTTGCATTTATCTGTGTTTGCTGGTAGCATATAGTCCAGTGGATCTGACCAACAGCAATAAAGCAACAGACAAAGATACACTCTGTAGCGCCTGTACTTGGAGACAGAACAGCAAATTTTCAAGGCTGGAAGCTATCAAACTTCAGATCCTTAGCAAACTTCGACTGGAGCAGGCACCTAATATTAGTAAGGATGCTATAAAATATCTTTTACCCAAAGCACCTCCGTTAGAAGAATTAATCGACCAGTACGACCTCCAAAGCGATGACAGCAGTGAGGGATCTTTGGAAGAAGATGATTACCATGCCACCACTGAAACAATCATTACAATGCCTACAGAATGTAAGTACGTGCCAGCAACTGTATCAAGCAGCTATTTAGTTTCTCATTCAGGGCACAAGTATAAATGTGTTTTTCCTACTAGCACACAGTTGGCTATTATGCAGAAGGGTGGGGAATAGTGTCAGTTTCCATTCATGTTGAAAGCTTTTGATTACATAGCTAAAATGTAATACATGTATATATATATATTTTTTTTATTGAACTATAATTTTCATTGAAAGTATTAAAGCCGGCCTTCATGTCATTTAAATGAAAAACCAAAGCTGTTAGTGTAATGTTTAGATATTAGATTAGATACAAGTTTCTGTATATGTTGAAGGCTAATTTTAGGTTGCAGTTGGTGCCATTGGGGGCAGAAAGGCCATTATCTTATTGCTTTTCAGTATGTATGCATGTAAACAGAGGTACAACAGCATTGACACAGTCAGTTTTATTAGTAATTGTTAATATATGTTTCAGTGCTGTAGAAGAAGAGTAAGGAAATATATAAAAGTACATGCAAAGTACTTATAAATAAGACCCAAAAG
This sequence comes from Xenopus borealis, assembly GCA_024363595.1. Lineage (NCBI taxonomy): Eukaryota > Metazoa > Chordata > Amphibia > Anura > Pipidae > Xenopus > Xenopus borealis. The sequence continues at coordinate 92,494,357 of CM044447.1, read as the reverse complement.
CCCATGCACCTTAGAGCTTACAATAGTATTACATGTATGGGATCTGTTATCTCATTATCCAGAACGTTCCAAATTATGGAAAGGCCGTCTCTCAGAGACTACATTTTTTCCAAATAATCCACATTTTAAAAAAAGATTTCTGTTTTCTCTGTAATTATAAAACAGTACAGGTATGGGATCCATTATATGGAAACCTGTTATCCAGAAAGCTCAGAATTACGAAATGTTTCTCTGTAATAATAAAACAGTAGCTTGTACTTGATCCAAACTAAGATATAATTAATATATAATTAATCCTTATTGGAAGCAAAACCAGCCTATTGGGGTTATTTAATGTTAACATGATTTTTTAGTAGACTTAAGGTATGAAGATCCAAATTACAGAAAGATCCATTATCCGGAAGATCCCAGGTCCCAGGCATTCTGGATAACAGGTCCCATACCTGTACCTTGTACATGATCCAAACTAATATATAGTTAATCCTTATTGGAAGCAAAACCAGCCTATTGAGTTTATTTCATATTTACATGATGTTCTAGTAGACTTAAGGTATGAAGATCCAAATTACGGTATCTGTTATCCAGAAAACCCTAGGTCCTGAGCATTCTGAATAACAAGTCCCATACCTGTAAAGGTATCCATTATCTGGAAACCCATTTTCCATAAAGCTCTAAATTATGATTTACCTTTTCTCTGTAATAATAGAACAGTAGCTTGTACTTGATCCAAACTAAGATATAATTAATGCTTAAAACCAGCCCATTGGGTTTATTTAATTTTCAGGTCCCATACCTGAATTTTAAGTATAAAATCTAGTGACACGTGGATTATATGTTTTATGTAATTATTATGCACATTTTGTATGATTAATGCTGCTTGTTATGTGTTGTTGCAAAAACCATAAGGTATACAATAACGAGAGGAAGCTTGATTTTACCAAATCCAAAGCACTATTCACAACAAGAATGTAATGGTTTGACCTCTGGGAGATTGCCTTTGAATTTTTGAAGTGAAATATATTATCCAGCAAAAGAATATAGTTCATCAAATACATGCAGTGCAGTTTTAGAGAACAGTGGTACTGCAATGCTATGTCACAAAGATAGTCATATATTTGTTTCTTGATACCATTCAACAGCACTATTGACAAATAATTATTTTTTCTCTGCATCATCCAAATAGGCTGTACATTTATCCCTTGTATTAGAAATGCTGTATGTATTAAAATGTTTAGATTTTGGAGGACCTTGCTTCATTGAGGTCTACAGATGAGATTTCACACTTCCATGTCAGATAAGCAAGTTTCCCTGAGTAGATATTTACTTTTGCCACTCATGAACCTTATTGCGCTTATTGCATAGAGCTATGGGCTTTGTATAGAATGCAACACATCTAATCCTCAGTTTATCTATGTATTTATAGGAAACGTAGGGACAATTACTATTTAGAGACACTAACTGCTTGGCAACCACTCACTAACTCTAGAGGACTCAATGAGGCCCGACACTTAGGTCCATTACTGTACTAAGTGGTAGCAGTGGCTGACACATAACACAATAAACAAAAGCTTAAGATTTTACCATGTGTTTTGCAGGCTGGAAAAATGTATTCCAGCATGGAAAGTGATTGTCCAAGTTATTATAACTGTAGCCTCATAATGTACAAAGATTTAGTGATTAACAATTTACAAATATTGTCAGTATACAAACAGTTACTGCTCAAACATATTCAAACATCTGGCACATTTTGTAAACTTTGATAAATGTGTAATTTTTTTTAGATTATAATTTAGGTTAAAAAAAGACAAAAACCTGCCTAAGGCTATGGGCACACAGGCTGAAGACTTGCCTATGGCTGCCTGCATATTTTTGAAGGCTGAGAGAAGCAGATCTGCTCAGTGCCCCTGCTCCACTGATTTGAGTTCAACCTGGAGATGACCCCATTTTCATATTTAGGCTCACCTCAGCCTCTGTGCAAGCTTGAGCAGGCTCAAATTAATGAAGAATGGACACTGAGCAGATCTGCAACACTCAGCCTTCGAAAATATGTAGGCTGATAACAATTGGAGCCTTTAGCCCATAGCCTTATTGTTGGTGATCCAGAAAAAGGTGAAAATTAGATACCACCCCCACCCATCACCCTTTTCATTATTCAGGGCACAAACATGGCATTGCTTCAGATTTTTCTCGATTGAAACAAAGTACAATTAGCTGGAACAGGGCCAGAACTTGGGGTAGGCAGAAGAGGCACCTCCATATGGTGCAACAATGTGGGGGCACTGGGCAGGTACCTTCTCAAAGATCTTCTGCCTATCCCTAAGTCCAGGTTTGATCCCCTGCTATTCTGAGGGCCCATTTTCTTCTCAGTGCATACACTCAACTCTTCTGGTGAATAATGCATCAAAGAGTTTGCTGAATGGTCCCCTTATTTATGTAGTTATCATATCCACCTATTAAAGGAACAGTAATATCAAAAAATGTGTGTTTTAAAGTAATAAAAATATAATGCAGTGCTGTTGTGCACTGGTAAACCAGGTGTTTGCTTTAGAAACACTACTATTGTTTATATAAATAAGTTTCTGTGTAGCAACGGGGGCAGATAGCAGATAAGCTCTGTAGAACATAATGGTGTTATCTGTTATCCACTATTTAACCTGTGCCATATAAGTTTTTTTCAATTTCCCCCATGTTTGTTTATATAAACTATAGTTGTGTTTCTGAAGACTACAGATCAGTTTTACCAGTGCAGGGCAACAGTACATGATATTTTCATTACTTTAAAACACTTTAATTTGTTAGTGTTGCTGTTTCTTTAAAGGGGAATTTAACCCCACTGGCGCTAAAATCCTTCCCCTCCCACCCCGAAGTGGGCTAATTTGCATATTCGTAAATTCAAGAAATCAGAAATTTTCAATTTAGATCGAATTTCGAATCATTCACACGAATTTAGTAAATCTGCCCCCAAGTGGTTCTTAATACATTTTCTTATCTTTTTTAAGGTATTATAGTGAGTATAGTGACACAGTAACCTTGTACATTCTGTAAACAAACAATGGAATATCCAGTAGTTGGAGAACTCTGTGATATGTGCTTAGTTTTTAGAACATTACTCTATGAAGCTCCATGAAATGTTCCAAGGAGACAATGCATAAGAGGGTGAATTCCTCATATTCCTCACTATGGACTTTGCAAAATTTGGTTGCACTTTTAAATTAATGAACTAAAGTGTTTAATGTTTAAGGCTGAACTATCCAGAAAGTGAATATTTTATACAAATTCCATCATACTGAAATAGGAAACTTTCTAAATACAATCAATTAAATATTCAGCATTCTTTCTGAAATAATCAAGTTAATGTTCAATATCCTTCTCTCAGTATCTGTTTCTTTTCATTCTGTCTTCATGCAGCAGTTGGGTATCAGATATTCATTGACAGTTAGATCCATGATATCTTATAGGCAGGGCTTCCTTTCCTAGCAGATGTATTAGAGCTCACTCAAATAGCTGATTCCAGTACAAACAAAATCTAACAAAATAACTGTCTTTTGCACAAATCCTGCATGTAGAGAGACATGATGTCTGGTGGTTTTAATAGAGTGAGCTCTAATACATCTTCTAGGCAAAAGAAGCACCCTATAACATATATTGGATCTAACTGTCAATGAATATTTGACACCCAACTCCTGCATGAATACTGAATGAAGAGAAACAAATACTGAGAAAGGGATAGTAAAGATAAATTTGATGATTTCACAAACATAATTTTGAATCAGATTCAGAAAACTTCTTATTTCAGTATGCTAAAGCTTATATTACATTTTCATGATAGTTCCCCTTTAAAGAAAGATAGAGGAAAGGAAAAAAGTTTAATATTGCTGAAATATTTCAGCTAATTAAATTAAGGAGTATAGCAATAGTTGCATTTCAATGGGCTGCCTTGTACTAGAGGCTTTGGGCAAATTCTCATGTTTTACATTTAATAAAGTAGCACTAATGCAGGTTAAATGTGATTATCCTGCTCTGAAATGTTTTGTACAAGTTGTGAGGTGGTAGCGCCTTTTCCACAGATTGACAGGTAAACAAAAACTGAATCGGGTCTTTGCTTGTCTTTTGTTTTGTACAAGTTTTTGAAAGGACGAACAGCCATAATTAGGAAAACTGTAATCTGTCAAGACAGACAGCAAAATCACACTTTAGGTGATTATTTCTTGGTATTTATACAGCAGCACTTTTCAGAGATTTATGTGATACATGTGGGTTCCTTTTTCCAGGTTGATACACTAATTTACTTCTCTAACTTGTTCCAGGAGGTCCCAGCCAGAACGTAAGAACTTGCTTTCTACTGCTGGAACTTGTTACAAATTTACTTTCCACTGCTGGAATTTGCTAAGAACTTGCTTTCTACTGTTGGAACAAAAAGTAGTATCTGATTTCTCAGATTAAAGGTTCTAACCTTGGCCTTCTTGGGTCTATTATAAATGTAATTTTAAAATTGGCTTGACATTTCTGATCCTGCGTTTGGGCTACATGTTCTATTACACTTACCCTTATGCTCCCAGGTTTCTTTAGTAGTATCAAAAAGACCCTTAGGATGCATATGTGGACGGATTATTAGAGCATATAAATAAAATCAATATCAACCCATTCAAGATTATTATGAATTATTTTTGTTTAATATGACTGAGCATCTACAAGAAATTTAGTTAATTTTCTAAATACCAGCATGTACTGTTGGAGGTGGATATTTATTTAGATTGTAAACTCTAATGAGCAAGGCCAAATTTTCCAGCTTTACTAGCAAAACATCCATTCAAATTAGAAAATAGGTGGTTCCATTTTAAATTGTGGGCACGGGGCACATAGGTGTCCCTCCTCTCACCCCCTAATTTGCACACTATTTAGGGAGCATGGGTTGCAGGCATATGTCTTACCTAATTTAATTTTCACATAAGCTTCATTGGCTGTTAGACTGGAGAGTGTGTTTAGTAATCTGAGCTGAGAAGAAGCGAGCATGCTCATTAGCCAACAGCCAAATAAATTCCTGAGGAAGGGGGCCGAGTGGGTTAGAGGATGTGAGGAATCCTAAGTGATTAAGTGAACGCAGCAGCCTTACTATTAACCTTTTAACGGAGTTGAAGGTGTTTAGAGATTTCAAATAAAGCTATTCACTGATTATATTTTTTGTGGGGGAGGGTTACATGTCCTTTAAAAATAACTGATTAATACTACTTAAAAGCCAAACATGTCTTCTTAATGAATTCTTCTGGTTTATTTTATAGCTGATTATGCAACAGGAGAAAAGCCAAAATGCTGTTACTTTAAATTCAGTTCTGTAGTGCAATACAATAAAATAGCAAAAGCTCAACTTTGGATTTACTTGAAGCCTGTCCAAAAACGTACAACAGTATTCGTACAGACCTTCAGACTTCCAAAGTCTTTGAATGACGGAGCACGATCCACTGGAATCAGGACTCTTAAACTTGAGATGAACCCAGGCTCTGGAACTTGGAAAAGCCTTGATGTGAAAACAGCACTACAAAACTGGCTAAAGCAGCCTGTATCTACTCTAGGAATTGAAATTAAAGCTTGCGATGAAAATGGACGTGATCTACCAATTGCATTTCGTGGTTCAAATGAGGATGGACTGGTAAGGTCATAAGTTATGGACAGATGTACAGCAGTACACCTAGGGGCAGATTTACTAAGGGTCGAATTTCGAATGAAAAAAAAAAAATTCGAAATTCAACCAGGTAATAGTGGGGGAATAGTGGGGAAATAAAAAAATTCAAATTCGAATTTTTTTAGTGCAATTCGATCGATCGAACGAACGATCGAATAGGGAAAATTTGATCTATCGAATATTCGTATCAAATTCGAATCGAATATTCGAACGATTTTTCAAATTAGATTTTAGGGAATGATCCCCATTTCGGTAGGTTTAATCTGGTGAAGTAGGTGATCAAATTTAAAGGGGAAGTATTCGACCATCGAATTTCCGAATATTCGAATAAAATTAAATTCAATTTGGAATATTCGATGGTCAAATTTGCCTAATTTGCATATTTGAAATTCAAATCTTTTTGAAAATTCGATCGAATGTGAATATATGTGAATTTAGTAAATCTGCCTCTTAATGTGTCACAAAATGTCAAGTTACCAATAATGAATAGGTCCACATACATTATTTATGTTTATTTAATAAAAGTAGATTGGTGGCGTGGGGCAGTAAGTAATGTGAAGGACTCCTATATATTAAATTTACATTTTAAATTTACACAAACAGTTTAAGATTGGAGCATTGCATTGCTCTCCCAGCATACAGTATACTAATTACCTTCATGGGCTAACTTGACTATAGCAGTTAATAGATTGTGGGCAGTGGTATAACATGCCACCCCCCCCCCCATGATTGCTTGGCTGTTCACTCACTTGTAGTTGAACAGGCATCAAAAGGGTGAGGTGATAAAGACAGTGGAACCATCGAGCAGACCCTGTGCCCATTCAGACCCCCTCCCTTGGGCCATATTCTCACTAGTAGAATTTTTATAAATGAAGTCCAGCAGCATATGTAGAATTCCATTAGATTGCATGGCAAGAAAAGCTTTCAACATATGTTTCTCTGTGATCTTGCTAATACTTGTCAAGATATACCTCAAGGAATATGTTGTCTAGCAAATTCCTAGTACAATCTTTGTGGGTGTTTCCAATTCCTCTCATGACTCCTAACTGGACATGGATGCAAGATGCCCCAGGCAATGCTCGTAGTTCCAACTCCCTATACTGCCTCCCTAAGGCAGGTGTTTAGTATTGGGCTTCCTTGGTATTTTGGGTGCTACATTCTTTATCTTGCACCAAAGTGAAAGTGAAAAGTGAAAGAGCTTAGTGTATGGGACTGTTAGTTACTGTATCCTCAGTAGTATATAATTTACTCATTTGGCATTGGGTCATCACAGAAAATTACAAAATTTTACAGAAAATAACAAATAAGACTGCAGCAAAACAAATGTATTTAATATAACCAAACTAAATAAACAAGCATTCTATAATGTATTTTCTTTTTTAACACCAGAACCCATTTATAGAGGTTAAGGTGATGGATACGCCAAAAAGATCTAGAAGAGATTTTGGACTTGACTGTGATGAACATTCAACAGAATCTAGGTGCTGCCGTTATCCATTGACCGTCGATTTTGAAGCTTTTGGATGGGATTGGATCATTGCACCAAAACGATATAAAGCTAACTATTGCTCTGGAGAGTGTGGCATTGTCTTTATGCAAAAGTACCCCCACACACATCTTGTTCAGCAAGCAAACCCCAGAGGTTCTGCTGGCCCTTGTTGTACGCCAACCAAAATGTCCCCAATTAATATGTTGTATTTCAATGAAAATGAACAAATCATTTATGGAAAAATTCCAGCAATGGTGGTGGATCGCTGTGGATGTTCATGAGTTTTTTTTTGTTTGATCATACGATAACATGAAGGTTTCTTCCATGTTTTCATGAACCATGAAAAATTGAGTTCATTAAGCTAAGCACATGCTCATAATACAGGGTAAACAGTTACACCAAGATTCCCTTTTTTGTGGGCTACAGGAAGAAGGCATTGTATGCTAGAATGCCTATGCTAGAATGCCACTAAAAACCTACAGGACAGTCTTATTTTTAACAATATAAAACAATAACATATAGCTTAATTTGAATTTAATATTTTCAAAAAATGAATAAAGATAAACAAAACATTTACAGCCCTTCTCTTGATTTTATAAACAACTTACATTATGCAATATTCCTTCAACATAATTCAAGTTAATTGATTCATCTGGGCACATTTCAAAAAAAGGAAATATCATTTACAAGTAATTCTAAAACAACTGGAATTGCTGAGTAATCATTGAAGTTGTTTCACTACTATCAGCTTCTTCAGTTCAACTGACTGGTGTGGAAGTTCTCGGCATATAAACACTTTGGAACACTTCACACATCCATTCATGCAATTCTTAGGGTAGGGACAGACAGGGAGATTCGGGGAGATTTTGTCGCCTGGCGTTTTTAGCAGGCGACAATCTCCCCGAATTTCCTTCTCCCTGTCTGCCGATCGTAAAGGCACAAAGCGCCTGTGCAGACGCAGCGCGGCGATTTCCGGAATCGCCCGAAGATACCTCGTGAGGAAACTTCGGGCGATTCCGGAAATCGCTGCGCCGCGTCTGCACAGGCGCTGGCGCTTTGTGCCTTTACGATCGGCAGACAGGGAGAAGGAAATTCGGGGAGATTGTCGCCTGCTAAAAACGCCAGGCGACAAAATCTCCCCGAATCTCCCTGTCTGCCCCTACCCTTACAAGTAACACCTTTTTCTAGGAGTTGCATGACACATTGGTAATCCTCACAGTAACTACACAGAATCAAATTCAGATGTCATCTCTCAGTTATAATGTGCCATTGTGATTGGATTAGTGGAAGTTTACATGCCCAGGACTTCCCATACCAGTCAGTTGAACTGAAGAAGCTGCTCGGATGTCTAGAGAAATGTCTTCAATGTTTACTCAGCAAATCCAGTTGTTTTAGAGTTACTTAAATTAGATTTATCATGACCTGGATGAATGAAAATCGTCATAGTCATTTCTGAATGAATTTTCTTCTTATCTAGAAAGCCAGCTTGTTAATGGAGCAACTAACGTATGATTTAAGAATATATATATATATATATATAACCTTCCACATGGCACATGTGCCTTAATAATGAAAATTTGATTTTAGGCAGTGGTGGTTACAGTGACAGAACACTGTGTACTAAATATGCATTAAATTCCTTCCTTTCCTCTAAAGACGTGGCAGGTATAAAAAAATCCACCCTTTTAAAGAATGCTTGAATTCAACAAACAGTTGGCACAAACATGAATGAATCCTTTGTTTCTGTGATGTAAGTAATTTTATACATAATGGTCCATAAAATCCATCCGCTTGGGCAATATTATTGGCATATGCAGTGAAAATAATCTCAACAATTTGTAACATCCTAGTCAAGCCAAACACATTTGGTATAGAATCATTTGGTTTCATCAGTAACTTAAAGGGAGCATATTATTTTATTTAAAAATATTGTGTATAGAACATGTATAGCAGGTGACAGCTCTGCATTCATAAAGGGAAAGATATGCAGCTCCCACTAAGATCCACCTACCCAAAGGTTGTCTAATCACCTGATGGGGATGGGTTGCAGGGACATTTAACTTTAACACACACAAAGTTTGAGAAAGCAGAATATTCAATACAAACAGAGTATTTCTATGATGCATTATGTAATGAAAACTTGTAGCTAAATAATACTGTACACAGAGGTACTAAATACAGAATTACATTCCCCCCTCTTTCTATAGCACCAATATGAACCATTTTTGAATATGTGGGAAAAAAGTCAGACCTATAGGGTGATTCATCAAAATTGAAAAAAAAGCCACATGTGCAAAATGTTTTCAGCTTTTTTTCTATTAATTCTAACATCAACCAAATACAGGTATGGGACCTGTTATCCACAATGCTCGGGATATGGGTTTTTCTGGATAGGGGTTCTTCCCGAATGGTCTCCATATCTTGTGTACTATAAAACATTTAAACATTAACTAAACACCATATCATAATTTGGATCAAGTCCAACATACTGTTTTATTACTACAGACAATAAGGAAATAATTAAAATGTAATTATTTGATTAAAATGGTGTCAATGGGAGATGGCCTTCCTGTAATTTCTGGATGACAGGCTTCTAAATAACAGATCCCATACCTGTAGCCAAGTTTGCAATTTTTGTCCACTGAAAGAAAAGTTGCACGTTAGCGAGAGTCACATTTTCAATAAATTTTCAACAAGGCATAAAATATGTAAAGCAAATTGAATGAAACTATTTGACTTTTATAAAACCTAGCCAGCTTTTATATGCCTAGTGTTTTTTGACAACTTTTTGTTTTTTATTCTTTACTTCCAAAGAGTAATATGTCTCAGCAGATTTTTTATTTTAAAGGCATACAGTATATGCAGACAGTGGGAGAGTGTCTATTCCCCCAGTGAATATGCAATAATTGAACACTCTTGTACTTTACTGACAGTTACTACAGTTCATAAAAATTATTTTGACAAGCAGTCTTTTAAGGTCATCTTTATGTAGATCTTCTATCCCATATGAATCAGCTTTGAGAGATTGTAAAATCTCCCCAATGGGGTCTGAGGAATGCAGGAAATTGTACACACTGTGTAAATCACAATTTTAACACAAAAGTATGTTTCAGCCTTTAGATATTAAATGCATGTTTTTTTTAATTGCCATTGGCTATAAACGTCTGTTATTTTTTGTGCCAACTTCACTTTCAACAAAAAAACCTCTGTGCACCTTTAATCTACATTATCCTTTCGCTTTACTGTTTATTCTATGCAGATGAAATGCAAAATATATCTCCTTGTTCTCGGAAACAAGAAGATTGAAACTGTAAATAAGGTTTACATTTTAATCACTGGGAAAATGTCTGGCATACACCTGGCATACCTTTGCTACAAAAAAGGAAAAAAACACAGTTAATAAATAAATATACCATATTACGTGTGTGCAGATTTATTCATTCAGCATACATAGATATGTACACAGAATGTACATGGTTTTTATCTGAAATGTTTTGTTCTTTAAATGAAAGCATTATTCTGAAGTGACCTGCTTCTTCATGTGTACTGGTTTTTATAATTAAATGAATTGCAGTATTTCTGCAAATATGAATTACGTTAGCACTGCAATTCCATCCTTAATAATAGAATGTTCTTGAAAAAGTTTGAGTGAATCCTTTTTTGTGAGGAGTTAGGCTTTGTTGATACAATTCTGAAGCAACCTTGGCCCAACAGCTGAACCAACCAGAAGTGATGAAGCTCAGTATTTTATACAGATAATACCAAAACTGTCCTCATTGATTGTCTACATTTTTAAAGACGGAGAGGTTATTCTGAAATGTGACAATACTATTCTTCTGAAAACTGAAAATATGAATATATTACTTACACAGGGGTTCTGAGATGGAGGTTGCTGCTAAGTTCTGATACGGCAGGGTTCTGTTATAATGAAATATTCCACACAGTTGAACCTGTTCTATCGATGAGTGGAAAAAATGCTAAGACCTCAGTTCCAGTTGCAATTGTGTTTACACAGCACATTTATCAGGTGAATTACAAACAGGAATAACATGTACAATAGAAACATAACAGAGCTTAAAAATATGTGTTGTTTTTATATTTTAAAAAATCCTGTTTCTGATCCCTGTCCGTGGGCCTAAAATTTGCTCCTTCCTCAACCTTTGGCCTGTCTTATGGTTCTTATTTCTACTGCCTGCACTGACCTTCTGCCTTTTTGTCTTTTGTGTATGATTTTGTATTTAGCTTTGCTGTTACAGTCTGGTCTCCAAAACTGGGATTGTTTGTCCATAAGTGCTGCTGCAGGGGCAAAAGAGCATCAGTAAACACCAGTACCTTCAGAACTTGCTGTAGGAGCCAGACTAAAAACCAGAAACTCCATCTCAAACAATTGTTGAAATGCAAATTGTTATTCATTTTATTTTGGATTTTGCAAAAATGTAAAGTCATAACTTTTATTACATTGCTTCCCACCCCCAGTAGTCTGCTATAGGCATAATTGATCTAGTATGAAGCTTATCAATTTCAACAGCCTATAAGATCAAACATACCCATATTGTTTATTAGAAAATATACACCTTATATTTATTAGTATTCAGTAAGCAGGTTAAATCCATCGTTTTTAGTGATGAGAACCCTTAGGCAGACCTCGTTCCAGCCCTGGGTTGCTGTTTCTTTCCTCTCTTTGCATAAACCTACTTAAAATGCCCCCCTTTTAACCAAACAGAGATTGTTTGGCCATATAATACAATATATACAAGCTAGCCGACTACATCATAGTCATCCCTGGCCCATAGTAGTGTATAAGAAGTCACTGTTAGACTTGATATTATCATCTCAGGTGATTTGAACACTCTGGGTGATTTGTGCCCTTATGGGATGGAAGAGGATTAATCCAATATTTGTATATTGACCTTCTCACAGCCACACTAGTATTTGGAAGAGGAATTTGGAAGAGGAATTTAGTTTCAGTCAAGTTCTAGAATATTTAAAAGATTTCATGATATCAGTTGCAAGGTTTAATAAGCATTAATGGATAAAGTTTCAATGAGATGTTTAGAGAGGAAGAAATCATCCTTTCAGTCACTAGCCATAAGGAACTAATCAAGGGACAATACCATAGAAAATGAAAAGTATCTGGATTAAGACAATTATATTTGGGGCAAACATAATTAATTTAACTAGTATTTGAACAGCTTATAAACATTTTATAAGCCAAATGCTGTTCCCTCCATATTTCTGTGAAATTAAATTATTGTAAACCCTCAAAGATGTAATCAGATGTTCAGGAGAAATGGAAGTTTGAAGAAATAGAGACCATTTAGCACTAGTTTTTTCTAGCCAGCGTTTAGGGTCATTGTCAAGAAGAATTGAATTCGATCGAATTCCGATCGTACAATTCTATTGAATATTCGAATATGCAAATTTGGCCTCTTCGATCATTGAATATACAAAATTCGATCGTATCGATTAGTTCGAAAAGATTGAATGATCGAATATTCGATCATTCGACCATTCGACGATCGAATTACTTCAACTTTAAAAGTTTATTTGACTGCCTACTTCGCCAGATTGAACCTACCGAATAGCAATAGAAGCCTATGGGAATCCCCCCATAAGCTTTTTTTTTCTATTACCTGGTCGAATAGCATTCGTACAATCGAACACCTCAATCGTTCGAATCGTACAAATTTTTCAAACGACCAAACGAAATTTCACAATTTTTTCGTGAAATCAAACGAAAAAATCGAGAACTGTGGTTTGATCATACGATTTTTTCTAGAAATAGAATATCACTTGAATTCTGCCGAATTTGCGGGCTAAAAACCCTTGAATTCGTGAATAATGATAAATTTGCCCCTAAATATCCTTAGGTCAGGTAAACTATGGCATCCAAGATGTTTAGGTTGTTTTAGCTTACTTAGAGAAATCTTAGGTTTTTCCCTTTCCAAAGAAAATAGTTTAAAGGTGAAGCTAATTCTTTCACATCTTTGTGGTTTAGCAGTAAGGGTAAGTGTAGGAGATGGTAAATTTGTTTGGGAAAGATGATCATTTTATTGAAAGCCACTCTCCCAATCAGATCTAATGGATGGTTTATCTATTTGGAGAATTGTATAGAAAGAACAGAGGCGCCAAAAGGATAAAAGGATATAAACGAGTTTAAAAGCCAAAACTTGGTAATCAGAGGAGGCAGTGGTGGACTTACCTCCTCCAAGCAGACACAAAATGACTGTAATTAAGCAGTCAAAATTTATTAACGAACTCCAATCAGTACAACGCGTTTCACGGGCTCAGACCCGCTTCTTCAGACAATAAACATAGGAGTTACAGCATCTGGCAGTAGTATACACACTCTGTCAGGCGCTGAGTGGTGATTTAGTCTTAATTATTTTAATTTGTAAAAAAAAAAAAAAAAACATGCTAAACTTCTTAGGTGTGGTTTGTGAATTATTTCCAAGAGATTCTTTCTGTTAAAACAATACAACTTACTGGTCCTAAATAGGTTTTATATATATTAATTATATGATATAATATAATTATATGATATAAATTATATCAGTAGTGTGCTGATTAGGTCAAGCCATGCAAAGTACCAAATTATGAGGAGAAAACATAGTCAGCCAGATCTGAAGTCAGGGTAGGCAGAACAGATTAAGACAGTGGACAAGCAGAGGCCAAACAATCAGGAATAACACCAGCCTCTCAAAGAATTATGTTTTTTCTGGTTAATAAAACAGCATTACAGGAAACAGCAGACAACCATAAATAGGCCCAGAAGAGATGAGTGCAGGTGCAACCTTGATACACAATGCAGGATTATACAATGGGCCATGCGCATATGCACATTAGAGAACTGAGGATATGCATGCTAAGGATACTCTGTTTGGAAGTGTGAGTAAGGAGTCTTATGCCGCTGCCCACTGAAGAGGTACATCTAGATGCAAAATGTTTTATTGTGGTGGTTTAGATGAAATCTGCCTTGAAGAATGAACATTAAATGCAAGTACTCAGGAGTCTTTTTTCATGACTATAATAACTTAAATTGGCAACCCTGCTACCAACTCTAACAAGCTGTCGCTTTGGCCTTTCCACAAATAGTGGCCTGCTGGTGCTCATATACAACATTAGGCAGGGACCCATGACAATCAATCAATGGTTTTCTTTCATAGTTGGTTGAAAAAAATTTTCTCACTGCTTGGTTGCTACATGTTAATGCCAAGGTGCAAATTAACCCAGTGTTAAATGAGAACTAAACCTTAAACACTAATACAGCTAAAAATTCCATATTTTATATACTGAACTTATTGCTCCAGCCTAAAGTTTCAGCTTGTTAATAGCAGCAATGATCCAGGACTTCAAACTTGTCACAGGGGGGTCACCATCTTGGAAAGTGTGACACTCACATGCTCAGTGGGCTCTGAGCAGCTGTTGACAAACTAAGCTTAGGGGCCGTCACTAATTATCAATCAGAAAATGAGGTTGTCCTGTAATATAAGCTGATGCTACAAGGCTTAAATTCTGATGCTAGTTGCACTGGTTTCTATGCTGCCATACTAATCAGCCTTATATTGTGACATTTCTATTCTATGTGTACTGTGTATTGTCAGTGGGTCCCTAAACTCAGTAAGTGACAGCAGCACAGAGCAAATTCAGTGGTTCAGCAGAAACGAAGATGGGGAGCTACTGGAGCATCTTTGGATACACAGATCTTTACTGCTAAAGGGCTGTGATTGCCTTGGGCTGGTTTAGAAGCACAAAGGATAATGTACACCATTTCTAGCTACTTCTTTAGTTAATCTTTAGTTCTCCTTTAAGATGGCGATAGATGTGCAGATTATAGCCTATGTCGAATGAACAATCATCTGTGCCAACTAACCATATAGATTAAAATAAAGTAGTAAAGAAAACAAATCACACAATGCTCAGGCCATTAAGTGACAGACAGCAATTGTACAAAAGTTATGGCCGACAAATAGTATTGACAGTTTCTCATTGTTTTCATCAGTTAGACAATACATGCAGAGATATTATTGGTAGCCGATATAAATCTTTTAACCTGTCCAATCGACTGAACGACCGATCGGCATGGTATGAAAACTGTTGGAATATAATAGAACTATAGATATATCTTCCTAATGAGCATTACTACAAATTAATATACAGTTATGGGACCTGTTATCCAGAATGCTTGAGACCTGGGATTTTCCGAATAAGGGATCTTTTAGTAAGCTGGATCTCCATACCTTAAGGGGCACATTTACTAAGGGTCAAAGTGAATATTCGAATAAAATTCAAATTAAAAAAATTCTAATTTTGACGTAGTTTTGGACTACTTCGAAAATTCGAATTTCGAAGTATTGACCCTTTAAAAAACCTTCAAATTCGACTATTCACCACCTTAAAGCTGCCGAATTACCATTTTATCTTATGGGGGACCTCCTAGAACCTGTCCTGAAACTAAGTCCTAGGAATTCAAAGGATTTTGCACAAAATCATTAGAAAATTATCCCAAAAAAATCAGCCCCTAAATCTACTAAATATAATTTTAACAATAAACCCAACAGGATTGTTTTTTTCAAAAATAAATTAATTATAACTTAGAATAAAGTACCAGGCATTGTTTTATTATTACAGAGAAAAGGGAAATATTTAAAAAATTTAATTATTTGTTTAATAGTCTATGGAGGATGGCCTGCCTGTCATTTGGAACTTTCTGGATATCTCGTTTCCAGGTTAACAGATCCACTAACTGTCCAACTCAATTCAGAATTGACCATTATACTAAAGATATCTTGATGCTGGGCTTCATATGAACTAACACTGGCTTCTGACAAAACTTGCTCTCCTTATGACAGCAAACGTCCTTTTCCAGCTTAATTCATTGTTTGTGTGGCAGCCAATAGACAGTTCTGATGACACAAGCGTAACTTAAGTTGGACTATAAAAGTACATGTGGACTTAGCATGATTTATTAGTGTGACAGAACCCTCTCTTCCCTTTGGCTTTACACATTCATTAGGAGTCAGTTTGACTCCACAATAAGGCAACAGGAAAATAAGGGGGGAAAGAAGCAAAAAAAAAAAGCCCCAAGAGATTCTGACTACATGAGAACATGATAAATTTACGTGCATGGGGTTGCGTTTACTTTTGCACGCTGGTAGCATTTAGCCCAGTGGATCTAGCAGACAGCAACCGAGCAACAGACAAAGATACATTGTGCAGTGCCTGTACCTGGAGACAGAACAGCAAATCTACAAGACTTGAAGCTATAAAAATCCAGATACTTAGCAAACTTCAACTGGAGCAGGCACCTAATATTAGCAAGGATACTATAAAACATCTTTTACCCAAAGCGCCACCTTTACAAGATTTAATTGACACATATGATGTTCAAAAAGATGAAAGTAATGCTGGTCATTTGGAAGAAGATGATTATCATGTCACTGCTGAAACTGTTATCATAATGCCTACAGAATGTAAGTTGTGCATGTTTTTATACTTGCATGCAAAATAAATATTTGATTGGTTGCATTTATTATGTTTTCCTTTATTATCATGTTATTTCTTTAAAGTGGGTTTCTTTCATATATAATTGTTTGAAGCATGCACTGGTTCTTCGGATTTTCCAACTGACAGCTGCCTGATATTGCACTTCCAGGCAATTGGCAAACAAGTGAAAGGGGTGATTTTGCATGTTTTCCCCCTGCTCATGAAGCCCCTTTTAACTGAATTGACAATGTTTTTAGACTGGTCAATATCCTTAAAACTGTACACAATGAAACGTATGGATGAATTTGGGAGCCCTTGAAAATTCAAATTCAAAGTTTTGGCTCTCTAAACAAAAGGACTACATATCCATTTCAGTTTTAATATAATATTTAAGCCTAATAACTGATCTTGTCTGTGATCACTAGAAGCTGATGCTTACAAGTTAACCTGGGCCACATTCCATGTTGGTCTATTCATACCTTCTTTATATGATTCGTTTCTTCTCCTGGTATGTTTTTTTCTGGTTAATAAACTCAGCTTTTCAGCATTTGCTACTGAAAATAGCACTAATTCTTAGGGGCAGATTTTTTAAGGTTTGAGATGTGTTTTCCATGTAAATTCGAGATTTTGGTCAAAACATTGGGTTAAAAAAAACTAGAATGTTTTGGGGAAAAAAAAACCCTAGAATTTTTCTAGTTCTATTATACCCCAACCCTGGAAATAGCTTGAATCCGAAAATACACCATCTAAAACCTGTTGAGGTCATGTAGAAATCAGTGGCAGAGGTCCCTTGAACCATTTGAAGATGTTTATAGCCTGCATGATGTTCAAGTGTTTCTTGGAGGATTTTGTCTGGAAACTTTTCGGGTTTCGCACTTGAACTCACAGAATCACGATACCATTCGAGTTGTGAGTTAATTTGACCTTTGATAAATAACACCCTAAGGGGTATATTTATCAAAGAGTGAAGTTAAAAGTGAAGTTCCGCCACTAGAGGGAAATTCCGCAGCTCTCCATTCATTTCTATGGGATTTTTAAAGGCGAAATTTCACTTTCACCCATTGATAAATATGCCTTTCAAAATCCCATAGAAATGAATTGACAGCTGCGGAATTTCCCTCTAGTGGTGGAACTTCACTCTTTGATAAATTTACCCCTATGTCTTTTACTAATTATTTTTGGTTACTGGGAAGTCTTTTTTCTCAGAAAAGCACAAAGTAAATGTATGTTAATTCTCTGCCTGATTGCATATGTCTTATCAATGGCAATTTCCAGCAGGTATATCATGCAGGAATAGTTATTAGCCAAATATACACCTATCCACGTGGCAAAAAAAATCTAGTCTTCTTCTTTTCAACACACTTCAGTGATTTTGTCAGAATTTAATCAATTTGAAAATGTGTTTTTTTGTGCTTCCTTCACTTTTAAAGGCTGGTTTAAAAAAACAGTTGAGCTTGAATTTGCATTCATTTCTAACATTGCCAACATTTTCTGACACTGCAATTCGTTGAAGTGAACTGCAAATTCCTTTCTTGTTTAAACAGTGTGTAATAGCCTGCTTAAAAAGAAGTTGCTAGATTATGAAAGCAGATTCTGCAACTACAAATTTTTAGTTATTGATAATTTAACAGAAATGCTTTTCAGCAGCTTAAACTGCTGTTGTGATATGGTACGGCTTTTAGCAAGTTTACTGAGTTGTGCCCAGTTTTTGTTACTATTAAATTGGACACAATTACTAGGGCACTTTATCCCCTAGGGGTTTGACCTTTTGATTAAAACACCTGTATACATGTGAATTCACCATCAGTAAAGATGATGTAAAAGTGGATGGGAAAGTGCAATTTTTTTTCTGTAGTAGTTGTCTTCACCAGTTTATTTTTGTCTGTATGAGAGATTGTTTTGCACACCATTCATTTATTTTAGTTACTTGGCATATACTCAGTCTCCCAGTGATTGGGGCAAGGTAAATTTGTGTTAGTGATTTGTGCACATATTCACAACAAACTGTGACTTATAAAGCAGAATACTATCGATGAACCTATTAATACCATTTGGTTTGGTACATTGTACCTTTTGTTCCATTTTCCATAAACTTAGTTTTTGTAGAATGATATGTTGGGGCAGGTATTATTAGAAATAAAACTAACAATAATTGTAAAATTAAAATCTTGTAGCTGTGTGCAAGAAACATTTTTAGTGATTTTTAACATAAAATTTTTGTTCAGACCAAAATCAAGGGCTACTAAAGGCTCATCTGTTTTTATCTTTACTGAAATTATAGAGAAAATAGAAAATGCTACCAAGGGATTGTCAAAGATTAATCATAAATGAACATAAAACGAAATAGACAGTTGTTGCTATCATTCTTCATAATGCTATGGCATATATGTAGTATGTATAAATATATATAAAATTGTTTTAACAATTACAATTTGCTTAATAATCAAAATTTAAAAATAAATAAAAGGACCTGCTCCATTATTGCATTAAAGTTAAAGAAACCTTGGTAAAATGAGAGTGGCATTTAGCAGAAGCAATAGATTCAAATAGACTAAATGATTGATGACACCAATGTATCTCTATGAAACATTAAAAGGGAAGTAGCCTTAAATCACATCTTGTTGAGTAGCATGTAGTCTTAGAAATGGAATGTAACTGTTATCTTGGCTGGGGATGCAGCTGCTTACATATAATACAGGCAGAAGTGATAATGCTTTTCAATCCAAAGCATCTAAAACATAGTGATCCAGTACCAAAATATGTTTCAGCAATGTTTCATTTACATAACTTAATGGTCATAACTCTTTTTATGATTTTCCAGTTGAGACAGACAGCACCAGCTGCACTACTACCGTGTATGCTCAAGGCTTGTGCTCTACCTTAAACACAGAATTAGCTTCTTAGAAACAGGTAACTTGATGTACAAGCTAGAACTGGAAAACATCCAGTGCCCCACGTCTTCTCAATTTCATCAGTGGGCTTTTTTTTTATCTGCTGTTATGAAGATACATTGCAAATCTTTCAACATTTTAGCAGTCAAGTTGCAATAAGTGAAAAAATATTGCTATATCATATCTAAAATGGAACTCTAAAATGAAAATATTTTTATAAATGTCCTACCTCCAAAATATTTTAATCTAGAGAGGCTGCTTTTTAGTGGGTAAACTACAGCAATAGAATGGATGGCACACTCACACTCATAGGATTTTAAAAATGGATGTTTGCTGATAATAAATGTTTCAATAAAGGTTTGGCATGTACAGTCCTTCCCATTGCTATACTTTTTGACCTGGGCAGTGTCAATGCCTCTGGACGTTCCATAAGAATACACCCTCTGCATTACTTCCTTACCCTGGCAACCTAAATTCAATTCACACAGAGTCAAACATGGATATGAAAGGCCACAGCTTTATTTACACATATAACACTAAACAGCAAAATCTAAGACTCTAAACAGTACAATATAAAGTCAATATAACCAGCAACCCAGGAATGCTTGCCAAGCAGAACTCCACCAGCCAAAAGGCAAGGGTGAGTATTGGCCTCATCTGCACTGCTACCTCCAGGAACCAATGCCCAATGAGGTACTAAATACTAAGCGGGGGAAAACGAGCCCTTTGCCATCTGGCAGGCATTCCCTCCCACTACCAAATTGCTGTTACTGAGCCAACAACCCCCCAAACCTCAAAAGGTTTCTCCCTGTGTGGCAAATACCCAAGAGGAAGCGGAACTTCCTGCAACCCCTTTGTATCCCCTCCCAACTACTTCTCCCCTCACCCTCTGCAATCTATCCTTAGTCCCTGTCCTCCCTAATTTACTAGTCCAATCAGAGCCCTTAACCCCTTGGTGCCTGGGGAGCTCCCTATACAAAAGTATCACAGAGTTTGTGAACAGGTTTTCTCCTGTGTATAAACACTAATAATCTTGCATTTGCACTTTCTAACCACTATATTTGTTTGTGGTGGCCTCAATACTTTTCAAGTTTGTTTAATCACTTTTAATGAAAATGCTGGTAAGAAAAGGAATGGGTGATAATATTTGTGAAATATGCTGCATGTTGATGTACTTCATAAATAAAGTCTGTGTATGTGTGAGCATATGGGGGGATATGCCTAAATGGGCAGGACTCTCAGTGGAGCACCCTGTTGCATCTGTAACATGTAAGCAGTAGTTAGAGTGGGTTGCATCCATATAAAACTGAGTATAATGCATAGATATTTACAGTATCCTTTCAATTCAGAAATGTAAAATAGGTATACAGCATATTTTTTACACCTATCTTTTTTTTTTTTTTTCATTTTACAGCTGGCATTTCATTTGACATGAAAGAAAAACCTATTTGTTGCTTTTTTAAATTCAGTTCTAAAGTTCAGTTGACTAAAATATCGAAAGCACAGCTCTGGATACATTTAAAGCCTGTTCAAAAGACTACGACAGTTGTTGTGCAGATCTCGAGACTCATTAAGCCTTTGAAAGATGGTACAAGATACACTGGAATCCGCTCGCTAAAACTTGAAATGAATCCAGGTTCTGGAACTTGGCAGAGTATAGATGTGAAAACCGTACTGCAAAATTGGCTGAGGCAACCCGAATCCAATCTAGGCATTGAAATAAGAGCATTTGATGGAAATGGGCAGGATCTCGCAGTAACCAGTAATGAAGATGGTCTGGTAGGTATATATATATATATATATATATATATATATATATATATTTCAATTAAGTGAATTTAAAATAATCTTATCTTACAGTAATATGAAAATGCTGTACTTTCGGTGGGAATTTGTAAACATTCTTTGAATGACTTTATGATGGATTTAGGAAGGATTAGGCATGCTTCATCAAACAATTTTCATTCTGACTGCATCATCTATGGAAAAAACATATTTGTGGATATTTCCATTCATTCCAACTTAATACAGCTAAAACCCATTTTCTATAAAATCAATGCAGTCTTTCAGAAAGTCAGAAATCTTATGCATATTTTGCCACGAAAAGTCTGATATTTTTTGCTCTAATTATTTACCATCTTTAATCAAGAGTGCTTGGGACCTAGGGGGTTTTGGGTAATGTATCTTTCTGCAATTTGGATCTTTTTACTGTAAATGTACTAGAAAATCATGTAAACCCAACAGGCTGGTTTTGCTTCCAATAAGGATTAATTATATCTTGGGTTGGATCAAGTACAAGGTACTGTTTTATTATTATAGAGAAAAAGGAAATACTTATTAAAAAAATGTGGATTAGTTGGCTAAAATTTAGTCTATGGAAGATGACCTTTCTGTAATTAGAAGCTTTCTGGATACTGGGTTTCTGGATAACGGATCCCTTGCCTGTACCAGTCTATCAGTTGTAACCATTATAATGTACAAGGCTGACAGAGTTGTAGGATGTCAAACTCCATAAAATAGTTATAATAGATTTATGTAATGCACTTTCTCTGCCTATTGCACTTTGATATAATGGTGTCACAGGTAGTTGTATTTTAACAAAGGCTGTGGATCCAGCTGAAACATTATTTTCTTTCTTTAATAAAAAGTTTGTGGAATCTTTTAGTCCTGTGATTTTTCTCCTGCTTGCTCTCTTTATCCTTATTCTACCTGATTGATCACTTTACAGAAAGCTTTAATTCTTATCTGTAGCTTTGATACAGTCATGATAAGCACTTTATTTATTGTACACTTCTGATCAATGTGAGGACAACATAATGTGTAAGAATCCATTGTGGGATATACATTTAGGCACCAAACCCAGATTAACACTACAGTATATCACTGTCTCATTTTGGAAAACTAGAGAGAGCTGTGGCTTACTTGGAGTTCATATCGATATAAATGTAGAGTCCAGCACAAGGAGCACTTTTCCCAATGTAAAATCAACTAAGTAAATACATATTGTGTCCCTCTCAGGAGACGTTTCTCAAGAAATTTAGACCAAACACAACGTCCCCAGAACCTACAGTAATACCCAAGTGTTTTAAAAAATTGTGAACCTCATTTACTGTGTTTCAGGAATACAGTGTAAGTTGATCAGTAATATGAAAAAAATGCTATAAAATCCCCTGTTAGGAGTTTAAGGGGCAGATTTACTAAGGGTTGAATTTGGGGCTTAAAAAACCCTCAAATTCAACCATGGGAATAGTGTGGGAAGCAAAATCCTTAGAATACGAATATCGAATTTGAAGGATTTTACCGCATTCGATTTGTTGAACAATTGAATAGAAAATATTCGATTGATCAATAAAATCGTTCAAATTGAACGATTTTAACCATTCAATCAAATTTTTTTATTGGATCAAAAATAATGAAGGCCAATTCGGTAGCTTTGATCTGGCAAATAAAAATTTAAAAGGGAAGTAATTAGAAAGTCAAATAGTCGAATATTCGAATAGATTTTTATTCGAATCATTCGATTCAATCGAATTTTCAAAATTCACTGGTCGAAGTGGTCTTCAAAAACATTCGAAAATTAGAATTAGAATCTTTTTGAAAATTCAATTGAAATTTGAATCCTTATTGTGAATTTAGTAAATCCACCCCTAAATGTATTCTGTAAATTACACATCAAACCACCAAAACACAAAGATCAATGAGATAGAAATAAATTAAAATATTGGAAAACCAGCAGACATAGGTCTTGAAAAGTAAATCACCAGTCATGAGAACCTATCATTCCTGTGCATCACAGCTGTGCCATCTTATGGTTTCATTAAGCAATCTGCCCTGGCACAATTCTAAACAACAGCCCCTATAAGCAAGCCACTTAGATGTATAAAATGTACTAGGCTCACTCCATTTGATTACATAGATGTGTGACATCATAGAATTTCATTTGGTCAATTTCTTTGAGGTTCATAGGTTGAGAAAGATGCAGAAGATTGAAACAAATGCATTGACAAAACTGTTTCAAAACTGTAAAATTCCCTGGAGTGCTTCATGTACTGGACTCAAGATCCAAATTACAGAAAGACTCTGTTCAACACAAGACCTATTCTTTGAACACATGCCAAACTAGGGAGTATACTGCCCCTTAAAGAATTTAATAAGAATACTTGCAATGTGGAATTGGGCCTCAGTTCCTGGGAAGTGTACAATACTTGTATAGTTTTTGTTTTATGGATTAGGTATAATTATGCAGTTCTTATGCATGCTGCAGATTGCATTGGCTGATGTGTTTTTTTTTATCTAGCTCTGCAACATGGGTTCAGCTTTCACAAAGAAAGAAACCATGTTGATTGCTTAAAAGATGTACCTTATGCATGACAGGCCCCTTAACATGGTCAGATAGCTGAAACTAATCTCTCAAGAGATAATCTGCTTTACTTTAAAGGCATCTATAGATCAAGTGATATTCACTGGGGGGTGCCAATTTGCTAAGCACCCCCTCCAATATATATACTTGCTAACCTTAAACAGTGGGCTATAATAATTGTCTGATGTTCCAGAAATTCTCTGAATGCAAAATAGAGTAAAAATCATAATTCTAAGTGACCCATTTGCTAAAAATAGAATTTACTACCACAAATCTCTACAAATACACGGTTTTTAATCTTTTTTTTAAAACTTCAAGATTTATTAAGGGACCTCAATTTTCTTCTGGTCGAGTTTTTAAAGGGGAAAACCTGTTGCAATTCAATCCACATGTTTAAGCGTTATCGGTCAGATTTGCAGTAACTGTTCAAGGGTGTCCAAATCATATGTGTTTGTCAACCTTGTCTCCTAATAAATTGTTCTTAAATATTTGACATAATGAAACCCTGTTATTTTATATATTTGGCTTATTATAAACACTAAATTTGCACCTGGGCAGTAACCAGAGCAACCAATCACAGATTTGTTTTTTTTCCAACCAGCTGTTAAAATGAAAGAAATCATCTTTTTGGTTGCCATTGATAGCTGCCCAGGTGCAAATGTGGCCAATGTTTATAAATGACCCCAGCTTAATAAGAGCATATGAGCAGAATCAATAGCTTTCATTATTATTATTTTCAAATTTGACCAGATGTAGGTACAGGACCCATGAGTCCTTGAACTTGTAAGAACGTAGTGCAGTCTTTACATGACACACAAATAGATTAGTTCTGACTGGGGGGGCCCGGGCCCAACGGGGCTGCTTTCTCAGGCCCCCCTCCCGCCCTTTGTAGTACCTGTAAATTATCTGTAGTATCAGTCTGTATTCTGGATATTTAAAAGGACAAAGCGGTGTTTAATAATTCATTTGCCTATTTTTTGCATTTTAACATGGAAAGTAATTAATAGTAAGGTGTCTATGTAAATGTACCAAAAATATTTGTATTGCTATAAAAAAGAGGGTGACATCATACAGTTACACAGAAATATACAGTAGTCCATTTTTTTTTCATGAGAGGTAAGAAATTATATTTCCAGTATAAAACCCCTTCCTATGACCCTACGTAATATGTGATGTAAAAGCCCCTAAAGAAAGTCTACCACAAGAAACTTATACATTCTGGCTGCATAATTGACAAGTCTTATTACTAAGATCAAAACCATTTTTTTTTTTTTTTTTTTTTAAATGTTGGCTACATTTTGTAGCTTTTACAAATCCTCTACAATGCACATCAAATCTTGCAGTTTACAGTATTTTATCATATACATTGCATACAGCAGTCTATTCTCACTGCCTGCATGTCATGTGCCATGGCCCAGGCCAAGAGACTAAGATGACCCCAGAAAACCTTATATTTTTAAAAAATTTTGGGAACTCAAAATGAGTAACTCTATCTGCACATCTAATAAAACTTCTGAAAACCATCTTCTAGCACTTTTTACAGCATTTTATCTTCCACACAAAGGAGATAATACATCATAATTATGAAAGCCAGGGTTTTTCTAAAGGATTTAAAATAATTTTAGCATAAAAATGTTCATGGCTGTCACTTTTGTGATTCGGACAAATACTAAAGCTATCACTTAAGCTCCCCATAGACGCAACAATCTTTCCCTGATGATCGACCGATCTTATGGAAGTCTGACCAATCTGTCAAATTATCGTGCAGTCAGTGGGATACAAACGATCGTAAATTTTAGGATTTTGTGTCCGACATCGGTCTGATGATTGATCGGCCAGGTTAGAAAATCTTTATCGGTCCCCATGCAATCTACCTATGTTTGCAGGGCCAAGCAGGCTGCGATCCTTCAGTTTTGCTGGCAATATCACCTGAAATGGTCTTTTTAGTTGATGGACACATCGGGCATTTAAACGATCGTTTTGAGACAATCGTGGTCTCATGATAACCATTGGATCTTTCAAAAATCTTTATGTCTATGGCCAGCTTAAGGATTTAGCCAAAGCTTTCACCGAATCTGCATAAGAAAATTAGAGCAAGGAAAAGGAAAAGAATGTTGCTATGTTCTTGATTATGTGACCTAAATTCTTATGATTTTAAAGGAACAGTTCAGTGTAAAAATAAAAAATGGGTAAATAGCTGTGCAAAATAAAATATATTTCTAATATATATTATATAATTCCAAAAATATGATCTACAGTATAAAAGCTGGAGTGTGTGGATGTCTAAAATAGCAGCCAGAATGTAACGATTGGTATCCCAAAACCCAGAACAAACCCCAAGGTCCCGGTCACAGCTCACTCTTCTGCCTTTAACAGCCGCCTTTCACTTCGGGAGGAGCCCTCAGCTAATTGGATGCCGCCAGGTTTTAATGTGAGAGGACTAGGGGGAGAGTTCTGGGCGAGCAAGGGAACCGCACGTGGTACAGGAACGGAGGACAAGAAGCGTAGTCAAGGGACAGGCCGGGTCAATAACCAGGATCAGACAATACAGTACCAAATCAGGACAAAAGCGTAGTCAAGGTCACAGGCAAGAAGGTCAAACACTAGAATCAAAGTAGAATCACACCCAGGAACTCACAATAGCAGAACCTATATTGGGCAATGATTCAGTGCAGGGCAGGGGGCTTTATAGGCAGTCTAATGGCTTACGCTGATCACATGGGTCTGATAGATAACAGCTGAACAAAGCCCTGCCTTACTTGCAGTTACATGTATAGCGATCGGAGTGAACCAGGGCTAAACCTGACTGCTCAAATAGAGCAATGGTAAGTCAAACAGCTCAGAAACGTTAGGTTCCCTGGTTCAACTCCAGGCAGGCCATTACACAGAACTTCCTGCTTTTGTAGCTTTTTAACTCTGAGTTAGTAAGTGACTTTAAGGGGGGCCACATAGGACATGATTGTTCAATAAGTTTGCAATTGATCCTTCGCATGCAGCTCAGATAAAAAAAACCAGTTATGACCCATGTGCCCCCCTGAAGTCATTGACTGGTCACTGTTATTATGTTAGACATCCAGTCACTCCTTTATACATGACATTTTTGCCTAACTAACTATATTAGAAACATTTTTTATTTTACACTGCCTATCTGTTTACCCAGTTTTTATTTTTATACTGAACAATTCCTTAAAGTTCAGATTTGGTTTGGTCAGGCACATGGATTTAGCCAACTCTAAATCCTGCAAAAAAAAAAGTTAAAATTTAGCTGAATCTGGGATTTGGTACATCCCCAGTTTATATCAAAGTAAAATTCTTTGCTATATGTCCTTTATTGAAACTATAACGTTTTAATTGTATTATGTTTTACGTCATATTTTGTAATGACCCTATGTACTGTTTTATCTATGTTTTCTATGTTAGATTATTACCATAACATTAAGGGGTGTTATATACTAAAACTCAAATTAAGCTCCACCAAACTCACATCCACAATTTTAACTTATTTATTACTAACATAACTTGAAAAATTCAGTACAGGAAAAGACTCCGTAAAATCAAGCAAAAACTCTAATTCTAAGATTTTTTATGGATATTTCCTGAAAACCCCAAATTTTTCGGATTTTTGCTCAAAAGAAATTCTAGTCATTTTGGACTAGTTCCAGCGTAGGCCACAGAAACATGAAATAAGATAGGGCTCTCTGCCACTGACTTATACACAACCCTGGCAGGTCTGAGATGGTGGATTTTCAAAATCAGGCCTTTTGCTGCAATTTTGCTTTTGCTTTAATACATCTCATAAATACACAAAAATAGATTAAAAAAATAAGGTAACAGAGTAATAAAGTGCTGCTCAGACTGTGCAGATTTCTTACACAGTAGCCGTCTTGGGATGCACCATTTGCCCTGCAGGGCTTCACTATTAACTATTTTGCAATGCAAACTCAGTAAAGTTACTGTACAACACACAGTGACTATAGCATAAGGATAAACAACTTACTGCAGAGGAAAAACTAACTTTCAGAACAGAACTTGCCAGTTTTTCATGAACAGAACAGTAGCATAGCTCTTACCTCATTTAATACACTTGGAAGGGAACAGACCATTTGACAGTATTCACTGGGGGGTTTAGGGCAAGCCCACTACCAAGTTACAGTCTGGTAAATATTCTTCACTGATTTTGTCTACGATATTAAACAAAGAGGTTTAACTGCTGTCAGAAATCATGTATTTGGTCCTTAACAGTAACAGAACAATTGTACATGTTGCAGTCCTGACATGTTGGTACAACCCAAAGGCTTTCCTTCCTGTTATTGATTTAACCTTTAGCAAACTAAAAATATTTGGTGAAGATGATTATGCATGCATTCACCATGCATAATCATCTTCAGGCAAAAAACCTGAAGCTTCTCCAAACTGTTGATAATTTCAGATACATTTTTTGCCTTCTAGATAAACTACCATTTTGACAAGTTTGACTTGGATATAAAAGTTGTACTTGATTTCACCTCAATTTCACCTACTATGTAACTATGTGTTTACTTTACAATGCAAGGGACACATTGCGGCCGATTTATCATAATGTGAGATTAGAGATCACCACAGAAAAAAGTATCCACTTTCTATTCATTCCTATGGGATTTTTTTTAATCAGTGGGTGAAATATAGATTTCACCATTCCCATAGGAATGAATAGAAAGCACTGAAGTCTATGGTGAGCTCTAATCTCACATTTTGATAATTCTGTTTTGGCTTGTTAATTGCCCACAGCAACCTGCAAGGTTTAACTTTTCATCTTAGGACCAGATTTAATTTGATTAGAAAACATTGTTTTATGGTAGATTTTTCATGTGATAAAATAGTGGTTCTATTCTACTGGTGCCATGAGAAAATCTGGAATGGAATTAAAGATACGCTTCAAATTGAATATGGGCTTTAGTATATAAAATTATTTTATTTGCTTGAAAAATTACATGACTGCTTTTCTTCCTTTCCAACAGAGTCCATTTATTGAGGTCAAGATTATAGACACACCAAAACGATTCAGAAGAGACTCAGGTCTTGACTGTGATGAACATTCAACTGAAACAATGTGCTGCCGTTACCCATTAACAATTGATTTTGAGGCATCTGGCTGGGACTGGGTGGTTGCCCCAAAGAGATATAATGCTAACTACTGCTCTGGAGAATGTGGAATTGAATTTCTACAGAAATACCCACATGGCCATGTTGTTAACCAGGCTAACCCCAAAGGTCCTACAGGTCCATGTTGTTCCCCAACCAAAAAGTCCTCCCTAAATATGCTATATTTTAATGATGATGCAGAAGTGATCCAGGGAAAGATTCCAGACATGGTAATTGATCGTTGTGGGTGCATATAAGCATTCCTTTTGTCCATCATGCCATGAGATAATGATAATTCAGGTACTTTTCATATAATATAATATATATACATTATATATATAATACAGAATATATTTGCTGTAGCACTGAGAGTTTCAGTTTGGAGCTGTAAGAAGAAACCATACTACCATATAAAATACAATTTTATTTTTAAAATCAGAAACACTATTCCATAAAGTGTCTAGCATAAGGAATAATGTATAACATAATTGTTAATTATATCACTCAGCTTAACTATAAATATTACTACATATTATAGTAACTTCTTTTAGGAATGTCACTTTTGAAAGAAAGCTCGAACATAAATTCCCAAAAATTGTATTTGTCAGTGCACGTGCTTCCAAAAAACTTGAATACATAACACGGAACAAAAATTCCATGCAAGCAAAATACACACATTTCAGATCTATTATGGCATGAATAACATTTTATACTTTTCCGATAGTGGCAAATGTTACCTATACAGTATATGGTGTTGAAGACAGGTTAATTCTATATGGTTATGCAAAATAAAGCGAGTTAGCTAAGACTGGTATTTTATTTAATTAGATTAATAGTAAAGGGATTAAATTTATATGTGTTTTTAACTAGGAATGGAGTATAAAAATAAATGTATTTGCTAGGGTCATTTTAAATCTTATTGCCCATTTATTTGCTGGGTACATTACCCTTGAAAAACATGCATGTTGTATTTGTTTGGTTCACTTAAGGAAAATGATATTTTGGTTAATGTATTAACTAAAATACTAAAACATTACAAGCATATTTTTATAGGTTTTAGTCATATACAGTAATGTGAAAAAATTATGACACCCTATGAAAGCCTGCGTGTTTTTGTAACATTCTTGGACATATGGATATTTAATCTAAATTTAACAATACTGAGAGATTCAAGAATAATAACTAAATAATTAAAACTGAAGAAAAGACTTTTCAAAATCTTCTGTAAAATGTAATTCTACAAAAATGCTATTTCTGGTGAGGAATAAATTAGGACACCCTCACATTCATTCCCACTTAAAATGGCTCAAATCATACACAAGCGTATCACATCATGTGCACATGATTAGATCATTGTTCAGATTTACTAATGGCCAAATTCAGAAGTTAAAAACTGCGTAATTCGACCACTGAATTTGTTTTAAAGAGCTTTTTCAATCGAAAATGGACCTATTTCGATCAAATAGGTCCATTTTCGATCGAATAAAAATTGTTCGATTGCATCGTTCAAATCAAACAATTCAAAGGATTTTGCACAAAATCCTTCAAATTCCTCGGACTTAGAAAAAAATTCAGGACAGCTTCTAAAAATTTTTAATTTTTCAATTCGAATTGAATTTTGGCCTATTGTATAGTCGAAGTAAAATTACTTCGAAATTCTAATTTTTTAAATTAGAATTTTATTAGAATATTCACTTTGACCCTTAGTAAATGTGCCCCTTTACTAAGGGTCGAAGTGAATATTTGAATAAAATTTTAATTTAAAACTTTTCAATTTCAAAGTAATTTTGGGCTACGTAGACTATCCAATAGGCCAAAATTCGATTCAAATCAACGTACTGGCCCTTTAAAATCCTTTGAATTTGACACTTCGCCACCTTAAAGCTGCCGAATTGCCATTTTAGCCTATGGGGGACCACCTAGAACCTTCCAGAAATTGTTATTTATTATAGTCCTAGGAATCCGAAGGATTTTGCACAAAATCCTTCAAATTGTTCGATACGAACAATGTGATTGAACGATTCGAACGGTTTTTATTCGATCAAAAACGGACCTATTCAATCGAAATAGGTCCATTTTCTATAGAAAAAATCCCTTTTAAAAAAATTCAATGGTCGAATTTTGAAGTTTTTTTAGTAGATCTGCCCCTAAGTCTGATGTGCTCCTGACTGTTGCGGTTAGAGGGAACACCATCGTGAGATCAAAAGAGCAGTCTGAGGCCTTCAGAAAGATTATTGTAACAGCTTATCAGTCTGGTAAGAGATTTAAAAAGAGCTCAAAAGAATTTGAAATCAGCCATTCCACTTTATGGAAAAAAGTCTACAAGTGGAGGACTTTCAAAACAATTGCCAACATGCCCAGGTCTGGCCGTCCTAGCAAGTTCACCGTAAGAGCAGACCGCAATATGCTAAAAAACTCTCCAAAGCCCCTAAAATGACCTCACGATGCCTATAGCAGGCTCTTGCTACTGTTGATGTGAAAGTGCATGCCTCTACCATCAGAAAGAGACTGCACAACATTAACTTGTATGGATGGTGTGCAAAGAGGAAACCTTTGCTCTCTAAGATAAACATCAAGGCCAAACTTAAGTTTGCCTGAGAGAACACAGACAAAGACCAGGACACATGGAATAATATTCTTTGGACATATGAGTCTAAAATGTAATTATTTGGACACCAGAACAGAGGACATGGTTGGCATAAACCAATTATAGCATTCCAGGAAAAGAACCTCATACCAACTGTAAATCCACCATGAATTCTAGAATTCTACTGTGTATCAGAGGGTGCTTGAGGAACGTCAGACAATCTGTAAGAAAATTAAAGCTGAAGCAGAACTGGACCCTGCAACATGACAATGACCCAAAAAATACCGGTATATTCACCAAGCACTGGCTGAAAACTAAAAAATGGAGAGTCTTGGAATAGCAGAGTCAAAGCACAGATCTTAATACCATTGAGATGATGTGGGGTGACTTCAGATGGGCTGTACATACAAAAAAAAAACTAAAAAATCTCACAGATGAAAGAAGTCTGCATTGAGGGTTGGGGCAAACTTTCCTTAGACTAATATCAGATACTGGTAGATGGCTACAAGAAGCATCTCATTGCAATTATTTCAGCCAAAGGGGGTAAAGCTAGCTATTAAGGGGTATGGTTTCCTCAGTTAGAATTCACATTTTTGTTGAAATATTTTGTTTAATGAGTTAATAAAGGTTAATTTTGCTGCTTTCCTGCAATTAAATCACTCCCTTTTCCAGAGATAAATAAAACAATATTAGACATCAACATGTGAACATTTCTTTATAAAGAACTGAATATTTAATGGGGTGTCCTAATTTTTTCATGACTGTATATCTATATATAACATACAGCATATAAATAAAAATCCTTCCTTTGCATGGCATTGGAATATTTTTCTATACAGGAAAACTGTTTAGTTGTTGTAAGTGGAAACTACATCAGCTGTGGAAAAGATCCATCAATTAATAATATATCTGCCCCACCACCCATGGGAAATGCCCATCTAATGTATCCAATAACAAAAGTTTATGCATCTAAACAAAAGTCAGAAGAGCTCATTTTGTGGCGCAATATATACTCTTGTAAATAGGACTTCTAATGAAGTGTATTCTACATATTATTCTAAAAAGATCTATATTTTGTTTTTATTGTCATTATTACTATAAAGCATCATTGATCGATAGATCATTTTGGTTTAACCCTAATTAAATTCCCCAATATTCAGTTTGTTTAAACAGAGATAATGATAAAGCCCTGCTTTACTAAACTGCAGTTCAAGCTTTAAGGTTCTAGATAAGTAGTAGTCCATTATACTAAAGAGTCAGCAGTTTATTCAGAAAACATATTGTGCCATTTATCTTTATCTTATAAAACCCAAAAAGCCTCAATTTTTTCTCGTCAAGCTTTTTAGGGGGAAAATTCGATACACACTTGAATTTTTTTGAGATTTATGTTCCAAAGTTGCTAAAAATTCTTAATCTAAAAATACACCAGCTAAAACCTGTTGAAGTCATGTAATTGTCAATGTCCCTTTTACAATTTGAAGATGTTTCTTGTCTTCATGATCTTCAAGGGTTTCAGGCTGGTGTTCGTTGGATAATCCAAAAAAGTCAAGTTGTTATGACATGATTTTGTTGTGACTTTTTCCCACTTCAACTTTTTTGAGATTTTTTTTGTGATACATTTGTAAACTTCTTTGATGGGAGTTAGGTCGACTTATTTTAATTAAAAAATTGGAACCATTTGAGTGAAGAAATAAGTAAAACATATTAAGCTTTGTGCTTGAAAAGAATGAATGTGTAGAAGAGCAATCATTGTGACCACAAGATTGTTAGCGCTTGACGTTTCTGTTGATTGTGTACACTTAAGTAAAATCATTATGCTACCTGTTTACAACATTCAGTAAATTCCATTGGGCAGGCATGCAGAGATTCTAAGCATCCACCGTTTTATTGATAGTGTAGGACTAACTGGGTAAATCTTAATCCGAGCAAAAATACAGATATACCAAAAAAATAAACAGAAAATATACTGCACTTGGTATTTTAAAGAACAAGGAAAGAAAATCTGTCCTAATAAGCAAAATTGCCCATCTTTTGCCCTGGTCCAGAGTGCCTCTTCTATAAGAAAATAACAGCCTGGGATATTGTGTTGGAGAGTGTTGCACCCTTGATTCTTTTTGGCTACCATGTGTCATCCCTGGGCTCAGTAAATTCTGCATGCAGTGTAGGAAGCATGGTTTGAATTGAGTTTTATGTTCTTGGCGTGCTTGGTTTTTCTCCTGATTCTTTGGTTTGCCCTCGCTCTCCAAAAATATACATGCAGGTTTATTGGTTCATGAGAAAAATGGACTGTTGTGTAAAGCACTGCAGAACATCAGTGGTAAAAAGAATAATTCCTGTACTGCACATAAACCCTGCATAAGAGCCTGATAAATACAATAGAACCCCCATTTTACATTTTTCAGGGACCCAGAAAAAAATGGTGTCAAATCCAGGAAAATTTAAAATCATGGAAATGTATTATGCATAATATATAGGTGGGACCCCAAAATAAAAATGTAAAATCAGGAAAATGTTAAGATCAGGGGATGCAAAATTGAGGTTCCACTGTAAGTTCCCACCATGCTCCTTAGCAAAATTAAATTTTTTATATAGAAGAGGAACACTTCCCCTATGAAAAGTGTAAGCAATTTGTCTCACTTGGAGGTGTCTAATAATTTGACACTCTTGTGCACTTTTTTTTAATTTTATTACATTTTCCAGGTAACATTGTATAATACAATAACTCCCTCATCTGTGATACCAAGGGGCAGATTTACTAAATTCACATGAAGGATTCGAAGTTTGATCGAATTTTCAAAAAGTTTCGAATTTGAATTTTCGAATGTTTTTGAATACAAATTCGACCAGTGAATTTTGAAAATTCGATTGAGTGAATGATTTGAATAATTTGAATAAAAATCTATTCGAATATTCGACTAATTATCGATGTACTTCCCCTTAAAATTTTTATTCGACTGCCTAGTTCGCCAGATCAGTGCTAACGAATTGGGATTCAAAAAGTTTGATCGAATAAAAAAATTGGATCGAATGGTTAAAATCGTTCGACTCGATCTATTCGAATAATTTTATCGATTGATTGAATTTTTATATTCAATTCGTCAACCAATCGAATTGCGGTAAAAATCCTTCTAATTCGAATTCTAATTTGAAGGATTTTAATTCCCTAACTATTCCCATGGTCGAATTGGAGGGTTTTTAACCGTCAAATTCGACCCTCAGTAAATCTGCCCCCAAGTATCTTCATCGTATATGTGCTATCAATAAAGACTACAACATTATTATATATTTTTGATTTGATATGCATTGAAAGATTAAAGAGAGAAAGGAGGAATTTATTGGGTAGGGAAAATATACACTCTCTGTATGATTTTCCAAGTATTGTGTCCAGGGAAACTATTCCAGCGGCCCTGTCCAGTGGCTGGTTTCTAATTGTTCCATTACTTGTCCTTTAGGAATCTGATAATTTGCTTTGTTACACATAAAAGAATGTACACAATGTCCAGTACATGTCCAGTGCAGTGCATATTTATTTGCAAATGGTTGTATTGGCCATGTTTTTTCCTGAAACCTAAAATATTGCACTGTTGTGCCTTTCTTTCCATTTTTTGCAAATTCACATTACAAACGCATTTTCACAAATGAGCCGAGTGTGTGCGTCACTGCTCCCACTGTACGAGGTAGTTGTGCACGAAAACAGCGTTGACAGTATTTTGCGAATATTTTCTCCGCCATCAAAGTTGTGGCATAACTCAAGTGGAGAATATTCACAATTTGCGTTTTTTCCCATATTTAAAAAGCTCTTAAGGACATTCGCAGTGTGAATAAAAGTTCACAATTCTGTTCGCAGATTAAGTACACCACACTTATTCAGCTTTATAAATATAGCACAAAGTTTATAAATGAGTCCCTGTTTGTGCAATGTGCAGATACCTTGAATACACAAAAGGGGCAGATAGGAGCAAATCAGCCTTTTCTTCACTGGGAATTAGGAATGGTAATGAAATAGGACAGAAAACACAATATTGTATAAAACTATTAATCTGTGTGCATGAGGGAACAACAACCCCCCTATAAGAATGTGCAGCAGCCCAATGCAAAAAAAATCGGTGGAAATGCTATCCAGCATGTTAGCATATACTATTTATTTATCAGTTTCAATGGAGCTTTCATGTGATAAAACCATGGGATAATTTCCTTTCGTGAAACTGAATCTGGACCTTTATACGTTTTTAGATTGAATGCAATTGTTATGAGTTGGCAGCTGCTTTTGCACTGCCCCATGGAAACTGTCATTTGGAATTCATCACCATTATGCCTAAAGGATTATACCTTTCTATTTAACATTTTGAATTTTGGTGTTAGAGTATAGTGCAAATTCCATATTTTCCCCTAGAGGCAGATGCAATTCATTAAGAAAAACGTCTCACTTTTTCGCACATGAAAACTCTATTAAAGCCTATGGGGGAAAAAATTGAACTGAAGTATTTTTCTCCTCAAATTGAATCTCGCCCATAAATTTTCACGTCTTAAACCAGATTTGAATCTAGTCCATAGTTGGTAACTTGTACAAGTGCAATGCAATCCCTGCTTTCATTATCTAACTTTAAATAGATTGTTCAAAACTAATAGGTGATCTGGCCCATTTCTGGCCATCGCTAGTGCAGAAAGTGCAATTATGCTGTCTTGTACTAGGGACACTGCCTCCTTTTCAACCTCATTGGTTCTGTGCTCCTGTAGGTTGTAGGTTTCTATTGGCAATTACGCTTGTACAATGTATCACCTATGTTCGTGAAATGTTCTGTGTGCTCTGTATTTTACATTACCATGTTAGCAGTGTAAGTTTTGTAGGTTGTTTAATTAAACAGTATGCTGTTTGAAAAAAACAAAAAGAATAAATCTGTAGGAATAGTCATTTCAGAAAACATCCCAATCTAATAGGCCATAAAATCTCTAAATATCTGTTGGATGAACCATATGAATATGAGAGACTTATTTAAAGCTGTATTGTGGTATTTAATATAAATATGTTTAATATTCAGTTATTTTGTTCTGCTCTGCTATTTGCACTATAAAAACAAAATGACACTGGACAATGGACATCAGACATTTCTGGATACTATTCATTTTGTAAAAATATATGTTAATAAAAATAAACTTGTACAACTGGTACCCTGCATATATTTGTAAATAAATGTTTTTTGTTTAATATATTTTTAATATATTTGCCCGTGTAAAGAGATAATTCTGTACACTGAAAGACTTAAGCCAATAAATATAAATGCTTTGTAGTTTTTTTGTAATTTTTTCATGTAAACGCAGGTTTATGTTGAACATACTATAGTATACAACATCAAAGTACTATATACAACTCACTATAAACTGTATGTATTATAAAGTATTGACTTTATAGGGTACATATACTGTAATCATTATTTTTACCATGAAGGGAGTATAAGTATTACCTATTGGTCAATTGCTTGAGTATGTAAACTGCACAAATGCAATTCACAAGGTATAGAAAGAACAAATTATAAAAAATATATTAATGAAAGCTCAATAATTTATATGCTGCACAAATAGGTGGGTCAACTGTATAGTGAGTATTGTGGATAAGTAAGCAGGTATTTTTAAAAAAGGCAATTAAATCTAAAAAGTCCATTATCTGTGTATGCTGAGAGTGCAGGGTGTAAGTTGAATAAACATTTTGGCTGATGTGTTTTTATGAATCACCTGACTGATAGGGATAAATTACCTTTTTTCCCCTGTGTGCTAAAGTTAGGAAGTGGGGCTATTTGAATACACAGGTGGTGCTCTAGTTGATCTCCTTAAGTATCTAGATATTTCCTTAGATGAACATGAGATTCACAAACATATCTTGAGAACTTTACAGGAAACACAAGCAGCTTCTCGTCTTCCAGTCATATTGCTGATCCACTCAGTTCATGGAGTTTATTGCATTAAACCTATGGGGCATAAGTACTGGGGAACGAAAGTAATTAAGCAACATGCAACATAATAAGATCATATCGATGCTTGCAAATAACATACAGCTCTTTGGAATTCAGCAAGTGATATTTTTGATAGTGTATATTCTTACATGAATAAACATAGCCAATGTCATATTGCTTTCAAATGTTTTAAAATAACTCTGTCATATGCTTTGCTTTACTCTAAATGTCACACAGAGTTAGGCTGCAAATATTGTATGACTGTGTAGTCTATGGGTTCTTTATGGTGAAGAAAATTATCATCAATACTTCTGCAGATTTGGTTCCATTTAAATCTCTAACCAAGAACCATTTTAACTGATCCCAACAAAGATCATTATTTGGCTGTTTGCATTGACGTTGAAGCTGCGTCTTCTTTAAAGTGAAAGATAGTCAAATTTTTAAGTTTCATCTAGAGGCATTCTTATGGTCCCCATAGACACAACGATCTTTCTCTGCCGAACCACCGATCTTAGCGAAGTCCAACCAATCTGCCAAATTATCGTGCGGTTAGTGGGTTTTTTCGTCCAACATCGGTCTGAAGATTGATCGGCCAGGTTATAAAATCTTTATCGGTCCCCATGCAATCTACCTACAGTATGTTTGCAGGGACAATATAATCTGAAATGGTCTTTTTACTTGATAGACACATCAGACATTTAAATGATTGTTTTGAGACAATCATGGTCTCACGATAACCATTGGATCTTTCAAAAATCTTTAGGTCTATGGCCAGCTTTACTTAGGGTAAATAGCAATATTCTTGATGACATCCATCTGTTCAATGCTAAGTCACATACATTACATTAACTTATGAATTGCTGTTTTACTGTTTTCTTTACTTACAAAAAAAGTCTAATTTGTGTCTCTTGGTCTAATGCATGGACTAACACATATTGCTGCATCTGCTCTTAACTCCACTGATAAAACTGTGGCAGAGGGATACACCAACGAGATGGTTTCTAAGAACAGTAGTAATTAAAGTGTGCATTCCTGAGGTCTTCCAAGAAATGCAAGTTCCAGTATTACATGATTACATGGCAAAAACAAATGTTTTTCAGATGATCCACAAGCTATTTATGAGAGGTTGGATTTTAAAAGTTTTTGTAATCAAGACAAAGCTCACTTTCTCTAAAACCATTAATGTCATGACATTCTTAATGGATCCAAATAAAAAAGTATTAAATTAACTATGCAAAAATAATATAAATACTTCTAAAACCTCAAAAATTTTTAGTTTTCCAGACAATTAAGACAAGTCCGCATTGATTTGCAGTGATCCAAAAAGATCGGCTCCTGGAGAAGTTTTGTGTTAGAAGTTTTTGTGTTTTTTACACTTAATAAATCTTGAAATTTTTGAGAAAACCACAAGTATTTAGAAATTTGTGGAAAAAATGTAAATTCAATTGTTAATAAAAGGGCCCCTGAGTATTGAATGGGTGTGATAAAACATGTCATGGGAAAATAATGTCATAAAACAAAGATCAAGCAAATGTGTTTGCAACCAGGGCTGAAAGATGGAGTATCCCAATATGCATCCCAATATGCATTTTTGGTCCAAAATCCACCCTTTGTAAGCACCAACAGTTCCTGTTAATGCTGTGCAACACAGGGGACGTGCAAACAACAGAAAGCCACAAGAACTGATGCCATGTCAATGGAAATAATACAGGCAACTGAAGCAGAAATAACATGACCAAATTATTGTAGCCTGTTTGAAAAGCAGCACATTAGATAACAAACTGTTTTGCATTTTGATAAATTTGCGGAGTAATAGTCATTCACCTGAGAGAAAACTTGCCTAGCGAAATGGCGAAACTCAGCTGGAACTGAGTTTTTTCAGTAGCGAATTGTCCATTCAACTTTTAGCAAATTATCATTTTGAAAAATCTAAATCTAAAAAAAAAAGCTCACCCTTTAGTAAATTTGCCCCACTGAATTTCTATTGGGAACAAAACTAGCCTATTGGGTTTATTTCATGTTTACATGATTTTCTAGTAGACTATTTTCTAGTAGACCCTCGAATTCAACCATGGGAATTACTGGAATACTGTGGCAAGTTAAATCCTTCGAATATCGAATTTGAAGGATTGTACCGCAATTCTATTGGTCGAACGATTGAATAGAAAAAATTTGATTGATAAAATCGTTCGAATCCAACGATTCGAACTATTTTAACCATTCAATTGAATTTTTTTATTCGATCAAAAATAATGAAACCCAATTCGGTAGCTTTGAACTAGGCAGTCGAATAAAAATGTAAAGGGGAAGTACTTCGACTGTCGAATAGTTGAACTTTCGAATAGATTTTTATTCAAATTATTCGAATAATTCGATTAGATCGAATTTTCAAAATTCACTGGTCGAAGTGGTCTTCAAAAACAGTTGAAAATTTTAATCTTTTTGAAAATTCGATCGAACATCGAATCCTTCATGTGATTTAGTAAATCTGCCCCTTAAGGTATAACTATTCAAATTACATAAAACCCCAGGTCCCAAGCATTCTGTATAACAGGTCCCATGCTTGTACTACAGAAACTTCTATTAGAGCTGAATACAGACGTGCCCAGACCAGAGATTTTCAGAGAATATTGTGTTACAATTGTTATTTTATACAGCCTTCCTCTATATTTGAGCACATATTTGTTCACTGGTTATGGATTATAGAGTTGAGGGCGCACCAAACATTTTGTTTTAGACAGCTATTTCCAGTTTTACAAGCTTTTTATAGAAAGCAGGACACTGTTTTGGTAAATATTGAATAACTCAATATATAAGCACATAAAAATGCATAGAAATTGCAAATGGGACTGAATTATTATGCTGAACAACACACTAAAATTTTTTATGCAGGGTTTCCTAACCTCTTAACACCTGGGCATATAGGACAGACGCAGCTGGCATTTAGTTGGACACACATTCCTTTGTTTAGAAATACTATTAGTGTTGCAGATGGCTATGAAACATATAGGGAAATGTCTCCTGTAAGCAAAATTGCAAATGGTGTCAATGGAAATATTTATGTATGGAAATACAAACTACCACACTTGAATGCAGGAATGTGGCATTCATACAAATGTGAACTCATTCTAAGTTCAGATAAAGCTATTGAAACAATTTCATGCCATAAGTACACAGTGTATTATGGACTGAATGTGGCCAAATTAATGTAATGCTGTATTATTACGAAGAAAACTAAAGTTAGAGGATGGACCGAATGTGCAAATGCATATTGTCATTACAATACATAATGCAAACGTAAAATAAATAGGTTTCTACCTGAAAATATTACAAAATAAATAGAAACACAAATGAGGGATTTCTTCAAACTCCACCATCCATAAAATGCTCATTCCTATTAGTATTATAACATAAACATCTGTCGTTTAGAATATAAAAATTTGATAGATCATAAAAATATCAAAACACAAAGGAAATTAAAAAAAAATGCAAAATCAAATGGAATAACCATTTTCAATGTTTTTTAAAGCTAATAGTAAACGTTGCTATCTCAAAAAGTACTATGTTATTTTACTTTTTTTTTTGCTATTGATTAAGCAATATACAGATGCAGCCATTTGGATTTGTGTGTTAAATGCATCATGACTCGGGATTAATTTAAGAAACTGTGTTATCTAAAGTCATCTTAACTCATTTAATGCATTTAACCTTTTCATTAGCATACCAAAGCACCATTGTTCACAATGGCGAAAGCTTTAATTTGATGGGATGCTGT
Organism: Xenopus borealis; assembly: GCA_024363595.1. Taxonomy (NCBI): domain Eukaryota; kingdom Metazoa; phylum Chordata; class Amphibia; order Anura; family Pipidae; genus Xenopus; species Xenopus borealis. The sequence continues at coordinate 92,453,020 of CM044447.1, read as the reverse complement.
GACGCAATTTTCTGTGTTAAATGAGTTAAGTGGGATATCTGGGTTTAGTTATTCTGTATCAAACACTCAAACCAAAGTGGCTTCATCTGTAGCTATAGCAATATAATGCCAGGGCCTTACAGCCTAGACCAAAGAGGAAGCAGCGTTCAGATCAGTGGGATTTGCAGTCAAGTAATCTCAAAGTCATATTCAAGGGATCAAGCCAAATTAGTAATCTGGACACACACAGAAACTCGCAATGTAAGACCTATATTTGGGCACTGAATCTGGGTCTTTGGCATCTATTTATTTAGAATTTTCATGTACTGCTAGCACAATGTCATCTTGCGCCTATATGATGACATCCCATTGCTGGCACTGCATCCCACCAATACCTTCAGTTGGTTCCTGTTTCACAATTGATTAAAAAATGTATTGGTTCTTCTCCTGACATTGTTCTATTCAATTCTGTTGCCATTGATCTATAAACTCCCACTGATCTTCATGCACTCCAAGAAATGTACAGGAGATTTCTGTACCTGGCCCCACCTGGAAGAGGAAATTCTTTGAGGTGGTGCTGATCAAAGAACAACCTAGTAACATCATTACATGCACCATGATGTTACCAAGTAGGTACTTGCACCAAATTTTCATATACATTTAAATGGCTAATTGTAGGTTCTACTTAATACAATGGTGAACTTTTGCTTCATATTTTAGATGTGGCTGTAACTGTTATAGATGATGGGGACCAGTCGTTGATTAAACACTAAATATTGCTTGTATATGATGGGTACTAGGTTGCCACCAAGTTTGCTAGCCTTCTTGCAGGAGTCAATTTCCTATATGACATGTTCTTTGCTGCAACTGGGCAATGTTTACCAAGGCCAAAAATCATGCGGATATCATACATATCCGGAAAGACAAAAAAGTATATGTACGCAATACAAGAACTGGATCTGGTAATAGATGTGCGTTTACTAATGCAATATGTCTGGCTCGTAAACTGAAGTTAAAGGAAAACTATACCCCCCAAACAATGTAGGTCTCTATAAAAAGATATTGCATAAAACAACTCATGTAAAATCTTGCTTCATGTAAATAAACCATTTTTATAATAATACACTTTTTTAGTAGCATGTGCCATTGGGTAATCATAAATAGAAAATAGCCATTTAAAAAAAAAAAAAAAGGAAAGCCTCCTGGGATTGTAAGATTCAACGGTGCACACAAGCATACCTAACAAACTATAAAATTAAATTATCCATGTTAGACGAGTGCTTCTTAATCTGCTGTTTCTTGGTCTGTTTGGAGTAAGTCCATTCATCCAGCATTAGTGAAAACCTCAGATCCCTCTTCCCTGAGTGGAAGGGTTTCTATTCCAGAAAATGTCTGGCGTGAGTATCATTAAGCTAATGAGGAGACTGTTTACAGCACTAACATACTTTGCCTAAATACAGTTGCTGATTTCTCCTTCTTTACTATGGACCTAGTTGTACAGGGCCCCTGCAGGTAACATTTTGACCTTTCTGGATGTAACTGCAAGCTTTGGATATAATATAGATCCAAAATTTTCCTACTTGATCCACGACTAGTTCCACTTGTGTCAATTTGGCTCTGCAACAGTTGATAGAGTAGCCACCTCCAAAACTGTACCATGTGTTGAACAAACAACCTGAGAGCCTTTCAAATCTTGATGTAGTTTATTAGAGCACTAAATGTTTCTTACCACACGGGTCCTTCCTCGGGTCCATTTAAAGGACATGTCAACCCTCTCCACAAAAAAAATGTAATCAATGAATAGCCTCTTTGAAATCTCTAGATAACTGCCACTCTGGTTGTTAAAAGGTTAACAGTAAGGCTGCAGTATCCCCTTAATTAGTTACAAATCCTTCTACTACACTGAACCACTCTGCCCCCTCCCTCAGGAATTTCCTTTGGCTCTTGGCTCAGTGAGCATGGTTCTAAATGTTTAAAAAGTTCAATTATGTATAGACCCTGCTAGAATTGATTCCGTTCCCGGTACCTCCTTTGTTTAGACACTTCGGTTTAGTGATTCAGTATATGACCTCGGCCTGGCTTTGACCCATCTTCGGTTTTCTTCCTAGCCGCAATTCAGTCAGTTTGGCACTGAGAAATTGCTTTGCGCTGTGGCGTGCTCACTCGCTGCCTCCTCTCAGCGTCGGCAGCTGCGCTGCAGGGAAACTCTGGTTTCCATTTAAGGGCGCCTCTGTGTAATCTTGCCGGCAAAAGGTTCCCCATCAGAACCCTAACACCCCAAGACACAGATGTTGGAAATAGTAATCAAAACTTATTAGGATAAACAAAAACTTCCTTTTGGTGAAGATAGTTAAGTTTATTTCAACAGTTAGTGGCAAAATGACCTTTGATACTACAGTAGAAACGTGGCACATATAAAATATAGAAGGGGGATCAAACAACTAACTTTACATAGTTACATAGTACATAGTTAAGTTGTGTCGAAAAAAGACCATTAAGTTCAATCCCTCCAAATGAAACCTATGGAACATACTTACACATGCCTGCACTGACCATATATACAAATGTCTATATTAATTGTTGATTTTAGTATCATTATAGCCATGGATATTATGCTTGTCCAGGACAACATCCAAGACCATCTTAAAGGCATTAACAAAATCAGCCCTCACAGCATCATCCAGCACGGCATTCCACAACCTCACTGTGGAGAACTACCTATAATGCTTCAAATAAAAGTTTTTTTTCCTCTAGTCTAAAGGGGTGGCCTCTGGTGTGATGATCCATTTTATGGAAAAATAGATCTCCCACTAACAGTCTATAATGCCCTTCAATGTACTTAAAGCGAGTAATCTTGTCCCGTTGCAAGAGAGAAAAACCCCAACCATGACAATCTACAAGCATAATTTAAATCTTCCATCCTCGTTACCAGCCTGTTCTCTATCAATATACAAATACTATGTTCCAGGCCAATATTCTCTAATGTAAACAGTAACCTTCTGTGTGGTACTGTATCAAGAGCTTTAGCAAAGTCCAAGTAGATTACATCCACTGGCAAGGCAGAGTCGAGTCCTTCTACTAGACACAGAGGATTTATTTAGCTCAGAAAAGAGGAGGTTCCATGATTATATTAAAAAGGGTTTTTTTCTCAGTGAGCGTTGTGACATTGTAGAATTCTCACCCAGAGGTGGTTGTGCTGACAGATATATTAGGTAGCTTCATGAGGGGGTTGGATTACTTTTTAGCAAGTGAGAAAATAAATACACGGTTACCAAATTAGCTTTTAGCACAAAGTTGATCCATGAACCCAGGGCTAGATTGGGGTCAGGAAGGGTCCAGCGTTTTTCCCCTTCCTATTGATCAGTTTTTTATTCAACCTACATTACTATGTTTCTATGATGGTCTGTAACTGCCCTTTGCCTTTTTATTGTGCTATTGATCCTTTTTTAACCACTGGGGCTTTAAATAAGAGCACAATCTGTACCTAGAGTTTTTCACTATTGTTAAATAAAGTGAGTGCTATCTATGGATACTGAGTGGATGCATGACTATTTCTCTGGAAGTATCCCCTGTACATTTGAATGTAAATAAGATATCTTGTGCTTCCAACAGAACCAAAACAGAAGCAGGATACATTAGATGTATCCTTCTGCTTCTGTCTTGCATTTAACCCCTCATTTACCAGATTTGTATATTTGTGTTTTAGACATCCAATGCCCATGGATTTAAGCATCATATTTAAGAGTAGCAAGCGCTGTTTCTATATATACCCACTGAACTCCAAATGACTTCTTGTATTAATGGCACAGAACCAATTTAGAAGTGCGTTCAGAGCCAGTATTTGGAAAACTAAGTGACATATGTCAACTTTTTCAAGCTACACTGGTGTTATATTTATTTGCATTGCTCTGCCATGTGTTGCAAGCTTCTCAAAGCTGGTTTTGAAATTATGTCCCTTTACAATACAGTGATGTATCTTAACTGGTGATATTTTTTTATTTATCACTAGTTTTTTCAAGAAGATAACATGATAAATACAGCATGTAAACATGAATGTATTAGGTAGGGAATACACCCTTTGCATATTCATATGTTTACTAAACACCAGGGTAATAGCTTAGTTCGAAGGAGAACCATACTTCCTGCTGTTATACTATCTTAAGATTCTTTCTAAATGCTTCTTAGCCAGTGTTACAGTGTCAGTTCTCATTACCATTTTCAAGAATCCATATGTGCTCAAGAGAAACTCTATGCAAGCCTTCTTCCCCTGATCAATTTTGACTACAAGTTGTCTTTTTTTTTTTTTATAAGTAGTACATTGTTTTCCATATTTATTAAAGCAATTTTTGAAAGTCAGCTTATTTTAACAAAATGTTTCTCCAGCTCTGCAAAATTGAAAACCATTACAGACATATCCAGAATGCCTGAGACCCGGGGAATTAACTTTCGGTAATTTGCTAATAATAATTTAAACATTAAATAAACCCAATAGGATTGTTTTTGCCACCAGTATGGATTCTTGAAGCTTAGTTAACATCTAGTATATGGTGCTATTATTACAGAAAAAAAGGAAATAATTTTTAAAAACTAGAATTATTTGCTTACAATGGTGTCCATGGAGATGGGTTTCCCGTAATTCTGAGCTTTCTAGATAACAGTTTTCCAGAGATTGTTGAAAGTTTGAAAATAAATCAGTAAATGTGTACCATGTACATATGGCGTACATTGTATTTACTTTGAATATTTTTGTGTAAGAAATTATTTAAAACCTAAAAATGGAAGTATTCTTCCTGGCTAACAAGGCTCAGAAACAGCCATTTTCTGATAAATCTGCCCCTGAGAAATATGTTTCTATTTCACTTATTTCATTTTATTTTTGCCAAGGGCAAAAAAAAATGGTGAACTGAATTCCATTGAAAGGAAACGTTTATATTCTTTACATGCCTACCAGTTAAGGTTAGCTAATTAGTTAAATCCACACTAAGGGCTGAACTACATGACAAGCTTACATCCGACATGTCGCCATGTGTGTCATCGAATGGCGACGTACCAGATGTAAGCGCTTATGAAGTTCAGCCCTAAGCTTTGCATTCTTTCATTTGAAATCTTAATAGATTAGAGGCTGTGTTACATTACAATATGTGAGTAATTTATTAAATTCTGAATGCCATAAACGTTTTTTTTAACTATAAAATCCAATTTTTTTGTAGGGAAAAAAACTCAGAGTTAGAAAGTTATACCCCAAGGATGGAAAAAAGTAAGATCTGGCATTGCAGACCTACTGAGGTTGTATATAAGTTGGAGAGGTCCCTATCCTATTTTGACGTTTCTGTGGTCTGTACTGGAATTAGCCTGAATATACAACTATTTTGGACTTTTCTGGCAAAAATCCAAAAATTCTGGCATGTTGGAGAAAGCTGAAAAAATTGTGCAATTTGGATTTTCACTCAATTTATTCATGTTTGTCCCCGATAAGATTAAATTGTGCTTTTTAATTATTAAATCAGGTCCAATTGCGGATTCTAATTTGTTCAGACTTTTTTTACTAAAAAAAATCGGACTTAAAGGGTTTTACTGGATTTGTTGGTGCCACAAATGCATCTCTTGTTGCATGTATGCTGTCTTGGAAGGGACATTCACTTGTGGATGGAGTTAAACGTGGCGAAAGATTGGAGCAGTGACAAATTCTGTGGAATTTAGGTGAGATGATAACCTAGGGATAGTAAGGGCAATGGTGTAGATGGGGAGAGCAAGTCATGGTTATGCAATATATACACTTGTACCAGTATTAAATATATTTTCAATAATGCAAGCAGCTTGGCTGGTAAAGTGGGAAACCTGGCATTAATGACACTAGTTGAGAAACATTACACTGGCATTGCTGAAACATGGATAAATAAGTCATATGACTGGTAAGTAACTATAGATGGCTATACCTTCTTTCAGACAGACAGGGGAAATGGAAAAGAAGAAGTATGACTGTATGTAATGGGGTATCCCTGCAATAAACTTCTGACAAGAACAACAAAATGTGTTTGGAAGGCAACATGATGTGTTTCATCTGCATATGGAACTTCAATGTGGCACTGTGAACACAAAGAGACGGAAAAGAAGGGTTGTATTTACTTCTGAGTACCCTTGCAGTGGAATGCATGAAAGCTCAACAGAAAGAGAATGCAAGAAGAACTGCTTATGTGTAAGAGTCCTAAATGGGACTAATTCATGTAAATCCTTGGTGGAGAAAAACCCAGGTGTACTTGTGGATAAAGAAATGCTAGTCAGCAGCAGGAAGAGCTAGTAAGGCATTGTCCTGTATTAAAGAGGATATATTTATAATTATGATAGGTGGGTGTAATTTTCCCTTGTACAAAGCACTGCTCCCCAAGCTCAAAAGGAATACTACTGGAAAGAGGATATTCCAAAAAAGTGTGACTACATTGATTTAAGGTATGGAAAGTCTGTTATAAGAAAAGACTGGCCAAGTTAGGAATGTTTACACTGGAGAAGAGCTGCTTAAGGTGGGATATGAGAAGTATGCATAAATATACAGTATATAGCCATCATAAAATAAACTCTGATGAGTGTCCAGTAGATCCTTCAAACAAACAGAAGAGTATCTCCTCAGAAAAAAAGGAGATTTCACCTCAAAACTGAACTGGATTTTAGTTGTGAAGTTGGGGAACACTCTCCCTGAAACTGCTGTACTGGCAGATACCTTAGATAGTGTCAAGAAAGGGTTGGTTGTTTTTTAGAAAGTGAAATACATTTTTAGTCCAAATTTCATCAATAACCTCCCTCCCTTCTAAAGGGAATTTGAAGATGCCCGAGAGCAGTTTGGTAGGTATTATTAATCAAAAGGTTAGCTTGATAGATGTGTATCTTTTTCAGCCTTGTTTACTACTGTATGTTATCTGGATGCTTATAAAAATAATAAAAAAATGGAAACAGAAGAAAAGGTTCTTTGGAGGAGAGTCAATATTTTTATAGAGAATTAATCAGGGCAGCAGAAGCCAGTGCTTATGCAACTACAGGTATCAGATCTATTATTCCATCATTTAGATCTCCAAACCTTACGTCTGCTAAGAAAATGAAACATTAAATATATCCATAATTCAGAGCTTTCTGGATAACAGTTTTCTGGATTCCATACCTATATACTCTAATCAGAATAAACTACATTGAATCTTAGCCTTAGTATCCAGGGCTAGACAGAACACGATGGTTTGTCTTCCAATTAAAGGCTTTTTCTAACATTCAAACACGTTATTTATGCTTGTTAAAGGCTCGGAATATATTTGATAAATAATTTCAATACTTAAAGTAAAAAATATCTAAATGAAAAATTACTATTCTTTCAAATTCTTTAAATGTATGTGCTTACCTTCTGGTTAAATTCTAAAATAATTATTCAGGTCATCCAGCTCCATTCATTAGGGCCTTATAGGTTATAACCCTTGAGAAAAGGCTATTAAAATGTCTTTAATATCTCTGAGCAACAGCTGCAATAAGGTTAATGTGAAATCACTATTTATTGTAGATTGTGAGAATATTTAGTTGTGGCAGAATGGATTAAAAGATTGCTTTGTAACATTCTTGGACTTACTGCATCTGTTTACGGACAATAAAAAAACAGCTGTGTGGAGCAAGAGACTAACAGGTGGCCAACGTTCATGCTAAATTCTAAACTTAACATGCCTTTTTAAAAGATTTCTGTGCACCATAAATGCCTAATAGATTCTAATGCTGGGCCTGTTGCCTCTCTTCTTGCTTAAAAATACATTTGGGTTTTCTTTCCAATATGCACTTTTAAAATCTGGAACACGCTTTTGCTGAAACATTAGCAAATTATCCACATCTTGGATAAACTGTTGCAGATGTTTGAAAAACCTGTTAAGTCAGACAATTCAGCAACTGTTCAATATCAGATTGACTAGCAAAATGATAATTGTTAAGTAAGTGTAGCACATTCATAACTCTAGCATGCAACAATTTTGTTTAGGTACTAAACGACAATTGAGCTTGAAATTATATATTTACTTTAACTAAGGCGCTCCAACTATTTGCAGCCGTGTGCTTAATTTAAGACTGTTAACAAGAGATAAATTGTTTCTGCATATTTGCTATCAATCATACAACACATTATACAGTGGTGACATGCCTGCAAAGAAACTGAAGAAGCTGTAGTTGAATTTTCTTGAAGAGCAATATGTTTCTGTATCACAGACTATATACATTACATGACCTCAAATAACTGCAGCATTAGCTTGAGTTTAGTATATATAATATGTTTTCTGCTATTCCTACAACTACAGGTTGTAACTACAGGTATCAGATCTATTATCCTCAATGCTTGGTTAAGGAAGCATTACATAATTTAGATCTCCATAACTTATGTCTGCTAAAAAAATGAAACAAATATATCCATGACATAGTAACATAATAAGGTTGAAAAATGACACATATCCATCAAGTTCAACCTTTTAACTTTTTTTCAACCTGCCTGATCCAGAGGAAGGCAAAAAAAAACATTTGAAGCCTCTCCAATTCACCTCAGAGGGGGAAAAAATCCTCCCTGACTCCAATCGGACTAGTCCCTGGATCAACTTGTACTATGAGCTATCTTCCATAACCCTGTATTCCCTCACTTGCTAACAAGCCATACAACCCTTCTTAAATCTATCTAATGTATCAGCCTGTACAACCAATTCAGGGAGAGAATTCCACATCTTCACAGCTCTCACTGTAAAAAACCCTTCTGAATATTTAGGTGGAACCTCTTTTCTTCTAATCAAAATGGGTGACCTTGTGTCAGCATTAGAGAGATTATTATATGATCCCCTTGTATATTTATACAGTTATCATAACACCCCTTAAGAACCTCTTCTCCAACATGAAAATTCCCAATTTGGCCAGTCTTTCCTCATAGCTAAGATTTTCCATACCATTTCCATTATTCTGATCTTTCTTTTCCAGAAAAAGGATCCCATGCCTGTGTAATCTAATCAGAATAAACTACATTGGATAAGAATGATGAATAATAGAACACTCTGATATTGTTTGGGGACCAGTTGATGTAGTTTTGAATTTGAAATGCCCCATTCTTGTCTGATATAGATTTCAGCAGCACAACAGTTAGGAGTCTCCTTTGTTGTATTTTTCCTTTCATAATGCGCCAAGTATTTTCTGTGGGTAAAAGGTCTGAACTGCAGGCAGGCCAGTTTAGCACATGAACTCTTTTACTACAAAGCCATGCTGTAGTATAATTTGCAGAATGTGATTCGGCATTGTCTTGCTGAAATAAGCAAGTTCTTGCCCGAAAAAGAGGTTGTCTGGATAGCAACATATGTTGCTCCAAAACCTATGTATATACAGTAGTTCAACATTAATGGTGCCTTCCTATATGTGCAAGTTCACCCATGCCATTTGCACTGATGCATCCCAATACCATTACGGATGCTGGTTTTTTAACTGTGCGTTTGGATGGTTCTGAAGTCACTAATAATTCTGGGATCAAGTTTGGGAGATGGGATTCTGATCTTAAAATTGTCACTGACTGCAGCAGCCAAAATAAAACTCTGTCAAGCTACAACTTTAATGGTATTGTTACTTTTAATTAATTAATTAATTAATTAATTAATTAATTAATCATCTATATATTTAGGTCCTCTCCTATTCCTGTCTCTCTTCAAGCCACTGCCTAAGTTAAATTGGACCCAAGCAACCAGATAGCTGCAGAAATTCCAAACTGGAGAGCTCCTGAAGACTAATACAACTAACTAATAAAAATGAAGGCCAGCTGCAAATTGCCTCAGAAATATAATTGCTACTTCATACAAAATGATAATTTCAAGATGAACAATCGGGAACTATTGCGAAAATGCAAATTTAATATAAGCTTCATCATACTGAAATAAGAAGCTTTCTAAATACAGTCAATTTAAAATTATTTTTTTAAAAAGTGCTAGGTGTGTAGCTTACTTTGCATTTCCTACACAATGTTTATTTTAATACTACAGCTTTGCACATTGTCAGTTGTCGATTACAGCTCCACTGTCTGCACTATTCACTTTGCTTTTGTTTATCACGGTTGCCATTGTGTATTTTGAGTGTTTTTCTTCACTTAGTCAGTGTTTGTCTGTCCTGGAGAAAGGCCACATTATGTGACCAAAATCAGCTGTTTTATGGAAAAGCATATACACACATATACATATAAATATACAGTATAAAACAAATATATGTATATACTTAGGATCTTAAATGCTAAAAAAATTAAATTGGCAAAAGTTGTAATAGCACCTAATAGAAGTCTAGAGCAACATCAGTTGATTTATTCAAAGTGTCTTGACTTTTTATTTTTATTATCCACATATTTAGAAATGCTACACCATCCCAAAATTAATCAGTTAACATATCTGCTAAATCATGAAAATACAGATGACCATGTATATAAACTTTAGTGTCACTTCCAAGTTGATTCTTTATCCTGTGCATGATGTCATGCACATCTTCTTTGGAAAGGTTTAAAGGCAACTGGTGCGACAATTTTACAGCTTCTCCCTGTCAAAAAACAGAAAGAGTTAAAATTCGGAGAGAGAGAAAGACATTAAATACATATGCAACTGCCTATGACTTAGTACTGGGAGGTATGAAACATGCAATAGTTAAATAGTTACATAGTTAAATTAGGTTGAAAACAGACAAAGGGGCAAATTCACTAAGTGCAGAAAATGTGCTAGCGATCCCTTCCCTGCACTTTTTCGCCAGGGAGGCACTAATTCACTAATATGCGAATTGCGCTCAGGGAGTCGAAAGGTAGTGAAGTTGCGCTATAGTTACTACATCAAGCAAATTATGCCTATTCAATAAATCATCCAAGCTCCTCTTAAAAGCATTAACAGAATCAGCCATCACAACCTCACCTGGCAGTGCATTCCACAACCTCACTGTCCTCACTGTGAAGAACCACCTACACTGCTTCAAATGAAAGTCCTTTTCTTCTAGTCTGAAGGGGTGGCCTCTGGTGCAGTGATCCTTTTTTTGGTTAAAAAAGTCCCCTGATAATTGTCTATAATGTACTTGTAAGGTGTAATCGTGAGAAAACAACCCCAACCTGGACAGTCTCCCCTCATAATTTAAGTCTTCCATTCCTCTAACCAGTTTAGTTGCACGTCTCTGAACTCTCTCCAGCTCATTTATATACCTCTTATTCTTCTTATTCTTTATATCCTATATTTATATCCTTCTTACATTTTCTTATGCCTCCTCCCCCTGTTTAATTGAAAACACTTAAGGGATTTGAGGTCCAGGAGATTATGTACCCTCATTCAACACAAATTCACTAAAGTGCGAAGTTACAGTCTGGTCGACGAACGGTAGCGTAGTTGTGCTAGTGTTACTTCGCTAGGGAAAGGGCAGTTACACTAGCGATGCCTAATTTGTATACGGCGGGAACTTTAACGTTTAATAGAAGTATATGTTACAGCCACTACGTTCCACTACACAAGCCCAGGAAACCTTTAATGAATTAAATAAAGTTGTCCTATTGCCCTACATGTGCCCCTATATAGTTGTGTTGCCATATGTTAGGAAATGTAGGGGGAAGGAGTGGCAGAACTTCACACTGGTGGCGGAACTTCACTCTTAACTACACTCTTTGATAAATATACCCCCCCAGGCGAAAGCTTTACCTCACAGTTATCCCTGCATCTAATATTGCTAGAGTGGCCTAAAGATCCTCTTCTTCCTCCTGCTACAAACAGCCATGAGAGAGACTTTAACAAAAAAGTATGCCAGCATAACAGCAACAATAACATTAATAATTAGGGCATGCATGTCCAGTTTGTTAATACCAGAGACAAAAAACTAGGGTAAACATACCTTCAGTATTTCATTGTTATTAACAGGGCGACGGTTTATAAAGAGGAAACTTTTTTCTGAACTTGAAAGGCTGGTTATAGTGTTATCGCCATTTGGCTTAGTTAGATAGCCATTAATAAAAATCTGTTACAAGTAACCATGACTTAAAAGCTGTAGCACAATTTTATGTACCGGAAGTACCCACTGGAAGCATCTTTTAAGATGCATACAACACCAACAGATACAGTCACACTTTTTATTCATTCTTATTTTATTGGAGTTCTGTGAGTTTGTCTTATGTCATAAGTACTATGTATAAAGGTTTTTTTTTTACCATTTTATTTCGATATTTCGTTTTGTGGACAGCAGGTGGTGCAAATGTTTATACATTTCTTCTGAAATAGAAATAAGGAACTCTCATAATCCTAAAATATTACAGCTTAAATAAATGCAACTGGTGTGCAACAGTATTCACTGTACTATAATCCAATTTACCAAGTTTATTTCCTGTATATATTTAGTCAAATCTCCATAAAAACAGTATTTGTGAAATGCTGAACTCACCTGGAACATTTGCTGAGATTTCTTTAGACTATTACAGTTCATTCAAAAACACAAACATATTCAACTATTGACCCAAATGCAAAAACAAATACAGAGGCACCAATACATGCAAAAAAAAAAACAGCCACATACATACCTTAACAAATACAGGTACATGAAGGCATTCACCTTGTTATGCAACAAACAGATTACAAGATATTTACATTTTACTAACCTCTTGGTCTTCAGATTGATATTGGAAAGGAACCGTGCCATTTATGGTGGCACTTCCTACAACTTACAAAAATGCCATCTTATGGTCACACACCATTTGATTTTTGCCAGTCAAGAGCTTGCAATAAAAATACTACTTAAAAAATGTATATAAAATTTAGATGCATTGCAGTGTGGATCATAAAATCACTTTCATACTTTGAAACAGATTTGCTTTTTATAGTTTAAAAAAGGCCCTCAGAAAAGAGTAAACATATAATAGAAAAAATGAGTGAGAATGTGCTCCTGCAAAAATAAGATACCAAATACTGATATGCAGGTCAACAAATATGTGACACCCACCCAAGTCCATGTACTGCTAATTTTCCCTGAAATCAAACCCACAGGTACATTTAAGAAAATTATAGACTAAGAGAAGGAGGTCTTTTTTTACACAGATAAAACAGATATATTGGTGAGACAGCATACAAGGACCTCTTCCCTCAACACTAGACCTGAGTAAGTGGTTAACAGATGATCTTGCCAGATGATCTTGAAAGCATCAACAGAATCAGCCATAACAACATCACCCGGTAGTGCATTTCACAACCTCACTGTCCTCACTGTGAAGAACCACCTATGCTGCTTCAAATGAAACTCTTTTTCTTCTAGTCTGAAGGGGTAGCCTCTGTTGCAGTGATCCTCTTTATGGGTAAAAAGGTCCCCTGATATTTGTCTATAATGTCCTCTAATGTATTTGTAAAGTGTAATCATGTCCCCTCAAAAGCGTGTTTTTTTCCAGAGAAAACAACCCCAACCTCGACAGTCTACCCTCATCATTTAAGTCTTCCATCCCTCTAACCAGTTTAGTTGCACGCCTCTGCACTCTCTCCAGCTCATTTACATCCCTCCTAAGGACTGGAGTCCAAAACTGCACTGCATATTCCAGATGAGGTCTTACTAGGGATCTATAAAGAGGTTTAATTATAACTTGTTATCTATAAAAAACCCAAGATCCTTCTCACTTAAGGAAACTCCCAACACACTGCCATTTAGTGTATAACTTGCATTTATATTATTTTTGCCAAAGTGCATAACCTTGCATTTATCAACATTGAACCTCATTTTCCAGTTTGCCACCCAGTTTCCCAACTTAGACAAATCACTCTGCAAAGTGGCAGCATTCTGCATGGAACCTATAGTTCTGCACAATTTAGTATCGTCTGCAAAAAAAGAAACCGTACTTTCAATGCCCACATCCAGGTCATTAATAAACAGGTTGAAAAGCAAGGGACCCAGTACAGAGCCCTGCGGTACCCCACTAACAACACTGGTCCAATTAGAAAATGTTCAATTTACCACCACTCTTTGTAGTTTATCTTTTAACCAGTTCTCTATCAGTTACAAATACTTTGTTCCAGGCCAACATTCCTTAATTTAACCAGTAACCTTCTGTGTGGCACTGTTTTATCGAAGTCTAAGTAAATCACATCCACAGCCATCCCTGAATCGAGGTCCCTGCTTACCTTCTCATAAAAAGAAATTGTCAGTCTGACAAGATCTATTACACATAAAACCATGCTGGCACAAACTCATAGGGGCAGATTTACTAAATTCACATGAAGGATTCGAAGTTCAATCGAATTTCAAAAAGATTAAAATTTTTGAATATGCAAACGAGGCAAATTTGACCGATTCGAATAATTTGCATATTCAAATTTAATTTCATTCGAATATTCGACTATTCAAGGGTCAAAGTACTTTAAAAAAGATTCTTGTATAGAAAGAACAGAGGCACCAAAAGGATAAAAGGATATAAATGAGTTTAAAAGCTTGGTAATCAGAGGAGGCAGTGGTGGACTTACCTCCTCCAAGCAGACACAAAACGACTGTAATCAAGCAGTCAAAATTTATTAACGAACTCCAATCAGTACAAAGCGTTTCACGGGCTTAGACCCGCTTCTTCAGGCAATAAACATAGGAGTTACAGCTGTGAATTTCAGAGACCAAAGTGACATATAGTATGCTATATGCTTATTCATCAAAACAAAAACTTTTAAAAAAATATTACAAGAGTATGTATGGTGGTCGTAATTCTGGGATAAAGGTATTGTGCAGGGACTGGTTAGCTATTAATAAAAA